>CM054142.1:33209046-33211546 GCA_028751875.1 Rapana venosa | reverse complement strand
CTTCTGTTTTTCTATATTACTTTTCCTTTTGTTTTTCTATGTGACTCATATTCGTACCGCATGTACTAAGGCCTCCATAGAAATAAAAACCCCACTTTTTTGGTGAAAGACTAGCTAGCCTCTGACTCAAAGGTCATGTGATTTTGCACAAATTTGGTAGGTTTGATGTACAAAATATTTTTTTTTCAGCTAACACTGTCCTTTGTCCTCTGCTAGCTTCCTAAGGGCAATTGTGCACGCGCGGGGTCAACACTGTAGGAATACAAGCAATCCTCATTTTGATGATCATTTCTAATTTTCTCGTGACTAACTAGTATTGCATTATGTCCACAATCCCAAAAATAAGTCCACAGTGCATTTTTTCATACTGTAAAAAATCTCCGAAAATCACCAATCTTTTTTTTCCCAACTCACACTCTTTAGAAGATACTACATGACCCCGCAAGCTAATACAGGTGTGTGACCTATAGGTTACACTCTGGGGTTAGCTTCCAGGGTCACTTAGTATATTTGTATAGAGTACGAGTGAGAAAACTGTTTGCTGGTTTTCACAGATTTTTTTATAGTATGAAAAATTCTTGAAGTATGAAAAAATCCACTGTGTACTTGTTTTAGGGGTTGAGGCCATAGAGTAACACCAGGTAGTGATGAGAAAGTGGGAAATGATAATGAACTGAGGATTGCTTGTGTTCCTACAGTGTTGACCCCGCGCATGCATAATTATTGTGATAAGGCAGCTAGAAAACGACAAAGGACTGAGGGAGTACAGTGTTTGCTGGAAAAAAAAGGTCAGACCTGCTAAATTTGTTTGTATTGTCTTGAGTTTTGAGTCAGGGGCTAGTCTTTCACACAAAAAGGTGGTTTTTATTTCTGTGGATGCCTTAGTACGTGCAGCAAGAGTAAAAAGGTAAAGGTGTTCCCATAACCTATAAGGCCTTAGGGGAGCGAGGCGTCAGAGACCTCAACTTCTCTAGGGGCCAGCATATTGAGGGCGGCGCCCATCTCCTCTCCCTCTCTGCTTTACCTTCCCTGACCCTGCAGGGGGCAGGTACCCATTTACAGCTGGGTGAACTGAGGGACTGTACTGAAGCCAAGACGCGCAAACAGTCACCCATCCAAGTGGTAACCACACTCGGCGCTGCTTAACTGGGGAAAAGCGAGTGCTCCGACCACTGAGCTATCCTATGATAATTATATGAAAATAAAAGGAAAACTGCCAAAAGCTCTCCATTCTCTGTCTGTCTGTCTGTCTGTCTGTCTGTCTGTCTGTCTGTCTGTCTGTCTCTCTCTCTCTCTCTTTGTTTGATTTATTTGAGAATTATATGTTTATCAGCATATCTCTTTTCTTAAAAAAAAATCGATGTATCTTTTGAAATTAATGTTTAAGTCAGGGATTATGTAATGTAAGTTTTTTTCTCTTGTTTTTTTTCTTTTAAAATCATGTTGTCGTTGTTGTAGTAAGATTTTCTCCCTTGTTTTGTTGATAATCCCTAATCAGGGCAAGGGCCGGATGAAAAAAAAGTAAGCGCATGCTTATTCTGTTACCCTTGAAAAATAAAGAATAAAGATTCATTCTCTCTCTCTCTCTCTCTCTCTCTCTCTCTCTCTCCTCCTCTCTCTCTCTCTCTCTCTATCTATCTATCTATCTATGGATTGTAGGTCTTGACAAGCTTATCGGCTAGGTGTACAGCAAAAAAAACAATTCACGACAACAGACGTTAGATACACTAGATACACTTTATGAAGGAAGGTGGCAGGATGGTTAAGACGTTTGCCTGCCAACAAGCAAACCGTGAGGTTCTGGGTTCGATTCCCAGCCTCACCCTTTCTTCCCAGTTTGACAAAAAAAATCGAACTGAATGTCAAAGTCGTTCGGATGAAACTATAAACCGAGGCCCCGTGTGTGAACGCATGCAGAACATCTTGCGCACGCGTTAAATCCTGTTCCGCTTTTCGAAAGAGTAGGCCATTGTGTGCCGGTGGGAACAGATGACAAAATTTACAAAACCGCATACACATGGGGACTGGATGTAAATAAAGCAAATGAGTGCTTATTCCATTATCCTCGATATAAAAGAATAAATAAATAAATAAATATCTAGCCGGTTGTTGGCCTTGACAAGCTTATCGGCTAGGTGCACAGCAGTGGGGTGCCTAATGCACTTTAAAAAAAAAAAATTTAAATTTCACGTCAACAGACGTTAGACACTGCCACCCCGGGCTATGGGGTTTGTTTGTTGTCCATTTGACATGCCGCCAGAGTGCGAGTTATGTTGAGTGATGGCTAGTTCATTCACACCTTTTTCTTTTTTCTTTCTCTTGTAGTCAAGTGCACTATGTGTATGTGTATGTGTGTGTGTGTGTGTGTGTGTGTGTGTGTTGGGTGTGTGTGTGTGTGTGTGTGTGTGTGTGTGTGTGTGTGTGTGTGAGTGCGTGTGTGTGTGTGTGTGTGTGTGTGTGTGTGTGTGTGTGTGTGTGTGTGCTATTTTATTTATTTATT
>CM054142.1:33191546-33204046 GCA_028751875.1 Rapana venosa | reverse complement strand
GGAGGAGGAGGAGAATGCAAAGAATACAAAGAATGCAAAGTAGAAGAAGAAGAAGAAGAAGAAGAAGAAGAAGAAGAAGAAGAAGAAGAAGAAGAAGAAGGAGGAGGAGGAGGAGGAGGAGGAGGAGGAGGGAGAGAGGGGGAGGAGGAGGAGGAGGAGGAGGAGGAGAAGGAAGAATGCAAAGAAGAAGAAGAAGAAGGAGGAGGAGGAGGAGGGGGAGGAGGAGAAGGAGGAGGAGGAAGAGAAGGAAGAGGAGGAGAATTAGAAGAAGGAGAATGCAAGAAGAATGCAAAGAAGAATGCAAAGAAGAAGAAGAAGAAAAATGCAAAGAAGAAGAAGAAGAAGAAGAAGAAGAAGAAGAAGAAGAAGAAGAAGAAGAAGGAAGAGAGGGAAGGATGGAAGAAATCTAGAGAGGGCTTTATTATTTACCAGAGCTTGTGAAGAGAGGAAAGGAGGGAAGGAAAGATGCTGATGAAGAGAAGAAAATGATGAAGATGATGACCACGAACAAACCTTAGTAGAAGTAACAGTCATAATGATCGTGATATTGATGACGACCACCACTACTACTACTCACAATAATAATAATAATAATAATAATAATAATAATAATAATAATAATAAAATAATAATGATGATGATGATGATGATGATGATGATGATAATAATAATGATAATGATGATGATGATGATGATGATGATGATGGTAATAATCATGATGGTGATAACAATAATGATAATGATGCTGATTATGCTGATGCTGATGATAATAATGATAGCAACGATAGCAAAGACAACAACGACGATGAGGACGATGATGAAGACGATGATTATGATGATTATGATAAGAAGAGGAAGAAGAAGTATAGCTGTAGCAGTTTCTCAGTGATACTTTTGCACAATGCCAACAACAAAATTTATCTCTCGGTTTCATTATGTACAATGCCTAACAAAAATGTCAACATTAAAAATAACAGACAGTGACAAAGGATAACAAAAGAGAATTGTCATAACAAAAGAATTAAAAAAACAACAACGACAGTAACTGACCAAAAATAGTAAAAGAGGATTGGCTAAACGATATACATTAATAATAAACAGTGACTGACAAAGAATAACAAAAGAGAATTGTCATAACAAAAGAATAACAAACAGCGACTGACAAAGAATACTAAAAGAGGACTGGCTAAACGACATACATTAATAATAAACAGTGACTGACAAAGAATATTAAAAAGAGGATTGGCTAAACGATATACATAAAGAATAAAGAGGGTTGGTTAAATAATAATTATACATTGACAGTGACAGACAAAAATAACAAAAGAGGATTGCCTAGATTGAGGAATGGCTACATAATATATTTTAAGAATAACAAACAGCGACTGACAAAAACAAGGATTGGGATAAATAAAGAGGATTGGTTAAATAAAGAGGATTGGTTAAATAAAGAGGATTGGCTAATTAATATACATTAGAAATAACAAACAGTGACTAACAAAGAATAACAAAAGAGGACTGGCTAAATAGAGAGGATTGGCTAAATAGAGAGGATTGGCTAAATGAAGAGGATTGGCTAAATAATATAATTAGAAATAAAAAACAGTGACTAACAATGAATAACAAAAGAGAATTGGCTAAATAATATAATTATATTAAGAATAACAAACAGTGACTGACAAAGAATATAAAAAAAGATGATTGATTAAATTATATATATATATATATATATATATATATATATATATATATATATATATATATATATATATATATATATATGTATAACAACAAACAGTGACTGACAACAAACAACAAAACAGGACTGGTTATATATAAAAAATATATATATACATTAAAATTAACAAACTGTGACAGACAAAAAACCCCACCCCAAAACCAAAAGATGACTGGCTAATGACTGGCTAAATTTGTACCAGAGAGAGAGAGAGAGAGAGAGATATTTTTATTTTTATTTTATTCTTTTATATCGAGGATAATGGAATAAGCACTTGTGTGCGTTTTTACATCTAGTCCCTGTGTGTATGCGGCTTTGTAAATCTTGTCATCTGAGAGAGAGAGAGCACAGATTTTTGAGCGGGAGCTTCAGAAAGAGAGTGAGAAATATAAAAAAAAGATAAGCTTCATAGTCCATTAGATCTGCAGAGATGATAAAACAAAAAAACAAAAAAATGCTGCACAATGTTATTCTCATCAATGCCCACACACCCTGTGGTATCCCCTTCGTCACAGGAGTGTATAAGTAAAGTAACACGTGTAGTAAAAACAACAACAACATCAACAACAAACAAACAAGAAAATCTGCACAGAAAGGATTTCATTTTTATTTTTATAATAACCTTGGCGTTTTTTGGTCCAAAGCGTGTGAGTAATGTTCTGCATTATTTCATCTGACATATTTTCTGGGTAGAACGTTGTCCTTTCTTTCTTTTTGTGTGTGTGTCAGAAGTTTTTAATATATTAGATGATACGAATTCTGGAAGGGAAATAGCTTATGTAAGTGAGCTATGTTTTTCCCTCAGAACAACAACAATAACCTAAAAAACCATAATAATAATAAGCCGCTCAACTCAACCACATATTGTGTTTTTCAAGAATGCTTATATCATATGTTTTATGGTGTAAAGCCAAGCCACACGTCTAGACATGATTCCAGCAGGAGCTTTTTTTGGTTGGTTTTTTTTTGCGTTACTCAGTTAGAGCTCCCAAGTTCACCAATAGTGAGATTTTGTGTATGCCACCATTTTTGCCCACCATGAAGGTAATAATAATAATAATAATAATAATAGTAATAATAATAATAATACATGGAATTTATATAGCGCTATATCTTGCAACCAAACAAATCCAAGCGCTTTCATTCATCCTACTCATTCACACATGCAGCCAGTTACAATGAATAGGATTTATTTTGTTTACAAGTTCAAATGTATACACACACGCTCGCACACACGCACGCACACACACGCACATACATACCGCATACACACGGGGACTGGATGTCAAAAAGCACATAAGTGCTTTTTCCATGATCCTCGATATACAAAAAAAAACCAAACGCACACACACACACACACACACACACAAACACACAACACAAACACACACACACACACACACACACACACACACACACACACACACACACACACACACACACACACACACACACACACACACACACACACACACACAAATGTTTACTCTCCAGCAGGGTGATGGGGTCTTGGCTGTTGAGGGCAGGAACAAAAATGAAATGGAACAAGAGAGGAGAATCTTAGCTTTGAAATAGGTGTGTCTTGAGACCGGATTTAAAAGCGCAGCCACATTCAGATTCTGTAAATCCACCAAACCCACCGAACGCTGACATGAATTACGGGATGTTTAACGCCCATATTTTATCTTCTGCATATGTAAAAAAAATACACACGAAGGGAATAAAGGCACTGGCAGGTCTGCACTTGAAGTTGACCTGGGAGATCGTAAAAAATCCCCACCCTTAATTCACCAGACGCCGCCGGGATTCGAACCCAGGCCTTTATGGATCCATGGGATTGAAGTCGAAGGGATTTAACCAATCGGATATAGCGATTGTCTTAACAGGAGCTAAATATGAGAAAAGCAAACAAACGGAAAGCAAATTTAGGTTCAGTTAGATACATACATTAAAGACAACAACAACAAACAGTCTATGGTCTTGGTATCGACGAAGTATTTATCGTTTATTTTTTATTATTTTTAAATTGTATTTTGTTTTATGCCACTTTAAGTCACGGCAGATTACTCTGCGTGAAATTCGGGCTGCTCTCCCTCGGGGAAAGCGCGTCGCCACAACAGCAGCGCCACCCATTTTTATTTTCTTGTCCTGTCTGCAACTGTATTAATATTGTTTCCCTATCAGAGTGGCTTTTTTCTACAAAATTTAGCCAGGGACCCCCATCCCCCCCCCCCCCAAACAAAAACCACCACCACTACCAATAATAACGATGATGACGATGATAACAATAGTAATAACAGTAATAATAATAATAATAATAATATTGATGATGATGATGATGATGGTGGTGATGATGATGATGTTAGTCATACTACGACGACGACGACGACGACGACGACGATGATGATAATGATGATGATGATGATGATGATGATAGTAATAACAAAAATAATAAATGACGACGATGTTGATAATAATAATAATAATAATGATGATGATGATGATGATGATGATGTTGTTGTTGTTGTTGTTAGCAATACGATAATGACGATGACGATGACGATGAAGAAGGTGGTGGTAGTGGCGGTAATAGTGATGGTAATGATAAAGGCTGATGATGACAAGATGAAACACTTTGATACAGCCTGGTTTACTATCTGTGACCAATGCCAAACGGCACAAACAGCGCACAAGTCAACGATGATAAGTCAACGAAGTCCTTCGGATGAGACTATACACCGAGGCCCCGTGTTCGAACGCATGCAGAACATCTTGCGCACACGTTAAATCCTGTTCCGCTTTTCGGAAGAGTAGGGCATCGTGTGCCGGTGGAAACAGATGAGAAAATTGACAAAACTGCATACACACGGGGACTGGATGTAAAAAAAAAGCACACGAGTGCTTATTCCATTATCCTCGACATAAAAAAAAAAAAAATTCACTGACTGTACAGATGATGATGATGATGACGAAGATGATGGTGACGATGATGATGACGGCGATGATAATGATGACAAGAGTTGCTGATGGATGGCAGTCATAGTAGCGGTAATGACGATAACTGATAACTGCTTCATCTTCAGCTTCACCTATCCCGTAGCCCCGTGGACCGTGGGGGCACCCATGAAGATTTTTTTGCAATTTTCCACATGACGATAATAACTAAACAACAACAAACAAAATGACATCAATGGTGAAAGCTAAAGACTTAATAATTCAGTGCCTTCAAATAATTATGACTGCGAATCTCTCTGTCTCTTCCTCTCTCTCTATCCCTCTCTGTCTCTGTTTGTCTCTCTCTGCCTGTCTGTCTCTTCCCCCCACCCCCTCTTTCTCTCTCTCTCTCTCTCTCTCTCTCTCTCCTCTCTCTCTCTCTCTCTCTCTCTCTCACATACACACACAAACACACAATCACACACATGTAAGTGCACACCCATGAACACAAAATGTTTGGGGGGATGGGGATTGGAGGGAGAGAAGGGGAGGGAAGAAAAGATGGAGAAGGGTGTAGTAGTGAAAGGGTGGAGGGAGGAGAGTGCTAGAGAAACGAAAGAAGGGTAAAAACCAGCCCCCCCCCCCCCCTCTCTCTCTCTCTCTGTGTCTCTGTCTGTCTGTCTCTGTCTGACTGCCAGTCTGTCTGTCTGTCTCCCTCCTCTCTCTCTCTCACTGCCTCTACCCCCGCCTCTCTCTCTCTCTCTCTCTTCGTGTCCGTCTGTCTGTCTATCTCTCTGTCTCTGTCTATATCTCTGTCTCTCTCCCCTCTCTCTCCCTCCCTCCCTCTCCCTCTTCGTGTCCGTCTGTCTGTATATCTATCTCTCTGTCTGTCTCTCTCTGTCTATCTGTCTGTCTGTCTGTCTGTCTGTCTGTCTCACTCTCTCTCTCTCTCTCTCTCCATCCCCCTCTCTCTGTCTCCGTGTCTGTCTGTATGTCTATCTGTCTGTCTCTCTCCCTCTCTCTCTCTCCCTCTCTCTCCCTCCCCCCCCCTCTCTCTCTCTCTCTCTGACTCCGTGTCTGTCTATCTGTCTGTCTAACTCTCTCTCTCTCTATCTGTATCTTCCCCCCCCCCCCCCTGCCACCCCCCCCCCCCTGGCCCCCCCCCCCCCCCCCCCCACAACAGAAAAGAATACCTCTGGTGCAATCTTCCTACACACGCACCAGATCACCTACCAGAGAGAAAAAAAGAAGAAGAAAAAAAGAAAAAAGAAAAAAGAAAATAGAAAAGAAAAGAAAAGAAAAGAAGAGGCCCCCAAAACACGTTTATATTGCATTTCGTGTTCGTACACACGAAGACATACTGTAAAATAATAACTCGCTTACTTACGTGTTTGTTATCGTAGGGAAGGTAGGTATATGGCACACTGTACGGAGGGGCGCATTAATTTGCGTGAAGGAAAGGTTTCTTGTTGTAGACCTTGTCTGTTTGTTTGTCTGTTGGTGTGTGTTGTGTAGTGTGTAGTGTGGGGGTGGGTGGTGTGTGGGGGTGTGGGGGTGTGTGTGTGGTAGGGGGGGGCGGGGGTGTGGGTGTGTGGTGTGTGGGGGTGGTGTGTGGTGTGTTTGGTGTGTGTAGTAGTGTGTTGTGTGTGCGTGTGTGTGTGTGTGTGTGTGTGTGTGTGTGTGTGTGTGTTGTGTGTGTGGGTGGGGTGGGGTGGGTGGGTGTGTAGTGTGTGTAGAGTGTTGTATGTATGGTGTGTGTGTAGTGTGTGTGTAGTGTGTGTGTGTGATCTTGGGCTTATCCTACACGCTTAAGAGAGAGAGAGAGAGAGAGAGAGAGAGAGAGAGAGAAGAGGAGAGAGAGAGAGAGAGAGAGAGAGAGACAGACAGACAGACAGACAGACAGACAGACAGACATAATGGCAGACAGACATACAGACATGAAGACAGACAGAAAGACTGATAAGACAGAGACAGAGAGACTGACAGACAAGAGAGAGAGAGAGAGAGAGAGAGAGAGAGAGAGAGAGAGAGAGAGAGAGAGAGAGAGAGAGAGAGAAGACGACAGACAGACAGACAGACAGACAGACAGACAGAGTGGGGGGGGGGGGGGGTTAACGTTCAGTAAATGTTACAGAGAGAGAGACAGAGAACAGAGAGACAGACAAACAAACAGACAGAAAGACAGTGTTGGGGGTTAACCTTCAATAAAATATTAGTGTCAGTACTACTTGTGCTCTTAGTTTAAAAAACAACAACCAAAGCAAAACAAAAACAAACAAAAAACAGCAACCGCCCCCCCCCCCCTCCCCGCGGCTCCATTCCATACACCAGCCAGTTTTGCACAGAATGAACCCATTCCGGCTATTCAGCCACAAAATACATAATACTGTGTGTGTGTGTGTGTGTGTGTGTGTGTGTGTGTGTGTGTGTGTGTGTGTGTGTGTGTGTGTGTGTGTGTGTGTGTGCGTGCGTGCGTGTGTGTGTGTCTTACACAATAATTCTCTTATTGATCTTCTGCAGATACCTTGTGCCTACGAATACCTAGATTCAACCAGTCCACCGTTGGCCGCCGCTCTTTCTCTATTTCGGGTCCATCGACCTGGAATGAGCTCCCTCTCTCTCTTCGCCAGAAACCTAGTTACGACACTTTTAAATCCAGCCTCAAGACATATTTATTTCAAACCTAAGATTTTCCCCCCTCCTGTTTCATATCAGAACTATCCCACCTTCACTAACCCATGTCCTATCACCCTGCTAAAGTATACGACCTGTGTGAGTGTGTGTGTGCTTTTGAAAAACATTTGACTATCGAAATTTTATTTCATAGATTTGGTCTGCAGCGCACCATGTTTGTAATGTCTGTTTGTTTAAACTACTGATTATTTATCATTGATTGCACGACTGTGTAAGATTAGGTTGAATGCATGCGCTTTGATTTGTCTTTGCAAGATATAGCGCTATATAAGTTCCATTTATTATTATTATTTATTATTATTATATCCAGAAACAAAAACAACGTTTCTTTGTACTCTTCCTGCTTCTTTTTCAAAACCGTTGAAATGCAATGCAATAAATAACTTGACATGACTGCACTCAGTGCCATGGAACAAGATGATCGCCCCCCTCTCGCCCCCACCCCCCTCCCCCAAAGTCTTCATGATACTAACCTTCTCTCAGTTCTCTCCCCTTTTCCCGCGCTTTTTTCCTCCATTCTTTTCTTTATTATCTTTCCGCGGATATAAATCGGAAAATTCTTCACTGTTTTCCTTCCGTATTGGTGATGATATCATGGAAATATTTCAGATTTAAAAGTCTGTCAGCGTATTCATTTGGTTTTGTTTTTTTAAATATAAGGGATTGACCACCATGCTTAGATAATAAAAAAAAAATCAAGAGACACCTCTCCCTCCACTCACACATATACATACATACACATGCACATAGACATACACACACGCGCGCGCGCGCACACATTCACATCCCTCACCTCACACACACACACCTCTCACCTATCTCTCTCTCTCTCTCTCACATACACCACATACATTCACATCCCACACCTCTCACCTATCTCTCTCACATACACACATACATTCACATCCCTCACCTCACACACACACACAAACAAACACACACACACAAAACACACACACACACACACACACACACACACACACACACACAACACACACACACACACACACACACACATCATCATCACACCAATAGGAATTGTCAGATTGGGAATCGTTCGTCTTTGGAAAAAGGAAAAAAAAAGTTATTTCTTTCCATGGGAAGTTTCGAGACCCAGGGTGTAGTTTTGATGTCCGATAACCTGTCCACTTTAGGACAAAAACCACTTTACGACCTACCATCCATCCCTCCATTCCACCCACGATACACTCAGACAAAATTACGTATTCTTCAGATTTGCACACAAGTTCATACATATGAAAATCAAGGAAACTCTGAAACAGAATCTGAAATCCCAAAAAATCAACATGACCGAATTATCTAAATTAGTTTTAATCCTTTAAATACAAAATTCTTGCACTTTCGAAATGCCGATTTAAAACAAAAAACAAACATGCAATAAAACGCAAGAATCAAACATATTAAGACCACAGGAAAGTTAGTAGAAAAAAGAAACAGAGACAATTAAGAAGGACAAAACATTGAACAAGATATCTATGATCTACCTTTTTGTCCGAGTCTTTGCTTCAAGTTGATATGTTTGTCTTTCTTTTATTTTTGTGTGTTAAGTTGAACATTTTTATTTTATTTATTTATACCCCTTTAAGTCACGGCAGATTTCTCTGCTGTGAAATTCGGGCTGCTCTCCCTGGGGAGATCCGCGTCGCCACAAGAGAAGCGCCACTCATTTTTTTTTTCTTTTCCTGTC
This sequence comes from Rapana venosa, assembly GCA_028751875.1. NCBI lineage: Eukaryota > Metazoa > Mollusca > Gastropoda > Neogastropoda > Muricidae > Rapana > Rapana venosa. Next base: position 33,194,972 of record CM054142.1, on the reverse strand, counting down.
TGCAACTGTATTTGTTTCCCTATTTTTTTATACAGAATTTTGCCAGGGACAACTCTCTTGTTGCCGTGGGTTCTTTTACGTGCGCTAAATAATTGTGTGTAACACACAGGACCTCGGTTTATCGTCTCATCAGAAAGACTAGAACCCAGACCACTACTCAGGGTGTATAGAATGGGGGGAGGGGGGGGGGGGGGGGGGAGTTTGGGACCCAATCGGGGATCAAACCACCACACAATTCCGACCCGGACTTTTCATTTTCTAGGCAGGCGCGTTACCTCTAGACCACCGATCCGCCCTACAAAAAAAACTTGTGTTGAATCACATTTATAAATTCCATTTATCATTATTATTATTATTATTTACACCATACGCTGTAAGTCTCTGTCGAGACATGAAAACAGTCAACATATCATGCAACAACATCAACGACACAAACGGACAGACAGACGGTCAAGCAGTCAGGCAGAAATAGACATAGAGACAATGACAGACGGACAGTCAGAATGAATGAATGAATGAATGAATGAATGATTGAATGATCTTTATTTTCCAAGGGTTACAGAGTAAGGATTCACATACTTTTTTCATCCAGCCCTTAAAAGATCAAAGGAAAGAGAGAGAGAGAGAGAGAGAGAGAGAGAGAGAGAGAGAGAGAGAGAGAGAGAGAGAGAGAGAGAGAGAGAGAGAGAGAGAGAGAGAGAGAGAGCTAGCTAGCTCTGAACTCTGAAATGATTTAATGTACACTGACTTTGGGTCACAATACACACACACGTTGGGCTCCAATTCATATTAAGAGCAATAACAAATGTATAACAAATACTGAGTGGGGGATGCCGGGGGGCTTATCAGTATAACTAACACCCCCACCTTCTGGAAATTCTATGCTTGAAATTCCCTCTTTTCTATCCCTCTCTTTTTGTTTCTGCTTCGTTCCACTTCTTTCTGTTATCTTTTTCTTGTTTATTTTCTACCCTCTTGGTTCTTTCTCCTGCCCTCTCCCCCACCCCCAACCCCCTCCCTCCCCCAGAACAAACTCAAAAGATAACTAGTCTCTCCCACGCCGAAGTCGGATGCGCTGGGCCTGACTTGTCAGGCGCTTAACGGCAGCGCAACGCATTTTCGTTCAGATGTCAGACAACAATAGTTGCTGTCTGGGTGTTCGACTAAGAAGAAGAATATAAACACAACCACTAAACAATAAATTAAAAAAAACAACAACTGAAAATGTAACTGTAAATGTAAAACAAACAAGATGACTGGAATTTAAATACAAGAAGGAAGGGGGCAGGACAGTTTAGACCTTCACTTGCCTTAACAAGTAAACCGTGAGGTTCTGGGTTCCATTCCCAGCCTTGCCCCCTTCTTCCCAATTTGACAGGGAAAATGGAACTGCATGTCAAAGTCCTTCAGATGAGACTCTACACCAAAGCCCCTTGTGCGAATACACGCAAAACATCTTGCGCACATTGGTTAAAAATCCGACCCACCTTTCGGAAGAGTAGGCCATTTCGTGCCGTAGGAACGGATGACATTATTGTAAAAACAACAATACCCCCCCAAAAAACAACAACAAAAAAACCACCAAAAAAACAAAACAACAACAAACAACACAATAAAACAAACAACAACCCCCCCCCCCCCCCCAAAACCGCATGCGCACAGATGTCGTGTTTAGACACCATCCCCGAAGTCGGAATGCGGCTACCTAAATGGTAAGGTGTGGGGGAAGGGGGGAGGGAGGGGAAATAAAAACGGTTGCATAGGCCCACCCCCCCCCCCCAAAAAAAAAAAAAATTCTGACCAACCATATTTGGAAAGCCTCGGAGCTAAAGACAAAAACAAACCAACCCAACAACCCAAAAGACTTTTTTTCATTTTTAAATGCTATGTATGTATGTATATATATGCAAACTGAGGAATGTCTATCCGTCTGGTCCAGTTTAGAAGCCATCAGAGACGTAAACAGAAACCGGCTTGGGAATTTAGAACACTTTAATGGTGTATGTATAGTAGCCTACTGCGCATGCAGTTCATCCCGAGTAGGACAGTGCGTTTTGACCAACGTGCACTTCGTTTACCAAAGAGAGAGAGAGAGAGAGAGAGAGAGAGAGAGAGAGAGAGAGAGAGAGAGAGAGAGAGAGAGAGAGAGAGAGAGAGAGAGACACAGACAGACACAGAGACACATTGAGACTGAGACAGAGAGAGAGAGGTAGAGAGAGACAGAGACACAGACAGACACAGAGAGACATTGAGACTGAGACAGAGAGAGAGGAGAGAGAGAGAGAGAGAGAGAGAGAGAGAGAGGTAGAGAGAGACAGAGACACAGACAGACACAGAGAGACATTGAGACTGAGACAGAGAGAGAGAGAGTGAGTGAGAGAGAGAGAGAGGTAGAAAGAGACAGAGACACAGACAGACACAGAGAGACATTGAGACTGAGATAGATAGAGAGAGAGAGAGAGAGAGAGAGAGAGAGAGAGAGAGAGAGAGAGAGAGAGAGAGACAGTGAGAGAGAGAGAGACAGTGAGAGAGACGGAGAGACAGAGAAAGAGACGGTGAGACAGAGAGTGAGAGAGAGAGAGACAGACAGAGAGACAGAGAGCGAGACAGACAGACAGACAGACAGATAAAGACATAGTCAGACAGATTGAGAGACACTGACTGATAAACGGGTTGACAGAGGACAGACAGACAGACAGTTACAAACAGAATGACTGCGACAAACGGACTGACAGACCGACTGTCAGACACACAGACAGACTGACTGACACACAGGCAGACAGACACACAGACAGACACACAGACACACACACACAGACAGACAGACAGACAGACAAGAGCACACACGCGCGGGGCACTGACCTATCAAAAGCTCCACTTGCTCACGATCTATCCACAGCGCCAGGCGACTGCGCCCACGACCGCGACAACGACCCAATCCCGCCAGCGCCAACAACAACATCAACAACAGCAGTCTGAGGGGCACCCCCTCCCTCCCCTGCATCCCGTCACCACCCCCTGCCACCACCACCCTCCTCCTCCTCCTCCCCCTCCCTCCTCCTCCTCTTCCTCCCTCACCACCTCCTCCTCCCCGCACCCCCACCACCACACCCCACAGCACACCCAACCATCGGCGGAAGAGTAGGTGGGTCGCTGGCCAGGCGGGTTGGTCTTCGGCAAGGGTGTTGATGGCGACAGGGATGTAGAGGACGTGAGACGGAGGGTGGTGGGCAGGGGGCACGGTGATTTGGGTGGACGTCGTCGAAGAGGGAGCGGAGGGGGGTGCGGCGGCTTTGTTGGCGGGGGAGGCAATGGTGGTGGTTATGGTGGCTGCAAGGGCGGGAGACAGGGTGATGGTTTGATGTCTTCAGTGATACAGAAGTAGGTAGTTCGTTTTCACTGTTGACGATGTCGGTAGCACTTGTT
>CM054142.1:33151546-33159046 GCA_028751875.1 Rapana venosa | reverse complement strand
ATTGGATTGGATTGTTTTGCGCTTTTCACTAGTACAGAGTGCTCTCCTGACACTCCAGTCAGCGTGGATAATGTGTTGCCATACTTTAAACGCCAGCACCGGTGCTTCGTGCCTTGTTACCCCCATGAAATTCAGCCCTGCCAGACAAAAAAAGATTGATGATTCCAGGCCGAAGCCTTTCGCAGAACCTCGGAATACTTTCCTCTAAAAATTCTTCTGCGCTCTCACCAATTTATCAAAACGGTAACTGAGACCAACTTGGCCTGTAACAAGATTAGCTAAGAATTTTTTTAAAAAAAGATATATATAAATGTTTGTGTTTTAGAGATGTTGTTCTTTTTCTTTAAGGCAGAATACAGTTATGCAATTTACAGGTTAAAGTCTGCATCTGCTAACGCTAAAGCTGCAACAGTAAAATATCAACACTGCTGACTGTTATTTGATATTATGTGCTCTTGTACGGAATGAAATGAACAGCATTTTCTGCTGCATGCGTTTGCAATTCAGCTTTTTCTTTTTTCATCATTTAGAATTATGTTGTTGCGCTATTGTCTACTTTATACATGTATGAAAGAAAAAGAAAGAGCATTGGTTTGCTTATATTTTATCTCGAAGTGATGAGATCTTTTTCGTCATTATCTATCACCTTCTCCCTTGATGATCCTCCATGGCAAGAAAGGACAGGAAAAGTGACAGTCAGAATGACAGTTCCAGGAATCACGAAGAAAACTGAACAGAGCGACATTGTCAAAAGAACTCTGACAGCAGCCATGATAGAAGATCAATACCCTCACGAGGCATGGCTCCACGTCTACACAGACGGCTCTGCAACAGATGCCACCAGATGTGGAGGAGCTGGGGCCTACATCTGGTATCCCAGCAGAGAATGGCAGACTCGGTCAATAGCAACCGGCGTCTACTGCACCAACTACAAGGCCGAAGTGGAAGCGATCATCCTTGCAGCAAACACCATCCGCAGCAGAGTGGATCACAACACCCAGGTCGTCTTTCTGACCGACGCTCTGTCTGTGCTGCAAGCCTTCAACAGCGGCCAGCTTCCAAAACTAGAGATGGCACTACATAACATCCAGTGTCTTCGCACCGTGCTGCAGTGGATCCCCTCACACTGTGGCATCGAGGGCAATGAGCAAGCTGACAGAATGGCCAAGATAGGCGCCCGAGATGAACAGCCCGAAAACCCTGTCTGCCTTGCAGAGAGCAAGACCATCATTAAGGCTCTCTACAGGAAAACGCCACCACCAGACAGCTACCACAGCCTCACCAGACAAGACCAGGTGACCATCTTCCGATTAAGAACAGGCCACTGCAGGCTGAACCAACATCTGCACAGGAAGATGAAAGTGGTACCCTCCCCCATGTGCTCATGTGGGGAAACTGAGCAAGACACTCGCCACATCCTGCAGGACTGCAGGGCCTTCAGGCAGCTGAGAGAGGAAATGTGGCCGAACCCATTACCCCTAGAAGAAAAACTGTACGGGCCGGTGGATGCCCTACAGACGACTGCTACATTCCTTAGGCGAACTGGTCTCTTGGTGTAAAACAATAAGGCATCGAAAAGAAGAAGAAGAGATCATCATTAACATGATAATGATCATTACCGATAAGCTTGTTTTCCTTCGTCTTGTACTAATTTTTCTCCATTATTGTTTAATCATACGTCAGTCGTTTGTAATATTTAATTTAAAAAAAATATATATATTTGTGGGTTGTTGGGGTTTTTTTTCGAAATGAACTCAATGGTTTATAGTCTCAGCAGAAGGACTTAAAGGGGGCTGAGGGAGGGAAGTGGAGGGGGGGGGGGGGGGGGGGTAGGAGTCAGTACTGATGTTAACTCCAGGGAAAAATGCTCTGGAGCTGGTGTCTTCATGGTGGTTTGAACCCAGAGTGTCAGATTAGGATTTTCAAACTCCAACCACCAGTCTATCCCGCCCCCCTCCCCCCCCCCCCCCCCCCCCCCCCCCCCCCCCCCCCCCCCCCCCGCTGTACATTTTAAAAGATGTATCTAACAAATATTTGATCACCCTGCATGCAAATCCTGGACATTGAATGCAGATCTACAAAGGAGGATCCAGGCTTTGGAGATGAGATGCCTCAGAAGACTCCTTGGCATTTCGTACACGGACCACATTACCAACGAAGAAGTCCGACAAACCATCACCCAACAAGTAAAGCACTACAAAGACCTTGCTGACCACAGTGAAGAAAAGGAAGCTCAGGTGGTATGGACATGTGACAAGATCAGATGGGCTCTCCATGACCATACTGCAAGGAACAGTGCGGGGGGAAGAGAAGGCGAGGCAGGCTGAAGAAGAAATGGGTAGACAACATCACTGAATGGACCGGGAAGAGCTTCTCTACAACCCAGGCACTTGCACACAACCGCAGCAAATGAAGCCAACTGGTGCAACGTTCATCACTGCAGTGTCCCTACGACCCTGGAGGAGGGGGGGGGGGGGTTGTATGGGAGCAGATGAGATGAGATGATGTATGTAAAGGTATCTTGTTTTCCTGTTTGAGATGATACAAAATAGCCATTCCAAATTCATGACAAGTCAAATTACACATTTGGAGTCATCACAGAGCCTGCTGTTAGAAGCCCTGGCTTAAAACCCATGTTTTATCGTCACAGATTTTACTCCAAAGTAGGATACGCTGGGCCTGACTTGTCAGGCGCTTAACGGCAGCGCGACGCGTATTCGCTCATATGACAGACAACAATAGTTACTACCTAAGCGTTCGACTAAGACTATCACAGATTGTAAGTATTCCCCCCAAAAGAATTGCTGCCCAATCTGAAGTGAATATTTCAAGACCCTGTCAAGTCAATATTCATACGTAAAACACAAAAGAGTAAACAAATTTGAGGGCCATACAAATTTTAACAGTTTCAGATCGCGTTCAAACTTACAGCTTAATCATTATCAAAGAGAACGTGTCTAGGACACAAAGTTGTTATAAAGAGTGTAAGTGTCACACATAATTAATTAATTAATTGATGTAGTTGTGTTTTCACAAACGTTATAATAATCATAATAATGATAATAATAATAATAATAATAATAATAATAATAATGATAACAATAATAATAATAATCATCATCATCATCATCATCATCATCATCAAAATGGAACTTATATAACCCTATATCTTGCAAAAGACAATTCAAAGCGCTTGCATTGAAACCTATTCCTTATACAGTCATGCAACCAATAACGATTAATAGCCTAAAACGTTGACATTGCGCCAGCGACTGACTATACAACACAGCCTCTCTCTGTATATGTGTGTGTGTGTGTGGTGTGTGTGTGTGTGTGTGTGTGTGTGTGTGTGTGTGTGTGTGTGTGTGTGTGTGTGTGTGTGCGCTCTCTCTCTCTCTGTCTCTCTCTCTCTTTCTCTCTCTCTCTCTCTCTTGCTACATTAAATTTTTTTTATATAGATAAAATAATGATTATGAAAAGAAATAGCATAGCATCATCTCTTATCCTACAAACATCCCCCTCACCCTCACCCCCCCCCCCCTACCCCCTACCCCACCCCTTGCCCCATGACATGACATCACGCGGCCTAAACTCTTTCTCTCTCTCTCTCTCTCTCTCTCTCTCTCTCTCTCTCTCTCTCTCTCTCTCTCTCTCTCTCTCTCTCTCTCTCTCTCTCTCTCTCTCTCACTGTCTGTCTGTCTGCAAAGTACATCATGCTTTCGCGCTAGTACTGCATGCAGTCTGTTAGTGTCATCAAGAAGGGAAGGCTGCTGGCGCTTGTGGGTCTTTCTTTGCTGCTTGCTTGCTGTGGGGAAGGAATATGGCACAAGGCAACAACAAAAAGAAAGAAAGAAAGAAAGAAAGAAAAGAAAAAGAAAGCAGAAAGAAGAAAAAGAACAGAGACCAAAGAAAAAAAAGGGAAAGAAAACGTCTCTAGCGTTGTTGCTACTGCTGCTGCTGCTGTTGCTACTGCTGCTGCTGCTGCTGCTGCTGCTGCTGCTACTCAGTCTGGTATGTGTGGGGCCCATGCCCCTATCTATTATCTCACGCCTCCCAAGCATTGTTTGTGCTTGTGTGCCCCAGGAGAGATGTCCCCTCCCGGGGGGGGGGGGGGGGGGGGGGGGGGGGGGGGCGGTGGGGGGGGGGGGTAATTTGGAGATCGTAAAACGGGGGTGGTGGGGGTGGGTGGGGGTGAGGGGTGGGGTGGGTGGGGGTGGGGGGTGGGGGCTGGAATGATTTTCTTTGTTTTCCTGGCCCCCGCCCTCCTAGCTGTCTGTCTGTCTTTCTGTCTTTGTCTGTGTGTCTGCCTGTGTCTGTCTCTCTGATTCTCTCTGTCTCTGAGTGTCTGTCTGTGTCTGTCTGTCTCTCTGTCTGTCTGTCTGTATCTGTTACACCAAAACCGTTCCACATTGCTTTAGGCCTAAATACTGCGTAAAATGATACACTTTTTTCTGTAGAAAGTGCAAGTGTCACGATGATCGTAGATTGTATGATAGAAACAGTCAGTGCATTGTTCATACAAGGGGACGCGGTTGACTTCCTAAAAGAGTGCTGATAGAAAGAGAGGTAGATGAAGACCAAGACGTCAATGGACAGATAATGATAATAATAATACATGGAATTTATATAGAGCTATATCTTGCAAGAAAACGAATCAAAGCGCTTTCATTCATCCTACTCATTCACATGCAGCTAGTTACAATTAATAGGTTGGGTTGTTTTTTTTACAAGTTCAAATGTATACACACACGCTCGCACGCAAGCACGCACACACACGCACACCCACACACACATAAAGGTTTACTCTCGGACAGGGTGATGGGGTTTTGGCTGTTGACAGCAGGGACAAAAATGAAATGGAACAAGAGGGAAGAACCTTAGCTTTGAAATAAATGTGTCTTGAGGCCGGATTTAAAAGCGTCATAAGAAGGCTTTTGGCGAAGGGAGAGAGGGAAGTCATTCCAGATCACTGGACCAGAAATAGAGAAAGAGCAACGGCCAACGGTGGACTGGTTGAATCTAGGTATTCTTAAGCACAAGGAATCTGCAGCAGATCATCATAATAATAATAATAATAATAATAATAATAATAATAATATAATAATAATAATGTATGGAATTTATATAGCGCTGAATCTTGTAAAGCAACAAATCAAAGCGCTCAAAGATCATGTCAAAGACTGGACAGGCAGTAGGCTAGCTTCTTCTTCTTCGTCGTCGAACGCTCAGACAGCAACTATTGTTGTCTGTTATATGAGCGAAAATGCGTCACGCTGCCGTAAAGCGCCTGACAAGTCAGGCCCAGCGACGTCCGACTTCGGCAAAAGAGAGAATTGTTATCTTTAAAGTCTTTATGGGGAAAAAAAAGGCAGGGGAATGGACCAAGAAGGAAGACAATTGACAAGAAGAAGGTGACAGGAAGCAAAGGAACAAGGAAGAAACAAAGGGAGAGAAAGAAAAGCGGAAATTTCTAGCTCAGAATTTCCAGAAGGTGGGGATGCTATTTATACTGACAGGCTCCCGGCATCCCCGCGGGGGTGTAGGCTACACGCTAGCTTAGTGCAAGCGACTGGCCCAAGACAGACTTGGCGAATGATACATGGCGCGTCAACCCCAGTCTTAGGACGGCACCCAATCCAGTAATCCAACGAAATATCAGAAGTTAAGGGTTTTGCACACTTGCGTTTTCGAGAAAAAAAAAGTCTAAATTTTAAGAAAATGAAACCGGAGCAAAAATGCCAAAATAAAGTATTGTAGGCAGACAAGTGACGGAGGCTATATCCGAATAGTTCAGACCGTTCGACTTCAATCCCATGAGTCCATGAAGTCGAAGGTTCGATCGAATCTCGGCGGCGTGGCGTCTGGTGAATTAAGGATGGGACAGGGTTTTCACGATCTCTCAGGTCAACTTCAAGTGCAGACCTGTCAATGCTTTAATTCCTTTCCTGTATATACTACACATGTAGAAGATCAAATATGCACGTTAAAAATCCTGTAATTCATGTCAGCGTTCGGTGGGTTACGAAAACACGAAATACCCAGCATACATCCTCGAAGTCGGAATGCGGCTACCTTCATAACATAGCCACCCCCCAAAAAGTGGTCGCATACGCAAAATCTCACCATTGGTGAACCTCAAGAGCTCAAGCCGAAAAAAAAAAAATTCTGACATGTCTTTAACTTGACTAGATTTGGCAGGGGGCAAAAACTTTGCTTTCTGAAGTACATTAAGTACTTTAATTAATAATACACGTTGGAGACGAGCGCCAAAACTGAGATAGGCCATTGATGGGCGCAGCCTGATGACAGAAACACGAAGTATCTTGGCGCCTGGACTCAACACATAATCACAGCACAAGACTTTAACCTAAGCAAAGCAAGTGCCACCTGTACCTTCTCCCAATTTCTTTCTTTCGTCTCCGGCCTGCAACTGGCGCGAACGTACACACAAACACACAGAATGGTTTTGTTAGCAGTTTTTGTTGTTTTCGTGTTGTTTTCTTACGTTGGAGGAAAGTTTGAATGGAGTTGTTCAAACGTACCAAAAATGTAGCCATTGTCTTATTTTTGTGTTGTTGTTGTTGTTGTTGTTGCTGCTGCTTGTGTGTGTGTGTGTGTGTGTGTGTGTGTGTGTGTGTGTGTGTGTGTGTGTGTGTGTGTGTGTGTGTGTGTGTGTGTGTGTGTGTGTGTGTTGCCTCCTCGCCCTAAACCTCAGAGCACTGAATACAAACGACTCTGTGTGTGTGTGTGTGTGTGTGTGTGTGTGTGTGTGTGTGTGTTGTGTGTGTGTGTGGTGTGTGTGTGTGTGTGTGTGTGTTGGCCTCCTCGCCCTAAACCTCAGAGCACTGAATACAAACGACTCTGTGTTGTGCGTGTGTGTGTGTGTGTGTGTGTGTGTGTGTGTGTGTGTGGTGTGTGTGTGTGTGTGTGTGTGTGTGTGTGTGTTGCCTCCTCGCCCTAAACCTCAGAGCACTGAATACAAACGACTGTGTGTGTGTGTGTGTGTGTGTGTGTGTGTGTGGGTGTGTGGGTGCGCGCGCGCGCGCGCGTGCATGCGTGTGTGTCTGTGTGCGTTTTTGCCTCCCTCACCCCCTAAGCCTCATAACACTGAATACAAACAATTAATCGTTGTCTTAAGTCGTATTGTATCAACTGATTCTTTTTAAAAAAAATTTTATTTCGAGGATAATGGAATAAGCGCTCATGTGCTTTTTCCATCCAGTCCCCGTATGTATTCAGTTCTGACTTATTGTTCCTGTCTGACAAAAAGTAAGCCATTATAAATTTATTGAATTGATGCGTGCACGCTTTTCTTCTCTTCATGAATAGATTATTTCAAACGAACTTCTTAATTTCTCACCTGCAGTGTTGTTAAGTGGCGAAAATGGAAATAATGAATTCAAGTGCTTCACTCACTCTATCCTTTTTATACACACACACACACACACACACACACAACACACACCAACACACACACCACACACACACACACACAACACA
>CM054142.1:33141546-33144046 GCA_028751875.1 Rapana venosa | reverse complement strand
CAGAACAGCGGAGCGTGTTTTAACGTGTGCGCAAGATGTTCTGCGTGCGTTTGCACACGGGGCATCGGTTTATAGTCTCATCCGAAGGACTTTTAGGGGTAAGTGGAGTCGGCATTTATGTTAACTCCAGACGAAAAATCCTCTTAACGAGATTCGAACCTGGGTCAGCAGATCACGAATACATCACTCTAACCACCAGACTTTCCTCTGTGTGTGTGTGTGTGTGTGTGTGTGTGTGTGTGTGTGTGTGTGTGTGTGTGTGTGTGTGTGTGTGATCTGCACAATTTTACAATTATTTTCTACAATAGGATATTAATTTACATTTTATTTCGCCCATTACCCAACTAATATAATCATCTCTTGGCTGAAAATGCTACAAAGAAGACATCGAAGAAAACTAACTATCAAGATGGTACTTTCAAACAGTTCCTCTAATGATGTGATCCCCTTGAGGTTTTTTCTTCTTCTTCACTTCATGACGATGAGGGACAAACTCTTCGGATCCCTGGAGGGCCTTCAGCGCACGGCAGCATTTGTCAGGGCCTCAGGAGTTGCTGTCTGAGCGTTCGACGACGAAGAAGAGTAAAAAGAAAATGCACGTCATCCACTCATTGTTCCAATGCATAGTTTTGTACACCGAATGCCTTATTTCGTTATTGTTTCATCGTCACACGTCTCTCTCTGACAGTTCTAAGTACCAATTACTCCAAGACAAGTTATCTAAAAAATAAAAGAAAAAAGAAAAAAAAGACTAATAATAACAGTATGTGATTCATTATCCATGGCCCGTCTGTCAGTTCTACATCTCATTGAAACATGATGATTACATGTCAACTAAGGAGCTAAAATATCCCCAGATATATTTGATACACAAAAATGAATGGTCATTAAACCATCCCACCAATTCTAGATGTATCTCGAACTATTCTTACCATTTTAATTTTAATCCATACTCTCACCTTTGAAAGTGGACCAAGAACTTAGCTTAACATTTAAAATACAACAACAAAAAACCCCAGCGCATTTTCTAAAAACAACAACAACAACTAAAACAACACAAAAACAAAAACAAAACACCTCACGAAAAAAAACATTGGTAACCAATTAAATGGGATGACTCCTCCCGCCTCCCCCTCCCCACCCCACCTCCAGTAAGAATGACGTATATTATTACAGTTTACGTGTTCACTGCTACAAAAAACCCAAAAAAACCCACCACCACTGCCACCAACAAAATGACGCATACCTCAAAAGATTTATTTTTCTGACATTTGTTTGCAAAATGCTCAAGTTGTTCATAATTTAGCTTTTGTTGTTGTTGCTGTTGCTGTTGTTTTTGTTGTTGTTGTTTAAATCGGCTTTCCGATTGTATTTCCTTTTAAAAAAAACACCAAAAAACCCGAACCAAAAACAACAACCTCCACCATCACCCTCCTGGCATATTTCCTCCTACCCACCCTGTGTGTGTACGTGCGTGTGTGTGTGTGTGTGCGTGTGTGTGCGTGTGTGTGTGTGTGTGTTTGTGTGTGTGTGTGTGTGTGTGTGTGCGCGCGCGCGCGCGCGTGTGTGTGTGTGTGTGTGAGGGAGGGGTGGGGGTGTGAGTGAGAACAGCGATGGGGTAGGCAGCTGTCTGGGCTCGTTTGTTAGAGGGCTGTGGCAGGGGCCAGGTCAGGCAGGAATCGATACTCTTCAAAAACATTCTTCGCTACACCACAGATAATTGAGACGCTGGAGTGGAATGGGATGGGATGGGATGGGATGGGAGGGGAGGGGATGGGATGGGATGGGAGCTCTCTGTGTCTGGGTGTAGGGGGTAGGGGTGGGGGGTTGGGGGTGGGGATGGGGAGGGGATGAAAGGGAGAGAGCGAGAGAGACAGAGACAGAGAGAGAGAGCAGAGAGAGAGAGAGCAGAGAGAGAGAGAGAGAGAGAGAGAAGAGGAGAGAGAGAGAGAGAGAGAGAGAGAGAGAGAGAAGGTGTGTGTGTGTGTGTGTGGTGTGTGTGGGGGGGTGATGAAGGGAGAGAGAGTGAGAGAGGAGGGAGATAGGGCTGAAGAGCGGAAGAGAGAGAGAGAGAGAGAGAGAGAGAGAGAGAGAGAGAGAGAGAGAGAGAGAGAGAGAGAGTAAAGAATGAATGAACGAATGAATGTTTATTTGAATGAATGAATCTTTATTTTTCAAGGGTATTAGAATAAGCACACGCATACTTTTTTTCCATCCGGCCCTTGCCCTGATTAGGGAAGAGAGAGAGAGAGAGAGAGAGAGAGAGAGAGAGAGAGAGAGAGAAGAGAGAGAGAGAGAGAGAGAGAGAGAGAGGAGAGAGAGAGAGAAAAGAGAGAGAGAGAGAGAGGAGAGAAGAGAAAGAGAGAGAGAGATGAGAGAAGAGAGAGAAGAGAGAGAGAGAGAGAGAGAGAGAGAGAGACAGACAGACAGACAGACAGACAGGACAACACACACACACACACACACAAAACACACACACAACACTCACAGATAGACAGAC
>CM054142.1:33111546-33134046 GCA_028751875.1 Rapana venosa | reverse complement strand
CTGTCGTCCTATTCGGGTACGGGTGCGTCCGTTAGGTTAGTATTTGTTGCTTTTGTTGTTGTCTGGTCCTTATCATTGTTCGTTTGGTTGTTTGGTTGGTTGGTTGGCTGGCTGCTTGGTTGGTTTGTTGGGTGGTTGGTTGGTTTGTTGGGTGGTTGGCTGGCTGGTTTGTTGGGTGGTTGGTTGGTTGGTTGGCTGGCCGGTTGGCTGGCAGGTTTGCTGGCTGGTTTGGCTGGCTGGCTGGTTGGTTGGTTGGCTGGTCGGTTGGCTGGCTGGTTTGGCTGGCTGGTTGGTTCGCTGGCTGGTTGTTTGGTTGGCTGTCTGGTTGGTTGGATGGTTGGTTGCTGTCATCCCATTTGGTTGGTTGTTTGGTTGGCTGGCTGGTTGGTTGGTGGCCTGGTTGATTGGTTGGCTGGTTGGTTAGTTGGTTGACTGGTTGGCTAGTTGGTTGGTTGGCTGGTTGGTTGGCTAGTTGGTTGGCTGGTTGGTTGGCTGGTTGGTTGGTTGGTGTGTATACATGTTAGGCGTACGTTTTGTTTTAATCGAGACTGTGATAACATTATCGGTCTTAATTTGCCCCGTATATTTTATCATACGTATCATTTTATCATTGTGTGTGTGTTTTTCTATCAATATTTTCATGACTCTTTTTGTGAGGGTAGGGTGCATACAAAATTGTTTAAACTTAACCTTTTACCCTCAGTAAAGGTCATTCAAGTTCACTCGACTTAAATTTGCACGCACAACAAACACACACACTTTACACCCACACAAATCACACACACAACATACACACACTCACACTTAACACGCACACAACTCACACACACAACATACACAAACACTCACACTTAACACGCACACAACACACACACAGTTAACACACAACACACACACACACACACACACACACACACACACACACACACACACACACACACACACACACTACACACACACACACACACACAACACAACACACTACACACAATTAACACTCACACAAACCCCACACACACACACACACACACACATACACACACACACACAACCCCACACACACACACACACACACACACACACACACACAAATAACAGATCATGTTACTACACAACGCTTTGGCGTGTATGAACAGAATAAGACAGAGAACAGTGGTAATTTGTGTGTGTTTTGTTTTGGTTTTGTTATTGTTGTTTTTGATACACCTACGTTGTTGCTTCGATTTTACGTCTGTTCACTCAAAGTGATAATTATTAGACGACTGGAAGGGGAGAGGGGGGGGGGACGTGTGCAGTGAAATGGATATCTATTCCTAAATAACTTAAACAGTACACAGAAAAGAACTAAACAATGATAACAACAATTAAATACATGAGAAATGCTAATATAGCTTACGACATTTCTAAAACTAAAGTGTGTGTGAGTGTGTGTGTGTGTGTGTGTTGTGTGTGTGTGTGTGTGTGTGTGTGTGTGTGTGTGTGCGCCGCGCGCGGCGTGGCGCACGCGTGTGAGTATGTGTGTGTATGTGTGTGTGTTTGTGCGCGCGTGTGTTGTGTGCGTGCGTGCGTGTGTGTGTGTGTGTGTGTTTGTGTGTGTGTGGAGTGAGTGTCTTTTGTCTTAGGTCTACGTGTCTTTGTAAAGGTCATGGTGTTCTTTCAATGCTACTGTGTTGCATTGTAGTGTAGTAGTGTAGTGTAGTGTCGTGTGGTGTGGTGTGGTGTCGTGTGGTGTGGTGTAGTGTAGTGTTGTGTGTGTAGTGTAGTATAGTGTCGTGTGGTGTGGTGTGGTGTCGTGTGGTGTAGTGTAGTGTTGTGTAGTGTAGTGTAGTGTCGTGTGGTGTGGTTGGTCGTGTGGTGTAGTGTAGTAGTGTAATGTAGTGTGGTGTGTGTTGTGTAGTGTGGTGTGGTGTAGGTGTGTGGTGAGTGTGTAGTGTGTAGTGTAGTGGTTGTAGTGTAGTGTGGTGTAGTGTAGGGTGGTGTGTTTGTGTAGTGTGTGTGTGTAGTGTTGGTGTAGTGTGTGTTGTGTGTGTGTGGTGGTGTGGTTGTAGTGTAGTGTGGTGTGGTGTAGGTGTGGTGTGTGGTAGTTGTAGTGTGGTGTATGTGTAGTGTATGTGTGTGTGGTGTAGTGTGTGTAGTGTGGTGTAGTGTGTGTAGTGTCGTGTGTGGTGTAGTGTATGTGGTAGTGTGGTGATGTAGTGTGTGTTGTTGTAGTGTGTAGTTGTGTGTAGTGTAGTGTATGTAGTGTAGTGTGGTGTGTGTTGTGGGTAGTGTTAGTTGTAGTGTAATGTAGTGTTGTGTGTAGTGGTAGGTGGGTGTAGTGTAGTGTAGGTAGTGTAGTGTAGTTGTTGGTGTGGTGTAGTGTAGTGTGTGGTGTGGTGTAGGTGTGTAGTGTAGTAGTGTAGGTAGTGTAGTGTATGGTGTAGTGAGTAGTGTAGTGTTGCAGTGTAGTGTAGTGTAGGTAGTGTAGTGTAGTGTATGTTGTGGTGTGTGTAGTGTGTGTAGTGTGTGTGTGGTGTGTGTGTGTGTGTGTGTGTGTGGTGTAGTGTAGTGTATGGTAGTGTAGTGTGGTATGTGTGTGTGAGTATGGTGTGGTGTGTAGTGAGTGTAGTGTAGTGTAGTAGTGTAGTGTGGTGTGGTGTAGTGTAGTGTGGTGTAGTGTAGTGTAGTGAGTGTGGTGTAGTGTGTGTGGTGTAGTGTAGTGTGTAGTGTAGTGTGGTATGGGTGTAGTGTGGTGTGTGTAGTGTAGTGTGTGTAGTGTGTAGTTTAGTGTGGTTAGTGTTGTGGTGTGTAGTGTGGTGTAGTGTAGTGTGGTGTAGGGGTAGTGTGTAGTGTATGTGTAGTGTGGTGTAGTGTGGTGTGGTGGTGTGGTGTAGTGTAGTGTAGTGTAGCGTAGTGTATGTATGTTGTTGTGTGGTGTAGTGTGGTGTAGTGTGGTGTAGTGAGTGTAGTGTGGTGTAGTGTGGTGTAGTGTAGTGTAGTGTAGTGTGGTGTAGTGTGGTGCGGTGTAGCGTAGTGTAGTGCAGTATAATGTAGTGTAGTGTAGTGTGGTGTAGTGTAGGTAGTGTAGGGTGGTGTGGTGTAGTGTTGTGTGGTGTGTGGTGTAGTTTTGGTATAGTGTAGTGTAGTATAGTGTAGTGTAGCGTAGATTGCAGTGAAGTGTAGTGTAGTGTGGTGTGAAGTGGTGTGGTGTTTGCGTAATGTAGTGTAATGTTGGTGCCGTCAGCGCCTGGGCTTTATCACAGTTCTTGATTAAACCATTGACGCAAAGTGAGACGCTGTATGACCAGTGGCTTTCCCACTCATGGAATTCCACTTTACAGCTTAGTCTTTAGTGATCGACTATGACTCTCTGACTAGGAGGCTTGACTCGCACAGTCCTTATGTGCTGCAGCCCTGGGGGCTGGTTGGCCTTTGGAGAACATCTCCAACGCTGACTGTCCTTATGCTCACCTGGCCGAGAGAGTGGGGATGTACTGTGGGCAAGGCATCTCCACTATAATCAAATTTCTGCCCAGTTTCCAAAACAGCAGCTGCCTCCTCTGCTGTTTTGGAGGTCATCGTCGGACACGACGGACAAACATACATACAATGTAGTGTAGTGTGGTGTGGTGTAGTGTAGTGTAGAGTAGTGTAGTGTAGTGTAGTGTAGTGTAGTGTAGTGGTAGTGAGTGTAGGTGTGTAGTGTGTGTTAGTGTTGTGTGGTGTAGTGAGTGTAGTGTAGTGTAATGTAGTGTAGTTGTAGTGTGGTGTGGTGTAGTGCAGTGTAGTGTATGGCAGAGTAGTGTAGTGTATGGTAGTGTAGTGTAGTATAGTATGATTTGGTGTGTGTAGTGTAGTGTAGTGTAGTGTGGTGTGGTGTGGTGTTTGGTGTTGTGTGGTGTAGTGTAGTGTATGGCAGTGTAGTGTGGTATGGTGTAGTGTAGTATGGTATGGTGTGGTGCAGTGCAGTGCAGTGTAGTGTAGTGTAATGTAGTGTAGTGTAGTGTGGTGTGGTGTGGTGTGGTGTTGTGTGTGTGTAGTAAAGTGTATGGTAGTGTAGTGTCGTATGGTGTGTGGAGTATGGTGTGGTGTGGTGCAGTGCAGTGCAGTGTAGTGTAGTGTAGTGTAGTGTAATGTAGTGTAGTGTAGTGTAATGTAGTGTGGTGTGGTGTAGTGTAGTGTAGTGTAGTGTGTGTGTGTGGTGTGGTGTGGTGTGTGTGGCGTGTGTGGTGTGAGTGGAGCGTGGTGTGGTTGTGGTGTGTGTTGGTGGTGTGGTGAGTGTGGTGTTGGTAGTGTAGTGTAGTGTGGTGTGGTGTAGTGGTATGTAGTGTAGTGTAGTGTGGTGTGTGTGTGTAGTGAGTGTAGTGTAGTATGTGGTGTAGTGGTTAGTGTAGTTATTTGTGTAGTGTGTTGTGGTATAGTGTAGTGTATGGTAGTGTAGTGTAGTGTAGGTATAGTGTAGTGTAGGTAGCGTAGTGTAGTGTTATGTAGTGTGGTGTGGTGCAGTGTAGTGTGGTGAACTGTGTGTGTATGCTTGTGTGTGTGTGTGCCTGTGTGTGTGCTTGTACGTGTGCTTGTGTGTGTATGTTATTGTTGTTCTTTTATTTCGTTTTTATTTTATTCTTTTATTTCGAAGAGAACGGAATAAGCACTCGTGCTTTTTTTCTTCACACCCATTTCCCGTGTGTATGTAGCCTCGCACATTTTGTCACGTGTTCCCACCGGCACACAATGGTCAACTCTTCCAGAAAGCGGAACAGGTTTTAACGCACGCACAAGATGTTCTTTAATGGTCAACTCTTCCAGAAAGCGGAACAGGTTTTAAAGTGCGCGCAAGATGCTCTCCTGCGTGCGTTCGCACAAGGGCCCTCAGTTAATAATAATAATAATAATAATAATAATAATAATAATGTATGGAATTTATATAGCGCTGAATCTTGTAAAGCAACAAATCAAAGCGCTCATAGTCTCATCCCAAGTATTTGTTTGTGCGCGTGCGAGCGAGCGGGCGGGATAGCCTAGTGGTTAGAGCGTTGCGCTCGTGATCGGACGGCCTGGGTTCGAGCAGCCACCAAGGCACCCGTTCGAAGGGATTTTTTTTACCCTAAAGGTAACATCGGTACGGGATAGCCTAGTGGTTAGAACATTGCGCAGGCAATCTGACGACCCGGGTTCGATTCCCGTTCAAGGGGAAACTTTCCCCCTGGAGTTAACATCAGTGCAGACTCCACTCTCCCAAAAAAAGTCCTTCGAATGAGACTATAAACCGAGGCCCCCCGTGTGCGAACGCACGCAGAGCATCTAGCGCACACGTTAAATCCTGTTCCGCTTTTCGTAAGAGTAGGCCATTGTGTGCCGGTGGGAATAGATGACAAAATTGACAAAACCGCATACACACGGGGGACTGGATGTAAAAAAAAAGCACATAAGTGCTTATTCCATTATCCTCGATGAAAAAAAATCATTAAAAAAATCTACTGCCCAAAAGTCCTTCGGATGAGACTAAACCGAGGTCCCGTGTGTGATTGCAAGCAGAACATCTCACGTACACGTTAAAACCTGTTTTGCCCTTCGGAAGAGGTCATTCATGGCGGTAGGAAAGGATGGCAAAAACTGAATATAAATAAATTTAAAATAAAAACTGCATGTACACTTGTGTCGTGTTTTTGCATCAGCCCTGAAGTCGGAATGCCGCTACCTTAATGGTGGATAAACGGTCGCATACGCAAAAGTATGTTCTTTCGAGCCAGAAGGCCCATAGAGCCGGAGCTTATCCCGGTTTCTGTAGCGTTAAGCGAACTGATGGTTTTTTACCACCCCTGTGACAGGACGCTAGTCTGTCGCCAGATACTTCCCCAGCAGAGCTGGTACCCACTTGTACACCTGGGTGGAGTGAGGAAAATAGGAGTAAAGTGTCTTTCCCAAGGACACAACACCGAGCCGAGCGGGGATCGAACCCGTGACCTCTGGATCACGAGTTGACCGCCTAAACCACTCGACCACGGTGCCTCCTGCATACGCAAAAGCTAACCTTTAATGAACCTCGGAGCTCTAGCCGAGGAACGAACAAAATAAAAAAACATTATAGTATTTTTTCCAAGCCTGTCTGACAGAAAGCGATATTTTGCCTTTGACAAGACTTTGTGCGTGGATGCTCCTGTTTAGCTGTGAAAGTCCTCCTCTTTGTTTTATTTTGTCAAAGATTACGTTGTCGATACTGGCAAAGCCCTTTCTCCTCTTTGTTGTGTTTTGTCAAAGATTACAACTTCGACATCAATTATGGCAAAATCCTTCAGTCCTCTACCCTTCAGTCTTCTTGCCTGCCTGCCTGCCTGCCTGTATCTCTTTCTATGGCATTCTCTGTTTATTTTCTTTTACACCATAAATAAACCCTCTTTATGTCTTTTCAGAGAGTCGATTTTTTTTTTAAAAAGAGGACTATCACCACCCCATAGCCATGTTCAATCGAAGCCATAGCAAGCGGAAGAACCCCAAACCCACGTGGGAAGAACTGGAGAAACGCTTTGCTTCTACGGACGTGGTGAACAGACTGACTGAGGAAACCAGAGAGCTGTCCAACCAGCTACAGCACGCTTACAAAGAGATACACCGTTTGAAGACCTTGCTGACAGAAGCGGGTATCCGCGGAGAAGACAGCGCTAGAGATGGTCAAGAAAGCCAAGGACATGGAAGAACAAGAGGTGATCCTTCCGAGTATTCCGCTCACGGCCATCACCCGGCGCAAACTCTCGCACAGATGCACGGAGACAGCACGGTGCACACTGAAGAGTCAGAACACAAAGACATCAGCGCGTCCCAAGAGCCACTAGGAAGCAAGCGAGAATACCAAGGCTCCAGAGAAGAAGAAGAAGAAGAAGCAGCAACAACAGCAGCAGTTCGTCCACAAGCTCAGGGTCAGCCAGAGCGAAGCTTCCCACAAACGAGGGATGCTGAGATACCTGAGCAGCAGACCAGCGCGCTGCAAGACACTGCCACCAGCTCCGAACAACTGACGGCGCAGATTGAGCAGCTGCGTCAAGATTTGGAAACAGGTCAGCAGAAACAGGAGGAAGAGACCAAGAAACATGACCAGATCCTCAAGGAGCTTGACAACACCCTCACGGAACAGGGAAACCTTCTTCAAAAGCAGCAACAGACCATTGCCGAACATGAAGGAATTCTCCAGGACCAGCGACAGACCAGCGAGTCTCAGAGAGGAATACTTCAAGACCAGTAACAAACCATCGAGCGACAGAGAGGAATACTTCAAGACCAGCAACAGACCATCGAGCAACAGAGAGGAATACTTCAAGACCAGCAACAGACCATCGAGTCTCAGAGAGGAATACTTCAAGACCAGCAGCAGACCAGCGAGCAACAGAGAGAAATACTTCAAGACCAGCAACAGACCATCGAACGAGAGAGAGGAATACTTCAAGACCAGCAACAGACCAGCGAGCAACAGAGAGGAATACTTCAAGACCAGCAACAGACCAGCGAGCAACAGAGAGGAATACTTCAAGAACAGCAACAGACCATTGCCGAACATGAAGGAATTCGCCAAGACCAGCAACAGACCAGCGAGCAACAGAGAGGAATACTTCAAGACCAGCAACAGACCATCGAGCGAGAGAGAGGAATACTTCAAGACCAGCAACAGACCATCGAGCGAGAGAGAGGAATACTTCAAGACCAGCAACAGACCATCGAGCAACAGAGAGGAATACTTCAAGACCAGCAACAGACCAGCGAGCGAGAGAGAGGAATACTTCAAGACCAGCAACAGACCATCGAGCAACAGAGAGGAATACTTCAAGACCAGCAACAGACCAGCGAGCGAGAGAGAGGAAGTACCCCAAAACAGCAACAGACCGTCCAAGCCAATGTAAACCCAGATAAAGGCAGCCAGGACTCAGAGCTAACAGTCTGTGAAAAGAACGACGAGGATGAGAGTTCAGCAGAGATGGAGGAGACCAACACCACAGGAGATCAGCCCGTCTGCCCAGAAGCTTGCCAGGACGACCAGCCAGCCAGTACAGTGACGCTGCAGAACGTCTGCCAGGTCACCGAAAACCTGGTGAAGGAACTGCAGAAGCTGAAAGGTCTTCAGGCAAAGCTCGGTAGGTGAACGTTTGGGTATCAAGTTAAGAATCCTACTTTTCAGTGATAATCATACTTGGGGGCGGGATAGCTCAGCGGACAAAACACTCGCCTTCCCCAAGTCGATGTTAAGCAGCATCGAGCGTGGTTACCAGTTGGATGGGTGACCGTTTGCGCGCCTTGGCTTCAGTACAGTCACCCCAGGTCACCCAGCTGTGAATGGGTACCTGACCCCTTTAGGGTCAGGGAAGGTAAAGCAGCGAGGGAGAGGAGATGGGCGCCGCCTTCAATATGCTGGTTCCTAGAGAAGCTGAGGTCTCTGATGCCTCGCTCCCCTTCGACCACATAGATTATGGGACACCTTTACCTTTTACTTTACCTTTATATAATCATATTTCTCTGTCCTAACCCACGTCTTCTTCTTTCAATACTTTCCTATATGGGTCACTAGTCTAGGTGTAGCACCACCTTCCCTCTCCTTCAAAGCGCGCAAATCCAGCGTAACTCGCCCAAACTTTCCTCCCCATCTAACAGACCATGAATGGTGGTCTGGGTACTAGTCTTTCGGATGAAACGATAAATCGATATTCTGTGCGCATACTGTATTTAGCGCATGGGCAACAAGAGAGGTATCTGTAGCAAAATTCTGGGAAAATGCCACTCTGACAGGAAAGAAAATAATACATACGCAGACAGGAAATTTGTGTGTGTGTGTGTGTGTGTGTGTGTGTGTGTGTGTGTGCGTGCGTGCGTGCGTGTGTGTATGTGTGTGTGTGTGTGTGTGTGTGTGTGTTGGGATATGGGTGGCATAGTCTTTATGGCGACACCCTCTCTCTTGGTAGAGCAGCCCGAATTTCACGCAGGAAAACATCTGCTGTGACTGAAAATTAACGGTATACATTATCTCAAGGTTCACAGCCCATTAAGGTGTCCATTCCACATTTTCCAGGAACCATGATGCTACAAATAATGCCTCCACATAGATAGATAGATAGAGAGAGAGGGGGGGGGAGGAGGGAGGGAGAGAGAGAAAGAAAGAGAGAGGGTGTGTGTGGGAGGGGGAGAGAGAGAGAGAGAAAGAGAGACAGACAGATGGATGGACGGACGGACAGAAACAGACAGTACAGGAAGAGGGAGAGAGAGAGAGAGAGAGAGAGAGAGAGAGAGAGAGAGAGAGAGAGAGAGAGAGAGAGAGAGAGAGAGAGAGAGAGAAGAGACGAGAGAGCGAGAGAGCGCGAGAGAGAGAGAGAGAGAGCGAGAGAGCGCGAGAGAGAGAGCGAGAGAGAGAGAGAGCGAGAGAGAGGAGCGAGAGAGAGAGAGAGAGAGCGAGAGAGAGAGAGAGAGAGAGAGAGAGAGGAGAGAGAGAGAGAGAGAGAGAGAGAGAGAGAGAGAGAGAGCGAGAGAGAGAGAGAGGCGGACAGATTAGAAGATAGATGACTGAAATGAGACTGAGAGGACAGAGAAATAGTCAGAAGTTTTGTTTTGGCAATCTCTGTCTCTTTCCCTCTCTGTCTCATTTATGTCTCTGTCTGTGTCTTTCTCTGTCTCATCTGTATTCGTTTGCATGCTTTTGTAGTCATCTTATGTCCACTCCTATTGTATGGGGCTGTTGGCTTTGGATAATTCAAATTCGAGTCTCTCTCTCTCTCTCTCTCTCCTCTCTCTCCTCTCTCTCTCTCTCTCTCCCCTCTCCTCTCTCTCTCTCTCTCTCTCTCTCTCTCTCTATCTCTCTCTCCTTGTATCTCTCTCTCTTTAATATATATATATATATAATATATATATATATATATATATATATATATATATATATACATACATACATACACACACACACACACACACACACACACACACACACACACACACACACACACACACACACACACACACACACACACATACCCCCTCCCTATTCTTCATCTTTTTTGTATGTTTAAAAAAAAAAAAAACCACTAGACATCAGCACGCGACCAGTGTCCTTCCACGCCAGGTTGAGGTCCCCAGTCACGAGGACGGACGACTCCTCCCCTCTGGTGTGCCAGGACGTGATCAACAACGCGGGGCGAGGCTACGACGCCAGCAGCGGCATCTTCAGCTGCCCTCAGCCCGGCACCTACTGCTTCCTAGCCACCTCCAGCCCCAACCGGCCCAGCAACAACGACGCGGAGGCGGCTCTGGACATCGTGAAGGAAGGCAAGGTCCGCGGAGGCCTCCTCGCCTACAGGGACCACTGGGCCACGGGCCACTGTCTGATGAGGCTGGAGAAAGGGCAGAGGGTCTGGTTGAGGCCGCCTCCCGGGAAGTACCACTATGCGGGCAAGTGGTGGACCACCTTCACGGGCATGCTGGTGCAGGCAGAGGTGGAGGACGTGGAGGTAGTGGAGGTGGATGATCTGAAGGAAGCTGGGAAGATCAGCCTGGAAGATCGCTCCGAGGAGGAGGAGGAGGAGGAGTAGGATGAGGAGGAGGAGGAGGATTAGGATGGTACCGTAGAAGGTTACGCTATCTAGAAGAAGATGTGTTTAGAGAAGGAGGTGCTGGTGGATGATCTGGAGGAAGCTGGGAAGATCAGCCTGGAAGATCGCTCCGAGGAGGAGGAGGAGGAGGAGTAGGATGAGGAGGAGGAGGAGGATTAGGATGGTACCGTAGAAGGTTACACTATCTAGAAGAAGATGTGTTTAGAGAAGGAGGTGCTGGTGGATGATCTGAAGGAAGCTGGGAAGATCAGCCTGGAAGATCGCTCCGAGGAGGAGGAGTAGGAGGAGTAGGATGAGTAGGATGAGGAGGAGGAGGATTAGGATGGTACCGTAGAAGGTTACGCTATCTAGAAGAAGATGTGTTTAGAGAAGGAGGTGGTGGATGATGATGAGGAGGAGGAGGTGGATTAGGATGGTACCATAGAAGGTTACGCTATCTAGAAGAAGATTTATTTTTTTTTAGAGAAAGAGGTGGTGGTGGATGAGGAGAAGAAGGAGGAGGAGGAGGAGGATGTCAGAGAGGATATCCTCCAATGAGACTTGTCTCTAAGGAGAACGAGCATGGTGCGGTGCGGCGTTAGGTTTTGCGTGCGCGCACAACCGCGTGCACACACACACACACACACCGCGTTCGAGCGCGCGCGCACGCGCACACATATATAAACTCACACGCGTCCCTTATGCAGCTATTGGACAGAGCAACGACCAACTGTAAAAAAACCGGTCACCGTACCATGGGAAATAACCTCTGTTAAGTGACAGACAGATATTACCTCCCATGAAGAACAGTCTTGATAATTATAATGAAAGTCCCTTGTACAGTTTAGGAATCACGTTTAATTTCAGAATAGAATCTGGCTTTTTTTTTGGTGGGGGGAGGGGGGGCAGAGGTTGGTCTGTTTTATTTTTGATATTGTAGGTACATATTTAGAACGTCACATCTATTTTGCAAAGTTTTGTTCGTTCTGACTCTTTAATTTGTATACAATTCAGCTCAAAATGGATAGATGAATCACAACAACAACAAAAGATAAATAGTAATTGTGATGCATTAATGGCAATGAAAGTCTAAGATTCTAAAGAATATGCTGGTGGGGTTTTTTTTTGGTTAATTGGTAAAACCTTGCAGTGCCAACATCACTGAGATCAGTAGTCTGGGAGAGCCGCAGGAGAACGTAGAACTCAGCAGAGACAGGGATAAAGATGGAGAACCCTGGTGGCATTGCGTGGAGCTCCTGCCCACAACAGTATAGTAGCGATGGAGACAGTCAAGGAGTTGAGTTGAGAGGCAAATCCTTTGCTGTGACTGAGGTGAACAAATCAAAAGATTTCTCTTTCGGTGCACGACCAGCTACCTTCAGCAAAATATGATATAAAGTAAATAAGAACTAGTGAGTATAACAAAGACTTGGATATATAGATATGTTTGGGGATGGGGGTTGTTTTTTTCTTTGTGTTTTGAAGGGTGTTTGTTATATTTCTTTGTACTTTCGGCTTTATGTATACTTGTATTGATTCTGCTTACAATTGATTGAATTTGGGCCCCCCCCCCCAACTAGTGCATCTTTCACTCACTCAGTCCCATGTCTCAAAGGACGTAGGGGGGACATGAGAGAAGACGCGACAGAGATCTTTTTCTTTGCTTCACGTTCCTGTGTGGCTAGTAGAAGGTGTTGCAGGGGTTGGGCGGTCCATTCTTTGATGTTGTCAACCCATGATTTCTTTTGGCGCTCTTCTTCTCTTGCCTTCAACTGTTCCCTGCGGGATGGTTTTTGCTAAGGTGTTGTGTCTTGTGATGTGACCAAACCACATCAGTTTTCTCCTCTTTATGGTGGAGAGCAGAGGTTTTTGGGGGTCCACACGCTTTTTGATTTCTTCTTTCACATAGTTATTGGTCTTGTGTTCTTTGTATGATATTTTGAGGATTCTGTGGCACTTGTTCTCGAATGCTTGGATTCTCCTCTCTAGCTCTGCTGACAGAGTCCATGATTCACAGCCCATAAGAGAATAGATATCACGAGGGATTTGTAAAGGTGATATTTGGTGCAGAAGCTGATGTTGTTGCTTTTGATGATCCTCTCGAGTCTGGCTAGAGCAGATGTTGCTGTTGCAATGCGAGCTTTCACTTCATTGTTTGATGTGCCATCTTTTGTTAGTAAAGTAGTAGTATGTTCTTTCGAGCCAGAAGGCCCATAGAGCCGGAGCTTATCCCGGTTTCTGTAGCGTTAAGCGAACTGATGGTTTTTCACCACCCCTGTGACAGGACGCTAGTCTGTCGCCAGATACTTCCCCAGCAGAGCTGGTACCCACTTGTACACCTGGGTGGAGTGAGGAAAATAGGAGTAAAGTGTCTTTCCCAAGGACACAACACCGAGCCGAGCGGGGATCGAACCCGCAACCTCTGGATCACGAGTTGACCGCCTAAACCACTCGACCACGTGCCTCCTTATCTTTTGTTAGGATGGAGCCTAAGTATTTGAATTGGCTCACCTCTTCCAGTATTTCTCCATTCATCTTTATTTCCGTGCTGTCATTACTTGCGCTGTTGACCATGATCTTTGCTTTCTCTGTACTGACCTCCATGCCGTATGCGCTTGCTCGATCTAATAGACTATCTGTGAGGTTTTGCAGTTCTTGTTTGCTGCCGCCCATGAGGTCAATGTCATCTGCAAATCTGAGGTTGCAAAGGGGTCTTCCACCAATGGAGATGGAAGTGTGGTTGTTTTGCAGTGTCTCTGTCATGATTTTTTCGAGGAAGACGTTGAGAAGTACAGGTGAGAGAAGGCAGCCCTGACGGACCCCAACCGTGGTCTTGAAGAACTCGCCCATGTGATTGTTCATGAAAACTGCACTTCTTGCGTTCTCGTACAGTGCCTTGATGACTTTAATGAGGCAGTTGTCAATGTTGAAGTGCCTGAGTACTTGCCAGAGGCCGTCATCCCATACCCTGTCAAAGGCCTTTTTGAAGTCTATGAAATTGTGATACAAGTCTTTTTGGTGTAGGAGATGTTTCTCCATCAGAATTCTCAGATTGAAAATTTGTTCCATTGTGCTGCGGTTTGGTCTAAAGCCGGCTTGTTCTTCTGCCAGGAGTTTTTCCGCTTGGTTTTTCAGTCTGTTGAGGACTACCCGCAGCATGATCTTGCTAGGATGGCTTATGAGACTGATGGTTCTGTAGTTCTGGCATTGCTTGAGGTTTCCTTTCTTTGGTAGGGGTATTACAAGAGACTGTGTCCATTCTTCTGGCCATTCTTTGGTGTCGTGAATCTTCTGACAAAGTTCTGTGAATCGCCTTGCTGTTTCATTCCCTCCATTTTTTTATGAGTTCAGCTGGGATGTTATCGATTCCAGGGGACTTTCCCTTCTTCAATTGTTTAATAGGTGTACCTACTTCACTCCTTAGTATTGGTGGGTCTTTATCTTGGTGTTCAGGGGGTTTGTCAGAACCTATGTTGGTATCTGGGCGCAGTGGGTAGTTATACAATCCCTCACAGTATTCCGTCCAGCGTTGGAGGATGGCATTGCTTTCCGTTAAAAGATTTCCTTCTTTGTCTTCAATAACAGAGGCTTTAGGCTGTGTGGTTTTAGTGATTTCAGTGTCGTAAGCTGTTTTGCTGTTTCCCTTGGCCATTCCAACTTCGATGCTGTGGCATTGTTCTTCTATCCACGCTTCTTTGGCTTCTCTCATCTTTTTCCTCACTTCTCTGTAGCTATTCCTGTATTTGTTGTTGGCTTCTTGACTTGTGAACTTTTGTTTCTTAAGCTCTCTTCTTTTGTCGCAGAGGTCAAGAACCTCATCTTTACATTCTGCTTAAAATTAAATGAATTTGTTTTCAAACTAGTGCAAGAGCAGATATTTATTTACTTGTTTGGTTATGTTTCTTTGTGTCTGTGTCTATAGTTTTATATAATGGGACTTGTTAAGATTCCGATTCGAACGGAATGAATTGGTTTTTGTTTGTTTTTCAAAGTAGTGCAGTGCCGCCATTTATTAACTTATAGCTCATTGACATTGGTGGCCTCCCCTCCTCATATATATATATATATATATATTATATATATATATATATATATATATATATATATATATATATATATATATTACAGCGTTTCTGCATGGTCACACTACCAAACTCACTGACGTTTTTGAAGCGCATCATGGGATGTAAGCGTGTTATTATGCTGTCAATGTTCTGCGCTTTATTAAGTGTATGCTACGTTTCAGGATTTACAGCCGTTTAGTTGTTATTGTATCGTACACCACTTTTAGTCACGGCAGATTTCTCTGCGTGAAATTCGGGATGCTCTCCACCCGGAGAGTGTGTCGCCACAAGAGCAGCGCCACCCTTTTCTTTTTCTTGTTTTCCTGTTTGCGCAAGTTATTCGTTTCTCTGTCAGAGTGGGGATTTGTTTTTGTTTTTTTTTGGTTTGTTTTTTTTTAAACAAAAATTTGTCAGGGACAACTCTCTTGTTGCTATGGGTTCTTTTACGTGCACTAGATGCGGGTTGCACATGGGACCCCGGTTTATCGTCTCGTCCTTTATCGTCTCATCCGAATGACTAGCACCAGACCACTACACACGGTCTAGTAGGTGGGGGGGGGGGGGGGGGGGGGGGGGTTTGGGTTGTTGGGAATTTGCGTTAAGGTGGAGGGTGTGTGTGATTAGAAATGTATTTGTGAATGTATGATATTATTTAAATGTTATATAAAACATATATACATATATATATATTAATATAAACCAACACATATATATATATATATAATATATATATATATATTGTGTGTGTGTGTGTGTGTGGTGTGTGTGGTGTGTGGTGTGTGTTAAAATCGTTTCCCTCGAGTACACATTGTCAGGACTGGTCGCAGTCACATTGCCTTTCCTTTTTTTTATTACCACAAATAATCTTCCCCCCCCCCCCCCACCCTACTTTTTTGTGTATCGTTTATTCAACTTCCTAAGTTGTGGTTTTTTCAGATTTTTGGAAATCTTAAAAACAAGTTACACAGATATCTTGTCATATTTCTCACCTATCTAATTAATGCAATATTGTTCATCTGCAGCCCGTTTTTTTGGCACACATAATATTTTAGAGTACTCATAAGCATTGCTTGTGGTACCCATATCATGTACTGGCGCTGTGTTGCTCTGAACGAATGAATTTGAATATTAAAATCAAAGAAAAACGATTTTACCGGAGTTGTTTCCCTTGGAATTGAAGTCGAGTTGTTTCCCTTGGAATGACGCCGAGTTGTTTCCCGCGGAATGCCGTCGAGTTGTTTCCCATGGAATGACGTCGAGTTGTTTCCCCATGGAATGAAGCGAAACTGATGACACTGATGTAACCAATGAGAATGAACCATCTCCAGTTACTGTAGCATTCTTATCAAACAGGTTTTCTTCCAGGAAGTCTGTGATACCCTATCACTGAAATGTGCCGTTTATGTCTTCCCTTTGGAAGATGAATCCTCTTTCCCTCTCTCTTTAAACTGGGGTAGGTGTCTTCAGGGCATCACCCTGGCCTGAAGAGTCGTTTGCCGGATTCCACCATTTCCTGATTTTTACAAATTAGTTGGCACGATTCATCCATAGCTCCAAATTTGGGGGTTTGTGTGTGGCAATTCTCTCCACGTCGCCTTGCTAGAAGTACATAATTATAAGGCCAGGTTTTGATAACTGCAGTGTCTTAGAATAATGATAAATGGTACGAAATGAAATTGACGACTGGTGCTTTAAATGTGTCGCGATCATTTGTTACGACTTTTTTTTCGTTTTAGTATGAACTTTTTCATCTTTCTGGTCTTGGTTTCTTCAACCCGCCCCCCCCCCCCCCCCCTCTTTTTCACGCAGACATCCAACACAATCTTGAAGAATGTGAACAAAACATATCAAACACATAAACAGGCGCTAATATGTACATCACACGCTTTTTTCGAGGTTTTCTTTATCAGGTGTAAAAAAAAATCTTACGTCAGAGGTAAGTAAAAGACATTGTTTTGGGGTTAAAAAAACAACAACAAAAACGGAAAAAAGTTTTGTTTTTAAAGCCAACAAAAAAGCCCTCGATAAACAATCTAATCCAGCCATTATTTTGAATGCAGTTTTTACCCCCCAAAATTACAACAATAAATAATCCACCAAAAAAGAAAAGTAAAAAAAAACAACGTTTAAAAGCTAAAGCTTTGTACTTAAAGCAATGTATGAATAGAAGTTAAAATAATATATTGTCTCTTTACAGGAAGAACAAATTCATGTAGGACACAAGCAAAGCACAAAAAAGACACAAAACAGAAACAACAACACGACAAGAAATAACCATCAGTGAATAAGGGATAAAAAAAAATTTCCTTTATGTGCACACACACACACACACACACATACACACGGTTGAAGGTTTGTGTGTGTGTGTGAGGGGTGGGAAAGGGAAGCAGTTGGTGTGGGTTTTTAAAAATATTTTGTTTTGTCTTCTTTCTTTTGGTTTGGTTTTTCTTTGTTGCTTCATTGTATTATGATGGATATTTTTTCAAGATTTTTTAATTATTTGAATTGTATGGTTTAATATTTTTCTGGGTTTTTGTTTTGTTTTTAATTCCATATATGTTACTGTCTTTTCTTGTTTGATGTGTATAGTTTACCATAGATTAGGTTTTTTATTCTATATCTGCATATACATTATCTTTTTTTCTCGCTTTTTTTTTCTTTAGATAGATGGCTTGATGAAAAAAAGCAAATGCACTGCATATTCAATGTACCATCTGAAAATAAAAGTTTGACTTTGACTTGACTTTGACTTTGACACACACACACACACTCTCTTCCACCCCATCTTTACAATTTTTTAAACATTTTTTGCACTCCTAGCACTGCTGTGCACATACATGCATACACGCACGCACGCACGCACTGTTCCTCTGTCTCCATGTCCTTTGAGTATGCTATCCTATATCGTAACCTCATTGTGCTCTTTTGTTTTCTTTTTTTCCTTTTGTTTAAACACCTTCCTAAAGCGTCCCTCCCTTATCTCGCCTTTCTAGCAGAAAAGGATGTTTGCCATACGCCTATCCCCATTGTCACACACATGCACGCACGCGCACACACACGACACACACCGCACACTGCACCACACCCACCTAACACACCACACCCACACACACACCACCACCCACACCCACCTACACACATACACCCACACACACCAAACCACACCACGGGATAGCCTAGTGGTTAGAACATTGCGCTCGCAATCTGACGACCCGGGTTCGATTCCCGTTCAAGGGGATATCTTCCCCTGGAGTTAATATCAGTGCAGACTCCACTCTCCCCAAAAGTCCTTCCGATGAGACTATAAACCGAGGCCCCTTGCGCGAACGCACAAAGAACATCTTGCGCACACGTTAAATCCTGTTCTGCTTTTCGTAAGAGTAGGCCATTGTGTGCCGGTGGGAACAGATGACAGAATTTACAAAACCGCACGCACACGGGGACTGGATGTAAAAAAAAGCACATAAGTGCTTATTCCATTATCTTTGATACAAAAAAATAAAATATCAATTTTATTTTAAAAAACACCGAACCCACCTACACACCCACCCACCACCACCACCACCACACCACACCACACCAAAAACCCCCCCCCCCCACTCCCCCCCACCCCCCCCTCACCCCCCCCCAAACCCCCCCCCCCCCCCCCCCCCCCCCACACCACCCCCCCCCCACACACACACACACGCGCGCGCACTTCCTAATACTACACCACCCCACCCAGCAAACTAAAACACAACCTACCACTCAAATTCCTCAACCCCCAACTCACCTCCCCCCCCCCCCCCCCCTCACCCTGCACCCTCTTCCACTCTTACCCCTCTTCCACCCTTATCCCCTCCTCTCAAACAAAGTCTGTTGCCATTGTGTCAGCTTGTACATGGTATCTATCTGCCTTTTGTGTCCACATCATATAATAGCGACCTGGGGGTATAGTAACAATCAAAGTCAGTGTTAAGAGTTAGGGTCAGTGTTAAAAGAGTTAGCACTAGCAAAAGGGTGTGTGGGTGGCTGGTCAGTTGGTTGGTTAGTTTTTATACGTCTGAATGCATGCATGCGGACACAAAAGAGCACATAAGACACCATGGCGTGTAGCTTGATACACATTATGAATAAATCAGTTCCTACTAGGATGGTATTAAAGATAAGGCTGGTGTTTGGATGTTGGGGGCGTTTTTTGTTTTTCGCAGAAAATATCAGTTTTTTCAGTAAAAGCAATTTTAGGCCTATGACGTTTTTGGACAATTTGCATGGTTTAAAAAAAAAAGATTAAATCCAAAATAAATCGGGTGAACAAAAACCCACCCCACGCTCATGTTTTAACTGGGCTTCGTATTTCATTTCCCACTAATCTGAATAATTTTGGGCTTTTTACCCCCACTTTTAAAGCTTAATTTTCCTCTCTCTTAGATACTTCTACAAATCAGATGAGACACCACCACCCCTCCACACACACACACAAACCACGCCGTATTCACACACACACACACACACACATACACACACACACACATACACACACACACACCACCGTCCTATTCACACACACACACACACACCACCGTCCTATTCACAACACACACACACACACACCCCACCGTTCTACTCTCTCTTTCTCTCTCTCTCTCTCTCTCTCTCGGTCTCTCTCGGTGATCTCCCTTGGATATAGGCAGGGCGAAATTTTGCTGTGTAAATTTTGTGTTTAAATTGCCAAATAAACCAGCACCATGCCAGTTGTCGGGTTACCAACAACGCTGGAAGTGACGCTAGGTGCCCTGCTGCAACAACACTGCATCACCTCATGGAAGGTCTGTGGAGAAGGCGAGCAAACGACTGTTGTGCTTCGACTGAAGGCTGGCTCAAGTGAAGGAAACATGGCGGGTCAACAAACACCCCTTTACTTCCGCAGAAAGCCCCCCAGTCAGACCAACAGGGACCGACGAAGGACAGAGGAGAGGAGACAGGCAGAGGAGAGGAGGAGGCGGGCAGAGGAGAGGAGGCGGGCAGAGGAGAGGAGACAGACAGAGGAAAGGCAAGAAGACAAGGCAAGTGCATTGTTCCCATTTGAAACTTCGCCAAGTTTGTTTATGCCAACACCCCCATCACCCAGTCTGTCTCACACACCAACACCCCAGCCTCTCCAAACCACATGCCTTCGCAATCGCTGCTTCCCACACATGATTATCGCCGTGCGTCAGGTGCTGTCACAGTGTTGGAAGCTGACACAGTGGCTGAACAACAAGGTGGAATTGACCTGGTTGAGGTGCCTGTACCTGACATTACGATGGAGGGGGAGGACTGTGACGAATATCTAGATCAGATTCGGGATGCAGGCTACAGTGGAGATACTATAAAGAACTATGTGGGTGGGCTGAGAAACAGATCCTGCAGAGAAATCTCAGGGACGTTTCTAGAAACAAGGACTTTCTTAATGTGTATACCTCTGATGAAATACCTGATACTATCATTTGTGAAAGTGAAGATATGATTTTTCAGTTTATCTGGACAGATGACACTCACAACCCTGCTGATTACTTTTGGTTTGCAAAAAAGAACACCAGGCAACTGACTCAGGAGGAAAAAGACATTTATTCCAAGCTGCAGCTGTGGACACCTGCTGATCGTGACAGAATCAAAGACAGAATTAGTGCTGGACTGGATGTTTTACATGTTATGATGGATGCTATCAGATTTTTTCTGGGTTAGAAGTGACTGTGGTTGCCTGTATATGTGCGTGTGTGAGTGTGTGTGTGTGTGTGTGTGTGCATGCGCACCCTCTTGTGCGTGCGTGCGCGCGTGTGTGTATGTGTGTGTTGTGTATGTTCGTGCGTGTGTGTGTGCGTGCGTGTGTTCGTGCGTGTGTGTGTTCGTGCGTGTGTGTGTGCGTGTGTGCATGCATATGTGTGTGCATATGTGTGTGTAGAGAGAGAGAGAGAGAGAGAGAGAGAGAGAGAGAGAGAGAGAGAGAGAGCAAAACAGGAGGTTAGGCATATTGTGAGTTAGGTTTTTCACGTGTTGGAAAGAGCATGAGTTACCGGATCAGACGGAATGTAGGGACAGGAAGCCCTGTCACAGACTCGGTGTTTAAGTGTTTGTGGTTGATGTTACCCTCCCCCCTCCCTTTCCCCATTAGCAATGGGCGAAAGTGTTAGGCACCAATTCATCTGAATCGTAATGTAAAACACTTCACCATGTTGTGGAATCCATGCCATGTTGACCATTTGGGCTGTAGAAATGATACATCTGTATTTCTGAAAATACGTGTTTTGTGCCCAGTCCCTTCCCACTGTCCCCTTGTAAATGGGCTTTAACAGCTTATTACAATAAAATATTGTCATTGTCATTGTCATTGTCTCTCTCTCTCTCTCTCTCTCTCTCTCTCTCTCTCTCTCTCTCTCTCTCTCTCTCTCTCTCTCTCTCTCTTCTCTTTATTTCTTTCTTTCTTGCAAACTGTCTTATTGATAACGCTACAGTACCCATTTTTGTCATTTAAAAGGAACCCTGAATTCATAGCGAACGTTTTCAATTATACTATCTTATTTTTGTATTTTCATCATGGCACAACGCGATGTGCAACAAGATGCAAGAGGCAGACAAGCACAACATTATTTCCAGTACCCCTGGGACTTTTTCAGTCGTGACTTATGAACCACTCAAGACCCCCCCCCCAAATGACAACTTATCTCTCACAAAGCAAAACTCGGGACGTAATTATATACGCTGCAAGCTATTCAGCGTATGTACCCATCATCAAAGGTGACAGCATTTTCAATTTAAATAACTTGGAACTATTTGATTTTCCCCCCTCATATTCTCTTTTCTTTTGAATAGTTTTGGTTTAAACAGGATTTTTTCCCCGCCAATACACATACAGCATAAGCAAACAACAGTACTGTAGGGGGCGGGTGTAAAGGCTTCAAAGCTACAGATTCTTCAACATTGAAATTCATGATGAGTTCATATTTCAATGTTTATGCCCGCCGACTAGTGCCACACAAATAAAAATCGTTTTCCTTTTTTCGTTCTTTTTCGGGGATGGGGGTGGGGTGGAGGTGGGGGGTATAATGCGTGCTTCAAAGCAACCCCCCCCCCCCCCCCAATTTTTTCTTTTCAAATCCCACTTTTGATTACCCTTTTTTTTTTTTTTTCAAATTCCACTCCTTTCCTCACTTTCAAACAATTGCTTTTACTTACTTTGGCCAAACAAAGCATTTTCATGTCAAAATCAGTTTCATTTCTACATTCATGGTTCACAATCTTGTTTCTCCGTTTATTTGCAGCAACATTTTTAGAAAGTCTTTCCCCATTTTGTGTGCGAAGATGGTGGGTGGTGGGGAGGGGCACACGTTAAAAGCCGTTCCCCTTTTCGGAAGAGTAGGCCATTGTGTGCTGGTGGGAACAGATGACAAAATTGACAACTTGCATGCACACGGGGCCCGGTTGTAATAAAGATCACAAGTGCTTGTTCCATTATCCTCGAAATAAAAGAAAAAGAAAGAAAAGGGGTGGGGTGAGGGCGAGATTATTATTGTAGTGGATACTTTACAGGTTCTCTTGATATAAAATAAAAACTGAAAAAGCTCTCTCCTTCTCCTCCACGCTTTCTCCGTTTAACAAATCTCTCATTAACGACCAACATCTGGAGCAATAACTGCCCTAGTGTGAAATGAAGGCATGCGTTTTTAGAATTTACCACTGAGTACATCTATCTGGGTTTGTTGCTGGTCTAGTGTGTGGTGATGCAAGAGACCTTATGACATCAGTATTCTACCGAAAATTAATGTATTTTATACAATGCACTGCTTCACGAAACTTTTTAAAAATGTTATTGAATTGTTTTTGCCTGGAGACGTGTCCTCCTTTGTCACAAAAATTGCCACCTATAAAAGGTTAAACTTACA
>CM054142.1:33101546-33109046 GCA_028751875.1 Rapana venosa | reverse complement strand
AATTTGGGTTTTGCTTTGTTTGACCTAAGAAGGGTTGGGGCAGATTTTGGCTTTGAAAATGGTTTTGCTGTTTTGGTTTGCGATTTGGTTTGATCGGTGGTTTTTTCGTTGTTGCTAATTTGACATTTGCTCGTTTTGTTCAACTTGTCGCTTTGACTAGATTTTTTGTCTCGATCTAGTTTGAGATTTGTTTGATGGGGGGCCTTTGAAAAGGTTTAAGTGTTGTGTGGTGGGTTTTGTCATTTCAGTTTGGATTTTTGGCTAGGTTTTTAGTTCAGGTTTTGGGTTCAGGCTTTTGGTCTCGTTTAAATTGGATTCATAGGGTTTATATTGATTTGGTTTGGGTTCGTTTGTGTTGAAGTTTTATTTCCTTTTCCCTTTTTTTGAGACTTTTTTGTTGGAAGTGGGGAGGGGGGGGGGGGATTTCCAGTTGGGTTTTGATTGTGAGTCTAGTTTGATTCTATTTTTACTTGGCTGTTTGTTACGTTTGTGGGATGTGACATTCTTGTCTGGGACGTTGGGTGTTCACTTTTGGGGTGTGTTTGTTGGTTTGTTCATTTACGGATTTTCGTTTGGATATGTGGTCTCATTCTTGGTTGGATTTTAGATCCTGGTTTGGTTTTGGCTTTTTCTTTTGGGTTTACATTTTGGTTTGGATTTTGTTATGGATTTAGTTTTTGGATTAAGAGCTTTTGGTATAGTTTAAAATTTAATTCAGATTGGGAGTCTTGGTTTAGTTTTGGATTTAGAATTTTTGTTTTAGTTTTCAATTTTGGATGTTTTGATTCAATTTTAATGTAAATTTTGTTAGTTTAGTCTTAAATTCAGAGTTTTTTGGTTTAGATTTAAGCTTTAAGTTTTTGGTTTAGTCTTAACTGAAGAGCTTTTTGTCCACTTTTAGATTTAGAGCTTTTGGCTTAGTTTCAAGTTAAAAGGATTCAATTTACTCTTAAATCTAGAGTTTTGGGTTAGTCTTAAGAGTTTGGATTTTGTTTTAAATATAAGGTATTTGGTTTGGTTTTATATTTTAGAGTTTCTGATTTAGTTTTAAATTTAGAGTTTCTGGTTTTGTTTTAAATATGGAAGTTTGGGTTAGGTCTTATATTTTTAGAGTTTTAGGTCAAGTTTCAAATTTAGGTTTTGGTTTGATCTTAAAGTTTTAGATTTAGATTTAATATCAAATCTTAAGTTTTGAGTTTATTTCTAAATCTAAAGTAAATTTTTGGGTTTAAATTGACAGTTTTCTGTTTAGTTTGAATTTGAGAGTATTTGGTTTAGATTTAGAGTTTATGATTTAGTTTTAAATGTAAAGTTTTTGGTATAGTTTTGGTTTTAGAATTGTGGTTAAGCTTTGAATTTACAGTTTTTGGTTTAGTTTTACATTCAACGCTTTTGGTTTGGTTTTCAATCTAGGGATTATGATTAGTTTCAACTTCTACTAGAGTTCTTGGTTTAGTTTCAAGTTTTGGTTTGGTCTTCAATTTAGTGTTTTGGTTTGGTTTAAAAGTTAGCTTAGCGCTTTGGTTCAGTTTTGGATTTAAAAGTTGGGTTTAGTTTTGAATTTACAATTTTCAGTGTAGTTTTGGATTGAGAGGTTTTTTTGTTTAATTAAAATTTTAGAGCTTTTGGTTTACTTTAAATTTCATGCATTTGGTTTGTTTTAAATCTAGTTTGGGGTTTAGCTTTAAATTTTAGAGTTTTTGATCTATTTTTTAGCTGAAAGTTCTTGGTAAGGTCTTCAGTTTAGGGTTGGGTTTATTTTTGAAGTTTATACTTTGTGGTTTTGTTTAAAATTTAGACTTTTCAGTTTATTTCTGAATTCAGAGTTTTTGTTTGGCTTTTAGATGCAGTGTTTGGTTTACTTTTTAAAAGTAAAGTTTTTGGTTTAGTTATAGATTTAGAATTTTGGTTTAGTTTTTAATTCGGAATTTTGGATTAAGTTCTAAAATCAAGGTTTTTGGTTTTCTTTTTTAGATCTTGGAGTTTCTGGTTTGGTTTTGAATTAAAAATGTTTGGTTTTGTCTTGAATTTAGATTTTTTGGTTAAATTTCAGATTTAGAGTTTTTGGTTTGGTCTTAAATTTAGAGTGTTTGGTTTAGGTTTGAATTTAGAGTTTTGAGTTTATTTCTTAAGTTAGGGTTTTTTGTTTAGTTTTGAATTTAAGAGTTTTTGGTTATATTAAAATTTTTAGAGTTTTTGGTTTACTCCAAATTCAAAACATTTGGTGTCGTCTTAAATTTAGGGGTTTGGGTTTAGTTTTGAATTTACAGGTTTGAGATTATTTCTAGATTTAGAGGGGTTTTTCTTTGGTTTTAAATTTAACAGTTTTTAGTTTATTTTTTAATTTTGAGTTTGTTGTTTGGTTTTAAATTTTTAGGTTTTTTGTTTAGTTTTGAAATTAAAGTTTTTGTCTTAGTTTTTGTATTAGTTTTAGATTTAAAGTTTTTGCTTCAGTTTTAGATTTAGAGCTTTTGATTGGAGTTTTTGGTTAAGAGTTTTGGTCGTTTTTGGTTAAGAGTTTTTGGTTGAGTTTTGGTTAAGAGTTTTTTGGTTGGGTTTCGGATCGAATGTTTTAGTTTGAATCAAACATTTTTAGCTTCGATTTGGATTTTTTGGGGTTTAGTTTTGAATTTGGAGTTTTTGGTTTAGTTTGGATTACAGATTTTTTAGGTTAGTTTAAAATTTAGAGTTTTTAATATAGTTTTCAAATCAGAGTTTGGGGTTTAGGTTTAAATTCAAGGTTATAAGTGTATTTTTAAATGAGAGTTTCGGCTTTGGATTAAGAGTTTGGGTTTAGATATAAATTTGGAGCTTTTAATTTAATTTTAAAAGTATAGTGATTGCTTTACTTTGGATTTAGAGTTTGGGGTTTAACTTTGATTGTAGTGTTTTTAGTTAAGTTTTAAAATGAGATGGTTTGGTTTAGTTTTAAATTTAGAGTTTTGGTTTGGTTTTGGATATAAAGTGTTTTGTTTTGTTTTGAATTTAGGTTTTGGAATCAGTTTTTTCTTTGATTTAGGATTTAGTTTTTGGCTGGGCTTTGGATTTAGAATTTTGGTTTAGTTTTGCCATAGTTTTGGATGTAGTTTTTGGTTTAGTTCTAAATTTAGTTTTTGTTTTACTTTTGGATTTACTTTTTGGTTTAGTTTGGATTTGCCTTTTCGTTAGTTTGGATTTACTTTTCGGTTTAGTTTGGGTTTGCTCTTTGGTTTAGTTTGGATGTACTTTCTGGTTTTGTTTGGATGTACTTTTTGGTTTAGTTTGGATGTACTTTTTTGGGTTTAGTTGGATGTACTTTTTTGGTTTAGTTTGGATGTACTTTTTGGTTTAGTTTGGGTGTATTTTTTGGTTTAGTTTGGGTGTACTTTTTTGGTTTAGTTTGGGTGTACTTTTTTGGTTTAGTTTGGGTGCACTTTTTTGGTTTAGTTTGGATGTACTTTTTGGTTTAGTTTGAGTGTACTTTTTTGGTTTAGTTTGGATGTACTTTTTGGTTTTAGTTTGATGTACTTTTTGGTTTATTTTGGGATGTACTTTTTGCTTTAGTTTGGATGTACTTTTTGCTTTAGTTTGGATGTACTTTTTGGTTTAGTTTGGATTTACTTTCTGGTTTAGTTTGAATTTACTTTTTGGTTTAGTTTGGATTCACTTTTTGTGCACAACTTTTACCTGTGGCTTGGTTTAGATACTGGTTTTTAATGTTTCTTTTGGAGTTTCGTATAGGTTTATAGCCTAGTTTTGTTTAGTTGGATCTTTTTTTATATTCAATTTTTCAATTTCATTGCAGGTTTGGTATGAAGGTTTATATTTTGTTTCACTTTCTCTTTTGTTTTTCTTGCTTTCGATTACAGTTTAAGTTTTTGTTGCTACAAGTTTGGATCTTGTTTAGGTTTTTACTTAGAATTTGATTTTTCCTGAAGTTTGCATTTTAGGGTTTTAATTTTTAGTTGAGAAAAAGTCCAAGTACTTGGGTTTTCATGTCGATATTCAACTTGTCTTTCTCACTTATATTTTAGGCATTAGAAGGGTTTGGTCTGAGGTTGATGTGAAAATGTAAATTTGATTAAATTTCTGAATTTTGTTTTTCCTTGTTTGGTTTCAATTTTTCTAAAGATTTTGAGGGGAGGCTTCACATGTGCTTTTTCTGGGTCCAGGTTGGGTTTTGTTGTTTGTTTGTTTCTGAATAATTTCGAGGTGGGCTGCACATGTGCTTTTTATAAGTCTATGTTGGATTTTGTTGTTTGTTTTTAATTTTCAGGGGAGGATGCACATATATTATGCTTTTTATGGGCCCAGGTTGGCTTTCAGGTCAAGTACTATTGGGTTAGTGTTTGGACAGTGTCAGTTAGGTTAGTGGGGTAGGTTGGGTTCAGTAACATTGGACAGGGTTGGTTACCATCTAACTTATAAGTCATCTGATTCTGCTTGGTCTTGGTTTGCTATTTTGGTTTTGTTGTTGTTTTGGGGGTTTTTTGGTTGTTTTGTGCTTTATTTCATTGCCCTTTGGGTTATTTTCTCTTATTTAATTGATTTTACTACTCTTGTTAATAATTTCTTATGCCTTTCAGTAATAAAGTTCATTCATCTGTATTGAATCAAGTGTTTGACACTAAAAGTGCTACCTCTGCATGCAACATGAATTCTCAATAGTGGCAGCATAAGCAATACCTGCCTACCTATTTAATTACCTGTCTAACTTTGGTTGTGTAATTGTGTTGGGATTTGAAAAAGTGGAGGAAAACGAATGTGTGCATGTAATTGTATTTTGTGTGTGTGTGTGTGTGTGTGTGTGTGTGTGTGTGTGTGTGTGTGTGTGTGTGTGTGTGTGTGTGTGTGTGTGTGTGTGTGTGTGTGTGTGTGTGTTTGTGTGTGTGTGTGTGGTTGTTTGTGTGTGTGTGTGTGTATGTATGTATGCACACGCAGATGCCAGAAAGCAACTATTTGGATATGCATACATTCTCGTCTGCCTGTGCCTGTAAGCTTGACTGGGAGTGTGTCTTTGTAGTGGCTGTATAAACTGTGCCTGTAATCATGCTAGCATTACCTGACCTTCTTCTTGAAACGGCCCAGAAGTCTAGCTACTGTCATCGTTGCTGTTGTCATGGCCTCTCCTTAGTGGCAGTCTTCGTAGTTCTCGTCATGCTGGTTTCTCATGACCTGTTCAAAAGGCAAAACGGTTCACTTAATTTCAAGACAGAGAACTTAAAAGTGTTACTATTTTTTTCTGTGTAAAAATCCAGTTTGGTTGCAATTCTAGGGTATTTATGCAAACTTCACATGTAATAATGAGTAGGTTTATAGTAACTTGAAATTATAATACAAGCTGTAAAGATAACACACAGAACCTTGAGTCTGTGTGTGTATGCGCGCGCGCGCGTGTGTGTGTGTGTGTGTGTGTGTGTGTGTGTGTGTGTGTGTGTGTGTGTGTTGTGTGTGTGTGTGTGGTGTGTGCGCGCGCGCGCGCATTCTAGAATACACTGATCATGTTGATATTCACTTTAAATGTTTAGGCCTTCCCCTTCTTGCTTTCATTAATTCCGATCCTTAAAACACTTTTCTGTCCGCATTCTTTAAAAGATCTATTTCTCTAAGTTTTAACACACAAAATGGACTCCAGGCTAAAGGAAATGTCGTGAATGTTGTCATTAAAAATTATAAGGTTCATGTTGTATGATTACAATTTAAGATTGGGACGTATTTCATTTTTGACTTTGCATTCGCTTACTGCGTACTTTTCCAATGATGGAAGCACAACAGCTCTTTGTTGTTCTGAATAATCATTATGTATAAATTTTGCAAGAGAAAAATTATGTTTAAACCATCAGAAAGTTGTCTGTGGCATATTTTGGGTAGAAAAATCCCACCCTCGAGAAGACATACGCTTACACGCACGAGTACAATAAAATAACGGTTGTCATATCACCGCACAGCATTCTATCCAGAACAGTCCGAATGTCATGCTGAGAAATCAAAGCAGGATTCTCAGTAACTGAAGGAATAGGTTT
This sequence comes from Rapana venosa, assembly GCA_028751875.1. Classification (NCBI taxonomy): domain Eukaryota; kingdom Metazoa; phylum Mollusca; class Gastropoda; order Neogastropoda; family Muricidae; genus Rapana; species Rapana venosa. Next base: position 33,103,044 of record CM054142.1, on the reverse strand, counting down.
AAACAAAAATACATAGACAAATGAGCAGCGCTGTCTACGGTAATACGCTCTTCTTGGTGACAGTAGTCTGAAAATTTCTCACAAGCTGTCGTGACTTCAGCCTACAATTTTACACCACGACTACTACAGCTGCTGCTGCTGCTACTGCCACCACCTACCCACCCCTTCTATCAGAACTAGCCCTTACGGGAAAAATAAACTGATATTTTGTAAAATAATATCGGATTATTTTGGAATACGTCAACCCCCTTTCCCTTTTAACAAAAACAACTAGAGAAAACAACAGCACATAACGCTCCACCAATGATGGGTATGCTTCCCACGGACTTGCTTACAGGAAGACAACAAAAGAATATAGGACGACTTCTTTCCAAACTCCTTGAGGAGTCAAAGGAGCACTGATTTTTGTAGATTGCATGCTGGGTATATTCATGTCATCCATACAACAGACCCTCCCAGGCCCACTCCTCTATAAAAGATGATTTTTTTAACACACGCTTGTGTGTTCCGCACAGAAGACTTCTTTCAATGTCTCACTGAGGAAATGGGGTCACAAGCAAAAAGCAATAATTATTCGAACACCTGCCTCTCTCTCTCTCTCTCTCTCTCTCTCTCTCTCTCTCTCTCTCTCTCTCTCTCTCTCTCTCTCTCTCCCAATGGAAAACATCGACTGGAAAAAAAGCATCCTCATCAACTGCCACGAGTTTATCACTAACCCCTAGACTTTTCCACCTCCAGGGTAACAAATGGGAGGTGTGCGGGAGGGAGGTGGGGGTGGTTGGTGTTCAGCAAAAGGAGGCCTTCTACTGTCATTTGCCAACAGTTTTAACATACACACACACCATTGTTGGCGTTTGCTTTTTCAGTGCGGCATTTGAACAGTCAAACATTGAAAACTTGAAACTATATCTAAAGAGACCAATATCATCATTAGTACTTACCTAATGTCCACTTCCTGATGGGTTCATGTCATTATTCACGCGACCATGGTTGATTATTTTCCTCCCTGTCGGTTTTTTTCAAAATTCATGTTTCGAGCAAGCAGCCATTTTTCTCAGCGCCGAACTTGCTCACTGCAGCAACGTAAATGTGGGATGTTGGGATGGCAGTCAAGTACCCGTCCTGTCCTGTCCTGTCCTGTCCTGTGCTGAGCTGTCCCAAACTTCGCGTGTTTTTCTTAGTGTTTCATGTGTGTTTGTGTGTGTGTGTGTGTGTGTGTGTGTGTACGACTTGCGCGTGTTTCTTCGTGTTTCATGTGTGTGTTTCGAGATGGGTTTTTTTCTTCCTTTGCACATGCCGCTCATGGACACACGCATGGGTATCTATCTATCTACCCAGTCGCTTTACTATGTGCATGCAATACATGCGTGCATGCGCCCCGCTCTCCCAAGCCCGCTCCCCTACCCCTTCCCTAAAACACACACATACACATGCAGACGCACATACATCAACACCAATCACACAGGCGCAGCACAGCGCACTTTGTTTTTCTTGTGGT
>CM054142.1:33081546-33091546 GCA_028751875.1 Rapana venosa | reverse complement strand
GTGGTAACCACGCTCGACGCTGCTTAACTTGGCTGGGGGAAAAGCGAGTGCTCTGACCACTGAGCTATATAGAACTTAGAGGGCTGAAGTCAGCGGTATCGGGCCATAGGCGCCCTCCAACAAATCACGATACCATGTAAACAAAAACCGCATGAAGACACCGTCAGATACTAGTGACAGTAATGGCGCTCGCCCTGTGAAGACCCTCCAGGCAGGCAGTTGCAGTGCCGGACTTCGAGCCTGACCCTGCAAACCAAGCTGTACAGCCCACGAGAGGAGCTGGAAAGGACATCATGCCATTATTTTGCCCAGACAGATCTGACTGGTGTATAGCGAACGAGAAGAGGAGGAGGAGGAAGGAGGAGGAGGAGGAGGAGGAGAAGAAGAAGAAGAAGAAGAAGAAGACGACGACGACGACGACGAAGAAGATGATGATGATGATATGATGATGATGCTGATGATGATGATGATGCTGATGATGAAGAAGAAGAAGATGATGATGATGACGATGATGATGATGATGATGAAGGAGAAGAAGAAGGCGAAGAAGAAGATGAAGAAGAAGAAGATGATGATGATGATGATGATGATGATAATGATGATATTTACCAGCGCGGTGAGGTGTAAGCCTACCTGAACTTCTTGGGGAAACATTTCGTGTTTCATTTTCGTGGGAAACACACTGTACCGGCCTCCCAACACCTACCAACAAGGATGGGAAGCAAACACAGGGGAGGGGGCTGGCCTGGCCACACACAGCATCACGATTCAGCGCCACATTTAGCCCCAGTAGTACCTAGACACATCACACTTTTCTCCCCTTCCTCACCCTTTCCCTTTGTGCCTGTTACTTTGTCTGGCTTTTTGCCGTGAGGAAAAGATCTGTGTGGATTTGCACAGCTGGGCCAACTGGGGAAGCCTGCCAGACTGCTAGACTCAGTGCAAGGTTAGGAGGTGAATGTTAAGCAGCGATTCCCAAACTGGTTTGCTGGTCGAGAGGCTTAGATCTAAAACTATGCAGGACGTGAAAAATCAGTTGTTTAGTTAAACAGTTTTATCAAACAGAGCATCCGCCTCCCCCCCCCCCACCCCCCTTTCCCGAAAAAACCCAAACCCGCCCCCACCTCAACACACACACAAACAACAACAAAAGAAAAACAGCAGCAACTTAGCATCACCAAATTTAATACTGATATCGTGCTCAAAAGACATTAGTAATGACGACTGCTGCACATACTAAACCTAGTTATAATAATAATAATAATCATAATAAATGGAACTTTTTAGCGCTATATCTTGTAAAGACAAATCAAAGCGCATGCATTCAACCCAATCTTACACAGTCATGCAATCAATGATAAATAATCAATAGTTTAAACAAACAGATATTACAAACATGGTGCGCTGCAGACACAATCTATCAAATGTTTTTCAAAAGCACACACACACTCACACAGGTCGTATACTTTAGCAGGGTGATAGGACATGGTTTAGTTGTCATATTGATGGTCATGCTCATTGTTTGGATCTAGTTCAAAACTGAAGTTTTTGCTTCCCACTTTACTGGAGTCTGAGCCATTCTTTGTGTCCTAATCTTTTGGATGAGGCGATAAAAAATTGGGAGTCCTGTGTAGAACTTGCGTATAGCAGATTGTAGAGAGTCCACATTCACAGACAACCAAATTGTGGTCACTTAAAACCCAATCTCAAAGGGAAAACGCTATAACTATGCTGGCTGATACAGCATGCCAAGTCAAATATGGGGATCGTCTACTCTTCCAAAAAGAAATAAAAATAAGCCATATCCCTAAATTTACACAAATAAATCAGACGTGATAACAAAACTACGACTGTAATACAATAGAAAACAAGATGTACAATACAAACTATTTCGCAACCTTACGTCATCTATCTAAAAACTATCGTCATCGATAAAATTGCGTCATAGGCCCTGTTTGACTTTAACAGACGGCAGGGAATCCGAAATGAACCCCAGTCAACATCATGTCTCAAACGTCCTTCGAATGAGACTATAAACCGAGGCCCCGTGTCGTGTGCGAACGCACGCAGAACATCTTGCGCTCACGTTAAAAGCCTGTTCCACTTTTCGTAAGAGTAGGCCATTGTGTGCCAGTGGGAACAGATGACAATTTACAAAACCGCATACACACGGGGACTGGATGTTAAAAAAAAAGCACATAAGTGCTTATTCCATTATCCTCGATAGAAAAGAATAAACAAAAGGCTCAACGGGTCGCTGTGAAGGGTAGATCTATCCCGCCCTGAAGACCTACCTTCTGCCCACAAGAACTGAAAGCCAACACAGTCTGCTTCACACACACACATACACGCACGCACACACACACTCACACACACACGCACACACACACACCACACCAACACACACTGTTGTTTGGGTTTTTTTCTGGTCTTGTTTTAAGGGTTGAGCTTTTCTTGGGGGGGGGGGGGGGGGGGGGGGGGGGGGGGGGGGGGGGGGGGGGGGGTGCTTTTTGGGTTTCTTTTGAGGGCAGGGGGTAGGGGGTTACACACATTAAGATAGGTTTGGGTTTTTTTTCACGTAAAATTCAGTTGTTGAAATTTTATTTACATTTTTCATTGGAATTACTGATTTTGTTAGAAATTGTTAAAATTTTGCATTTTCTTGTTGTTTATTGTAGTTCAATAGGTTAGTAATGTAACGGTGTTGTTTTTGATTTTTTCTATAATTTTGGTTGTTGTTTTTCTTTATTTTTTTATTTTTTAATTTTGTTTATCATTTCGCATGCATTGATCCCCTGAAATTCCTTCTCCTGTACGTACCAACTACACCCCTCCTCCCTTGACACTCATACCCCCTCCTCCCCTGCTGCCCCCCCCCCCCCCCCCCCCCCCCCCCCCCCCCCCCCCCCCCCCCCCCCCCCCCCACCCCGTCTAATATCACAACTGTGAAAAGACGTTAAATGAATTTGAACACACACACACATATACACACTGGAGCATCACGATCCAACACTACATTAAGACACCATAGCCATCACCATAGCTTCTCTCGCCACCAGGCTTGTATTGTTTTCTCTCTCTCACTTTTTTGGGTTTGTGTGTGTGGTGTGTGGGGGCTGTGAAAAAGGTTTAGTATAGTGTGTTTACAGCTGCTTACTTACATTCAGCATAACGATGAGACAGACGACACGGGGAGGATGGGTCAGGACGAACTGTATCCTCTTCTCTGTGTTCCCCTTACCTGGTGGGTGGAGGTTGCGTAGTGGATCGGTGAAAGCGGAAAAGTCCGGGTTCGAAATAACATGTGGTGGTTCGATCCCCGTTTGGGCCAAAAACTTTTTTCCCATATCAGCTAGACCATGGGTGGTGATCTGGGTGTTAGTTTTTTTCCGGTGAGACGATAAACCGAGGTCCCGTGTGTTACACGTAATTGTTTAGTGCACGTAAAAGAACATACGGCAATAAGGGAGTTGTCCCTGGCACAAATTCTGTCGGAAAAAAGCCACACTGATAGGGAAACAAGTACAGTTGCGGAGAGGAACAGAAAAAATGATAATGGGTGGCGCTGCTCTTGTGGCGACGCCCTCTCCCCGGGGAGAGCAGCCCGAATTTCAGGCAGAGAAATCTGCCGTGACTTAAAAGTGGAATACAGTGCAATAGTGCCTGGTCTTTTCCTGAGCCTGCTCCTTAACAGGAGATTTGCCCGCTGGCCTCAGCCGACACATTCCCACTTCAGAGCAGCTCATTTCATTGTACTGGGTGCATGCTGGGTCGTTTCTGCAACCCACAGAACAATGACACTGTAATTGCCCTTCATGGGATGATTAAAGTGTTTTTGACTTTGACTTGACTTGACATGACTGACAGGATCTTTGGCGTGCATATTGGATCTTGCGCATGTGTATATACACATACACATAAAGGGAATAAAGGCACTAGCAGATCTGCACTTGAAGTTGACCTAGGAGATGTAGAAAGGCCCGCCCTTAATTCACCAAACGCTGACGCTGAGATTCGAACCCTGGACTTTATGGACCCGTAGGATTGCATTCAAACCATCTTAACCACTCGGCTTTAGCGTCTGTCGGATGAATTGTATAAGCAGTTCCATCTGTTTTTGTGGCCTAGTGATGGAGATGATGATGATAATAATAATAATAATAATAATGATAATGATAATAATAATAATAATAATAATGATAATGATAATAATGATAATAAATGGAATTTATATAGCGATAAATATCTTGCAAAAAGAAATCAAAGCGCTTGCATTCAACACACCAATACACGTACAACCAATAACAATTAACTGAGTTAACAAATTCAAATGTACATACACCACACGCGCACGCGCGCGCGCGCGCACACACACACACACACACACACACACACACACACACACACACACACACACACACACACACACACACACACACACACTAGCGGGGGACGGGATAGCCTAGTGGTTAAACATTGCGCTCGCAATATGACGATCCGGGTTCAATTCCCGTTCAAGGGGATACTTTCCCCTGGAGTTAACATCAGTGCAGACTCCACTCTCCCCAAAAGTCCTTCGGAAGAGACTATAAACCAAGGCCCCGTGTTCGAACGCACGCAGAACATCTTGCGCACACGTTAAATCCTGTTCCGCTTTTCGTAAGAGTAGAATAATGTGCCAGTGGGAACAGTTGACAGAATTTACAAAACCGCATGCACACGGGGACAGAATGTAAAAATAAAAACACCTAAGCGCTTATTCCATTATCCTCGATATAAAAGAATAAAACAAAAATGAATAAAATAAAGAAATAAATGAATAAAACACACACACACACAGCAGCAGCAGCAGCAACAGTAGTAGCAGCACGCACACAACAAGCAGCAGCAAGCAGCAGCAGTAACAGCAGCAGCAGCAGTAGCACAGCAGCAGCACGCAGAGCAGCAGATAGCAGCAGCAAAGCAGTAGCAAGCAGCACAGCAGCGCAGCAGCAGCAATAGCAGTAGCAGCAGCAGCAGTATCACCAGCAGTAACAGCAGCCGCAGCAGCAGTAGCAGTAGCAGCAGTAGCAGCAGCAGCAGCAGCAGTAGCAGCAGCAACAGTAGTAGCAGCAGTAGCAGTAGCAGAAGTAGCAGCAGTATTAGCAGCAGCAGTAGCAGCAGAAGCAGCAGCAGCAGCAGCAGCAGTAGCAGTAGTAACAGCAGCAGCAGCAGTAACAGCAGCAGCAGCAGTAATAGCAGCAGCAGCAGAAGCAGCAGCAGCAGTAACATCAGCAGCAGCAGCAGCAGTAGCAGCAGCAGCAGTAGCAACAGTAGCAGCAGCAGCAGTAGCAGCAGTAGCAGTAGCAGTAGCAGCAGCAGCAGCGGCAGCAGTATTAGCAGCAGCCCTACCCTAGGCCAGTGGTCGAGAGGGGTGATGGAGAACAAACCATCACGATCCTCCTTCACGGCTATGACACTGTAGACATCATGGCTTCTCTCATTGCCAATAAAGGAGGAGGTACAGGAGTCCCATAACCTATAAGGTCGTAGGGGAGCGAGGCGTCAGAGACCTCACTTCTCTAGGGCCAGCATATTGAGGGCGGCGCCCATCTCCTCTCCCTCGCTGCTTTACCTTCCCTGACCCTAAAAAAGGCAGGTACCCATTTACAGCTGGGTGAACTGGGGGAACTGTACTGAACCAAGACGCGCAAACAGTCACCCATCCAACTGGTAACCACGCTCGACGCTGCTTAACTTGGCTGGGGGAAAGCGAGTGCTCCGACCACTGAGCTATCCCGTCCCCAATAACTGATGTAAAAATAAGCCGTTTCCATTTTCGTCTCAGACTTTATATAAAAAAAAAAGACAAAAGTTGGGCTGATTGTTTCGTTTGGTTGTTGAAATGCATGGTTGTGCGATTGTGGATGGTGGTAGTGTGAATGTTATCTTTTACATGTGAGGGAAATGTTGATGTGTATAGACGTGAAATTAGTCCATGTGTATTGATTGGCTGGCTTAGGATATAATTGAATGCTAATGTGAGTAGTTCATCATCATCATCATCAACCATTACACCCAGTGGTGTGTAGGGCAGCAACAAAGCGCTTCCACTCCTGCCTATCCTGGGCCAACCTAGTCACTGATCCCCAAGAGTGCTGCAATGGCCTTCATCTCACTTTCTACAGTCCTCCTCCACGTTGCTTCTGGTCTTCCTTCCTTTCTCCTTCCTTCTGGGGTCCAGTGCAATGCTGTTCGTGTGATTGACCGTGGGTCTCTTCGGAGGATGTGCCCAATCCACTTCCACCGTCGTCTGGTGATGATGGTTCCCATGTCTTCCTGCCTGCATCTCCGTAGTAGGTCTTCATTGGAGATCTTCTCTGGCCAAAAGATTCGGAGAATTCTTCGGAGGCATACGGTGTGAAAGGATAGAAGTTTGGTAAGATCCGCTTCCATCATCCACCAGCACTCAGAACCGTACAGGAGCGTAGATACAACACAGCTCTGATATAGCTTCAGCTTGGTGTTGGTGCTGTACTGAGTTGATCTCCAGATATTGTTCATCTCCTTAAACACACTTCTGGCCTTGCCCAATCTGTTGTGGATGTCTTCTTTTGTGCCGCCCTCTGGTTTGATGCTGCTGCCAAGGTATGTGAACTTGTCTGTCTGGCGCAGGTCAGTTCCATTTACTTTCACAGGGGCTGGTGTGTTCACATTGAGCGACATTGTCTCTGTTTTCTTGGTGCTAATACGAAGCCCCACTTGCTGTCCGAATGTTTGGAGTCTGCTGGTTTTCTCCTGGATATGTTGGTGTGTGTGTGACATCAGCGCCAGGTCATCCGCAAAGTCAAGGTCGTCTAGTGTTGAGAACAGGCTCCAGCGAATCCCTCTTGGGGTGTCTTCTTTCGTCTTCCTTATCACCCAATCAATGGCCAGATTGAAGAGAACTGGCGACATCACACATCCTTGTCTTACTCCAGTCTTGACTTCGAAGACAGTGTTACTATGGCCCACAGAGCATCTGAAGTTGTAGAAGCTCTTGATAAGGTGTACCAGTTTCGATGGGATGCCATAGTGTCGAAGGATACTCCAAAGGCTGTCTCTGTGCATGCTGTCAAATGCCTTTTCGAAGTCCACAAAATTCACATACAGTTGTCTTTGCCACTCTGTGCACTGTTCGATGATGTTTCTGAGCGTGAATATCTGGTCTATACATTCTCGTTGCTTCCTGAACCCTGCTTGTTCCTTCCTCAAAGCATCGTCCACAGCGTCTGATATTCTTCTGATGATGACCTTGGCCAGTATCTTGCTTGGCACAGACAAAAGAGTGATTCCCTTCCAGTTGTTGCAGTCGCTCAGGGTTCCCTTTCTTGGGGATTTTGACTAAATGTGAGTAGTTGATTGCATGTATAACTAGTGATTAAGTTTATTGTCAGCTTCATTGTGTATATGCTATGTCTATTTTATTAATTTTATTTTATTATTTATTTTATTCCTTTATTTCGAGAATGATGGAATAAGCACTTATGTGCTTTTTTTTAAACATCCATTCCCTGTGTGCTTGTGGTGTTGTCAGTTTTGTCATCTGTTCTCACCGGCACACTATGGCCTACTCTTACGAAAAGCGGAACATGATTTAACGTGTGCGCAAGATGTTCCTGCGTGCGTTCGCACACGGGGCCTCAGTTTATAGTCCCATCCGAAGGACTTTTGGGGAGAGTGGAGTGTGCACTGATGTTAACTCCAGATGAAAATATCCCTTTGAACGGGAATCGAACCCAGGTCGTCTCTCACCACTAGGCTATCCCGCCCCGTCTGTCTGTCTGTCTGTCTCTTTCTCTCTTTACAAAAATCTATTTCCTTTCGTGTCTGTGTTTTTTCTAAAATCTTGATGTTATCCTATGAAAGGTGTAGGGGAGAGGAGGTAACAAAAAGCACACGAATTGCTTAGGTTATTATGCGCCCCCACCCCCCCAAAAAAAAAAAAAAAAAAATGGAATTGAATTGAACCTGACTTAAATGAATGGAACGATAGATTTCATCGCTCTCAGTGGTGCAACTGAGAGTTAAATTGATGTAAGGGTAAAGGTATCCCGTAACCTATGTGGTGTACGGGAGCGGGCGTCGGTACCTTCAATTCTCTGGGCCAGATATTGAGGGCTGCCTGCCCATCTCTCCCTCGCATGCTTTAACTTCCCTGACCTAAAGAAAGGCATGATACATTTACAGGCTGGGTGAAATGTGGGTGGGGTATGAGCCAAGGCACGCAAACGGTCACCATCCAGTAGTAACACGCTTGGGGTTGCTTAGCGGTTGGAAAGGGAGTGCTTGACATGAGCTATCAGATAAATTGCGTACAAACGAAAGGGGTGGCATGGGGGTCAAGCAATCAAGGGAGGAATAGGGTTGGTGGGGGTGGTGGTGATGGAGAAGTATAGTAAGTGAAGGAGGCGTGGGAGAGGGGGGTGGGGGGGGGGGGGTGGCTTAGTGTGTAATTTTTTGTTGGTTTTTTTGTCTATATTTTATGGAAATGACGATGATAATGACAAGACAGACAAACTGCAATGAATAATGTTATTTAAGAGCCACAACCACACACCTTCATACATCTTTATGTATAGAGATGTATGTTTGTGGCTCTTAAAATACGAATAGAAAGATTCATTCGATGACCAAAAAAAATTACATCATAAATTATCCTGTATTCGTTTGTAACTTTACGTGAACACAACTTCTTCTCCTGCTCTTAGTAGGTAAAGAAGGAAAAACAAAACCACGAAAACAAAACCTCCTTACTTAAACAACGCGATTAAAAAGTGCACACTGGTTTAACAAACAATGAAGTTTCAATACTCTCTTTCGACCTTCACCTAAGTAGGGGTGACTGTGTTATGTCCACTTAAGGTGGCGCCCTTTTGCGGCGCCTGGTTGAATGCACACTAGCACCACACACACAACACACACACCTACTTGCGAGCCTCAACAGCATTGTCAGATTGTCAGCATGTTGCCCCATCCATCCGATTCCTTTGAAAGTGAAAAGAAGAGCGAGTCGGTGTCAGTTACTTTTATCTGTTTCACTTTGGGAACTTTCACACACACACACACGCACGCCCGCACACGCCCGCCCACTCTTTCTCTCATCTTATCTTTATACCCATTCTTCTCCTTTTGGTCTTTGTTCTATAGTTCTTCCTATACAGTGTAAACACTTCTTCTTGCTACTGGTTTTGTGAGTATGTGTGTTGGAGAAGGGGAGGAAGGGTTGTTTTCTTAAAATTTTTTTTCCAAGGATAAGGGCTGATAGTTGGTTTGTAATAGAAAGAAGGAGTAGGAGAATGAACAGCAGCAATAGTAGTAGCTTTGTAGTAAGCGTACTGGTGGCAGTAGTAGTAGTAGTAGTAGTAGCAGCAGCAGCAGCAGCAGTAGTAGTAGTAGTAGTAGCAGCAGCAGCAGCAGCAGCGGAAGTAATAACTGTAGCAGTAGTGTAATAGCAGCAGATACAGAAGTACAGTAATAGTAGTAATTGTAGTGGTAGCAGCAGCAGTAGAAGTAATAGTAACAGTAATAATAGCATCATCAATACATCATCATCATCATCATCAGCATCAGCAGCAGCAGCAGCAGCAGCAACAGTAGTAGTAGTAGTAGTAGTAGTAGTAGTAGTTGCAGTAACAGTAGTTGCAGCAGCAGCAGCAGCCACCGTACATAAATGTATGTATTTGTGTGTGCATGCATGTGAACAACCGTGTGTGTGTGCACGTGCGTGCGCGCGCGCGCATGTGTGTGTGCGTGAAGATGACACAGACTACACACACACGCACGCACGCACGCTCGCACGCACGCGCGCACACACACACACACACACACACACACACACACACACACACAGAGGCAGAAACAACGAGACAGAGGCAAAACCAAACTGTTGATGATCAGGGGGAGGAAAACATAGGCAAAAGCAAACTACGAAAGGTCAACTGTCTGGCTGACATGTTGTGCAAAGTTCCGGGCCCTTTCA
>CM054142.1:33066546-33074046 GCA_028751875.1 Rapana venosa | reverse complement strand
TGTGGCGGTAGTGTTACATACTAGTCTTCTTATTTTTCATCTTTGTCTTTTTTTTTCTTCGCTTCCTCCTCCTTCTCCTTCTTTTTTCTACGTTCAAATTTTTCGGAGCATATCCCCAACACACACACACACACACACACACACACACACACACACACACACACACACACACACACACACACAAAACACACACAGAGAGAGAGAGAGAGAGAGAGAGAGAGAGAGAGAGAGAGAGAGAGAGAGAGAGAGAAGAGAGGGACAGACAGACAGACAGAACTAGTTGAGTGTTCATTGGCCTTAGGCCTTGATACATCAAAAGGGTGTGTGTGTGTGTGTGTGTGTGTGTGTGTGTGTGTGTGTGGTGTGTGTGTGTGTGTGGTGAGAGAGAGAGAGAGAGAGAGAGAGAGAGAGAGAGAGAGAGAGAGAGAGAGAGAGAGATAATATATGTATGTATGTATGATTGTATGTATGCGTGAATGTTTGTCTGTCTCTCTGTCTGTCTGTCTGACTATGTATGTATGTATGTATGTATGTATGTATGTATGTATGTATGTATGTATGTATGTATGTATGTATGTATGTATGTATGTATGCATGTATGTATGTATGTATGTAGGATTGTATGTATGCGTGAATGTCTGTCTGTCTCTCTGTCTGTCTGTCTATGTATGTATGTATGTATGTATGTATGTATGTATGTATGTATGTATGTATGTATGTATGTATGTATGTATGTATACATGTATGTATGTATGTATGTATGTATGTATGTATTATGTGTCCAAGTATGCAAATATGCACAGACAGAGAGAGAGAGAAAGAAAGAGAGAGAGAGAGAGAGATAGAGGGGAGAGAGAGAGAAAGAGAGAGAGAGAGAGAGAGAGGGGGGAGAGAGAGAGAGAAGGGGGGGGGGGAGAGAGAGAGAAGAGAGAGAGAGAGAGAGAGAGAGAGAGAGAGAGAGAGAGAGAACAGACAGACAGACAGACAGACAGACAGACAAACAGAGAAAGAGGGAGGGAGAGAGGACTGCTCTCATTTCGTATCCACAAAGTGGACGTCACTCCACGGTGGGTTACCGATCTTTCTAGTCATCCCCCCCAACACCTTCAAGTTCTGGGCTCTGAGCAGAGGGACCCAGGCAGCAGCACAATCATATAATAAATACCTCGACCAGTAGGGAAACTTTATAGATTTAAATAATAATAATAATAATAATAATAATGATAATAATAATAATAATAATGATGATGATGATGATAATGATAAGAAGAAGAAAAAGAAGAAAAAGAAATGGACTTTATATAGCGCTATTTCTGGCAAAAACCAATCAGAACGTTTGCATTCAGCTTACTCTTTCACATGCAACCAGTTGCAATTAATAGGTTTTGTTTAAAAAAAAATATATTCAAATGCATACACACACACACACACACACGCTTTCAATTGTTGTGGGGTTTTGTTAATTTTTGTAGTTCTATGCCATGTTTTTTGCAACCTACTATTTATATAGATTGGAATAGTCTTTTAATGTCTATTCATACCAACACGTATCTCTTCTACTTAAAACCCTTATCTCATTATGCTGCCCCCCCCCCCCCCCCCCCATCCCCCCCTTCCTCCATCGTCTAATATCACTTTAAGAGAACAGACGTAAAATTGAAGACACACACACACACACAGGTTATAAATAAAAGGGAGACGGGATAGCCTAGTGGTTAGAACATTGCGCTTGCAATCTGACGACCCGGATTCGATTCCCGTTCAAGGGGATATTTTCTCCTGGAGTTAACGTCAGTGCAGACTCCACTCTCCCCGAAAGTCCTTCGGATGAGACTATAAACCGAGGCCCCGTGTGCGAACGCACGCAGGACATCTTGCGCACACGTTAAATCCTGTTCCGCTTTTCGGAAGAATAGGCCATTGTGTGCCGGTGGGAGCAGATGACAGAATTTACAAAACCGCATACACACGGGGACTCGATGTAAAAAAGCAATAAGTGCTTATTCCAGTATCTTCGATATGAAAGAATAAAATAAAAATTAAATAGAATTACGGAGAAGGGTGATGGGGATTTCGGCTGTTGAAGGCAGAGACAGATAGGAGATGAAGCAGGAGGGGAGAATCTTAGGTTTGAACTAAACGTATCTAGGGACTGGATTTAAAAGTGTCGTAAGTAGGCTTTTGGCGAAGAGAGAGAGAGGGGGAGGTCATTCCTGATCGTAGGACCAGAAATAGAGAAAGAGCAAGGGCGAACGGTAGACTGGTTAAATCTTAGTTCAGTTCACTTCACTTGAGTTCTCCTCTAACTCCTTCAGGAGTTACAGCCATCAGGGAGAGTGTTTTGAGAACCTAGAACCTGGCGGAGCTTATTCTTCTTAGGATGCATGCTGGGTATGTTCGTGTCATTCTTACCTTCTTCATCTTCACCTAGCCTATCCCGTGGTCTTGTAGACCGTTGGGGCACCGCTGAAAATCCCATAATTTATCACTGGAGCATAACTGGCCTTTTTTCCTTCTGACAGAAGATGGATGTGTGTTTTAATGTGTGGAGTAAAATGGTAATGTGTGTGGTGCGTTCATAGGTGAAAACTCCCCGCGTGTTTGTCTGGTCGATCCAAAAGGATTTGTATAGGCGGATTGAAGTAGCTCTCTCTGATGACCCGTGTCTAGGACTTCACAGTTTGCTGGGATCACGGTCTGATCTTTTAATTAAACCAACTCTTCTTTCCACCTTTTGGGTTGTTTTTTTTACAAGGTTCGCGTACATTCATTAAAAAAATCATTTTTCGGGGGCGATCCCCAGAAGAACGGGTCAGTCTCTAGTGATGAGTACAGCAATGCAATACACTGAAGGTTTTCTGAGTCACTGCGGAGATTCTTGGCCACTAGGGGGAGAGGTATGGGTCAGTCAGGCCAGATCCTCTTTCGGAGCGCTACCTTGTGTAGCGGGCAGGACAGCAACGTCTGTCCCGTTGTCTGGCCGTCAGTCCTATCTTGTGAGGGTGCTGCTCTGTGTGGGTCCGTGGAGGTCCGTTGTGGTGGTGGTGGTCATTAACCCCGGGTGGGCGTCACATTTAATCTGGCTCAGCAATTAAGCCATCATTGTTGTCAGTAGGGGGGCGGGGCTAAGTAGATGATGTCCTGTGTATGTCAGCGTAGAACAGGCGCCCCTGAAAACCCACCAAAGTGACCAAGCAGAAAGTGCTGAGCATAGCCCCTCTGGCCGGTGGCCCCATCGCGGCTTTTAAGCTCCCTGTGGACTTCTGACCCGGTGACTGTGACGTTGTGACCCTGGGTATGGTTGGGGGTGAGAGACATTCAAACGAGTGGTGTGGGCACAAGGGGATGGGAACGTCACCAAAGAATGTGGCAGCACAGATAAAACTATAAACAAAACAAAGCAAAACAACAACAAACAAACAACAAATCCACGTTACTTTTTCGGTTATGTTCCTCAATTCAGAGGGTTGGAAGGAAGAGACTCCCTAATGGTGGTGGTTGGGAAAACTATCCACAAATAGTTTTTTACATTTAAAAAAATTGTATTCTTGTATTCTCGCTTTCCCCCAGCCAAGTTAAGCAGCGTCGAGCGTGGTTACAGTTGGATGGGTGACCGTTTGCGCGCCTTGGCTTCAGTACAGTTCCCCCAGTTCACCCAGCTGTAAATGGGTACCTGCCCTCTTTAGGGTCAGCTAAGGTAAAGCAGCGAGGGAGAGGAGATGGGCGCCGCCCTCAATATGCTGGCCCTAGAGAAGTGAGGTCTCTGACGCCTCGCTCCCCTACGACCTTATAGGTTATGGGACTCCTTTACCTTTACCCTATTCTTGTATATCGAGGATAATGGAATAAGCACTTATGTGCTTTTACATCAAGTCTCCGTGTGCATGCGGTTTTGTAAATTCTGTCATCTGTTCCCACCAGCGCACAATGGCCTACTTTTACGAAAAGCGGAACAGGATTTAACGTGTGCGCAAGATGTTCTGCGTGCGTTCGCACACGGGACCTCGGTTTATAGTCTCATCCGAAGGACTTTTGGGGAAAGTGGAGTCTGCACTAATGTTAACTCCAGGGGAAAATATCCCCTTGAAAGGGAATCGAACCCGGGTCGTCAGATTGCCAGCGCAATGTTCTAACCACTAGGCTATCCTGTCTCCGGTATGTAGCAGAAGATCATTTCGTCTTGCCTCGGTAACGATAATAGATTCATCTTTCTACTTACTTAACTGCACGCTTGCAACCGCCAGCTTGTGTTTTCTCAGTGTTTGAAAGCTCGATTCACTCAAACCAGAGTAAACCCCTAACTGATGGTATATGTTTCGTCCTCCTGAAACCGAGTTAAGTGTGACGTCACGGATAATATCCACGTTTGTCCCTCTCCATACAAAAAATCCCTGACCACTGCCAAATAAAGAATATGGAATTATGCATCTAAGCCTTTTTCTGTGTAAAATGTGAATCCCCGCTTGACATCACCCCCACCCCCCACCCACCCCCAAAAAATGTACTTGATGACGTCACACCTGACCCAACTTCGAAATGATTGAACATAACACTGTAATCAGTTCATGTTGTGGTCGATATTTTTATATCATTTTTAAAAAACTTTCTGCTAGTAGTGATAAGACATTTCAACTCAGACCAGAATAAATCCGTACCTGAGCTGACCCAACTTCAGATTGATAATAATAATAATAATAATAATTATAATAATAATAATAGTAATAATAATAATAATAGTAATAATAGTAATAATAATAGTAGTAGTAGTAGTAGTAATAATAATAATAATAATAATAAAAATAATAATGTATGGAATTTATATAGCGCTGAATCTTGTAAAGCAACAAATCAAAGCGCTCATGGACTTTTGGGGAGAGTGGAGTCTGCACTGATGTTAACTCCAGGGGAAAATATCCCCCTTCAACGGGAATCGAACCGGGGGTCGTCAGATTGAACTGAACATATTAACACTGTAATCAGTCAATATTGTGATCGCTAAAAAATTTTAAATATACTTTTCTGTGTAGTAAGACGATAAGGGGTTTTTTTTTGCCTTTTTCGTTTTGAGGGTTTTCTTTTTTTCTTTTTTGTTTGTTTGTTGGTTTTTCTTTTTAAGTAAGACATATCACTCAGACAAAACAAAAAAATCCCTAACTGTCCCCTTTTTTTTCCTTTTTTCTTTTTTGTTGTTTGCTTGTTGCTGTTGTTGTTGCTGTTGTTGACTTCAATTTAACGTCTGTTCACTTTTTAAGTGATATTATTAGACGGCGTTGCTTGTTGCGGTTTTTTTTTAAGATGGTTTCTCTGAAGCCACGGTGAACCAGATCTGCTTGAGGAGACCTTCAGCCACTTTCGCTGACCCCTTCGACTGTAGAAGCTACTACGACTGCTCTGCCCCTGCCCGGCACCTCCAGTGCCCCTATGTCGCCGCGGAGCAGTACCAGCTGGCCTATGATGACCTTTCCCACACCTGCAAAGGGCTGGACGAGGTCCAGTGTGGCCAGCGGCCAAGTAAGTGATAAATGACGACTTTTTTCGTTGTGAAGGCTTACGTTGAGTGTGTGGGTTTGTGGGTGTAAGTGTGTGGGGTGTGTGTGGGGTGGGGTGTGGGGTGTGTGGGTGGGGTGGGGGTGGGTAGGTGGGGGTGTGTGGGTGTGTGGGGGTGGTGGTGTGTGGGGGTGGGTAGTGTGGGGTGGGTGGAGTGGGTGGGGTGGTGTGGTGTGTGTGTGTGTGTGTAGGTGTGTGTGTTATTAATTTATCTATTCATTTTATTTATTTTATTCTTTTATATCGAGGATAATGGAATAAGCACTCATGTGCTTTTTTTAACATCCAGTCCCCGTGTGTATGCTGATTTGTAAATTTTTGTCATCTGTTCCCACCGGCACACAATGGCCTACTCTTTCGAAAAGCGGAACAGGATTTAACGTATGCGCAAGATGTTCTGCATGCGTTCGAACATGGGCCCTCGGTTTATAGTCTCATCCGAAGGATTTGTGACTGTGTGTGTGTGTGTAGGTGTGGGGTGGGGGTGGGGGGGGGGGGGGGGTGTAGGTGTGTGTGTGTAGATGTGTGTGTGTAGGTGTGTGTGTGTGTAGTGTGGGGGGTGGGTGTAGGTGTGTGTGGGGGGGGGTAGGTGTGGGGTGTGGTGTGTGTAGGTGTGTGTAGGTGTTGTGTGTGTAGGTGTGTGTAGGTATGTGTGTAGGTGTGTGTGTGTGTTCTCTGAAGGCTCGGAGAGAAAGAGAGAAACAGAGAAAGGGGAGGGGGAGTAGGGAGAAGGAGAGGGAGAAAGAGTAGGGGATAGGGAGAGAGAGGGAGAGAGGGATAGGGAGAAGGGGAAAGAGAGGGAGGGGGAGAGAGAGAGAGAGAGGAGAGAGAGAGGCAGACAGACACACAGACAGACAACAGAGATACACACACAGACATAGAAAGAGAGAGAAACTGAGACAGAGAGACTGAGACAGAGACAGACAGACAAGAGTCGGAAAGAGGCAGGCAGGCAGATTATTATTTGTTCTTCTTCTTCGGTTTGAGGCAAGGACTAGGCATATAACATGGCTATGAAGTCGCCAGGCCTTGATAACATTCCAGGAGAACTGCTGAAGCAATCTGGAGACGATGGGCTGAGAGCCACGCAACGCTTATGCAGCAAAATCTAGAAGACTGGTCAACAGTGACCACAAAGACTGCAAGTCACGAGAATATGTCACGCTTCTTAACAGCAGAAATGTAAAAGATTGCAATAATTACATTACAATGGTCCTTATTTGCCAAGCGAGGTAAGATCTACTTGGCCAATTTTCTTAGACAGGATGCCTAAAAAAGGTAAAGTTTGAAGTATTAGGCTAACAAGCATGATGCGGAAGAGATGATCAATAGACATGTTATCTTGATTCAAAACATCGTTAAGAAGGCAAAAAAATACGAAATAAAAACTTGTTTTTATTATTATTTTCATAGACTACAGAAAAGCTTTTGACATAATCAACCAGCACCTTTTTGGCACAAAGCGTGAAATGGGCTTTTGAAAACGCATCATCTCACTAACTAATTTTCTCACCTTAGGAAAATCAAAAGGGAACTGTCAGATGGGATGTTCAAACATGAGAAATTTTTAGTACCTAGAGAGGAGTCGGGCAAGGATGCACTCTATCACCTCATCTTTTTAACAAATATAAGGAGTTAGGCAAAGATGCACTCTATCACCTCATCTTTTTAACAAATATACAGAGGAGTTAAGCAAAGATGTACTCTCTCACCTCATCTTTTTAACAAATATACAGAGGAGCCAGGCAAGGATGCACTCTCTCACCTCATCTTTTTAACAAATATACGGAGTCAGACAAGGATGCATTCTCTCGCCTCATCTTTTTAACAAATATACGGAGTCAGACAAGGATGCATTCTCTCACCTCATCTTTTTAACAAATATAAGGAGTCAGGCAAGGATGCACTCTCTCACCTCATCTTTTAAACAAATATACAGAGGAGTTAACCAGA
>CM054142.1:33029046-33059046 GCA_028751875.1 Rapana venosa | reverse complement strand
TGAAAACTCATTACTGCTTAGCCATTGTTTTTAAAGTTTCAAGTCAAGAAGCGACTTTAAACATGTGGTGGCTGTATGGGAATCATTTTCTTTCTTCGTAAAGACCAACTGCATGTTCAGGAAAAGATCAACTTCTACTGATCACATTTTGTTGATTAGTTCGTTTGTTTTAAGGTGGATAGACGTGGGATGAGGGACAGAACGAAAAGTGGGATATGGGATTGATGGGTTATGTTTGTATTTTTTGTTTCTGCATCGATTTTGAGGGGCTTTCACACGAATGCATCTCACAGCAAGTTGTTTATTTTGATGGGGAAGGGAAAAGGATGGTTATATTTTTCTTTCAAATGCCTATATCAATTATCTTGGTAAGAAATCGATGCATTTTTTTAATGATCTCATTTGTGCTTTTTGCTGCAAAAACTATGGTAGATGAGTGTGTAGGAATAAAATGTGTAACACAAACTTTGTTTGTTTGTTTGCTTTTTTGCTGTTGTTTTTTTGTTTTGTTTTACATTGTATTATGAGCCATAATATTCTTGTTCTATTTCATTGAATTTCGAAAAGCAGAGGAGGGAAAATACTATTCAGAAAAGGAAAGGGGGGGGGGGGGTGAATTGCTCTATGGATGCAGAAGGTTTTATTAATTTTTTTGTTTGATTGTTTTAAAACCAAAATCAAGAGTGCATTCCCTTGATAAGAGTGTATTCCCTTGATACGTCAGCTAATCTAAGTATCCTTTTTCTTCGAAGTGATGCTGGATTTAAAACATGTTACCAGACATGCACACGCAAGCTCACACACACCGTTCACACACACACACACACACACACACACACACACACACACACACACACACACACACACACACACACACACACACGCACGCACGCACGCACGCACGCACGCACGCACGCACGCACGCACGCACGCACACACACGCACTTAACCTCTGTAGAGTGTATAGCTAACACTCTCTGAAAAAACACCCCACCTATGGCTGTACAAAGTTATCTTCTTGATTGTTGTTACCCTTTCTTTTCCATTGCAAAAAGAATAAAGTTGATAATGAAAAAGGTTTCTGGTTTTGGATATTCTCATTTTTGTCTGTGTACCAAACTTTGGCTGTGTGTAGGATGTGGTTTCTTCTTCTTTGTCATCTGTCAGATGCTCATAAGCAAATACGCAAAACATCTTGCGCACACGTTAAATCCTGTTCCGCTTTTCGTAAGAGTAGGCCGTTGTGTGCCGGTGGGAACAGATGACAGAATTTACAAAACTGCATACACACGGGGACTGGATGTAAAAAAAGCACATGAGTGCTTATTCCATTATCCTCGATATAAAAGAATAAATAAACTAAATAAGTAAAATATGCATCGAGCTGCCATTAAGCGCCTGACATGTCAGGCCCAGCGCATCCGACTTCCCCATGAGAGAAAATTGTTAAGTCTTTCCTGGTAAAAAACCAAACAAACCAAAAAGGCAGGAGAATTTTTTAAAAACCCAGAAAATGATAAGGTGACAGGAAGAAAAGGAAAAGGTGGTAACAAAGTGAGGAATAGAAACGAGGGAATTCCTAGCACAGAATTTTCTGAATGTGGGGATGCTATTTATACTGACAGGACCCCGGCATCCCAACAAGGAGGATGGGGCTTAAGCACGTGGCTCTTGTTTACAGCAAAAACTGTCAGGGGTACGTAGGATACATACAATAAAGACTGTATGTCCTTAAGTGAGCGTGGACACCCGTGCTGTCTCTCTCTCTCTCTCATACACACACGTATGCACTACATACAATAAAGACTGTGTGTCCTTAAGTGAGCGTGGACACCCGTGCTGTCTCTCTCTCTCTCTCATACACACACGTAGGCACTACATACAATAAAGACTGTGTGTCCTTAAGTGAGCATGGACACCCGTGCTGTCTCTCTCTCTCTCTCATACACACACGTATGCACTACATACAATAAAGACTGTGTGTCCTTAAGTGAGCGTGGACACCCGTGCTGTCTCTCTCTCTCTCATACACACACGTATGCACTACATACAATAAAGACTGTATGTCCTTAAGTGAGCTCGGATACCAGGGCTCTCTCTCTCATACACACACGTACGCGCTACATACAATAAAGACTGTATGTCCTTAAGTGAGCGTGGACCCCGTGCTCTCTCTCTCTCCTCCTCTCTCTTCCTCATCTCCCTGCTCTCTCTCTCTCTCTCTCTCTCTCTCTCTCTCTCTCTCTCTCTCTCTCTCTCTCTCTTCTCATACACACACCTACCCACGCACAGACGAATGCACGCCTGCACGCACAGTACAATGTTAATGTGCAGATTAGGGTACATACTTTCATTTCGTCCCAGCTGACTTCGCCATATTTGGAATTGTTGTGAGAAGTCAACTTAATATGTCTGCCAGGAGAGAGAGAGAGAGAGAGAGAGAGAGCGAGAGAGAGATTCAGTGAGTTTATTCATTAGGCCATGGCCCCTCATGAAAGGGATAGTGACCAAAACATATAACATGAAGACCATAACAAAGCAAATAAACAGATTGATTCTGATAGGTTTATAATAAAACAGCATGACTATGAGGTGGCGATTTCTCTTAACTCGAATGCTTTAAGCAGGAACAGAGACAAATTCTGTACGTCCTTGTGTCTAATAGATGATATGAGTAAACTTAGTTTGAAAGGATATGGCTATCGATAATATTTTGGCAATAATATATACTTTTCTCTAATATCTTGATAAGCTGGACAGCACAGCACAAATTGTACTTCATCTTCTTTATCTCTTCTTCATAATGAACAAATCAAATCATTAGCCTTAAAATCTGGAGTAATGTGTGGCCAAATCAGACACATCTGATCTAAATCTGATCATAATATATTTAAAGTGTACATCCATATCAAGAGTCAAATATAATTTCAATTCATGTGAACTGGAATTTGTTCTATACAGACTGAATCATTCACTAGATTGAATGTTATCATCCCAGATTTGCCATCTGTTATCAATTAAACGCTGACGGAAAACTTTAATAAATACCAACACCTTGATTGAGCCACACATCACCAAAGCCATGTTTACATAGACAGACACTTACATTGTCTAATATCACTGAGAGTGAACAGATGTAAAATCGAAGACAACAACAACGTACATCAGTAACCCAGTTGTTCTTTCCTCTACTATCTAATTCATACAACATTCTGTAAGCCTTAACAGGAATTCTTGTTTCCTCCATTTGCAAAATTCTAAGCCAATCACGTATGGTTTGTACAGCAGACTTTATGTAAATTGGATATCTATTAGTTTCAACATACACAAAATTATTAGGAGTTCACCTATCAACACACAAAACCCTCTTTAAAGCATACAAGTGCACAATGAATAGTTGCTTACTTAAACCCCATATTTCAGAACCAGACTGTGCGATAGGTTTTATCTGCACATCAAATAATTTAAGGAATAACTTTAAAGACGTACTTCGTAAAGAAGATAACCTTTTCATAATACATATTAATGCATGTTTTGCCTTACTTGCAAGATCTTTACAAGCAGAAACGAAACTTACACGTGTACTAAAATATATACGTAGATAATTATAAATGTTAACCACTGGCATTATAGTATTACCGTACACCCATTTTTCTCTTGCACTCAAATGTCCCCCCTTCCTAAACACAGTAATACTTTAATTCATATTTACTTTTAGCTGGAGAGAAGTGGCAGCATGCTGCAAGTTAATCAGTTGCGTCTGTAAACCAATAACTGTATCAGATAACAATACAATATCATCTGCCAACTAAAGAATAAACAATTCTAAATCACCATAAGAAATTGTAGCACCATGTCTTCCATTAGCAATAACTTCTGCAGCAATTTCATTCATGAAAAGAGAAAACAACTCAGGGCTAAATACATTACCTTGTTTTACTCCAGAAGTACAGTTAATACAATCTGTTAGTTGTGCACCACTTCTAACTCTACATTTCATGGTATCATACATGCTATGTATACATTTATATAATTTACCTTTTACTCCATTTTCAACAGTATAGGCCACAATAGATGTCTATCTACAGTATAGAAAGCTTTTTCAAAATCAATGAAAGCTACATAGAGCTTTCGATTCAAAGAAAATTGTTTTTGTACTTAGGCAAGAAGTGTCGACATACGGTCAGAAGTGGAATAACCTTTTTTAAAACCAGCCTGATGGTCACCGGTGATATTATATTCCAACCATTCCTGTATTCTATTATTAATGATAGTACTAAATAGTACTAAATTTTTTTATTGTTTAAATTTTAAAAAAATATATTTTTTATTTATTCTTTTATATCGAGGATAATGGAATAAGCACTTATGTGCTCTTTTATATCCAGTCCCCGTGTGTACGCGGTTTTTGTACATTCTGTCATCTGTTCCTGGCCTGCACACAATGGCCTACTCTTACGAAAAGCGGAACAGGATTTACCGTGTGCGCAAGATGTTCGCGTGCGTTCGCACAAGGGGCCTCGGTTTATAGTCTCATCCGAAGGACTTTTGGGGAGAGTGGAGTCTGCACTGATGTTAACTCCAGAGGAAAATATCCCCTTGAACGGGAATCGAAGCCGGGTCGTCAGATTGCGAGCGCAATGTTCTAACCACTAGGCTATCCCGTCCCCCATTGAGAGAGAGAGAGAGAGAGAGAGAGAGAGAGAGAGAGAGAGAGAGAGAGAGAGAGAGAGAGAGAGAGGACAGACAGACAGACAGACAGACAGACAGACAGACAGACAGAGAAAGTGTCTGCCTACTCCTGTCGCACGCTCACGTGTGTGTGTGTGTGTGTGTGTGTTTTTATTTTTTTAATTTTTTTCTTTTTATTTTATTCTTTTATATTGAGGATAATGGAATAAGCATTTATGTGTTTTTTACATCCAGTCCCCGTGTGTATGCGGATTTGTGAATTCTGTCATCTGTTCCCACCGGCACACAATGGCCTACTCTTACGAAAAGCGGAACAGGATTTAACGTGTGCGCAAGATGTTCTGCGTGTGTTCGCACACGGGGCCTCGGTTTATATCCGAAGGACTTTTGGGGAGAGTGGAGTCTGTACTGATGTTAACTCCATAGGAAAAATATCCCCTTGAACGGGAATCGAACCCGGGTCGTCAGATTGCGAGCGCAATTTTCTTACCACTAGGCTATCCCGCACGCGCGCGCGCATGTGTGTGTGTGCGCGCGCGCGTGTGCGTGCGTGCGTGCGTGCGTGCCTGTGTGTGTGTGTGTGTGTGTGCGTGTGTGTATGTGTGTGTAAGTGTGTGTGTTTGTTTGTGTGTGTGTGTGGGGGGGGATAATATCCTGTTTTCGTCTGTTTTATCTCATCTCCGGATCATGAATACAGGTCTGGGTGCTAGTCCTTCGGTTTTTAGATGGTCCTATGTTTGATTCCTTCCCAGAAGGAAGAAGAAAGAAAGGAAGACCAAAAGCAACGTGGAGGAGGACTGTAGAAAGTGAGATGAAGGCCATGCAGCACTCTTGGGGATCAGTGACCAGGTTAGCCCAGGATAGGCAGGAGTGGAAGCGCTTTGTTGCTGCCCTACACACCACTGGGTGTAGGTTGATGATGATGATGATGATGATGATGATGTTTGATTAGCATTCAGTGATCGTAAAAGAACCCACGGCGGCAGGACAGTCGACCTTGGTAAAACTCTACCAAAATTTCATTCTTGCACGGAAACACATATACCCACCCGCGTGTAGGAGGGGTAGGGGTGGGGTGGGGCGTGATAGGGCTGGTGCTACAACTGTAATTCATTTGTTCAGCCATTAGTTAATTTTTTTTTCACCTTTCAAGAGCAAACACCACACTCGAGCGTAAGAGAAGAAGAAGAACAACAACAACAAATATACACATACCTCGCCCTTTATTTTCTCAAAAATCAGACACAACATTCACATACCCCAAAAAAAACAACAACAAACAATTGGAATTCAACTGTGTTACAGTATGACGCATTTTTCACCAAATTCATATCATTATTGTTATTGTTGTCATTAGTCATTGGATTGCATTGTCATGATTAATATCACAGACCTACCGCCTGAATCGAATTAGACAGCAACAGAATGGACACAACAAAATCAAAGCATAACAGTTGTATAATTCTTATAACATTTTTCGAAGACTTACTATATCAGTGCAATTTTTGTCAATGTATGCAAGCCTGGCGTGTACATGTCAATAGATATTATTGTGTGTATGTTTGTACGTATGCGTGTGTGTATACATGTTTGCGCGTGTGTCTTAGCATTATCAGGAGAGCTTAGGTGCAATATTCATTTCATTTGGGTATTGTATGCACTATGCTTGTGTCTTTGTCTGTTGTGTTCTTACTATTCCATGTGCAGACAAAAAAATGATCTAGATAAAATAATCTAAAACAAATTTGTCAAAAGAATTTTGTCTGAACAGTATCTTATGTTCATTTACCAGTGAGAAGGTGAAACAAAATATAAAAGAGAATATACAGACATTCATGAATAAAGTAGGGGTGGTAACGGGCGTTGAATTAAACAAAACTGAAGTCATGTAGAGATAAAGTTTGAGTGACGTGTCCACTCAGCACTTACAATTCATTAATTTCAAAATCATTTATCACATTTTCAGTCCCTACTCATACATGGTTGCTAGGTTTGTTGTTCAACTAGCAACAAGAAAAACAACTAAATTTTCCCCGCCGTAAAACATCCTTCTCACCAAACACTGACATAAATATTTTAAAACATACAAGAGATACCGTTTTGTGTGTGTGTGTGTGTGTGGTTTTTCTGCACTTTCAAATCTCCCTACGCAACAACGACGTCTTAAAACACAAAACAAAAACAACGAAACTAAACCAACGGAAACGGCACCCCTCCCCGCCAAAAACCCCCACCAAACCCTTGTTCTGTGTTCATTTTCAAACAATTACCTCTTCAGATTTGGGTTTGTAACACATGCGCGTTTCAGGGTGGAAGAGTTGTGTGCCGTCGGAGTTGTCACAGGTGCGGTGATAGATGGCGCGATCCTTCAGGCACAGGACGTAATAGGGAGAGTACTCGCGGCCCTCCCAGGCGTTGAAACCGTCGGGTCTTCCCCGACAGTTGGGGAATCGAACATTGCAGGGAACGCAGTGAGAGGAGCGCGAGCATTTGTTCGCTTCGTACTCACCTGGGTGTGACAAACAGAAAATAATGATAATGATAATAATAATATAAATATATTATTATTATATATATTCATTATTGTAGCATAATAATAATAATAATAATAATAATAATAATAATAATAATAATAAATAATAATAATAATTATAATACATGGAATCTGTTTAGCGCTATATCTTGCAAAAATACCACAACCAAATCAAAGCGCTTAATCAAACAATAAAACTTAACACCTGATATTTGTTTCTGTCTGTACTGTCTGTCTGTCTCTGTTTCTGTCTGTCTGTCCTTTTTGTTTCTGTCTGTCTGTCCTTCTGTTTCTGTCTGTTTTGTCCTTCTGTTTCTGTCTGTCCTTCTGTTTCTGTCTGTCTGTCCTTCTGTTTCTGTCTGTCTGTCCTTCTGTTTCTGTCTGTCTTTCTGTTTTTTGTCTGTCTGTCCTTCTGTTTTTCTGTCTGTTTTCTGTTTCTGTCTGTCTGTCTGTCTGTCTGTCCTTCTGTTTCTGTCTGTCCTTCTGTCTCTGTCTGTCTGTCCTTCTGTCTCTGTCTGTCTTTTTGTCTGTCTGTCTGTCTGTCTGTCGTCTGTTTTCTGTTTTCTGTCTGTCTGTCCTTCTGTTTCTGTCTGTCCTTCTGTCTCTGTCCCGTCTGTCCTTCTGTCCCCTGTCTGTCTTTCTGTTTCTGTCTGTCTGTCCTTCTGTTTCTGTCTGTCGTCCTTCTGTTTCTGTCTGTCCTTCTGTCTCTGTCTGTCTTTCCTCTGCCCTCTGTCTGTCTTTCTGTCTGTCTGTTCTGTATCTGTCTGTCTGTCCTGTATCTGTCTGTCTGTCCTTTTCTGTCTGTCTGTCTTTCTGTTTCTGTCTGTCTGTCCTTCCCTGTTTATGTCTGTCCCTTCTGTTTATGTCTATCTGTCCTTCTGTCTCGGTCTGTCTTTCTGTCTCTTTTCCTTCTTTCTGTCTGTCTTCTTTCTTCTGTCTGTCCTGAAATCTGTCTGTCTGCCCTTTCTGTTTCTGTCGTCTTCTGTGCCCTGTTCTTTCTCTTTCTGTCTGTCCTTTTTTGTTTCTGTCCGTCTGTCTGTTTCTTTTTGTCTGTTCTGTCTGTCTGTCCCTCTGTTTTTTTGGTTGTCTCTTTATTTTTCACTCGGCCTAAGCGTGAATTGGTCAGTTCTACGCAAATGAGGCGACTATTCTCAGTTTTCTGTCTTTTGCGTTTATTTTGATCCATCTCTTTTGTTCGTTCTTGTGTACATGCCAGTCATTGTTTCTCCTTGTGTGTGTGTGTGTGTGTGTGTGTGTGTGTGTGTGTGTGTGTGTGTGTGTGTGTGTGTGTGACTGTGTGTTCGTTTGCCCCTGCCTGCCCATTTTCTCAACTACCACCACACTGATCCCTGCATCCCACCACCCGTCTATTCACAGAACATCCAACCAGTCATTCACCTATCCATCCACATGATCATTCAAATCCGGATCCCAACCTTCACCCGAGTCTAATCCATCTGTCTACCAGCATCATCTTCTAACAACTCAATATACGCACATGCATGCCTGCGTGCATCCACCCTCACACCCGTTCACCTTGTACCTACATCCATTGACCCATCCATTGACCCATCCATCCATCCATCCATCCATCCATCCAGTGACTCACAAGCATTTTTGGGCTCTGGCCTGTTTCCGCACTTGACCATGTCGTAGTGCTCGCATCTCTTGGTGTCGGGGTTGAACAGCGTGGGGAACTTACACTCCACCAGGTGGGGGTCATCGTCCACCGTCACTTTCTGCGAGGCGCAGTCATAGTACTGGGCGCAGTTGTCGGCCTTGGCAAAGACGGCGCTGCCGCTATTGGCGCAGCTGTTGAGCTGGTCCAGCTCCTGGGAAATTGTGCCTGGAAGTGGGATTT
Source organism: Rapana venosa (assembly GCA_028751875.1). Lineage (NCBI taxonomy): Eukaryota > Metazoa > Mollusca > Gastropoda > Neogastropoda > Muricidae > Rapana > Rapana venosa. Next base: position 33,049,960 of record CM054142.1, on the reverse strand, counting down.
AAAAAAAAAAATTAAGGTCATTTTTATCAGGAACGGGATAGCTCAGTGGTCACAGCACTCGCTTTCTCCGAGCTAAGGTTCATTAAGCAGCATTGCGCGTGGTTACCTTGTGGAGGGGTGACCGTTTGGGCGCCTTGGCTTCAGTTTAGTACAGTCCTCCGGTTCACCCAGCTGTAAACGGGTACCTACACACTTGAGGGCAGGGAAGGTAAAGCAGTGAGGGAGAGGAGATGGGCACCGCCCTCAATACGCTAGCCCCCTGGAGAAGACGTTTGCGCTCCCCAACAACAGCATAGGTTATGGGAACACCAGTTTAATCAGGACAAATCAAGTTATAGAACTTTTATTATGCCAGTTGGCCTCAAAGACTACATCAGGGCTGTTAAGTTTGCTTCCTCAAATCTAAAACTAACCCAAACAAATGCACCGTTCTTCTCTAGAATAAACGAAATTAAATCTATGACCTTTTCCCCTGTATTCATTATCTTCTGTCTGCAAGCAATCACTATTCACAGTGCATGTATCCTCGGTTCAATAGTTATAGTAGATAGGAAGAAAGTGCACTGAGAATGTTTAGATTCTCTACTCGTTTTTGTTGCCCCCACAAAGCACAAAATAATATCGAAGGATTTTTAAAGGTAAAAAAGCTACGCAACAAAACATTGTTGAAAAGGTAAATGATTGTGCTACCAGCAGAGTGCAGAGTGTCACTGTGCTGGTTTAATCATCATGTAGAGGATTACTTATGTCATGCACACTTTGGAATATAGCTATACTCTTCAACACTACTTTTCATAAGCTCATGCTTGTTGTACTCATATTTCTTGTGTTGCTGCTATGATATTTGGACCTTAAAAAATTCTGTTTAAACCAAACCTGGCTATACTCCATCTCAATCCACTTTGGGTTTTTTTTTTATTAAATATTTTGTATGGATTTGATCTGTAATTTTATGTGCGCGATCTATACTAACCTTCAGTGACATAGCAAAAAAAACATATGAGGACAGTTTTGGGAGGAGAAAGATTGTAATCTGGCAACAGAAGAGATCATGGGTCAGCTTTCCCAAGCGACGCTTTGCTAATAAATTCTTCGTTGTTATCATGATCTGGGCTTATCTAGCAAGGACAGGGATCTAGAACCGATCAGTTCTTGAACGGCCACTGGCGAGCAGTCTCCTATACATGGCCTCTTGTCAACCGACCTGGATCGCCCTACTTACCGGTAGAAATTCAAAGTCCTCTTGTCAGCCTGATACAGGCCTCTAAGCTACCCAGCCTTAAAGGGGCGTACTTTCTCGCCTGTCAGAGAACTGTCCCTTGTTTGTGTAGAGCTCGATTTGGTTTACATAGTGAGGGGGCCTTTCTGATAGACAAAACTGGCACTGCCAACATCGGTAATCATATTATTATCTGATCCTTCCAGATCGATCTTCACTTTGGGTGACAGTCTTGAAGCCTGACACTTCAAGGTCAATCTTGTAAATCAAGATCACCCCCCTCCCCCACCACTCTTATTTCTTCTATACACACACACACACACACACACACACACACACACACACACACACACACACACACTGTCTTATGCACGAGACAAAACAGCATGCGGGGGCTAAGAAAATGAGAGGGGCAGGGGTTGGGGTGGAGGTGGGATGGGGGGATGGGAGGTGATTCTAAACTATTGACCTGGACTGTCTTCGTGATCGGGTCGTCTGCCGTAGATAAGAAACTGTTAGGCTGAGGCTGTAAATTGGCTCCAGACTTATGAAGATGGCAGGCTAATGTTTGCTTTCTCCTCCTGGCTCAAGAGAGAGAGAGAGTGGAGAGAGAGAGAGAGAGAGAGAGAGAGAGAGAGAGAGAGAGAGAGAGAGAGGAAGAGAGAGAGAAGAGAGAGAGGGGGGGGGGGAGGGTAAGGCTACATGTTAGCTCTTGCCCGAGGAACGGTGATACACTTCAGTGTAGGGTATGGAGTGGTTTGTTGTTTAACATGTTAATTTGTTTCCAAACACAGCTGTTGCCCGCCCCCCCCCCCAAAAAAAAAAGCTGTTGTCATTCAGCTCTCCTAAGCAGTTTTCGTATTCTGTTGTGGTAAGGATAACGATGTGGGTTTGTTTGGTTGTTGGTTTGTTGTTGTTGTTTTTTTTATACTTAGGGCAAAGACCCCAGTCCAAACTCACAGGACCTTTAGCAGGTAGTGGCATCATCTCGCGCATGTATGGAGAGAGAGAAAAACAAATGGCCAAATATCCAGATATACACAAAACACGTTAGCGACTTGGCGGTCCGGGGTCGAGCCTGGGTATTAGCCACCCTACCACTGAGATACCCGTTCAAGGGGATTTGTTTTTGCCTGGAAGTGAACATTAGTACTGACTACACTGTAATCGAGAGTCCTTCGGATGAGACTATAAACCGAGACCCTATGTGCAAACGCATGCAGAACATCTTGCACACACGTTAAAACCCGTTCTGCCTTTTCGAAGATATTTTACTCTTTTATTATTATTATTATTCTTTTATATCGAGGATAATGGAGTAAGCACTTATGTGCTTTTTTACACCCAGTCCCCGTGTGTATGCGGTTTTGTAAATTCTGTCATCTGTTCCCACCGGCACACAATGGCCTACTCTTACGAAAATCGCACAGGATTTTAACGTGTGCGCAAGATGTTCTGCGTGCGTTCGCACACGGGGCCTCGATTTATAGTCTCATCCGAAGGACTTTTGGGGAGAGTGTAGTCTGCACTGATGTTAACTCCAGGGGAAAATATCCCTTTGAACAGGATTCGATTGATGTAGATAGGCCATTCGTGCCGGTAAGAACGGATGACAATATGTTTTTTATATGTGAAACAGCCGCGTACACGAAAATCTCACCATTGATGAACTTCGAGCTTTAGCCGCGGAACGACAAATGAAAAAACCATCAAACAAATAAACCAACTATTCAGAAACAAACAAACATCAAACAAATAAACCAACTATTCAGAAACAAACAAACATCAAACAAATAGCCAACTATTCAGAAACAAACAAACATCAAACAAATAGCCAACTATTCAGAAACAAACATCAAACAAATAGCCAACTATTCAGAAACAAACAAACAAACATCAAACAAAATAGCCAACTATTCAAAAACAAACAAATATCAAACAAATAGCCAACTATTCACAAACAAACATCAAACAAATAGCCAACTATTCAAAAACAAACAAATATCAAACAAATAGCCAACTATTCACAAACAAACATCAAACAAATAGCCAACTATTCAAAAACGAACAAACATCAAACAAAATAGCCACCCATTCAAAAACAAACAAACAAACAAACAAACAAACAGCCAACTATTCAAAAACAAAGAAACAAACACCAAACAAATAGCCAACTATTTAAAAACAAACAATCAAACAAAATAGCCAACTATTCAGAAACAAACAAACAAACAGATAGCCAACTATTCAAAAACAAACAAACAATCAAACAAAATAGCCAACTATTCAAAAACAAACAAACAAACAAAATAGCCAACTATTCAAAAACAAACAAACAAACAAAATAGCCAACTATTCACAAACAAACATCAAACAAAATAGCTAACTATTCAAAAACAACAAAACTCAAACAAAATAGCCAACTATTCAAAAACAAACAAACAAACAAACAAAATAGCCAACTATTCAAAAACAAACAAACATACATCAAACAAAAAGCCAACTATTCAAAAACAAACGAACATCAAACAAAATAGCCAACTATTCAAAAACAAACAAACATCAAACAAAATAGCCAACTATTCAAAAACAAACAAATAACCAACTATTCAAAAACAAACAAACATCAAACAGAAAGCCAACTATTCAGAAAACAAACATCAAACAAAATAGCCAACTATTCAGAAAACAAACAAACAATCAAACAAAATAGCCAACTATTCAAAAACAAACAAACATCAAACAAAATAGCCAACTATTCAGAAAACAAACAAACATCAAACAAATAGCCAACTATTCAAAAACAAATAATCAAACAAACAGCCAACTATTCAGAAAACAAACAAACATCAAACAAATAGCCAACTATTCAAAAACAAACAAACAAAAAGCCAACTATTCAAAAACAAACAAACAAACATCAAACAAATAGCCAACTATTTAAAAACAAACAAACATCAAACAAAATAGCCAACTATTCGAAAACAAAACAAACATCAAACAAAATAGCCAACTATTCAGAAAACAAACATCAAACAAAATAGCCAACTATTCAAAAACAAACGAACAATCAAACAAAATAGCCAGCTATTCAAAAACAAACAAACATCAAACAAAATAGCCAACTATTCAAAAGCAAACAAACAAATAGCCAACCATTCAGAAAACAAACATCAAACAAAATAGCCAACTATTCAAAAACAAAAAAACAAATAGCCAACTATTAAAAAACAAACAAAACAATCAAACAAAATAGCCAACTATTCAAAAAAACGAACAAAAACACAAACAAACATAAGACCAACTGACATTTATCCCAGGAAGATCCTTTTCCCACGCAGCTCCTAGTGCCGGGGTTCCACACATTGTCTCCACAGCTGAACTCAAAGCGACGGCCCTCGTGACACACGTAGAACTTGGAGCAGTCTTCCGTGTCTCCCAGCCACTGCATGGCAGGGCCTGCCCGGGGGCAGAGGGGGGCGGCGCCCTGCACCAACGTCACAGAGACACACAGGGCCGCTGCCAGACAAAGCAGCTGCATGGGTGAGGAGGAGGAGGATGCCATGCCGCTTGAGGGAAGGTTGGAGGAGGAGCGTTGTTGTGGGTTTTTGGTGTGGAAACCTGTGAAAAGACAAACATTAATTTCCGCGTTGATTTGAGATATGTATTTGTCTTGAATTTGAGAGGGGGGGGGGGGGGGGGGGGGGGGGGGTGGGGGAGGGGGGTGGGAGGATGGGGGGGGGGGGGGGGGGGGGGGGGGCAGGCTTACAGCATTCTTTTGTTTTTTTGTGTGTGTGTGTTGGGTTTTGTATTTTTTTTTTAATCAATCGAGTTCTTTTATTTCGAAGATAATGAATAAACACTCGTGTGTTTGGATTACAGCATTCTATCTTAAAACTTACGAAGAGAGAGAGAGAGAGAAAGAGAGAGAGAAGAGAGAGAGAGAGAGAGAGAGAGAGAGAGAGAGAGAGAGAGAGAGGTTTGAAAAGATTTATTCATGAAGAGGCCGTTGGGCTATGCAGAAAAGGGTTACTAAACACGTCGATGATTAATGAAGAGAATACGCGGTAAAGTACAGGTGTAACAAACAAATGCAAAACAACCCCACACTAAGAAACTAACAACTAACGGTGGAAATAAAACTCACAAAATAACATCAAAACTTACAACGTTTTCAGAGAGAGAGAGAGAGAGAGAGAGAGAGAGAGAGAGAGAGAGAGAGAGAGAGAGGCGCTTTCTTGAAAAGTCGGCTGTGATCATCCCTATTTCCATCCTGTTTGAACAAAAATGTTACCATACAGTGACTCCATTTATCAGAGAACTTGAATTCTTACTTGAATGTAGACCAGTTCCACAAGCTTAAAAAGCTAAAGATGTTTCCATAACCTGTGTGATCGTTGTGGAGTGCGGTGCCAGATACATCTTCTCCAGGAGCCAGCATACTGAGGGTGGCGCCCATCTCCTCTCCCTCGCTGCTTTACCTTCCCTGACCCTAAAGAGGGCAGGTACCCATTTACAGCTGGATGAATTGGGGGAACTATACTGAAACCAAGGCGCGCGAACGGTCACCCATCCAAGTGGTAACTACGCTCAATGCTGCTTAACCTTAGCTCGGGAGAAAGCGAGTACTCTGACCACTGAGCTGTCCTGTCCCCATAACTTTATACCCAAGTCTTTAAAAAAACAAACCCACCTTTGTGTAGTATATCTCTGACAAAGGCAAATGTTGTGCTGGCATCACTTACTTAAAAAGTGTCATATAGATTACATTCCTAGAACACATGTGTTAACCTCTTGTTTCTTGGTTGAAGTTTTTTAACACAGTTTCCAGGCAAAAAGATTCTCCATATATCTCAGTAATCGGCCTTGATGGTTGAAGTGGATCCGTGGTGGCACAAACAGTCTGTCCCTCGACTATAAAATATGTAACTCATGAAGTAGTGTGAAAGTTTGTTTTTGTACGAGCTCACACTCTGAGGCTAAGCCATTACTTTTTTTTTTTTTTAACTTGATGTAGCCGTTTACAATCTTTTAAAAGGACTAAGGTTTTGTACGTTTTTGTTGTTGTGATAAGTTCAGTCAGTTCGATAACTTTTCCCTTTTCAGTATGGTGAGAGTCCGCGTGTGATAAGTGAGATTATACTTTTTTCGGGTAAATTTTTGTATAACTGAATGATTCCAGCAGAACTATTATAATTTTTAAAAATTCATTCAGACCTCCTGCGGAGTTGTTACAAACACAGGAGAAAACCATGAATTACAGTTTCCACCCAATACCAAAATGCCAAAGAAAGAACAAATTACCAAGTAAGCCAATCCTGGGAGAGGCGTTGGATGTGTTGTTTTCTTTTAAAACTTATTCCTCTCAATTTTGACAAAATCAGGTATAAAAACAAGTAATTTCCTGACTGAAAAAACCAAAAAGCGTTGTTCACACGTTATAAATCTGTACAGAAAGCAAAACTCCATGGTTTCATTTTCCCCTAAAGTGTGTTTCTGTCCCCACTCTGTGCCAGCAAGTCCAAGGTACTGGTCCTGGGTGCCAGCCTTTCTGACGAGGCAGCTGCCCCCCCCCCCCCCCTCCCACACACACACACACACATACACCCCCCCCCCTCCACTCCCTAAACTACAATATACAGTACGTGCTTTGCGCTTATTTTTTTTGATTTTTTTTTGTTGCTCTTTTATATCGAGGATAATGGAATAGCACTTATGTGCTTTTTTACATCCAGTCCCCATGTGTATGCAGTTTTTGTAAATTCTGTAATCTGTTCCACACCGGCACACAATGGCCTACTCTTACGAAAAGCGGAACAGGATTTAACGTGTGCGCAAGATGTTCTGCGTGCGTTCGCACACGGGGTCTCGGTTTATAGTCTCATCCGAAGGACTTTTGGGGAGAATGGAGTCTGCACTGATGTTAACTCCAGGGGAAAATATCCCCCTTGAACGGGAATCGAACCCGGGTCGTCAGATTGCGAGCGCAATGTTCTGACCACTAGGCTATCCCGTCCCCATAATGATGCATGTCCAAGATAAACAAACAAATCATCCTGGGTAAACATATTGTAAAATATGTGGTTCTCGGAGGTGCTAAAATTACACCGGACAAATAAGCAGGAATATCATAAAGATCCTTGAAAGCCCAAGCGCTTATCAAAGTAGTCTAGATTTTACAATGGCATGAGTGATTTAGCTTAGCAAAATGAAGGAAAATGCGTTTTTGTTTCAGCATTTTTTCTTACTAGTATAAACCGCATGTCAATCGCGACTGAACGTATCAGAATATTGGTGGTTTTCTTTACGTAAATAAGCCCACTTGACTACAACAAATACACGAGCAAAGCATCTTTTTTACTTTTTCAAAAAATAGTTTTTGTGTTTCTGGATACTTTGAAATGCACATAAGCACACGTGAGCCACATCATTCAATTATAAATCAACGTGAAAATGTGAACATTGTTAAAACACAGGAATAAATCATTTGGTTAAGAAAGATAACAGAAAAAGAAACAACCCCCCCCCCCCCACCCACCCTCTCCATCCCCTCAAACTCTGAAGAAAAGAGTATAAAAGTAAGATAGGAAAAAAGAGGGAAACGAAACGAAACGATAAAATCCCAACAAACTAAAACAATTTTATTAAAAAGAGGGCCCTATAAAAACACAACATATTGAACAGAAAAATACAGACCTACAGAAATAATTTGAAATAACACACCAAAAGTCCGAGGGGAAAAAAACTATTAAAAATACTTCAACGAAAAAAACAACCACCCCCATACGTTCATTTTCAACAAAAAATAACCCCCAAAAGATGGCTCAAAGAAAACATAAACCGTGCAAAATTTTTTTAAAAACCCAACTCAAAACAAAGGACACATATACAGACTTGCAGACCCCCCCAAAAAAAATTAAATCCAAAACTTAAAAAGACTATTCTCAATACACGCACAAACCCATTTCATTCATTCACTCAGAACACTTACCCGATCGCAGACACTGCTCGACTCAAAAAAGATGACCCAGCCTGTAAACCCGCTGCAAGTTGTTGTAGTAGTGTGACGATGTTGGCTGGGGTGACATTTATATAATATGTGTGTGGCGATGGGTGTGGGTGGGTGGGTGGGACATACGATACCAGGTGTTGGGTGGGTGGGTGGAAAGGTAGAGGGAGAACAAATCGTGACCATTAGGAGGAGGGTAGACAGATGCATGGGGGCTGGGTGGAAAGGTCAGTGGTGGTGACGATGGTGGTGATGGTGGTGGAGGTTTGAGGAGGTGGGTGGGGGGAAGGTTGGGGGGAGAGGAGAGAGGAGAAAGACGGGAAGAGCACAAAACCTTTATCCTGTTTATCTTGATTTATTTTGTCCGATCCACTCCAATTGTAAACCCGCCTACAGGTATCACGTAGGTAATGCATACTCCAAGGACGAGGTGTCTTTCTTTGTCTTTTTTTTCTTTTTGTTTTGTATTTCGTCTTTTTTGTGTGGGGGTGGGGATGGGGTGTGTGAGCAATGAAAGTGTGGGAAGAAAACGAAAGGAATGAAGACGAAAAGGAAGAAGAAGAAGGAGGAGGAGAAGAAGAAGGAGAAGAAGAAGAAGAAGAAAAGAATAAGGGGGAGGAGGAGAAGGAGAAGAAGGAGAAGAAGAAGTAGGAGAAGGAGGAGGAGAAGAAGAAAGAGGAGAAAAGGAGGAAAAGGAGAAGAAGAAGGAGGAGGAGAAGAAGAAGGAGAAGAAGCAGGAGGAGGAGAAGAAGAAGGAGGAGGAGAAGAAGAAGGAGGAGGAAGAGAAAGAAAGAAACGAAGAGAGAGGCAGAGAGAGACGGACAGAGACAGACAGACAGACAGACAGAGAAAGACAGAGACAGAGCGACAGAGAGAGACAGAGACAGACAGAGACAGACAGAGACAGAGACAAAGAGAGAGAGAAGAACGGAAAGAAAGAGGAAAGAGACAAAGACACGTATTTTTCTCTCAAACTTTGATGTGTTTGAATATTACACGTACAAGCATCAATTAGAACACCATTTCAGTCTTTATAGAAAAAAATAGATGGGTTTATACCAGCCACAAGCAATTTTGACAAATGAGAGAGAGACAAAGAGACACAGACACAGAGAGAATCTTTATTTCCAAGGGTAGCATACAAATATTAACATACTTATTGTTTTCATCCGGCCCTTACCTTGAATAAACATCATCATTAATAATGACAAATGATAATTTCAAGTAAACTTTTTAAAAAAAAGAAGGGTGGAGATCAAAGAAAAGAAGAAGAAAACTTTTATCTTAAAAGACAAACAAACAAACAAACAAACAAACAAAGCAACACATCAAAAGAAGGTAGTTATGCATGTTAACATTTAATTTTATTTTATTCTGTTATTTCGAGTATAATAGAATAAGCACTCACGTGCTTTTTTTCACCCAGTCCTCGTGTGTAACACACAAATATAACATACAAAAATAACACATTTAACATACAAAAATAAACTGGGCTGAATAAGAGAGAGAGAGAAGAGAGAGAGAGAGAGAGAGAGAGAGAGAGAGAGAGACAGACAGACAGACAGACAGACAGACAGACAAGAGACAGACAAGAGACAGACAAAAACACAGACACACAGACAGATAAGGACAAAACAGTGGGAAAGCGAGACTTAAAACAAATAGGCAAAAAAACAAGGAAAAGGGGGCAGTGGGGAGGGGGGGATGACACTTTAAACGGGACAATATGTCAAAGAGTAAGCTAATTTAGGGCAATTCCGGTAAAAAAAATAAAAAAAGCAAAAGACCCCGTATGTTTTGTCAGGAAGTGTGCCCCTCCCACTGTGTTCACAAAAGACGTACGTACAATCACACCCGTCTTCCCTTTTACGTCAGCTCTCATGGCCGCAGCGCCGCGCTTTCTTTGCTCGCGGCTTCACGTTGGTATGGTATGCCCGAGTATTTTGCAATCTGGCTCACACGCTCTCGTATGCACGTTTGCATACATGCACACACACACATAATTATGCAGTGTACATGTGCACGCGATGGTGGCTTAGTTAAGCCTACTGACCCACACCTAGACACAGAGAAATGACACTAAGGATGATGACTGTCATTCGGTGCTTACGTGGGAGGTAGAGAGAGATATATATATATATAAGCAGAAACGTGCTTTTTTTGGTTGTTGCCCCACATCTATACCCTTTGCCCCCTTTCCTTAAACATACATGTGTGTGTGAATGCGTGCGTGCACACACACAGACACGCGCGCGCGTCAACACACACTCTAAATGTAGGCCTACCTAAGCTTCTTGCATACATGCATTAACATGATCTACAAGAGAGAGAGAGAGATGAAGAGCTCACATAAAAAGCCTGTTTTGTATGAAAATAATTTACATCCCTAGATCCAAATCACGTATGTTGTACGAAACATAATATTAACTCTCCATGCTTGAAAATTGTTTTAAATTGCTCGTATCCTTCAGTCCACTCACTATAACAGGGTTATTTGACATGGGAAGTGCAGATTCGTTGAAGCCATCAATAAAAATTAGTATCTATAAACCAGCCGTGAGACTAGCTCTTCTCAAACCATCTCGTTTAGGTGTAAGCGACTATAATTTACGTGATGTCTTACTTCTTTAAGAACTCTGTGGTTGTGAACAAAGGGGGTCTATGAGAAACAAAACCAAATAAACAGGCAAACCAACAAAACCAAAACAAAAAGCTTTCTAGGCGAAGTACCACCAACTCTTGTAACTATACATCGTGATTAAATGTAAATGGTAAAGGTGACCCATCACCTATGTAGTCGTAGGGGAGCGAGGCATCAGAGACCTCAGCTTCTCTAGGGGCCAGCATATTGAGGGCGGTGCCCATCTCCTCTCCCTCACTGCTTTACCTTCCCTGACCCTAAAGAGGCAGGTACCCAATTACAGCTGGGTGAACTGGGGGACTATACTGAAGCCAAGGCGCACAAACGCTCGATTCTGCTTAACATTGACTGGGAGGAAAGGGAGTGCTCTGACCACTGAGCTATCCCGAGTTTAATGTAAGAGATTCTTACAACGGCAACAACAAAAACAACAACAAACCAAGTGCTGTTTCTCCCTCTGCTCCATTTTGGTACATACTTTGGAATCAGTTACTGCTTAATCTGGGATCACTCTATAGCCCTGTAGTATTCCAGACAACCGTTATCGTACATGACAATAACAAAAATTAATATGTACAAGAAATATGCAGAGTTCACTGTATCTAATTCCCACAAGATCTTATTAGATGTGCTATTATAGCACCGTTTGGGGGTGGGCGGGTAAGGGTAGCCTTTTAGTTAGAGCGTTGAATTCGAGATCTGATGGCCCGGGCACCCAGCCACTATGGAGGAGGAGCCTATTTTAGGGGATTATACCCTGGAGTTAACATCAGTGCAGAGTCCACTCCCCCCCGAAATGTCCGGTTGAAACTATATAAACCGAGGTTCCTTGTGCCAACGCTACCAGAACATTTTGCGCACTCGTGAATAACCGGTTCCACCTTTCAGAAAAATAGGCCATTTCGTTGCCGTAGGAACGGATGGCAATTAAAACTTATGCAGGTATACAGGTGTTGTGTTTAGACACCTTCCCTGAAGTCAGAATGCGGCTACTAAAAACTGGTCGCATACGCAAAACTCTCATGATTGGTGAATCTCGGAGCTCTAGCCGATAATATTACGGGGAAAAAGTTAGTATGGATGAATTTATACCGTCAGCGCCTGGGCATTATCACAGTTCTTGATTAAACCATTGACGCTGGGGGCAACAGCAAAGTGAGAGGCTGTATGACCAGTGGCTTTCCCACTCATGGAATTCCACTTTACAGCTTAGTCTTTAGTGATCGACTATGACTCTCTGACCAGGAGGCTTGACTCACACAGTCATGTGCTGCAGCCCTTGGGGGCTGGTTGGCCTTTGGAGAACATCTCCAAGGCTGACTGTCCTTATGCCCACTTGGCCGAGAGAGTGGGGATGTACTGTGGGCAAGGCATCTCCACTATAATCAAATTTCTGCCCAGTTTCCAAAACAGCAGCTGCCTCCTCTGCTGTTTTGAAGGTCATCGTCCGACACGACGGACAAACATACATACATGCTTGCATGGTTATTATGTTCTTTATAAAGATTTTCAATTGTCACTAGTTCTCCCCACTCTATATAATAATTTCCTTTTCCTCTCTGTTCTTCTCCCATCCAATCATTCATTTCCTTTCTCAATGTCAAACTGATGCTGCTTCAATTTAACTTGTGTAAACTTGTTCGAAGTAACATTTGAATATTGCTTTTTTTCAGTTTTTGCAGATTGATATTTTCTAAGTTGTTCATGGTGCGCGTGTGTTATTAGTCATTTAGTTGCTAATTTTTTCTTCCATTGTTATTATTATTACGCTTACATATATTATGATAACTTGTATCCTCTATCGTCATTATTTCATCATTTACATTCTCCTGTAATGTTTTATTTCAACTTTTGTATGTTTCTTCTAGCAAAATCATCAAAAGAGATTTGTGTGTGTGTACAACTTTTGATTCCACGTAATTTGAAGAGAGCGAGCGAGCGAGCGAGCGAGCGAGAGAGAGAGAGAGAGAGAGAGAGAGAGAGAGAGAGAGAGGAAGAGAGAGAGACGTGTGCACACGTGTTTGTGCACACACATGCATATGCATAAAACAGTCTGTTATGGGTGTCTCCTATATAGAACAAAAGCTAAATGAATAAAAAGCATGTGCTGCTTATCCAAAATCATTGGAGTTTTAAAAAAATGTTTTGATTTGATTTACTCTTATTCTTTGAGGTGTGTGTGTGTGTGGGGGGGGGGGGGGGGCGGGAGGAGAGGGGTATGGGAAAGTTTGGGGAGGGCGGGGGGGAGGGCTTGGACTCAAGGTAGGAGTGGGGGGTCAGAGAAACTTGGAGAAAAAAGGTGTGTGTGGTGGTGGTGGGGGGGGGGGGGGGGGGGAGGGGCTTCAACTGAAATACAACGTTCTGATTAGGTCGTAGGAGCTAGAAGATGGTCCACATATATTATTCAAAGCCTAGTGCTAATAATAATAATAATAATAATGTATGGAATTTATATAGCGCTGAATCTTGTAAAGCAACAAATCAAAGCGCTCAGAGTTCATTTCATACCACTTTAAGTCACGGCAGATTTCTCTCCGTGAAATTCGGGCTGCTCTCCCCGGGGAGAGCGCGTCGCCACAAGAGCAGCGCCACCCATTTTTTTTTTCTTTTTCCTGTCTGCAACTGTATTTGTTCCCCTATCAGAGTGGCTTTTTTCTAAGAATTTTGCCAGGGACAACTCTCTTGTTGCCGTGGGTTCTTTTACGTGCGCTAAATAATTACGAGTAACACACGGGACCTCGGTTTATCGTCTCATCCGAAAGACTAGCGCCCAGACCACCACTCATGGTCTAATGGATGGGGGAAAAGTTTCCGGTCCAAACGGGGTACGAACCGCTGGGTCTGTCGGCCCTTCAAAAGTGTCAACACACTGATTGGGCGTCTGTGTCAATGCCCGCCTTCTTCTCTTCTAGTCTCCTCTCTTATCTCTTTGAGGCGGGGGAAAAAAACACCACACCACCACTTGTAACAAACTCTCATGATAAATTCCATCACTATCAGTGTTTTCTCTCTCCACAAGTGAATTCCGATCTCCTTGCGCCTCGCGCCTCTAGTTTAAAAAAAAGAAAAGTTGAGGGGGAGCTAATGTGTACCTTTTTTTTTTTCTGTAAACACCTACAGTATCGGTTGAAGATTTTATTTTTTTTTTGGGGGGGGGATGGGTGTGAAACAGTCACGTGATCGGTGGTCATAAATATGTATATTGTCCCGTGACGTAGACAGTCTCTGCGTGTGGGTCTTAAGGGATGGGATGTGTGGGGGTGTGGGGGGTGTGTGTTCTCAAATCCGGGACGAATTTAGCCCATAGTGTGTAAGACTTCATATTTTTGTGTGTTTTACATGTAAAAATATTATGTGTCATCTCAAGAGGAAACAGTTTATATAAATATATAAATAAAATGCATGTATATAAAAATGTCACATCAACAAATCTAAACAAAAACTGACAAAAAATAAGAATGAGTCATAGCTGTCTCCATCAGTGCTACTGCTTCACACACACACACACACACACACACAGAGTCTCTCTCTCTCTCTCTCTCTCTCTCTCTCTCTCTCTCTCTCTCTCTGTGGATTATTATTAAGATGTATCCCTACGAGCGGGGACTAGATGTAAAAAAGCACATGAGTGCTTATTCATTATCCTCGAAATAAAAGAATTTGTCATTGTCATTGTCACCCCCCCCCCCCCCACACACACACACACACAGAGTCTCTCTCTCTCTCTCTCTCTCTCTCTCTCTCTCACACACACACACACACACACACACACACACACACACACACACACACACACACACACACACACACACACACAACACACACACACACACACACACACTCTCTCTCTCTCTCTCTCTCTCTCTCTCTCTCTCTCTCTCTCTCTCTCTCTCTCTGTCTGCCTGCTCTCTCTCTCACACACACACACTCTGTCTGTCTGTCTGTCTGTCTGTCTGTCTCTCTCTCTCTCTCTCTCTCTCTCTCTCTCTCTCTCTCTCTCTCTCTCTGTCTGTCTGTCTCTGTCTGTCTGTCTGCTCATAGGTACAAGGTCACACCATTGTCTTTAGCAGCTACATGTCGTTCAGCTTGTGTCACAGCGTTTGTCCAGGTTCATCCCTTGCTACCCCGAAGTTGGAATTTAGCTACCTTTAATGGTGGGCAAACATGACCATGCGAAATGTCACCCTTCATTTTTTTAACCTCGGAGCTGTAGCTGGGAAACGAACGAACACACACACATACACATACACACACACACACACACACCATACCACACACACACACACAACACACACACAACATACACACACACACATACACATACACACACATACACACACCACATGCACACACACACACCACATAAACACACATACACACACACATACACACACACATACACCACAGAGCAAACACACACACATACACACACATACATACACACACACACACACATATACATACACACACACACCACAGAGAAAACACACACACACACACACACACACACCACAGAGCAAACACACACATACATACACACACACATACACACACACACACATACACACACATATACACCACAGAGCAAACACACACACACACCACACACACACCACAGCGCAAACACACACACACACACACACCACAGAGCAACAAACACACCACAGCAAACAACACACACACACAGAGCAAACACACACACAACACACACCACAGAGCAAAACACACAACACACACGACAAACACACACAGCACAAACAACACACATACACACATCACCACAGAGCAAACACACACAACTACACACCACAGAGCAAACAACAACAACTCACACACACACAAACACACAACACCAACACCACACATACACACACAACAACAACCACATACAACACACCAAACACACACACACTCATACACACAACACAACAACCACACATACCACACACACACAATACACACACACCACAGACAACACACACACACACCACAGACAAACACACACATACACACACACCAACCACCACAACACACACATACACACACACCACAGACAAACACACACACTCACACCACATACCCACACACACACACCACAACAACACACACACACCACACCCACCACACACACACAACACACACCACAACACAACACACACACACACACACAACCCACACAACACACCCACACCACACACACACCCCACACAACACACAACACACACAACACACCACCACACACACACACCACACAACCACATACACACAACCAAAATACACACCACATACACACCACAACACCACAATACAACACTACACATCACCACCAACACACATCAACCACATATACACTACACCACATACACACAACCACACACACCACAACAACACACACACAACACACACAACACAACACACCACATACACACACACACACACTACACAACACCACACACACACATACACACACACCACACACACCACACAACACACACACACACACTCACAACACACACACCACATACACACACACACACACACCACAACTCACACACACACATCACACAACACACACATCACACTACACACACCCACACACACACAACAACACACACAACAACACACACACACATAAACACACAACAAACACACCACACACACACACACACACACACACACACACACACACACCACACAGAAAACACACCACAAACACACACACACACACACACACCACAGAAACACCACACACACACACACCACACCACACACACCCACACACACCCACACCCACACACCACACACCACACCACACCACACAGCACGCACGCACGCACGCACGCACGCACGCACACACACACACACACACACACACACACACAGGGACGGGATAGCCTAGTGGTTAGAACATTGCGCTCGCAATCTGACGACCCGGGTTCGATTCCCGTTCAATGGGTATTTTTTCGCCTGGAGTTAACATCAGTGCAGACTCCACTCCCCCCAAAAGTCCTCCGGATGAGACTATAAACCGAGGCCTCGTTTGCAAATACACGCAGAACATCTTGTGCACACGTTAAATCCTCTTCCGCTTTTAATAAGAGTAGGCCATTGTGTGGCGGTGGGAACGGATGACAGAATTTACAAAACCGTATACACACGGGGACCGGATGTAAAAAAGCAGATAAGTGCTTATTTCATTATCCTCGATATAAAAGAATAGAATAAAATAGATAAATAACACCACAGAGCAAACCACACACACACACACACACACACACACACACACACACACACACACACACACACACACACACATACCACACACACACCACACACTACACACACACACACACACACACACACACACACATACACACACACACACGCACGCACGCACGCACACACACACACACACACACACACAAACCCTTGCAAAACAGACACTCGACCCAGAAAGGTAAAGAGCTAGGCGCGGCAGTAATTATCTACCCTTGCTGTCAGTGCAAAACCCGGCCACTTCTTTTTCTTATCTGTCTGTAAATTATGGCATCATTATTCCATCATTATTAGTGGGTGTTTTGTTTGTTTGGGGTTCAACTGCCGATTTTGTGTGTGTGTGTGCTTTTTTTCTGTGCTGTTCACACTAATATTGAAGGGAAGTGTGCTAGTTTTTAATAGGGTTTTGTTTTTTCTTTCTTTCTTTCTTTCTTTCTGTTTAGTTTTTCTTTGTTTGCTTGTGTTGGGTTTTTTAGTTTGTTTGTTTTGTTGGGTTGTTTTTTTTAAAGTATTGAACATTTTGATTTAGGCTTGAAACGATCAGGTGACCCGGGTATGCAAATACATACTATGTGAGGTTAGTTTTCTTTTTTTTTTCATTCTTTTATATCGAGAATAATGGAATAAGAACTGATGTACTTTATTACATCCAGTCTCCGTGTGTATGCGGATTTGTTATTTCTGTCATCTGTTCCCACTGGCACACAATGGCCTACTCTTACGAAAAGCGGAACAGGATTTAACGTGCGCGTATGATGTTCTGCGTGCGTTCGCACACAGGACCTCGGTTTATAGTCTCATCCGAAGGACTTGCAGGTGATGAGGGATAGGTGTAAAAGAATATATATTTTTTAATCTGGGAAGAAAGTTACATACAATGCTATAGTGGTGGTTGGTTACTGCTGCAGTTTCTAAATTGGAGAGCTCCGCTGGGAATTTGATAGAATCCAACCAAAGTTTACAGACAGTGTGCAAGTCTGAACAGTTTGGTATGTGATTTATTATTCCCATTTCAAGTAGGGGAAACCTATTGTTACTGTTTCGGTAATTCTAGAAAACACACCTGTACAACAACAAAAAAGAAGAAAAACATCATGTAGGTTTTTTGTGTTTGTTTTTAAACACAGTGAAGATTTATTTCTTTGGCTGAACCTACTGTCAGGATTATCCATGTATATAAACAGAGGCTTGTACTCTTTGACATCAAGGAGGTGGTGATTGATGATAGACGTTTAAGGGGGAAAAAATCCAGGAAGAAATTAACTGTATGTGTGCAAGACAGTCAATATCACACACACACACACACACACACACACACACACACCAGGGTTATCATGACATGCTATACAATAAAATCACACACACACACACACAAACACACACACACACACCAGGGTTATCGTGACATGCTATACAATAACATCACACACACAACACACACACACACACACACACACACACACACCAGGGTTATCATGACATGCTATTACAATAACATCACACACACACACACACACCAGGGTTATCGTGACATGCTATACATAACATCACACACACACACACACACCAGGGTTATCATGACATGCTATTACAATAACATCACACACACACACACCAGGGTTATCGTGACATGCTATACAATAACATCACACACACACACACACACACACACACACACACACACACACCAGGGTTATCATGACATGCTATTACAATAACATCACACACACACACCAGGGTTATCGTGACATGCTATACAATAACATCACACACACACACACACACACTCACCAGGGTTATCATTACATGCTATACAATAACATCACACACACAGACACACACACACACACACACACACACAGACACACACACACACACACACACACACACACACCAGGGTTATCGTGACATGCTATAATAATAATAATAATAATAATAATAATAATAATAATAAATTGAATTTGTATAACGATTTATCTTGCAAAAACAAATCAAAGCCCTTGCATTCATCCTACTCACACATGCAACAAGTTACAATTAATAGTTTTTACAAATTGAAATGCAAACACACACGCGCACACATACACGCACACACACGCACGCGCACACACACACACACACGCACGCGCGCACACACACACACACACACACACACAGAGGTTGTGTACTTTGGCAAGGTGGTGGGGGTTTCCGCTATTGAGGGTAAGGACAGAAAGGAGATGAAACAAGAGGGGAAAGTCTCAGATTTGAAATAAATGTGTTTTGAGGCTGGATTTAAAAGTGTCAAAAGCAGGGCTTTTGGCGGAGGGAGAGAGGGAGGTCATTCCAGATCGCTGGACCAGAAACAGAGAAAGAGCGACGGCCGACTGTGGATTGGTTGAATCTAGGTATTCGTAAGCACAAGGTATCTGCAGCAGAGCGGAGGGATCGAGAAGGAGT
Source organism: Rapana venosa (assembly GCA_028751875.1). Lineage (NCBI taxonomy): Eukaryota > Metazoa > Mollusca > Gastropoda > Neogastropoda > Muricidae > Rapana > Rapana venosa. The sequence goes on along the minus strand of CM054142.1, from coordinate 33,030,376 downwards.
GTACAGGTGAGGACATTCACAGAGGTAGGAAGGTGCTGTTTTGTGGAGACATTTGTAACAGAGGGTACTGATCTTATAGTTTACCCTCTGTGACACAGGCAGCCAGTGGAGATATCGCAAGAGAGGAGTAACGTGCTCAGATTTTCTCTTTCTGAGGACCAGTCGGGCGGCAGAGTTTTGTATACGTTGAAGAGAGTGGATAGATGATGATGGCAGACCATACAATAACATCTCTCTCTCTCTCTCTCTCTCTCTCTCTCTCTCTCTCTCTCTCTCTCTCTCTCTCTCTCTCTCTCTCTCTCTCTCTCTCTCTCTCTCTCTCTCTCTCTCTCTCTCTCTCTCACTCACACACACACACACACACACACACACACACACACACACACACACACAACACAAACCACACACACCAGGGTTATCATCACATGCTATACAATAAAATCAAACACACACACAACACACACACCAGGGTTATCATCACATGCTATACAATAAAATCAAACACACACACACACACACACACACACACACACACACACACGCCAGGGTTATCATGACATGCTATTACAATAAAATTCACACCACACACACACACACACACACACACACACACACACACAGTCACAGACACACTACACAACTAAGGTATCATGACACGCTATTACAATAAAGTCACACACACACACACACACACACACATACACACACACACACTTTTTTTTTAAACAACAACTTTTCAAGGGTTGACTATCCTTAAGATCCCTTCCTGTTAAGGGTGTTGTTTTTTTCCACCTTCAATTCTTCAAACAGGCCTAGCTAAGCCCGTTATCAAGTCCTGTTTCTGTCACAGTGTTTGGGGTTCGTCCCTTTCATTCAGAGCAGACCAGACACTCCACCCGGAAAGCCAAAGCACTAGACAAGACACGGCAATATTTTATGTGTCAATCACTATAAATTTATTCACTTTTCCACACAAAAAATTGTGTGTTATCCGTCTGTAAATCACAAGGTATAATACATTCAATTTTGTTTTTTATATCGTTTTTTTAGTATGTTTGTTTGATTGTTGGAGGGGGGTGAGGGGTGTTTGTTTGTTGGTTTGCTTTTGTTTTGTTTTTGTTTTTTGTTTGTTTTGTTTTTGTTTTTGAGGAGGGGGGGGGGGGTTGGGGGGGGGGGGGGGGGGGGGGGGGGGGGGGGGGGGGGGGGGGGGGGGGGGGAGGTGTTAGTTTTTTGCTGATCTTCGTGTCACTGCCTTTTTTTTAAGCAGAAAAAAGTCTTTTCTCTTTCTGGTCGATTCAACAGCTTTTAGTCTTGCAACTGTCGCGTGATC
>CM054142.1:33019046-33026546 GCA_028751875.1 Rapana venosa | reverse complement strand
GAGTTTATTTCCATTTTTTTTTTTTCTATTCGTTTTTTTTGTTTGTTTAAAACAAAAAGCTTTATCTTTCACACACACACACCCACACACACACCACGCACGCACGCAACCACAAAACCACACACACCACAACACACACAACACACACGCACGCACACAACCCCCACCACCACACACACACAACCACAACACACTCCATCCTCCCTCCCTTTCCCCACTCTCTTCTTTTTCCTCCCCCCTATCTCTCTCTCTTTTACTTAAAAATGTATAGATTTTCATTTTATGACTTAATGTTTTTTTTCCCCTTTATTGAAAGAGGTTTTGGGTATTGGGTTTTTTTCTTTTTCTGACATTCATTTTGTAGGTATATTCGAAAAAAATTTTGTGGTGGTTTGGCTGTCTTGGAAATTATATATTTTGTATTTTTCCTTAAAAAAAACCCCCACACCACACAAACACACACAAACCCACACACAACACACACACACACACACACACACACACACACACACCACACACACAACACACCACACACAACACTCTCTCTCTCTCTCTCTCTTCTCTCTCTCTCTCTCTCTCTTCTCTCTCTCTTTTCTTCTTTTCTATCTCCCCGCCTTATGATTTGGGTTTTTTTTTCCCCCCTTTTTCTTCTTCCTTGTTTTTTGTGGAGTACAGGGGGATTTGGTTTATTTCTTAATTTACATTTAACCCGCATGAGTATAATCAAAAAAAGGGGTTTAGGGATCGTGCCTGTTTTTAGAACTTTATATATATTTGTGTTTCCCTGAACACAAACCCCCACACCAAAACACTCTTCTCTTCTCTCTCTCCTTTTCTCTCTCTCTTCCCCTTCTCTCTCTTCTCTCTCTTCCTCTCTCCTTTTCTCTTTTTCCTCACTATGCCTTATGTGTGTACTGTTTTGAGAATCTTTTATTTGTATAGTTTTAAATTTTTTCTTGGTTTGTTTTTGTTTTTATTGTGTGGATGTTGGGATTAAATCTATTTCATTATCATGACATTAATTTGAAAAAAAGTATAATCTAAAATGAGTGTTTTTTGGGGGTGCTACGTTTTGGGATTTTATATTGGGTATTATCCTTTAAAAACACACACGCACACTCTCTGTCTCTTGTCTCTGTCTCTCTCTCTCTCTCACCCTTTTTTCGTTGCTTATTTCATAGTATTCCTGATGAAGGTTTTTTTTTTTTTATAATTTTAATCGTTATTGGGCTTGCCTCTGTACTTAAGTTTTAATGAGTGCCCTTTTCATATCTTTTAAAATTTGTGTAACAAGTATGTGTCCATTTGACAAAGTGTGAGTTTTTCTTTTTGATTATTAAGTTTGGTTGTGTTTTTTTCTTGGTTTGTTGTTGCTCTTGTTCTTGTTGATGTTGTTTGTCTGTTTTTCTCTTTTTTAACTTTTGTTGGTTTGGTTTTTCCCTTTTTTTTGTTTGTTTGTTTGTTTTGGTTTGGGTTTTTTTGGGGGGTGGGGGTAGGGGTGGGGTATTTTAGGATTTTCTTTTTAAATTTTTGTTGTGGGGGGGGGGGGGGAGGGTTTTTGGGGGGGAGCTGTTTTTAAAGGGTTATTTCCCCCTTTTTTTTATGTGAGACGTATAAGTATTGGGGTTTTTTTATTTAAGATGATCCTTTAAAGGGGGGGGGCTGGATGTAAAAAAGCACATGTGTCTTATTCATTATCCTCGAAAAAAAAGAAAATTTTTCATTGTCATTGTCATTGTCATTGTCTCTTTCTCTCTCTCTCTCTTTCTCTCTCTCTCTCTCTCTTCTCTCTTCCTCTCTCTTTCTTGTCTCTCTCTCTCTTCTCTCTCCTCTCTCTCTCTTCTCTCTCTCTTCTCTCTCTCTCTCTCTCTCTTTTTTTCTCCTTTGACCTTTTGATCGTTATGTTTTGAGAAATTTATTTATATAGTTTTAATTTTTCTTGGTTTTTTTCTTGTTTTTATTGTGTGGATGTATGGGTATTAAAATCTATTTCATTATCATGACATATAATTTTAAAGAGATAATCTAAAATGGTGTTGATGGGATGCTACTGTTTGGGATTTATATATTGGTTTTTATCTTGAAAAACACACACGCACACTCTCTGTCTCTTTGTTCTGTCTCGTCTCTGTCTTCTTCTCTCTCTCTCTCTCTCTCTCTCTTCTCTCTCTCTCTCTCTTCTTCTCTCTCTTCTCTCTCTCACCTTTTTTTGTCCCGCTTTTAGTCATAGTTTTCTGTGAAAGGTTCATATTTTTATTTTTTCAATTCGTTTTTGGGCTTGCCTCTTACTTTTAAATTTTAAAGGTGCCCTATTTTAATTTTTTAAATTTTGTGTAAAAAGTAGTGTACATTTGCAATGTGTAGATGTTTTCTGTAGATTTTTAAGTTTGGTTGTGTTATTTTTCTTGGTTTGGGTTTTTGCTCTTGTTCTTGTTTATGTTGTTTTTTCTGTTTTTCTCTTTTTTTTTCATTTTTGTTGGGTTTGGTTTTTTCCCTTTTCTTTTTTTTGTTGTTTGTTTTGGTTAGGGTTTTTTTTGGGGGGTGGGGGTAGGGGTGGGGTATTCTTAGGATTTTCTTTTAATTGCTTGCTTGTGGGGGGGGGGGGGAGGGTTGTTGGGGGGGAGCTGTTTTGAAAAGGGTTATTTTCCCCTTGTTTTTATTGTGAGACTGTATAAGTATTGGGTTATTATTATTAAGATGTATCCCTAACGGGCGGGGACTGGATGTAAAAAAGCACATGTGTGCTTATTCATTATCCTCGAAATAAAAGAATTTGTCATTGTCATTGTCTCTCTCTCTCTCTCTCTCTCTCTCTCTCTCTCTCTCTCTTCTCTTCTCTCTCCTCTCTCTCTCGCTCTCTCTCTCTCTCTCTCTCTCTCTCTCTCTCTCTCTCTCTCTCTCTCTCTCTCTCTCTCTTTCTCAAGGGCCCGAGAAGAAAGTATGTCAATACTTATCTGTAACCCTTGGGAATAACAATTATCAATCAATCAATCTCTCTCAGTGATTCCTTATAAAAACTGTTTTAAAAAAACAAACCAGACAGGCAAAGAGACACGCGCACAGCTTACTAAATGTCCCCAAACTGAACATTGTGCTTTGCTTTTGTGTTCTGATGCTGTTGGTTTTAAGTGTTGTTCTTCTTCATTTTGTTTTACTTTTAAAATTGTTTGATTGCTTTTGGTTTAAACAAAATTTATTAGTTCAGAAACAACATGGCCTTAATAAATGAAATGAGTACAACAAGCAATGCTTATGTGAGTACTCTTAGCATCCTTACATGTGCAAGAATGGGCTGCAGCTGAACAAATTTGCATCAAATAGATGAACAATAAGAACAGATAACTGTGATTATTTAAAGATTGTGAACATATCCAGAAAAAACAACAACGGATAAACAATGATAACAAAGGGGGGGGGGGGGGGTAGATATATCAGGGCAATGCAAGGCAACGCCATGGCAAGACAGGCTGTGACTTGCCTACACCAGAGAACAACAGCGCCCTATATACAATTATGACATCCAACACATGAGGTTGCAGCTCTCTCCTGTCCATTCATTCTGCGTGGATTTATTCATTTATTATTCATTCTGCATGGATTTATATGTGCGGGCACATCCATGTATGACATATACCATGTTTGTGCGTGTGGGCAGGCGATTGATTGCTTTTCATCATCATCATCAACCATTACACCCAGTGGTGTATAGGGAAGCTACTGTTTCCCTAACTTCTCTTCTTTTACGGGACAGGCTTGTTAGCCCTGTGCCCAACCCCAACCTGGAGGAAGGGTTCCACCTTAGTCGCCTCTTACGACATGCCTGGTTGGAGGGCAGGGATCCTATTCTTGCAATGCTCGCTTTGCAAGCATACCCCGGGAGTCCCACAGGGGAGAGATTGATTGCTTTTAACTAGAAACAAACGACAGGATGGAAAAAATTTATAAATGTGTTGTGTGTGTGTTTTTTGTTTTTTGTTTTTTGTTGTTGTTGTTGGTTTTTTTTGGGGGGGTTGGTCAGCTATAGCGTTTATTGTACCTTGCAGAAAGCCAAACATATAATTAATTGTAAATGCCAGTGATACATATGAATACACAACCACTATCCCTGACAAATCGGGGATAGGGGGGGGGGGGGGTGTTGCAACCAGTATCCTCCACTGCCACTCATACTCCATAAGCCTCAGGCATTACTCTGTCTAATTTCACCTTTAAACTGGCTGTAAAATCCACCACATAGAATTTGTAGCTATATAATAAAAAGTGATCTTGACAGATTTTTTCAAACCGCTCGATTTTTTTGTCCCCATTGCTTTTTTGGGGCCATTTCAATTCCGAACATTGAATGAAGCTGAAATTGTCAAACTTATGATGGATCAGAAATGTATAAATGTAATTGTTTACTTTCAGGAAAGATCATTTTGACTTGATTAGAAAAGAAAGCCATTTAACATCACTGAATAAGTTACTGTTGTTATTTTTGTCTCACACTCCATCTTTAATTCTGTGGTCGCTTCTGATTAGAGAAAAAAAAGATGTTAAATAAAAGTGGATGATATTTTTATGTTTTACCTTTCATTATGTACTTCCATTACACATGGGAATTGTAGCATGCGGGGTGTGTGTGTGTTGTGGTGTGTGTGTGGTGTGTGTGTGTGTGTGTGTGTGTGTGTGTGTGTGTGTGTGTGTGTGTGTGTGTGTGTGCTGTGTATGTATGTGTGTGTGTGTGTGTGTGTGTGTGTGTGTTGTGTGTGTGTATGTGTGTTGTTGTTGTGTTGTTGTTTTAGAGGGTAGATTGAGAATAGAGTGTTGTTTAGATTTCAATATGACTCTTTGTGTGCTAGTTAGTTGTGTGTGTGTGTGTGTGTGTGTGTGTGTGTGTGTGTGTGTGTGTGTGTGTGTGTGTGTGTGTGTGTGTGTGTGTGTGTGTGTGTGTGTGGGCGCGGCGCGCGTGTGCGTTTTTTTATTTTTATTTATTTATTTTATTTTATTCTTTTATATGGAGGATAATGGAATAAGCACTTAAGTGCTTTTTTACATCCAGTCCCTGTGTGTATGCGGTTTTTGTAAAATCTGTCATCTGTTCCCACCGGCACACAATGGCCTACTCTTACAAAAAAGCGAAACAGGATTGAATGCGTGCGCAAGATGTTCTGGGTACATTCGCACACAAGACCTCGGTTTATAGTCTCATCTGAAGGACTTTTGGGGAGAGTGGAGTCTGCACTGATGTTAACTCCAGGGGAAAATATCCCCTTGAACGGGAATCGAACCCTGGTTGCGTGCGTGCGTGCGTGCGTGCGTGCATAAGTGTGTGTGTGTGTGTAGTCGGGGGGGGGGGGGGGGGGGAGGGGGGGATAGAATAGACTGAAGGTGATAAGGAATGGCATGACGAGAAGAAAGGATTATGTGAAGCAGGTTGTTAAAAGGGTTGTCATGTTCCCTGTCAAGTGTGAGTGATTGACAAATAATTGCTTGACATCTCTGGCAAATATAACTTTAGCCGCACTCCATTTTGAGCTTCACGGTCAAGAATGGTAATTGTCTTTCATGGAGTGTGTGTGTGGCAAAAAGAAAGTATCTGCCTGTTTTGACTCATGCTTGATAGCTATTATAAGAATGTATGAGTAGTAGTTTTTCTTGTTGGTGGTGGTGGTGGTGGTGGTGGTTGGTTGGTTTTGGGTTGGGTTGGGTTGGGTTTTTTTTATAGATTTTTCAGGGGGTTTGGGTTTGTTTGGTTTTTGTTTGTTTCTTTGGTTTGTTTTGCTTGTTTGTTTACTTTGTTTGTTTGTTTCTGTTGTTGTTTTTGTTGTTGCTATGTTTGTTTTTGTTGTTGTTGTTGTTGCTTCTGATGTCATTGTTGTTGTGGGTGTTGGTGGTGTTGGTGGTGGCGTCGTTTTTTGTTTGTTTTGTTTGCTTTTCTTCCCTTTTTTTTTGGGGGGGGGGGGGGGAGGGAATAAAAATTAAAACCAGATAGTTATGGGAGAGTTGGACATAATCATAATTGTGAGAATTGTTTGTGTTCCTGTGCTGATGATCCAACACATGTAAACATGTGTAAACATCCAACATATGTAAACATCCAACATGTCAAATGTCTCCACAAATCTGCACCATCTTATCTTTGTAACTGTCTTCACCTGTACACTCCATCCGTTCCCTTCGTTCAGCCGCAGATACTTTGTGCTTTCGAACACCCAGATTCAAACAAACCACTGTTGGCTGTCGCTCTTTCTCTGTTTCTGGTCCGTGCACCTGGAATGACCTCCCTCTTTCACTTCGCCAAAAACCTTCACTTGATACCTTCAAATCCAGCCTCAAAACACACTTATTTCCTATCTGACACTTTCCCCTCATATCTGTCTCTATTTTTCAACAGCATCCTTCATCTCCTAAGTGTGTTTGCGGGGTGTGTGTGTGTGTGTGTGTGTGTGTGTGTGTGTGTGTGTGTGTGTGTGTGTGTGTGTGTGTGTGTGTGTGTGCACATACGCGTGCATAAATTTGACATATGTTATTTATTATATTTGAGGAAAGTTGCATGCGCGCAAATGATTTGAGTGCAAGCGCTTCGATTTGTTTGTTTTACAAGATTCAGCGCTATATAAATTCCATATATTATTATTATTATTATGTAAACATCCAACACATGTAAACATGTGTATTGGGGTTTGACTTGACTTGACTTGACTTGACTTGACTTGACTCACTCCCTGAAGACTCGTTGAGATCCTGCACTCTAGTTGATACAGGCAGTGTGTCAAGGGCATGTCAAACATGACAGATCCCATTCATTCTCTCTCCTAGTCGCAGGTTGCATGCTTCCTCCTCCTCCTCCTCCTCCTCCTCCTCCTCCTCCTCCTACTACTACTACTACTACTACTACTACTACTACTGCTGCTGCTGCTGCTGCTGCTGCTGCTGCTGCTGCTGCTGCTGCTGCTGCTGCTGCTGCTGCTACTACTTCTCTTCCTCCTCCTCCTCCTCCTCCTCCTCCTCCTCCTCCTCCTCCTCCTCCTCCTCCTCCTCCTCTCCTCTTCCTCCTCCTCCTCCTCCTCCCTCCTACTACTACTACTACAACTACTACTACTACTGTTGCTGCTGCTGCTGCTGCTGCTACTGCTGCTGCTGCTACTGCTGCTGCTGCTGCTACTACTACTACTACTACTACTCTTCCTCCTCCACCTCCTCCTCCTCCTACTACTACTACTACTACTACTACTACTACTACTACTACTACTACTACTACTACTCTTCCTCCTCCACCTCCTCCTCCTCCTCCTACTATTACTACTACTACTGCTACTCCTCCTCCTCCTCCTCCATCTACTACAACTACTTCTACTACTACTACTACTACTGCTACTACTACTTCTACTACTACTACTACTACTACTACTGGATCGGTGGTCTAGAGGTAACGCGCCTGTCTAGAAAGCGAAAAGTCCGGGTTCGTATCCCGTCTGGGCCCGAAACTTTTCCCCCATCCATTAGACCATGAGTGGT
>CM054142.1:32926546-33014046 GCA_028751875.1 Rapana venosa | reverse complement strand
TGACTGTGTGTGTGGGGGTGTTTGAACTGCTGCAGATATTGGTTCATACTCTATTCATTGTACAACTACAATGCAATCAGCACTGAGAAAGTGCCACTTATACAGGCAATACTGGAAACCAGTCAACAGAGCATAAACAAACCAAGCACTTTGGGTTAATGATGAATTAATGGTATCGCACATGATACAGAACTTTGGAAAGGGTATGATGATTGCCTTGCTTTACTTATGCACTAAATATAGAACTTTAAAAAAACAACCTTAGCTATTTCTAGCTCATTTTGAACATTTCCTCAGTTTCAGTTAGTTTTGAGAGTTTTGATAAATCATAAAGCTTATCTTACACTTTGGTCTGTGTGTGAGCGTGTGTGTGTGTTTTATTTATATTTATTTAGTTATTCTTTTATTTATCCTTTTATTTTGAGGATGATGGAATAAGCACTCATGTGCTTTTTTTCCCCATCCAGTCCCCGTGTGTATGCAGTTTTGTCAATTTTGTCATCAATTCCCACCAGCACACAATGTTCCACTCTTCTGAAAAGAGGAATGGGTTTTAACATGTGCGCAAGATGTTCTGCATGCGTTTGCACATGGGACTTCAGTTTATAGTCTCATCCGAAGGACTCTGTGTGTGTGTGTCTGTCTGTCTGTCTGTTCGGTTGTCTGTCTGTCTGTGTGTTTTACAGGGGATGGGGATTGTTTTTGTGGGGGTTTTTTTGTTTGGTTTTTGTTTTGTTGTTATGTTTGTTTTTGCGCACGTGCCTGTGTGGGTGCTTGAGTGTGTTAAGAAAATCATGCAAAGCTGGCAAGAACAATCGTAAAGCTGGAAAGCAGTTTCTTGTTCTTAGCAGAGGTCTTTGTGTGAAGGAGCTATCTTTGGTCGTGTTGGGGAGCTGTGACTGATCATTATATTGATTTTTTTCCCCTGACAGGCCCAGTCCCTGATCCAGGCATGGCAGGCACGATCGTAACCCTCTTAGATGCCAGCACTGCTGACGAAGCATTGCCAGCCACCGACATGCAGTTGGGGGAAGGCCAGCGTGTTGGCTCGCCTCGTCCCAGTCTTGGGCAAGATCATTTTGACCAGATGTCAGAAAATGTTGGCAGTCTGAATATGTCCGATCCTGACAGCACAGATAACGAGACTGTAGGTTCTGACGACGACTATGATGAATCTTCAGATCCCGTGTTCGACCAGATCAGAAAGACTCTCAGTAAAACGGAAGAAAATAGCACCAAGGGGAGGAGTTCATCATTTTCTTCCACCGAGACTACAGAGGGAGACGGATCCAGTGCAAAAGTGTCTGACCATTACACCAACATTCCTCATGGAATTCAGCCGAAAGATGTGTACGAGCACGGGAAAAAGGACACAGATATTATGGGAGGTAATGTGAACAAATCTCTTTAGCATGGGGCGTTAAAAATGAAACTTTCATGTAAAGAAAGTGAATGTTTGAAAAAAAATAAATAAGGGGGCGAAACAAAAACATTGAGATCTGGACAGTTTAGCCTTCAGGTTGTAGATTGTGTGTGCGAATGTGTGTGTGTGTGTGTGTGGGGGGGGGGGGGGGGGGGGTGGAAGTGGGGTGTTGATGCATGATTCTTCTTCTTTTTTTTCTTTTTTTTTAACCTGTAATTCAAAATGTCAGTTCATGTGCAAGCTTTTTAGAGCACTCCAATGTCCAGAAAATTGTAGATTTAAATATTTAACTAGACATTTTAAAGAGACAATAGCCATGTAATTGAAGTAATACCACTATGTACAAAGTCAAAGTTCGGGAGAAAAAAAAGAGAAGGCATTAATTATTGTTTTCATGTGTGTAATGTTTGGGTTGCATATATATAGCTTGCAGCAATGAAATTTGCATACATCCATAGTCTTCAAACACTTGTTTGTGCATGTATGCTCTCTCTCTTTCACTCTCTCTTTCTCCCCTTCTCCCTCTCTCTCTTTCTCTCTTTCTTTCTATCTCTTTCTCTCTTACTCACACACACACACACACACACACACACACACACACACGCACACACACACACAGACCACATGCAAACATGTATGCTCTCACATGTGCATACATCTCTCTCTCTCTGTTTCTCTGTCTCTCTCTCTCTGTCTGTCTGTCTGTCTGTCTCTCTGTCTGTCTGTCTGTCTCTCTGTCTGTCTGTCTGTCTGTCTGTCTCCCTTCATTTCTCCCTTGTCTTTTCCCTCTCTCCGGTTAAAAATATATACTGCACCCTTGCTAACACCCCAAGTCTATCTGTAGACATACATAAATGTGTGTCACAGATGTAAGTAATATAATCTATGCATCTTACAGTGACATACAATGGGAGGATGAGGCAGTTTGTTCTGCTGGATTCCAAAGGCATAGTGTGCTGGAAGAGGGACGATGTTGACGGCAGAGGTAATTTACTTTTTATAGAATATATGTCTCTGTGTGTGTGTGTGTGTCCGTGTGCATGCGTGTGTCAGTCTGTATGTTTGAGCAATTCAGTGAGTGTGTGTGTGCGCGTGCATGCGCTTGCGTGCGAGTGTGTTCATATACTGTGAATCAATACAGCTATTAATTTCTTCTGTAATACAATGCCATATGAAATTTATTTGAGATGGGGGGGGGGGGGGGGGCGTTCCACCACTCTGCTTCCATAATGATAATGTTTCATTTTACACCTGACTGGTTTTCCTTGTGTTTGTAACCATGACAAAGCTGAAGTGATGAAAAGGCTAATGCACATGCCAGTACAGTTAAAGACAAAAAAATTATTATCATCATCATACTTTTTGCTTGATGAAAAGTTTTAACTTACAAATTGAAGCCTGTTGCCTGTGTACCGCAAGTTTTCGGGCTTTTTATTTATTCATTTTTCTATTTATTTATGCTTTTATATCTAGGATAATGGAAAAAGCACTCATGTGCTTTTTTACATCCAGTCCCCGTGTGAATGCAGTTTTGTAAATTTTGTCATCTGCTTACCATAATAAGTGCTTTCTTTCCATGGCTTTTGTTGACGACAGTCAGGAGAACCTTGTCCTACCCAAAATACGAGTACCGACTCATTACCCACCTGGTGTACGCTCGCAAGTACAACTGCTACTTTGCACTGTGGAAGGACTTTTCTCTCAGAGTACGTATGGTAGATAATGATGGAGTCATGAAGTCTTGTTTGTGTAGAGCTCTCGTTTGTAGTTAGTGTTTTGGTTTGAGGTGTGTGTGTGAGTGTGTGTTGGTTGTGTGTGTGTGTGTGTGTGTGTACGTGTTGGTTGTGTGTGTGTGTGTGTGTGTGTATGTGTGTGTGTGTGTGTGTATGTGTTGGTTGTGTGTGAGTGTGTGTGTGTGTGAGTGTCTTTGTGTGTGTGTGTGTTTAAGTTTACTGGCTCAGTTAAGAATTTAGTCATAAGGGAAGTCTCACACCCTTATGGAAAGTTACGTTATACATATTAAGAAGTGTTTGCTGCAGTATCAAACCAGGCTCCAGTTTCACAAGCCCACCCACTGATGAAATATCACTGCAACTGGTCATGATACTGTGATTAACTTCATTATTAGAGAACCTAAACTGAACCTGAGTATTAATCAAAATTATTGAACTATCAGTATATTCAGAAACACTTAAAACTTGAAATTAATATTTTGTTTTTGTCTTTTCCCCACTTCTAGATGACTTTTTATCAAAAGACTTTGTGATGGAGTTTTTAGCTGGTAAGAATAACAAGAAGACTGCAAAAATATTTTTCATATTTTGGTGGATCAACCTGTCATCAGAATTTTTATTGGCCTACTTGCTTAGTTGTTTCTTTGAATTGTGGTATCTTTCTGATGCTGAGCACTTGTTTGTAATTTTGCTATGAAGTATGTTTTATTGGCAAATTATTGTTGCGTTTTGCTCTTGATATGCCTGTAATTCTACATAGCGCAAAAGAGAGGAAATGATTTAAAGTCTTGAATCTTGTATGTATGTACTTGTACATTGCGCATGCCTGCCTTCCTGCCTTCCTACCTTGTACTGTATGCTTGCATTACAGCATGCATGTATGCATGAGTATAAAATATGTGCATGCATATCTGTTTCTGGGTAAAATTTCAAATCTATGTGCATGCATATTTGTTTCTGGATAAAGTTTCAACTCTGTATTGAAATGCAAATGTACTAATGGTTTGGGCAGTTGAAATAATAAATAATAAAAAAAAGGTTCTCCGGAAATTTTTCTTTTAATCAATTTGAATCGTTATCATTTTGTAATAGTCATTTATTTATGTTTTTCTTCAGTTTTATTAAGGTACTCTGTGTGTGTGTGTTCTCTTATAGGTGCTAAATCGTGATTTCTGTGAGACCCTGTCGGTCAGTGCTGACCTTCGCTCCGTTCTGTTCTTGTTGTTCAACCCCATCCGAGATGAGCTGATTACTGGAGGTGTGGGGGGAATAAAGGTCTGTAGTGAAACTTTGTTGTGTCAGAATGTGTCTGTGTGTGTGTGTGTGTGTGTGCACATAAGAGAGAAAGAGAGAGGGAGAGAGAGAGAGTTGTGAATGTAGTGTGTGTGTGTGCATGCCTGTGTGCACTGGCTATGTATTTGCACTGGCTGTGAGTGCAGTATGTAAATGGTAAATAATACAATTCATATTCACTCCACTTACTACGGACAGCTTTGATTACATTCATGTCCAGGTGTGCATACAGAATAACAACAAGAAAACCCAGGATGTAATTATCAACAGTAATTTGTTCTTTTGTTTACTTCAACCTCTGTTGATAGAATATTATACACATTTAGAAAAAAAAAACTTCTTCTTCTTCTTCTTCTTCTTCTTCTCCTCCTCCTCCTCCTCCTCCTCCTCCTCCTTCTTCTTCTTCAAACACTTGAAAAGTAAAACTACAACAGCCGCATGTTTTGCTGTTCTGATTGCTTGTTTTTGTGGCTTGAAACATGTCAGAACTGGGAGATCAGATATCTCTGCTCCCACATTAGGTAGTTACGTAAACTAGCTGCAAGAAAGTAGTATGAAAAGCCAGGTGTGGAAACAAATGAGAGTTTGTAATTAAATTTTTAAATGGGTGTGGATGTCATTAAAATCTCCATCCTTAAAAAAGAGAAGGAAAAACAAATAGGGCTCCATTGAGAGAGAGAGAGAGAGAGAGAGAGAGAGAGAGAGAGAGAGAGAGAGAGAGAGAGAGAGAAGCAGCTGTATTAAAATTTCTATTCCTTTGCAGCATGATCAATCAGTCAAATTTGTAGATAAATCTGAGTTACTTTATTCCCAGGATAATGACTAATCAACAGGTGTGTAGTTTGCTGTTGGGTGTGTTTGCAGGTGTACCGATTTCACCAGGCTGCCAGCAAAGTCATCACCGAGTTGAAACCACTGGCAAACTACCAGCTGACACTCAAGTAAGTAAATTTTGTGTGTGTGTGTGTGTGGTTCATTTCAATTATGTTAACTCTTTCATCACCAAACTTCTGACTGAAAAACCCACTTCAGTACCATGTTCTTTTCAGCTGTTGCTGATCTTTCAGTATTCAGTCTGTGTGAGAATAACATGGTCACTTTTTTTTCCACTCAAAACTGGGTGGAAAGATGAAAGGGGATATGTCTGCTATGAGGCATGCAAGTGATCTGAAAGGTGTGAAACCATGTTACTGTTTTACTGTTTGAAAAAACTGTCCTTTTTAACATGACCTTTGCTGGCGACTTAAGTTGCCAGTGACAGTGAATGGTAATGTCGACTGAAGTTGCCTTTGGAAGCATAAGAGTCAATATCATGGAAGTTGACAGTTGTGGAATATTACCTCGGGCAGGGCAGAAGACTTAATTGCACCTGAAAATCAGGGCTTACCTGAAAGGTTATCCTGATGTTGGTGTCACACCCTGATGCAAGCCAAGTGAGAAGACGTTTGAGATAGAGTTGATAATGACTCAGTAAATGAGGGAAAGTGATTTTGTGCTGTATTCTGCTGCTAAAGACACTGTTATCACATGCTCTTCATTCTTGTTCATAATCTAATGTTCAAAGGAAGTGTGGATACAAGTCGAAGGTTGAAATAATGATGAGAGAGAGAATGTTTATGAGATAAACGTTTTGTCTCATAAAAGATGGTTGATAAACTAAGGTGTGTTTGGATTGTATAGAAGTAGGTGAAAGATTGAGAGAGGGGGGGGGGGGGGGGGAGAGGTTCAACATGCAGCTTCTTTTCTTTTCTATTTTTACCTGGCTCAGTTTGATGTGTACGTTTTCATTGTTGAATGAACAATCTAAAGATGGACTGGGGAAAAAAAGAATGAGTGCAGCTGGCATGATACTTTTAGTAATAGAAAATATTGATCAATATCATTGTCCAGACAGAATCAGCGCAACTAGCGTGTTACTTTTAGTGATAGAAAATATTGATCAATACCATTGTCCAGACTTAGAATCAGAGCAAACCAGCATGCTACTTTTAGTGATACAAAATATTGATTGATATCATTGTCCAGACATAGAATCAGCGCGGCCAGTGTGTTACTTTTAGTAATAGAAAATATTGATCGATATCATTGTCCAGACATAGAATCAGTGCGGCCAGTGTGTTACTTTTAGTAATAGAAAATATTGATCGATATCATTGTCCAGGCTTAGAATCAGCGCAACCAGCGTGCTACTTTTAGTGATAGAAAATATTGATCAATATCATTGTCCAGACATAGAATCAGAGCAACCAGCGTGTTACTTTTAGTGATAGAAAATATTGATCAATATCATCAGTTCAGCCAGTGTGTTACTTTTAGTAATAGAAGATATTGATCGATATCATTGTCCAGACTTAGAATCAGAGCAAACCAGAAAGTACTTTTAATGATAGAAAATATTGATCGATATCATCAGTGCAGCCAGCATGATACTTTTAGTGGTAGAAAATATTGGTCAATATCATTGTCCAGACTTAGAATCAGCGCAAACCAGCATGCTACGTTTAGTGATAGAAAATATTGATCATTATCGTTGTCAAGACTTAGAATCAGAGCAAACCAGCATGTTACTTTTAGTGATAGAAAATATTGATCAATATCATCAGTGCAGCCAGTGTGTTACTTTTAGTGATATAAAATATTGATCAATATCATTGTCCAGACATAGAATCAGAGCAACCAGCGTGTTACTATTAGTGATAGAAAATATTGATCAATATCATTGT
This sequence comes from Rapana venosa, assembly GCA_028751875.1. Lineage (NCBI taxonomy): Eukaryota > Metazoa > Mollusca > Gastropoda > Neogastropoda > Muricidae > Rapana > Rapana venosa. Next base: position 33,006,874 of record CM054142.1, on the reverse strand, counting down.
CCAGACATAGAATAGAAAATATTGATCAATATCATTGTCCAGACTTAGAATAGAAAATATTGATCAATATCATTGTCCAGACATAGAATCAGAGCAAACCAGGGTGTTACTATTAGTGATAGAAAATATTGATTAATATCATTGTCCAGATTTAAGATCAGTGCAGCCAGGGTGTTATGCTGACAGGTATGAGCTGCCGAACGTGGGTGGGAGCTGGGTGAAGAAGGTGGAGCTGGATTATAACCTGGAGCACCTGTACTGCTGCTCCGATACCGACCTCCATGTCTACAACCTGGAGGGAAAGGAACTCTTCAAATTCAACAGGTCAGTGTGTGTGTGTGTACCTGTGTGTGTGTGTGTGTGTGCCTGTGTGTGTGTGTTTTTGTGTGTGTGTGTGTGTGTGTGTGTGTGCATACATGTATTCTGAAAAAAGCTTTTTAAAAGATAAAAAGCATAAAATTTTAATGTAATTTTTAACAAAAGTGATTGTTTTTATTACTCTTGTCTGATTTGGATTACATCAGTATCTTGAAAAATGCAAGAAAAAAATTTGTTTATGACAGCACATGGTGTACATAAGTGTGCTGAGTATGGTTAATACGCCTGCCTTTTTAAAAAAAAATGCAAGCTCTACATAACATATGACTTGAGACATTCTTGCTATAAGGATCAGATGTTTATGGATTGACATGTTGATTGACATCTCAGGCCTTTAGTTCATTGAATGATTGATGACTGATTGACAGGGCTTAGATGATTGTAGATTGATTGGTTGCTTGACAGAGGCCATTAGTTGATTGATTGATTGACTGACTGACTGACTGATGGATGACTGATTAACATGACCTACACCATGTTCACCACAGGCTGTTGGTTATTGATTGATTGATTGATGACTCATTGACAGGAATCAGATGATTGTAGATTGATTGGTTGTTTGACAGAGGCCATTAGTTTATTTATTAATTGATTGATTGACTGATTGACAGGGCCCACACCATGTCCATCACAGGCTGTCGGTACTCTGTGGCGGCCAAAGTGTTGGTCACTTCTTCCCTAGATACAGAAGGTAACACAATTCTGGACTATGACTCGTTTATTCATTTGCACACAGCTTAAAAAACAACTTTGAAGTTAAAAGTATGTTTAAAATGTTAATGTATAAAAGTCCTTTGTTTATTCTTGAGATGCATATATAGACACATACATAAATGCAAGCATACCTGCACATGTGCATGAATTTAACACATGCATGAATAAACACACATGCATGCACGCACACAAGCATGCATGCACACATGCACACACACACACACACACACACACACACACAAACACAGACACACACACAAGATTTTTTCTTCTGGAGCTGACATCAGTGCAGACTTCGCTCTCCCCAAAAGTCCTTCAGATGAGACTATAAACTGAGGCCCCATGTGCGGACACATGCAGAACATCTTGCACACTTGTTAAATCCTTTTCCGCTTTTTGAAAGAGTAGGCCATTGTGTGCCGGTGGAAACAAATGACAAAATTTACAAAGCTGCATACACACAGGGACTGGATGTAAAAAAGCAATGAGTGCTTATTCCATTATCCTCGATATAAAAGAATAAATAAATTTTAAAAATTAGATAAACACTATCTATCTATCTATCTGTCCCGTAGTCTGACGACCGTGGGGGCACCCTCAAAGACTCAGCAACCAGTTCCCTCCATTCTTCTCTCTGTTCTGCCTTTCTCAGGGTTTTGTTGAGTTCTAGGCCTGTCCATTCACTGATGTTATCCTCCCAGCTCTTCCTTGGTCTGCCTCTTCTTCTTCCTCCTTGGACAGAGATAAACACACACTTACAAAATCTTCAGAATCACACAAACGTACTATACACACACGCTTCCCACTTTCAAGTTTGTCATTTCTAAAGTAGGAGGTTTCGTGATGATACCTCTGAGAATCTAAAATACAGTGTGTGTGTCTTTACATACATACAGAGTGGGGGTAGTTGGGGGGGTTTTCAGAGGGGGGGGGGGGGGGGGGGTATATTTTTGTTTCTCAATTAGAGCAGTGAGGTTCACCAGTGGTGTGATTTTTACGTATGAAACCATTTGCCCACCATTAAGGTAAGATAAAAAGGTAAAGGTGTCCCATAACCTATATTAAGGTCGTAGGGGAGTGAGGCGTCAAAGACCTCACTTCTCTAGGGCCAGCGTATTGAGGGCGGCACCCATCTCCTTTCCCTCGCTGCTTTACCTTCCCTGACCCTAAAGAGGGCAGGTATCCATTGACAGCTGGGTGAACTGGGGGAACTGTACTGAAGCCAAGGCGCGCAAACGGGTCACCCATCCAACTGGTAACCACGCTCGACGCTGCTTAACTTGGCTGGGGGAAAGCGAGTGCTCCGACCACTGAGCTATCCCATTAAGGTAGCTGCATTACAACTTCGGGGATGTTATGAAAGGTACTAACTTCTCTCTCTGTCTTCTCTCCCTGCGTGGGCAGTGAAGGTATGGAGCCTGACGGGGGGACTGGTCCACACCTTCCGCGGTCACTCCCGCGCCGTCACCAACCTCCTCATCCACCCACTCAACTCCACCCTCATCCTCACCTGCTCGCTGGACGGCTCTCTGCGCATGTGGTCGCTGGACACCATGGAAGCCATCTACAGGTGAGGGAGGGAGTGTATGGAAGCCATCTACAGGTGAGGGAGGGAGTGTAGGGGCAGTGTGGTGTTTCTGAGGTTTTCCCTCATGTCAGTATAATACTAGTATGTTCTTTCGAGCCAGAAGGCCCATAGAGCCGGAGCTTATCCCGGTTTCTGTAGCGTTAAGCGAACTGATGGTTTTTCACCACCCCTGTGACAGGACGCTAGTCTGTCGCCAAATACTTCCCCAGCAGAGCTGGTACCCACTTGTACACCTGGGTGGAGTGAGGAAAATAGGAGTAAAGTGTCTTTCCCAAGGACACAACACCGAGCCGAGCGGGGATCGAACCCGCGATCTCTGGATCACGAGTTGACCGCCTAAACCACTCGACCACGGTGCCTCCCTAGTATAATACTATATGGGCATTATCTACAGGTAAGGGAGTGTAGGGGCAGTGTGGTGTTTCTGAGGTTTTCCCTTAAATCAGTATAATACTATATGGGCATTATCTACAGGTGAGGGAGGGAGTGTAGGGGCAGTGTGTGTTTCTGAGGTTTTCCCTCATGTCAGTATAATAATATATGGGCATTATCTACAGGTGAGGGAGGGAGTGTAGGGGCAGTGTGGTGTTTCTGAGGTTTTCCGTTCATGTCAGTATATTAATATATGGGCATTATCTACAGGTGAGGGAGGGAGTGTAGGGGCAGTGTGGTGTTTCTGAGGTTTTCCCTCATGTCAGTATATTTCATTATTTTTTTATTTTTTTTATTTCGAGGATAATGGAATAAGCACTCATGTGCTTTTTTTCCCCATCCTGTCCCTGTGTGTATGCAGTTTTGTAAATTTTGTCATCCATTCCCACCGGCACACAATGGCCTACTCTTCCAAAAAGCGGAATGGGTTTTAATGTGTGTGCAAGATGTTCTGTGTGTGTTCGCACATGGGACCTTGGTTTAATCCTGTTCCGGTTTTCGTAAGAGTAGGCCATTGTGTGCCAGTGGGAACAGATGACAAAATTTACAAAACTGCATACACACAGGGACTGGATGTCAAAAAAAGCACATAAGTGCTTATTCCATTATCCTTGATATAAAAGAATAAAGTGAAAAGAAAAAGGTTTATAGTCTCATCCAAAGGACTTTTGGGGGAAGTGGAGTTGGCACTGATGTTAACACCAGAGGAAAGATCCTCTTGAACGAGTTTCGAACCTGTGTCAGCAGATCACAAGCGCATCACTTTGACCACCAGGCTATCCTGTCCCCCTATATATAGTATAAATAGCTTATGGACGCTATCCACAGGTAGTGAGTGTAAGACAGCTGTGTTTCTGAGGTTTTACCTCATATCAGTATAAACAGCAGGTGGACATTATTTACAGGTAAACGAGTGTAGGGCAGCTGGGGCCAGCTGATGCTGATTATAGCAGGAACTGACCACACTTGGACTAGGTAAAAGGAAGGGGCGCGCTCATTTTGGCACTGGGCTCTGGACCTTTGACTGAGTTATGCTGGATTTGTGCGCTGTGAACCCATAACAAAAAACAACAATGTACAACAGCAGGGATTGCAATATGTGTCCTGCAGGTAAAGGCTTGAAGAGGCTAGTGCAGTATGATATTCCCACTCAGAAAATCAAGAGCAGTTGATATTATGGTGAAGTACGGATTTCATAGCTTTTCATTAGTAACTGTTTTCCTCAAAACTTCCCCAGTCATACACAGAATTGTGTTATGTTGTAGTGTAGTGTATTGTACTGTAGTGTAGTGTAGGGTAATGTAGTGTAGCATATTATAGAGTATTGTAGCGTAGTGTAGTGCAGTGTAGCGTATTGTAGCATAGTGTAGTGTAGCGTATTGTAGAGTATTGAGGTATAGTGTAGTGTAGTGTAGTGTAGAGTAGTGTAGTGCATTTCATTACATTGTATTGTATTGTATTGCGTTGTATTGCATTGTATTGTATTGTATTGTATTGTATACAGGACTGGGGACTGGATGTAATAAAGCACATGAGTGCTTATTCCATTATCCTCGAAAAAAAATTTTTTCAACTGAGCGCTTTGATTTTTTGCTATACAAGATTCAGCGCTATATAAATTCCATACATTATTATTATTATTATTATTATTATTATTATTATTATTATTATTATTATTATTATACCTCTTTTAGTCACAGCAGTTTCTCTGACAGAAATTCAGGGTGCTTAACCCCTGGGTAGTGCACGTTGCCGCTACAAGAGCAGCGCTGCCTTTTATTTATTTATTTATTTTTAAAAAAAACTTCCCATGTGTATGTACATGACTTAAACCACGTTGTCACTTTACTCCCTAAACTTGTGGTTTACGCATGCCGTTTAACTGTCTGAATTTGTAAACAGCGTGAGGTTGGGGGGGTTCTCTTTCTGAATTTGCATCGAGGTGCGTTTGTAAAGTGTCATTAAAGTGTCATTCTAGTAAAGTGTCATTGAGGTGTGTTTGTAAAGTGTCACTGTAAAGTGTCATTTAAAGTGTCATTCTAGTAAAGTTTCGTGGCGGTAAAGCGTCATTGTAAAGGTTCATTGTAGTAAAGTATCATTGTAAAAGCGTCAACGACAAAGGAAAGTTGCTTACATTCTTCTCTGGCTCAAGGCCCAGGTAACCTGAGTGCGCAGCTACTATATGAGTCATCGTCCACATGTGAAAGGAAGCAAAAAAAGAAAGAGCCTTTCTCTCTTTAGAATCTTTTGAGAGCGAGAATAAACAGAAAGAAGGAAGCAGCGTTTGGGGATGAATAGAGAGTAGTGGGGAATACAAAAGGGAACACAATGGCCTAGTCTTGCTTTCCGGTTACAATGCATGGGCGTGCATTTATGCGGGTAGGCATGAAAGATATGCACGATTAATACGACGCATGCATGCACATGCATGCATACACATGCATGCATGCATGCACTCACACACACAGAGAGTCGTATACATACACATGCATACACACATGCATGCACGCATGTGTGCATGCATGCATACACACACACTCACACATCCATACAGACACATGGTCAAATACACACACGCATATGCATGCACAAACACACACATGCATGCATGCATTCATGCACATGTAGACACACACATGTGTGTATATATATATACACACACACATGGACACACACACACACACACACACACACAACATGACACCACACACACACACACACACACACACACACACACACAACACACCACACACACACACACACACACCACTCACTCACTCACTCACTCCACACACACACTCACTCACACACACACACACACACACACACTCACTCACACACACACACACAACACACACACACACACACACACACACACACACACACACACACACACACACACACACACACACAAACACTCTCTAGTAGTAAAATAATCTTTACCTGGCATTGACTTTAAAATAAAAGTACTTAAATGTTTCTGAAAGCATTATTCTTCTGATCTAAAAAAAATAGTTTTAAAAAAACCCTCACAATTGTCTCAACACCTGGCATTTATAAAACAAATCTTTTCATGTCTACATGTGAATGTTTCCCCTACAAGAGAACCTTTTATCGACAGCATTTTTCCAGAGACAACTCTCATGTTACCATAGGTTCTTTAATGTGCACTGAATTTGTATGGCACACGGGACTTTGGTTTTTGTATCATCCAGAAGACTTGCACCAAGATCATCCCTTCTGATTTAGTGGATGGGGGTAAAATTTCAGGTACAAACGGAGGTTTAAACTCACACTTCTCACTTCCTAGGAATGTGTGTTACTCTTGTATTGTATCATATTGTATTGTATTGTATCGCGTTGTATTGTATAGTATTCCACTTTAAGTCACGGCAGATTTTTCTGCATGAAATTCAGGCTGCTCTCCCTGGGAAGATCGCTTTGCCACGAGAGCAGCGCCACCTTTTTTTTTCTTCTTTCCCTGTCTGCATGTGTACTTTTTTTTCCCTGTTAGAGTGCCTTTTACTACAGAATTTTGCTAGGGACAACTCCTGTTGCTGTGGGTTCTTTTACTTGCACTGAATGTGTATTGCACACGGGACCTCGGTTTATCATCTCATCTGAAAGACTAACACCCAGACCACCACTTACATCTTATTGATGGGGGGAGAGGGGGGGGGGGAAGGTTCAAGTACAAACAGGGTTCATACTCACACTTCTCGCTTTCTAGGCATGTGTGTTACTTTTAAAACTCTGATCCATGTAAAATAAAAAAAGAACAGAAAAAAAGGTAAAGGCATTCCCATAACCTATAAGGTCATAGGGGCGCGAGGCGTCAGAGAGCTCAGCTTCTCTAGGGGTCAGCATATTGAGGGTGGCACCCATCTCCTCTCCCTCACTGCTTTACCTTCCCTGACCCTAAAGAATCCATGATCTTCTTCTTCTTCTTCTTCTTCTTTTTCTTCTTCTTCTTCTTCTTCTTCTTCTTCTTCTTCCTTTTTTGTTATGTTTCTCCCAGGGGAGTTTGACATTGATGAGCCTTCTCCATCGCTCTCTGTTTTGAACTTCCTCCTCATTTATGCCCCTTTCTCTAAGATCATCTGCAATACAGGCAGCCCAGGTTTTGCTAGGTCTTCCCTTTGGTCTCTTTCCATCCACTACGAAGTTCATTGCTCTTTTTATGATGTGGTGGTCTGCTTTCCGTTGAACGTGCCCAAACCAGCGCAGTCTATTGGTACTAGCTACAGACTTCAGATCATCAACTTTGCACATTCTTGATGATCATGATGATAAAGAATCCATGATCCATGTATAGTCCTTCGGATGAGACTATAAACCGAGGCCCCGTGTGCGAACGCAGGCAGAACATCTTGCGCACACGTTAAATCCTGTTCTGCTTTTTGAAAGAGTAGGCCATTGTGTGCCGGTGGGAACAGATGACAAAATTTACAAAACCGCATACATAGGGGGACTGGATGTAAAAAAGCACATGAGTGCTTATTCCGTTATCCTCGGGGAAAAAAATTCATCTGAGCGCTTTGATTTGTTGCTTTACAAGATTCAGCGCTATATAAATTTCATACATCTTTTTCTTTGTCGAACGCTCTGACAGCAACTATTGTTGTCTGTTATAAGAGCAAAAATGCGTCACGCTGCCGTTAAGCGCCAGACAAGTCAGGCCCAGCGCATCCGACTTCGGCACAAGAGAGAATAGTTACCTTTTAAGTTCTTTGTGGAAAAGAAGGCAGGAGAATGGACCAAGAAGGCAGAAAATAGACAAGAAGGAGGTGACAGGAAGAAAAGGAACAAGGCAGAAGGCAGAAACAAAGAGAGTGACATAAAAGAGGACATTTCTAGTACAGAATTTTCAGAATGTGGGGATGCTATTTATACTGATAGGCCCCCAGCATCCCCTCCGGGGAAATTTCATACATTATTATTATTATCATTATGATCCATGTATATATATATATATATATATATATATATATATATATATATATATATATATATATATATATACATGAATGATGCGTCTTTCTGCGCTGTCAGCCTGGTGGTGTCCTCCTACGGCCTGCTGTGGATGGGTCTGACGGACGACAGCCTGCTGTACATCAGCACGGCTCGCAACCTGACCCTGTGGCACCTCAACCACTTCCTGCACTTCTGGAGCCTCACCCGCAACCAGGTGACGCGCCTGCAGCTGGAGGGATGCGCCGGCAAAACACAGCGCGTGCTGGCCGTCGGGGAGGACAGCAGGTGTGTTGTTGTCGTTGTTGTCGTCGTCGTTGTCGTTGTTGTTGTTGTTGGGTCGGGCCGTTGGGAAGAGACGTTTTGTGTCTGTCGTTGCCTTGCGCTGGTGATCTGCACCACCACAGTTTGCTCCCCGCCACTTTCAGCTCCTCTCAGTTGCTGTATATTCCATTCTAGCTGGTGCTGATTGGAGCAGAAACTGACCGCGCTTGGAGTTGGGTAGAAGGAAGGGACTAAAGTTAAGCGCTGACCCCTGGTCTGAGTTATGCTGGATTTTGCATGCTAGGGGCGTGGCTTTGGTATTGTTTAGACACAGCTGTCATATTCTCAGCTGCTGTCCATTCCATTCTAGCTGGTGCTAATTATTAAAGCAGAAACTAACCGCACTTGGAGTTGGGTAGAAAGAAGGGACTAAAGTTTAGCGCTGCCCCCTGGCCTGAGTTATGCTGGATTTTGTGCGCGTTAGGGGCGTGGCTTTGGTATTCCTTAGGCGCTGGTGTCGTACTCTCATCTGCTGACCATTCCATCCCAGCTGGTGCTGATTATTACAGCAGAAAATGACCACACTTGGACTTGGTAAAAGGAAGGGGCTAATTTTAGCTCTGGGCTTTAGACCCTTGACTGAGTTGTGCTGGGTTTGTGTGTGCTGTATAGGGTGATTATTTTGAACAGTTTTGAGCATATCGGTACTCAGCAGAATTCTGGCTTTAACAGATTAGCTGTTGGTTTACGAATTCAAATATGATCAAACACTTTGTTATCTCAAAATCATGAGAAAATCATGTGGATTACAAGCATAGCTAAAAACAACAAACGTTTATCACATAAAACAGAACAAATCAGCATCACAGTTTCAGGATTCAGGTCTAGCAAAACAGCATTTGTTGACATTTCATGAAGTATTGTGTATATGATACTGATGTCATGTGTAAATCGTTACGACAGATTAAAATATAGAATCAAGGAGGGTGGCAGGATGGTTTAGATGTTCACCTCCAACAAGTAAGCCATGAGATTCTGTGTTCGATTCCCAGCCTCACCCTTTCTTCCCAGTTTGACCCAAAAAAATCGAACTGAATGTCAACGTCCTTTGGATGAGACTGTAAACCAAGGCCCCATGTGCTAACGCATGCAGAACAACTTGCACACATGTTAAAAAGATGTTTTGCCTTTCAGAAGCGAAGGCCATTGTGTGCTAATAGGAATGGATGACAAACAAACAAAAACAACTACAACAAAAAAGCTTTATACACAGGTGTTGTGTGCAGACACCATCCCAAAGTCGGAATTCAGCTACCTAAATAGTGGCGGTGGGGGGTGGGGGTGGGGGGGAATGGTGTATATATATATATAATATATATGTATAGTTGTAGAGAGAGAGAGTACAAGGTGTGTCTACTCCTACATCATGTATGTGTTCATGTGCCTGTGTGTTCAAAACAGCATACGCCTGTTTGCTCGGAGCAACCAGAAAAACCTGTCCACGGTGCTGCCTCCGCCAAACGTGTCTCCGCTGCAGAAGATCCTGGGGGTGTGCTACAGCCGAGAGTTCAACGTCATTTTCGTCCTCATCAACCCCACCCTCATCTGGGTCTACACCACCAGGTGACTATTCCATTCCCCACACAGCTGTCAGCTTCCCCCCACTTTCAGTTGCTCTCAACTGCTGTCCATTCCATCCCAGCTGGTGCCTAATTGTTATAGCAGAAACTGACAGCACTTAGAAGGGGAGTGTTAATTTTAGCGTTGGGCTCTGGACCCTTGACTGAGTTATGCTGGATTTGCGCGCTGTGAGTGGGATGATGATTTTTTGTTGTTGTTGATAGTGTAGAGATGGGATTGAGCAGTGAATAGAGCTGCACTGGAACAGATCAGATTTCATTTTCTCCGCAGTCACCATGGGTATAAGGACACAACTCATGAGAAATAATTTTCCATTAAAAGTTACACATTGAATTTAATGTTTGTATTATTATGTCTCTCATTCTCTGCATTTCCCAGCTAGAGCTCCGGTTTTCTTTTCATGGTGAGATTTTGAGTATGTGACCACTTGCTCACTATAAAGGTAGTCGTATTCTGACTTCAGGGATTATTGTTTCTGAAAGAAAGTAAAAGGTGCGTTGTGTATCACTGTACAGAATATGACCATGCTAACAAATTTTTCTACCCAATCAATTGTCTCATTTTAAACGTCTGGGAGCCCAACTACTTTAGTATCATAAGCTGGGAGGCTGGGACATGGTCCTTATTTGACATGATTATGATCATTGTGACTTTAAAATTTAAAAAATTCTTTTTTCTATGACTCAGCTCCTAGCCACATCAGGAAGTGGTGGAGGCTGACTCAGAAGATTAAAAACACCGAAGTTGGCTGTGCTGGGCCTGACTTGTCAGGTGCTTAACAGCGGTGCAACGCATTTTTGCTCAAACGACAGACAACGATAGTGTCTATCAGAATGTTCTATGAAGAAGAAGAAGTTTAGAAACTACTACTGGTACTGTATAGCTGCTGATGCTATTCCAGCTGCTAGTGCACTAATGCCACGGCTGTGACTAATGCTGTTACAGCAGTGCACTTTTCAAAAGGGAAAACTATCCATCTGAAGACCAGTCACCTTGGTGCAGTGTTAGTGCCTTGGGTTACAGTCTAGAAGATTGCTGGTTCAATCCCATAAGAGTCATAGGGATTTTTTTAATTGTACTCCAGCCGGCACCTACCCAGAGTGAGTGTGCTGTGGGCTCAGTGGGAAGACTGGGACCACACAGTTGAGTTTCATCCACTTTATGGACGCGATTTTGAGAGTGTTGCTTCAATTATCTGACCAACACTGCAGGTGTCTGTATCTCTCGGGCCCTGTTAACGCCAGGATATATTATGATAGGAAGTGTAGAGTACAGCCTCTGTCACATATTCTCAAAGCAGATGCACTTCCATAGCAGCATTGCTTCATCATCCTCATTATCATTGATAAAACTGTCTGATTCTGTGGCTCACAGAAGATGAGGCAGCAAACATTTAAAATCAAAGACCCCCCCTCCCAAACTATCTCACTGAATGTTTTCAATTGTGTTTCAGAACGGACCCAGCCTGTCGCATTGCAGTGTGGGATGTGCTGAAGATCCAGACCATGAGTCCCAAAGCTGACACCAGGGCCCAGGAAAGGTAGGTGGTCGTGACCAGTGCTTCATGCTTCTGTCTTTACCCAAGGAATACTGAAACAGTTGAACTGACTCACTCACTCACTCACTTCTTCCCTAACTTCCTGAAGGGTGGATGTAGCACACTGAAAACTTTCAGGCTGTGTGTCTTAGTGAGTGGTGAAATGTCCAGGATGGTTGGAGGGTTGGACATTTAATCTGGTTGTTGATCAGAGGGTAAGGTTTTTAGTCTCTGCTTGCTTGTCTGTGTGAAGGAATTTTTGTTATTCTGGAGTTAACATTGGTTCTGGCTCCACTCCTTTTCAAGTGGTGCACACACACTCACACACACACACACACACACACACACACACACACACACACACACACACACGCACACACACACACACGCACACACACACACACACACACACACACAAACCCTGCCCATCTGTTACAGTAGAGCTGGCTAGCTATACACAGTAGTGTGGATGACACTAACATAGCCAAACCATTTTTGCACCCATGTTGTTGAACACGCACGCACGCATGTGCACACACACACACACACACTCCAAAACTTGAAGTAAAGCTTTCTTTGATTTCAGGACACTGTCACTGTATACTTGAAGCTTAGCAAGGACTTTCTTTAGATTCAGGACACCATTTCTAGATATTCCAGGCCTAAATGTAGCTTTAGCTCTCTTTGATTTCAGAACCTCGTAGCCAGAAACTTTAAGATGGCTGTCATTAAAAAAAAATTGTTAGGACTGTTTCTAAATTGTCCATACCTAGAAATGTGAAATGTGGACCATAACAACAGACATTGAAAAAAAGGATACAGGCAGTGGAGATAAGATGCTTTCGCAAACTCCTTGGTATCTCATACAGATATCACATCACTAATGAAGAAGTGAAGGCCAGAATTTAAAACGCTATTGGACCATATGAAGAGCTCCTGACTTCAGTGAAAAAACACAAACTAAAGTGGTACGGGCATGTCACACGAACATCTGTACTGGCCATGACTGTCCTACAGGGAACAGTACAAGGAGGGAGACAAAAAGGCAAACAGGAAATGATGGGAAGACAACATCAGAGAGTGGACTGGAACCAGCCGCCATGGCGCAGTGGTTAGTGCCTTGGGTTACGGACTGGAAGGTCGCGGGTTCGATTCCCATAAGAGTCATTGGGATTTTTCGGACTCCGGCTGGCTCCTACCCAGAGTGAGTGTGCTGTGGGCTCAGTGGGAAGACTGGGACCACACAGTTGAGCTTCATCCACTTAATGGATGCGAGTTTTAGAGTGTTGCTCAAATTACCTGACCAACACTGCAGGTGTCGGTATCTCTCAGGCCCGGTTGATGCCAGGATATATTATGATAGTAAGCGTAGAGTACAACCCTGTCAAGCAGTCTCAAAGCATATGAACTTCCACAGCAGCATGATTATGTCATCCTCATTGTCATTGATCATCATGCAATAAAAGAAAATTGCCTCTGATTCCGTGGTTCTGGTTGCTCTGGTCTCATGGTGATCTCAGATTCGGTTTGCCCATACACTTCTGTTCCTGTGGAGAGTTTGTGTCAAAGTCTTTGGGGTTGGAGGTTCGCGGGGGGGCGGCCATTGGAGGGACGTTGTGGTGGTTGCCACCTCGGGTGGACAACTCACTCAGTCTGGCTCCGCGACTGAGCTAATACTGTCGTCAGTAGTGGGCTTAGTAGGTGGTGTCCTGCGTATGTTAGCTCAGAACAGGCACCACTGAACACCACCAAAGTGACCCAGCAGCAGTGCAGGGCCCCTCTGGCTGGTGGCCCCACAGCAGCCTGATAGTGATGGGCTCCCTGTGGACTTCCAACCCTGAGGATGAGAATGACAAATCTGGGTATGGCTGTGGCGGGGAGATTGGAATGAGCGGCGTGGGAACAACAGGATGGGGGACGTCGTGGAAGATGAGGCAGCAAAAAAAAAAAAAAAGAGAGTGGACTGCCCTTGAACGAATTGCTACGGAAAGCAGAGGACCGCGGGGAGTGGTGGAAGCTGGTTGCAAAAATCTTCATTAGTGCCCACACAGTCCAAAGGACTACGGGATAAGTGAGGTGAGGGGAGAAATGTCTCTCTCTAATTTTTTAAGACGCTGTTGCCTGGAATTCCGAACCCGAAGATGGTGTAATAATAATAATAATAATAATAATGTATGGAAATTATATAGCGCTGAATCTTGTAAAGCAACAAATCAAAGCACTCAGATGACTTTTTTTCTTCTTTTTTTTAATCGAGGATAAAGGAATAAGCACTCATGTGCTTTTTTTTTTTACATCCAGTCCCTGTGTGTATGCGGTTTTGTCAATTTTGTCATCTGTTCCCACCGGCACACAATGGCCTACTCTTCCGAAAAGCGGAACAGGATTTAACGTGTGCGCAAGATGTTCTGCATGCGTTCGCACACAGGGCCTCGGTTTATAGTCTCATCTGAAGGACTTTGACCTTCAGTTCGATTTTTTAGTCAAGCTAGGAAGAAAGGGTGAGGCTGGGAATCGAACCCAGAACCTCACGGTTTACTTGTTGGCAGGCAAACGTCTTAACCATCCTGCCACCTTCCTTTCCTTCCAAGTTTTAAAACACGGCTTGATAGAAGGATATTCTAAAACGGGAACATGGACGGCTGTGTTTTTGGTGCCAGGACGCTGTTGATGAGCAGTAAGCCGGGCCCCAGTCACCGCGCCACGGAAAACGGGGTGGGCAATGAGCTGCCCTGCCCTTGCCTGTGTGTCTGCATCCTCAAGTCGTCGGCCATGCTGTGGACTGACGAAGGATGCTGCTGCCCTGTCAGGCACTCCTACCTGCTGCTGGGCATGGAGGTGCTCCGTCCTTCTGGATTGTCTGCTGCTCTCTCTTCCTTGCTTTTCTTTGCTTTCTTTGTTTGTTTTTTTTTCGTTTCTTTTGTTTGTTTGTTTTCTTTCTTTCTTTCTTTTCTTTCTTTTCTTTGTTTGTTTGTTTCTTTCTTTTTCTTTCTTTCTGTCTTTTCTTTTTTTTTGTCTGTCTTTCTTTCTGTCTTTCTATGTTTGTTTGTTTCTTTCTTTTCTTTCTTTCTTTCTTTCTTTCTTTCTTTTCTGTCTTTCTTTCTTTCTGTCTTTCTTTCTTTCTTTCTGTGTGTGTGTGTGTGTGTGTGTGTGTGTGTGTGTGTGTGTGTGTGTCTGTCTCTGTTTCTCTCTTTGTCTCTGTCTGTCTGTCTGTCTGTCTGTCTGTCTGTCTGTCTCTCTCTCTCTCTCTCTCTCTCTCTCTTCCTCTCTCTCTCTCTCTCTCTCTCTCTCTCTCTCTCTCTCTCTCTCGTCATTCTTTTTTCATTTGCGCTTTTGTTGGTGAGAGATGGGAGAGGGGTAGCCCCATGTGTGTGTGTATATGATGCATATTGTGTTGTCAGTGTGTGTACCTGTAATGCGTATTGGTGGGGATCATTTTAAAGCGCTGTACAGCAAAAGGGTATGTTGGGATTTGGTATTGTACAAAATCTTTACATAATATCATCAACATTCTCGTCATTGTCATCGTCGTCATCTTCATCGTCATCGTTGTCATCATCATTATTGTCACTATTGTTGCTGTTATTATGATTATTGTTATGATGATTATTATTATCATCATCATCATTATCAATATCACTATCATTGTTGCTATTGTTATTATGATGATTATTGTTATTTACAGGATGGTCGTATATTGTTCATGGATCCTGTGGTCAAAGGTCAGAAGTTCATGGAGTTCAAGGTCTCCAAAGATCCAGTAAGTTTCTCTCTCAACCTTGTGTCTGGTTTCTTCCACTGAGTGGTAGTGTATGCACAGACAGAGTGTCTGATTCTTATTGTGTGAATAGGGGCTTGAGAATGTGAGAGGTGTGTGTGTGTGTGTGTGTGTGCGCAAATGCTCATGCATATGCATGTATAAATGGGATTAAATGTTTGTTCACATGCGTTTACGTGTGTATATGTAAAAGTATAAGAGTTCTGAGTATTCATGCTTATTATATATTTTTTTTTTTGGTGGCGGGGGTGGATTTTTGCTTCTTGGCTAGTGTTGTGAAGATCACCAATTGTGAGATTTTGTGTATGCCACCTTTTTTTATACACCATTAACATTCCGATGTTGGGATGTGCTGATATTAATTTCCATGTTTTTACTCATTTGAGTGTATGTAATCATTGAAAAGTACAATCCCACAATCATTCTCTCTGCTGACACAGCTAGTTTCTTTGACTGCATTAGACTTGCTTGAGTGCATTCATAGATTTGGTCTGCAGTACCATGTTTGTAATATCTGTTTGAACTATTGATTATTTGTCATTGGTTGTATGACTGTAAGATTAGGTCGAATGCATGCGCTCTGATTTGTCTTTGCAAGATATAGCGCTATATAAGTTCCATTTATTATTATTATTATTATTATGATTGGCTGATTTCGCAGTACCTTTTTATGTCAGCAGCACCGCTTACTTTTGTCATGAACATTTCAATACAGCCATAGTTAACCCGTGTCACTGAATTTTTGCCGCACTAAAGCATGCAAACAAACTGAAAATGAAAACAAAAACAAGCATATCAAAAAGCTCAAACCAGATGTGAGCACTAAAAGCCTCCAATCCTCCTAATATTTCACATATCCATTAAGATAGTTATTGATAATTTTTTTAAACCAGATATTTGTTTCTGAGTAAAATTAGTTTCTATTATCCCCCCCTCCCCCACCACTCCCCAACACATGCACATACAACCCAATTTTATTCATTTCCAATTGCAACAGATTGTAAATTTACATAAAACAATTACATTCATAGTCAACTTCTGCACACATACAAATACACAAATGTTGATTTATTTTTTTTTTACTCAAAAGAACTAAACAAAAATAGCAAAAACCAACCAAACAAGCAAACAATAATCAACAACACCATGACAAACACTTCACCACAGCCATAGATATACATGCATGCATACATACATACATACATACAGGCACGCACGCACGCACGCATACTGTGATACATACATACATACATACATACACACACACACACACACACACACAACACACACACACACACACACACACACACATACATACATACCTACATACAGGCATGCACTCACGCATACTGTGATACTTACATACATACATACACACACACATACATACACACACACACACACACACACACACACACACACACACACACACACACACACACACACACACACACACACACACACACACACACAACACACACACAACACACACACACACACACACACACACACACACACACACACACACACACACACACACACACGTACACACACACACACACACACACACACAGAGCCTATTGTATCTTCTGTCCGCTGCTCAGGTGGTGAGGTTGCACCATGACGTGGACCACCAGTGTCTGGTGACGCTGTCTCAGACCTCGCAGCTGATGCTGATCCAGTTCTGGAGCCTGCCGGACCTGGAGCTGCTCCACGAGGTCTTCACCGCTCCAGACATCGCTGCCCACGCCCGCATTGTCAGTGTGCAGTGTAGTGTAGCTGTAGCTGTGTTGTCTTCCTTTTTGTGTTGTGTGTGGGTTTTTTTGTTTTTTTTGTAATTTTTATTTTATTCTTTTATTTCGAGGATAATGGAATAAGCACTCATGTGCTTTTTTTTACATCCAGTCCCCGTGTGTATGCGGTTTTGTAAATTCTGTCATCTGTTCCTACCAGCACACAAAGGCCTACTCTTACGAAAAGCGGGACAGGATTTTAACGTGTGCGCAAGATGTTCTGCGTGCGTTCGCACACGGGGCCTCGGTTTATAGTCTCATCCGAAGTGTGTGTGTGTGTATGCGCTTGTGTGTGTGTGTGTGTGTGCGTGCGTGTGTGTGTGTGTGAAAGAAATGGATGCGTATGCATATAAATTGCTTGTGCGTGCATGTTGTGTGTGCAATTATGCATGAGATATTTTGAGATGGCTGTATGTGCACACACATCATGTATCTGTGTGTGCATGTACATTCATTGTTTACACATAGACATATAAAAGCTATATATATCTATATCTATATATATCTTTCTAGATATCTCTCTCTCTCTATATATATATAGATAGATAGATAGATATAGATAGATAGATATATCTATCTATATATATATATATTATATAATACAAATTTGCTTTTCCATTTACATAATTTTTTTCTTTCTTTAAGTGCTGCACAGTTGATGTTATTGCGCTGTGTTGTTTTTTGTTGCAGGGGTACATGTGTGTGACAGGGCATGAGAATGGCAGCGTTCTCTTCCACACTCTGGAACTGGCCAATGACCCTGGCTTGTACAAAGGCCGATGTGAGTGCACTATGATGATATGATATGTTTCTTTGATATTGCAGGATATCATACATGCACAGTACAAAAAGCCAAACGCCTTAAGATTGTATAAGACCTAGAGACAGTGTAGGGGAGGAAGATGGAAGGGCGTACAGATGTCTGAGCGTTCGATGAAGAAGAAGAATACAAACAGTAGTATTTTTGCATGTCGAGCTTGCTGCTAGAAAGCTCAAAACAAAGAGAGATGGAGCAAGGCTCATCAATGTCAAACCTCCCCTGGGAGAAACATGACAAAAAAGGAAGAAGAAGAAGAAGAAGAAGAGCTTGATGCTAGTGCTAAAGCATAACGGTATAAATTGTCATGTGTATGTGTGTTCCTTCAGTCATGCCGGAGGTGGAGGAGGTTGTGTCGGCCAGCCATCGCCCTGAGCACAATGGGGCAGTGATCACGGTGGATGCCTGTGTGCCCATGAATATTTTCTGCACCTGCAGGTAACGCAGTATATTTTTTTAATTGTATTTTTTATTTTATTCTTTTATATCGAGGATAATGCAATAAGCGCTTATGTGCTTTTTTTTTACATCCAGTCCCCGTGTGTATATGTTTTGTGAATTGTGTCATCTCTTCCAACCTGCACGCTATGGCCTACTCTTATGAAAAGCGGAACAGGTTTTAATGTGTGCGCAAGATGTTCTGCATACGTTTGCACACGGGACCTCGGTTTATAGTCTCATCCGAAGGACTTTTGGGGAGAGTGGAGTCTGCACTGATGTTATTAACTCCAGGGGAAAATATCCCCTTGGACGGGAATCGAACCCGGGTCGTCAGATTGTGAGCGCAATGTTCTAACCACTAGGCTATCCCGTCCCCAGTAGAGATCAGTAGATGTTCTATCTCTTTGGGTTTTTTCTGTTGGTTTTTTTCCCTGTCTGTTTTTATGACTTTGTTTGAATGTGAATATGTCAGGAAGCAAAGTAGAAGTAGTAGTTGTACTAGAAGCAGTAGAAGTAGTCACAGTAGTGTGTGTGTGTGTGTCAAAGTGAAATTTTTATTTCCAGATGGTACATTGAATAAGCAATGCATTTGCTTTTTTTTCATCAAGCCACCTATCTAGGATGGTGTGTGTGTGTGTGTGTGTGTGTGTGTGTTTTTGTGTGTGTGTGTGTGTGTGTGTGTGTGTGTGTGTGTGTGTGGGGTGTGAGTGTGTGTGTTGTGCGTGTGTGTGTGTGTGTAAGATTGCATACATCTGTTTGCATATGTGTGCATATGCATGTATGTTTATGTATGGGTACGTTTGTGCGTGGATATGCTTGTAGAATTACGTGCATGTGTGAATTTGCGTATGTATGCGTACACAGGCACGTACGTGTCAAGTCAAGTCAAAGTTTTATTTCCAGATGGTTCATTGAATAAGCAATGCAGTTTGCTTTTTGTTGGTCTGTATGCCTATATACGTCTGTGTGTGTCTGTGTGTGTGTGTCTGTGTGTGTGTGTCTGTGTCTGCGTGTGTCTGTGTCTGCGTTGTGTGTCTATGTGTCTGTGTGTGTGTGTGTGTGTGTGTGTGTGTGTGTGTGTGTGTGTTGTGTGCACAGTAATGATGGGGCCATCAAGGTGTGGGAGGAAGGGGGGGCACTGCTGACGGAGATCATGATGGACGACACGCTCAGCGCCGCCTGTTTCCTCAACAACTCCGCCGACATGATTGTGGCCTACCAGAAACACATCTTCTTCATCAGTCACGCCAAAGGTAGGGGGGTGTGTGTGTGTGTGTGGTGTCTGTGTCTGTGTGTGTGTGTGGGGGGGGGGGTGTGTCTGTGTGTGTGTGTGTGTCTGTGTGTGTGTGTGTGTGTGTTGATTGTGGCCTACCAGAAACACATCTTCTTCATCAGTCACGTTAAAGGTAGGGGTGTGTGTCGGGATGGGGAGGGGGGGGGGGGGGGGGGGTATTGGGGGAGGGTGTGTGTGGGGGTTGTGTGTGGTGTGTGTTGATTGTGGCCTACCAGAAACACATCTTCTTCATCAGTCACGCCAAAGGTAGGGGGGGTGGGTGGTGTGTGTGTGTGGAGGGTTGGTGGGGGGGGGTGAGGGGGGGGGGGGGGGGTTAGGGGGGGGGGGGGTGTGGGGGGGGGGTGTGTGTTGGGGGTTGTGTGTGGTGTGTATTGATTGTGGCCTACCAGAAACACATCTTCTTCATTCAAGCCAAAGGTAGGGTGGAGATTGGGGGGGGGGGAGGGGGGGGGGAGGGGGGGGGGGGGAGGAGGCGGTGGACGTAGGGGGGGGATGGTGTGTGTGTGTGGGGGGGAGGTTGTGGGTGTGTCTGTCTGTGTGTGTAGGGAAAAGAGGGTGTATATGTGTGTTATATGTTTGTGTGTGTGTTGTGTGTGTGTGTGTGCATTGGGTGTGCATGCACGCATGTGTGCATACATGTATGTGTGTTGTGCTTAAGTCCATATGCAAACTTTGGGCAACATTTTTAAGAATGCATTGATAGGCAGTATTTCTAGGTTAACTTTTTTGTAATATTTATTTTAGGAACATACAGTACTACCAACAAATACAGCTTTTAGAACATTTGAGCTCATTATCTTAGATATTTGTTCAAAAAAGTTTTGTAAAGTCAGCATATGTAAGGGGGGGTTGCTTTTAGAGGAATTTTGTTATCATTGTAAAGGTATACAGGTCTTAAAATAGAAATAGGTGGTGGTTTCTTACTGATTAAAACATGGAAAGATATCCTGAAGAGATTATGTAAAAAAAATTTTTTAAAGATTTAACATGACTTGGACATATTAACAGGTACACACTTGCAATCAGTGTCAGTACTATGGAGATGTGTGAGTCTTTCAGTTTAAAGAAAATTTTTTGTTAATAATAAAAAAGAGTCTTTCACTTTTCTTGTTTTTTATTGTTTTCTTTGCAGTGTGTCCCCATTTGAAGCCAGAAGATCCAGAGGATCACACGTTTGACAAAGGTATGCATGTAGATATGAAGTTATATATGTATACAATGTGTGATAAAGCCACACGCTTGCAAGGTGTGTGTTACACGGAAAACACAAGATTCATTCATGTGTGCTTGTAGATATACACACATATGCGCTTGATTTTTATAAATTTATTTATTCTTCTATTTTAAGGATAACGGAATAAGCTTTCATGTGCTTTTTTAAAATGTTTACATCCAGTCCCCATGTGTTTGCAGTTCTGTAAATTTTGTCATCCATTCCCACCGGCACACAACGGCCTACTCTTCCAAACAGCGAAACAGGTTAACAATCTCTCAAGATGTTCTGCATGGGTTCACTCACGAAACCTCGGTTAATAGTCTCATCCGAAGGACTTTGGGGAGAGTGGAGTTGGCACTGATGCTAACTCCAGAGGAAAATATCCCCTTGAATGGGATTCGAACCTTGTTGGTTGTTAGTTGCATATGCACACATACACTGTGTCTCCCCTCCTCCTCTTCTCCCGCATGCTCACACAATTGCATGTGTGCATCAAAATACAAAGCAACAAATGGCTTGAATTTGTAATGCTTTTGTTGTTGTCGTTATCTGTTTGAAGAAAAACAGAAACATGTCTTTCTAGTATAATTTTTAACTTATGGGGTTATTATGTCTCAGTTTTTACCTCATCCTCAAGCCTCACCCGTTTTTCTTATCAGTTAGAAATATACTAATTTATTTATCTTCTTTGTCTCATCTATACCAATTTATTTGTCATGTATCATTCAAGCTTGTTCTTTTTTCTTTTAAAACCTGGTGGTTAGCTGGAAAATAAAGATCTGAACTTGGACAGTAATTTCTCTCTTCTTTCTGAAGCATAGCATCTGCTGGTTGCTGTGGTTTGTTTTACTGTTCCAAAGTTTTATGTTCTGATTTCTGTGATTCGTTTTAATGTTTCAGCATCCTATGTGCTGATTTATGTGATTCGTTTTAATGTGGTTTGTTTTAATGCTTCAGAGTCCTATGTGCTGATTTCCTGTGGTTTTTAAATGTGGTTTGTTTTAATGTTCCTGTGGCTTGTTTTAATGGGGTTTGTTTTAATGTGGTTTGTTTTAATGTTCCTGTGGCTTGTTTTAATGGGGTTTGTTTTAATGTGGTTTGTTTTAATGTGGTTTTAATGTGGTTCATTTTAATGTTCCAAAATCCCATGTGCTGATTTCCTTGTTGTTTGATTTAATGTGGTTTGTTTTAATATTCCAGAGTCCTATATACTGACTGATTCCTGTAGTTTGTTGTAATGTTCCTGAGGCTTGATTAAATGTGGTTTGTTTTAATGTGGTTTGTTTGAATGTTCCAGAGTCTTATGTACTGATTCCTGTGGTTTGTTTTAATGTGGTTTGTTTTAATGTTCCTGTGGCTTGTTTTAATGGGGTTTGTTTTAATGTTCCTGTGGCTTGTTTTAATGTGGTTTGTTTTAAAGTTCCAGAGTCCTATGTGCTGACTCCTGTGGCTTGATTTAATGTTCCTGAGGTTTGTTTTAATGTGGTTTGTTTTAATGTGGTTTGTTTTAATATTCCAGAGTCCTATATACTGACTGATTCCTGTAGTTTGTTGTAATGTTCCTGTGGCTTGTTTTCATGTGGTTTGTTTTAATATTCCAGAGTCCTATGTACTGATTCATGTAGTTCGTTTTAATGTGGTTTGTTTTAATGTGGTTTTAATGTGGTTCATTTTAATGTTCCAAAATCCCATGTGCTGATTTCCTGTTGTTTGATTTAATGTGGTTTGTTTTAATATTCCAGAGTCCTATATACTGACTGATTCCTGTAGTTTGTTGTAATGTTCCTGAGGCTTGTTTTAATGTGGTTTGTTTTAATATTCCAGAGTCCTATATACTGATTCCTGTAGTTTGTTGTAATGTTCCTGAGGCTTGTTTTAATGTGGTTTGTTTTAATATTTCAGAGTCCTATGTGCTGATTCCTGTGGCTTGTTTAAATGTTCCTGTGGCTTGTTTTAATGTTCCTGAGGCTTGTTTTAATGTGGTTTGTTTAATGTGGTTTGTTGTAATGTGGTTTGTTTGAATGTTCCTGTGGCTTGATTTAATGTGGTTTGTTTGAATGTTCCTGTGGCTTGATTTAATGTGGTTTGTTTGAATGTTCCAGAGTCCTATGTATATGAAGATCCAGCTGTGGTGTATGAGGGGGTTGTGGCTGATCCTGATCCCATTGATTTGGAAACCTACCTGGTGCGTTTGGGATTTTTTTCTGCTTCATTCATTCTTTCCTTCTTCATTTCTTTCTTTCTTTATCTCTTTCTTTCTTTCTTTCTTTTTTTCCTAGATATCCAAATGTGCGTGGTCATTATAGACATAATTTTTCTTTCTTTCTTTCCCTTTTCTTTCCTTCTTTCTTCTTTCTTTCTTTCTTTTCTTTCTTTCATTCTTTCTTTTTTTTCTTTCTTTCTTCCTTTCTTTCTGTCTTTCTTCTTTTCTTTCTTTTATGTCCAAATGTGCATGATCAATGTAGACATAATATTTATGAGCTGTGTGCAGTCATGTGTGCGTGTGCATTTGCCTGCATGTAAACTTGGGGGCACTTCTGGATTGTTGTGAATTCAAGTGTGTTTAAATCCACTCACACAGTCATATGCATGCATATGGGCATGTATATGCACACACACATACACACATGCACGCACACACACACACACACACACACACACACACACACACACATCTCATGCATGAACACACACTCCCACATGCATGCATAGATATACATACACACACATTCTCTCTCTCTCTCTCTCTCTCTCTCTCTCTCTCTCTCTCTCTCTCTCTCTCTCTCTCTCTCTCTCTCTCTCTCTCTCCTCCCCCTCCCCCTCCCCCTCTCCCTTCCTCCCTCCTTCCCATTTTAAGAGTTTTTCTCTCTTATTGTCTTTGATAATTTTACCCTGTCAAAGATGTCCTCCCCCCCCCCCCCCCCACACACACACACACTCTCTCTCTCACTCTCTCTCTCTCTCTCTCTCTCTCCTCCTCTCTCTCTCTCTCTCTCTCTCTCTCTCTCTCTCCCTCTCTCTCTCTCTCCTCTCTCACTCTCTCTCCTTCTCTCTCTTCTGAGTCTGTTGAAATTCCTTCAGAATAATTGATAGAACGTGATAGAGTTTGCTTGTTATTGTGACAGCATTGGTAAGCCGTGTTTTATGAGAAGTGATAACAGTGTTATTTATGTTATCACAGGTGCCGTTTGAAATCGAATTCTCCAAGGATTTCTTGGAGGGAAAATTGACGTTGGAGCCTACCAAGGAAGAACCTGAGGTGTGTGTTTGTGTTGGTGAGGTGGGGGGGGGGGGGGGTGTGAATGCATGTGTGGGTGGTTGTGTGTGCGTGTTTGTGTGCATGTGTGTGTGTGTGTGCATGTGTTTATTTATTGAAAAATTTTTTTTATATACTTTTATATTGAGGATAATGGAATAAGCACTTATGTGCTTTTTTACACCCAGTCCCCGTGTGTATGCAGTTTTGTAAATTGTGTCATCTGTTCCCACCGGCACACAATGGCCTACTCTTACAAAAAGCGGAACAGGATTTAATGTGTGTGCAAGATGTTCTGCGTGCGTTCGCAAATGGGGCCTGGGTTTATAGTCTCATCCGAAGGGCTTTTCGGGAGAGCGGAGTCAGCACTGATGTAAACTCCAGGGGAAAATATCCCCCTGAATGGAAATCAAACCCGGGTCGTCAGATTGTGAGCGCAATGTACTAACCACTTGGCTATCTCTGTGGGTGAGTGTGTGTGTCCGTGTATGCGTGTATGTGCATGTGTGTGTGAGTGCATGTGAAATGTGTGTTTGTATGAGTGCGTGTGTTTCTGCATACATGCACGTGTGCACATGCATGTGCCCATGTCTGTGTGTGTGTTACATTGGTGGTTTTGCTCGTCTTGTACTTCCTTGTACCTTTGATTTGTGGTATGCAGGATGAATGACTATCGTCAATCAGCATGTCTGGCTTAGTTAAAAGCTGTGTGTAGGAAGAACCTGAGGTGAAGACCCTTTGGTCAGGCTCACTCATTCACAAGTAGGCCTCCTCTCAGTCCCAGTATCTCCCAGTTTTAACAAGCTAGTCACGGTTCATTGGAATACACCCTCTGTCACAACTGGGGGGACAGGATAGCCTGGTGGTTAGAGTGATGCACATTGCGCTCGTGACCTGCTGACCCAGGTTCGAACCTTGTTCAAGAGAATTTTTCTTCTGTTGTTAACATCAGTGCCACCAACTCCACTCTTCCCAAAAGTCCTTCGGATGAGACTACAAACCGTGGTCCCATGGTCGAATGCACACAGAACATCTTGCGCACACGTTAAACCCTGTTCCGATTTTTGGAAGAGTAGGCCATTGTGTGTCTATGGGAACGGTGGACAAAGTTTACAAAACTGCATATACATGGGGACTGGATGAAAAAAGGCACACGAGTGCTTATTCCATTATCCTCAGAATATAAGAAGAAGAACAACAACAACAAGTATGACTACTTTCAGTCCCAATATTTCCCAGTTTTAACAAGTTAGTCATGGTGCATTGGAACACTCCCTCTGCCACAATTCATCCTCAGTGTTTTTAATGCATTTCAAACACTTGTGGATGGCCCAGACCAAAATGCATTGTCAGTTATTGATGTAAGCTAAGTGCCAAGGCCTACATTAAAATGTCTATATGCCTTAAAATCTTACGTAAATACTGTCTTCAGCCACAACAAGCTCTTAGCAAAACAACGTGCCCTCTCCTTTAGTGAAGCACTCTCTTTACAAAACGGCATACACAGGAGACAAGATGTAATTATTTTGTTTAAAGCACGTGAATATTTCATTATTCTCAAAATAAAAGAATAAATAAATAAATAAATGAGGAAGAAAATCCTCTGATGCACTCTCTTTAAAAAAAACTCTTTAAAAGACAGCATACAAGGGGACAGGATTTTTTCTTTTTTTTAAGAAAAAAGAGCACTTGAGTGCTTATTCCATCATCCTCAAAATAAAAGAAATAAAGAAAGAAACAAAGTAAAGGGGGAAAAAATCCTCTGATGTCAGAGTGTGGATGCCTCTATGGCGAGGTATTCGAAAACAGCTGTGCACGCAAACTTCTCATTCAGTGCTTACTTAATGGTCTGACAGTTTTTCCCAGATGCGATGAGTGAGACAGACTGCATATTCTGGATGACCCCCCCCCCCCCCCAAATGTTAAACTGGGGAACATACAACAACAACGACAACAACAAACACTTGAAATACAATCTTGAATTTTGCTGATTGTTTCTGATCTTTTAAGGTTGATTATGACTGTCGATGATGTTATCCACAAATGGCCAAATGATAGGCTAGCATTGGTCAAAATCGAGGCAATAGGACAGTGGTTTTTGGACTAAAGTGTTTGTGTTTGATGTATCGCAGGAGTCGGATGAAGAAGGGAGACTATCACTGGCCCCCACAGACATCTACCTCTCCCCTCCCTCCACCCCCGGCAGCCTCTCCATGGTGGATCTGACCCTGAGGTCAGAGGTCAGCAAGTATGACCTCCTTCAGCAGATGAAGTCCACTTTGCAGATGTTGATAGGTCAGTGTTTGTTTTTAAAAGATTATTTTGCAGGCTGTGAGTGTGTGTGTGCCTGTGTGAATGTGTGTGTGCGTAAGTGTGTGTGTGTGTGTGTGTGTTTCTTCATATGTATTCATGGTACACATGTATATGGAATATATGACCTCTCTCTCTCCCTCTCTGTCTGCTTATCTGCCTGTCTGTCTCTCTCTCTTTCTTTCTCTGACATGCCATTTTCACCTCTGTCTGTCTGTTGTCTGTCTGTCTCTCTCTCTCTCTCTCTCTCTCTCTCTCTCTCTCTCTCTCTCTTCTCTGTTCTCTCTCTGTCTGTCTCTCTCTCTCTCTCTCTCTCTCTCTCTCCATCCTTCCCCCCCTCTCTCTCTCTCCCTCCATCCTTTCATCTCTCTCTCTGTCTTTCTCTCTCTCTCTCTCTCTCTCTCTCTCTCTCTCTCTCTCTCTCTCTCTCTCTCTCTCTCTCTCTCTCTCTCTCTCTCTCTCTCCATCCTTCCCCCCCTCTCTCTCTCTCTCCTCCCTCCCTCCCTCTCTCTCTCTATCTCTCCCCCCTTTCTCTCTCCCCCTTCTTCCCTCTCTCTCTCTCCCTCCCCTTCCTCCCTCCCACCCTCCTTCCCTCTCCCTCCCTCCCCCCTCTCTCTCTCTCTCTCTGCCTTTACTTTCTCTCTCTCTCTCTCTCTCTCTCTCTCTCTCTCTCTCTCTCTCTCTCTTCTCTTCTCTCTCTCTCTCTCTCTCTCTCTCTCTCTCTCTCTCTCCTCTCTCTCTCTCTCTCTCTCTCTCTCTCTCTCTCTCTCTCTTCCCCCCCCCTCCCTTCCCTCTCTCTCTCTCTCTCTCTCTCTCTCTCTCTCTCTCTCCTTGTTCCTGAATGTAAAAGACGATGCTGACTCACATGATGGTTGTGGCCTCACAGCCAGAGAACAGGCTCTCAGAGGCACAGACGAGCTGCCCAAGGAACCAGAATCTGAAATCGAGGAACCAGCGACGGGTATACTCCCCCCCAGCCCCCACCCCCTCCACCCCACCCCCCACCCCTTCATTTATGTCCGTGTACCATCCTCTGAGTTCTTTTTTGTTGTTGTAGATATGTAGTTGGAAATAGTGTAGCTTTTTGTTGTTGTTGGTGGTGTTGGTCATTCGGGTTTGTGTAGTTGACGCTTGGTATATTTCTGTCTTGGA
This sequence comes from Rapana venosa, assembly GCA_028751875.1. NCBI lineage: Eukaryota > Metazoa > Mollusca > Gastropoda > Neogastropoda > Muricidae > Rapana > Rapana venosa. The sequence goes on along the minus strand of CM054142.1, from coordinate 32,979,292 downwards.
AACGAATTTGGTTATATTCTTATAGTTTGCAAAGTCGGTCTTTCAAATCTGCTCTGTGCTTTATATAACGCTGTCCCTAGGTTAAGAGAGAGAACCTGGGTTTTTTTCCCCCAGCGCACGTGCACTAAGCACATTAGTATGTTACGGTACCCCAGTAGTGGGTGATACGGAGGGAAGGGTTAGTAGATGATTGGTTGCCCGAATGCGGGTTACCCGTAGGGAAAAGGTTAATCATCTTAGCTGATGTTGAAGTATGCACAGCACGCAAATCCAGCATAACTCAGTCCAAGGCCTGGTGCTAAAATTAGCGTGACCCTTCCTTTTACCTAGTCCAAGTGTGGTCAGTTTCAGGTGTTTTGGGGTTGTTTTTTATTATTGCATGATGATCAAGTGATAATGAGGGTGACGTAATGACGACCCTTCCTTTTACCTATTTTAAGTGTTGTCAGTTTCTGTTGTTTTTTGTGTTTTTTATTATTGCATGATGATCAGTGATAGTGAGGATGACGTAATGATGACCCTTCCTTTTACCTAGTCCAAGTGTGGTCAGTTTCTGTTGTTTTTTGTATTTTTATATTATTGCATGATGATCAAGTGATAATGAGGGTGATGTAATGATGATCCTTTTACCTAGTCCAAGTGCGGTCAGTTTCTGCTATAATTATCACTAGGTGGTATAGAACGGATAGCAGCTGAAAGTTGGGGAAACTGACAGCTGTCTATGGTTTTGTTTCTCGAGTATCCGACTTTTGTCACTTTTTTTAGTTATCGTTGATTTGTTCGTTTGGTTTAGTCCAGACAGGGTTGGCTTAAACTCAAGACCACTTGTACTCAAGAGATAACCTTATTTTCTGTTTCGCATTTTAGATTTTTTTCAGAAGATGTTTTAGTTCACTGTTTTTTTTTCTTGTTGTTGAATTTTTAATGTTGAATTGTTTGTTGTATAGACAGTATTGTATTGTACAGCAATTTTAGTGATTGTAGTTGTTTTTTTTCTCTCAGTGAAATTCGGGGTGTGGACAGCACTACCTTCTTTTTTTATAATCTTGATTGCGTGTATATCTTTGTCCATGGAACTGAGGGTTTTTTATTTTGTCGTTTGTTTTTTTAACCAAAACTGTCTCCACATTTGATTTTTTCTTAGAAAACAAGGTGATGACATTGATCCCAGGCAAAAAAAGAAGTCTGATCTAAATGTTTATGCCTAATTTTTTTTCTGGAATAAAATTCTTCCTAATGTGTGAGCAGGTTGATTGTTTTTAGTCACATAAATGCAAAACTTTCTTTCATTCCATGGAGATTAATAAATAGGCTGGTACAAAATGATCCAGTGTAAAAAAAACATGCTATACACAAGAGATGTAGCTATTAGTAAACAATACTTGTGATTGTCAAGATTGAAATTAAAACCTTTCACCTAGAGATGAGCCAGCTATTTTGCACATAACAGAAATTATCAATGTGGTGATGGTGGTGTTTTTTTTTTTAGGGGTGGTGGTGGTGTTTGTTGCTGTTATGTTTTATACAAGTTTCAAGAAACGGTCTATTTTCGGTGAAAGCGCTAGTCGTTTTGAAAAATGATTTACAAATGTGTCCTTAGTGTTATATATTATGGGCATATGTATTGCATATGTTTACCGTGCTTGGCTAAATTTTTCTCTTCAGTATGCTGAAGGCCTTAAATGTGAAAGACTTGAGGTATGTAGAGTGCATGCCTTGTATATACTACAACATCAGATTTTCATAAGCTGTAGTTATGATATCCCTCAGTGCTTAAAATCTTTATGTATGTAGAATGCATGCTTTGCTCTGTATTCAGACCTGTCATTTCTTTTTATCTTAGCTATTGCTATAGTTGTACATATTCTCCATACCCTGTGCTTAAGTCTTTTGATAATGATGCTCAATTCAATATTTCATTGATAAATCTAAGATATCTATGCTAAATCAGGAAATCTTTCATGCACTTTTACAGGCTACAAAAAGCTTCTGATTATAATCCTCACCCCTGCCATTAAATTTTTACCCTCAACCAAATCTTATTTTTAAGTCAGTCATGATTATGTAGCTCATTCGTGATCACGCACCAAAATGGCCAATGAATTCAAATGTACAATGTCCTAAGGTACAAGTGTTTAGCTGAAAGAGTCACTGATGGGATTATGCTTTGAGCAAAATTGATGAATGATCTTGATATCTCTGTTTCGAATGTTCACAAGCGATGAAGCAGACCACTGGAATATCAAGAGAATCCTTTGAATTTACTTCATGGTGCTTACTTACTGTACAGATGTTTCGTCCAGCATCATACACAAACAGTGTGCTGCTGCAGTTTGCATTCAAACGAGTATTGATCATTTTGCCCTCAAACTCAGAAAAAATACAAAATAGGATGTGCCATACTTCCTCTGGCCACATTGAATTTTCATATTAGCCAGTTGAGATACAACAGTGCTAATGATTGGTACAGTGAACAATGAACAAAATTTATTCTTCAGGCCACCAGCCCCTAGAATGGTGTCAAACCAAACATATCAAAACAAAGCCAGAACAAAACATGACACATATGGCAACTGCAAAAGCATGACTAATGAGAACATGGGACTATCCAAAATTGTGACAAAATGATCTACTTTTAACAGTTGTGTACATTCAACGTAGATACTCCAAATTTCAACATAGATATATGAAGAGAAAATATTCTTGACTGCTAATTCCTTACCTGCTTAGGAGGTGAGCCTTACTATGAATCTAATTCATGGTAGATGTATGGGTCAAAGTTTAGGAATCACAATCATTGCCTTTTATAGTTCACACGATAGTCTAAATGCCTTGGTGCATGTTTCAGGAACTTATTTTATGTATATACTGTATTTTGTTCAGCCACTTATAAACTAAGGCTACCCACCGTGTTTTATGTAATAGAATTGCAAGCTGCTATCTTTATTTCACAAGTTGGGAGTAATAGATGGTACTCCATGATGAATACATGAAAATATCATCCTGGTCATGCGCCTGATACCACACATCTAGTTATGCTTGCATTTATGCATTCATCCACTTCTATACACACACACAGGAAGGCACGCATACATACACAGATGCTCAAACACAGACACACAGACAAACACACATAAATGCACATGTACATATGCATATCTATGCGTGTACACGTGTGTGCACACACACTCACTCACGCACATGCACACACACACACACACACACGCATGTATGCATGCATGCATGCACACAGACACATACACACACTACACAACACACATCACACACACACACACACACACACACACACACACACACACACACACACACACACACACACACACACAATCATTGCTGTTAACCTTTTTTTTTTTAAGCAAAGATCCTAATTTCTTATTATGCATTGTGCTGTTCACGTTAACTGTGTTAAACATCCTAACTAACTTAAGAACTGAAAAGCAAGGACAGAATGTCTTATTGTTAAAAGTGCCGTTATCCTCTTTAAAGAAAGATTCCACAAATTGTCTCCTAAATGTGTGAATATGTAGATATGTATCAGATGAAAAGTGAACATGTATTGAAATGTGTCCTATGGGTAGGTATTGTTTCTTGTTCAGCACTTCCATTGAAAGAAATAACTCTGCACTTCAATCCTTAGTATTACACTCTGAAAATTGCTTACAAATTATGGCAGTGCATGGTGTGTGTGTGTGTGTGTGTGGTGTGTGTGTGTGTGTGTGTGTGTGTGTGTGTGTGTGTGTGTGTGAAGTCAAAGTCAAGTCAAGTCAAGTCAAAATGATCTTTGTTGATGGTAACAGATTCACTTTTATTCATCCTCTGTGTGGGTGTGTTCATGTGTGTGCATGAATGTGAGTCCGTGTCTGACTGTGTGTGCCATCAATAGTTTTTAAAACCTTTCACTCTTTCTTAACTTTACAAAAACTTTTATCACCATCACTTTTTTTCCATTTCAATCATCCTTTATATATATATATATATATATATATATATATATATATATATATATATATATATATATATATATATATATATACGCGTGCATCATTTTCAGAGAAGCAAAAGAAGAAACAGAAGAAACGGTCGAGAGTGTCCGTGACCAAAAAGGACAAAGCGGAGGAGGGTCAAGGGTCAGAGAACGCTGTCACGGAGAAGGAGGCAGATGTAGCAGCACCCAAGATGGACATCAAGCAGTTTGAGTTCCCCAGGTTTGAAGGATCGCCTGGCCCCACCCCTACATTGACTCCATCCTCCTCCCCTGAAGCGGTGTCGGAGGCAGAGTCATCAGAGGTGAGACAGGCGTGGCAGTCGTGCGCTGAATGTTGAAGAAGATGAATCACTCGGAAATACGGGGCTGTTGACGAGTTGTGTTTGCATGAGGGGATGGGTGGTGGGGTTGGGTTTTTTTTCCCCTCATTTATTTTTATTTTACTCTTTTTATTTCGAGGATAATGGAATAAGCACTCATGTGCTTTTTTTTCATTCAGTCCCCGTGTGTATGCAGTTTTGTAAATTTTGTCATCCGTTCCCATCGGCACACAATGGCCTACTCTTCCAAAAAGCGGAACAGGTTTTAACGTGTGCGCAAGATGTTCTGCGTGCGTTCAGACCTCAGTTTATAGTCTCATCCGAAGGACTTTTCAGGGAAGTGGAGTCGGCACTGATGTTAACTCCAGAGAAAAAAATCCTCTCGAACGAGAATCGAACCCGGTTCAGCAGATCACGAATACATCACTGTAACCACCAGGCTATCCCGTCCCTCCTTGGAGTCACGTGTCCTGTGGGCGTGACTGTGAACCAAGGTGTAAATGCTTGCTATAGCTCTGAGGTTCACCAAGGGTCAGGCTTTGCATATGCGACCATTTTTACCCGCCACTAAGGTAGCCGCATTCCGACTTTGGAGATGGTGTCTAAACACGATGCCTCTGTGAACACTTTTTTTTGTTTTGTTTTGTCATCCATTCCTACTGAATTGAAATGGCCTACTCCTCCAAAAGGTGGAAAAGGCTTTTAACATGTGCGCAAGATGTTACATGTGCATTTACACATAGGGGCTTCATTTATAGTCTCATCCAAAGGACTTTTTGGGGGGAGTGGAGTAGGTAGTGATGTTAACTTCAGGGGAGAATCCCCAAAATGGGGATTTCCGTGGTGGCTTGATCCTGGGTCATCAGATACACGAATGCAGTGCTCAAGATTACTTTTAGGCTATCCTGCCCCCAAAAAGGGGTGTACAATACAGTACCCAGCATGCAGTCTTCAGTGTGGAGATAGATGGACTCTCAAGATCAGCTTTCCCAAGACACACCGCATAGAAATTTAAGTACAGATCCCCAAAGATTTTACAGAGAGTAAAAGTGAAAAACAAGAGAGATTGAAATTTATTTATCTGTTTATTCAAATTCTTCTATTTTGAGGATAAGGGTTTAAATACTCACATGCTTTTTTTTACATCCAGTCCCCGTGTGTATGCAGTTTTGCAAATTTTGTCGTCCAGTCCCATCAGCACACAATGGCCTACTCTTCTGAAAGTCGGAAAGGGTTTAAATGTGCGTGCAAGAGGAGAGAAAGAGAGAGAGACAGACACAGAGAGAGAGAGAGAGAGAAGCATCAGTTTGCTAAGACATTGTTTAAGTGACCTTTTTAGAAAAAAATTATGTATTTTTAATTTTTATTTATCTTATTAACTGGTGTTTTACGAGCGTTTAAACAATCTCATGGTAGTTTTTTGTTTATTATCGTCTTTTATTTTAACAGGAAGAGCAAACAGACATAGAGGATGAGCTGAAAGAGCTGCTACCACCCAAGAAAATCCCTGACATGCAGTTGGTGGCTGGTGAGTACAGGCCTAGGGGCAGCAGACGTACAACTTCAGTCACAGTCAAACCTCAGCATTGGCGTAGAAAGCCTGACAGATATGTTGAAGTTTCCAAGCCTGCACTCTCTGTTGGGGATGCTGGGGGACTCCTGTCAGTGTTAATAGCATCCCCACCTTCAGGAAATTATGCGCTAGGAATTCCCTCTTTTCTATCCCTCTGTTTGTTTCTGCCTTGGGTTTTTTTTTATTCCTGTCGCCTCTTTCTTGTCTATTTTTCTGCTTTCTTGTTCCATTCTCCTACCTTTTTTTTCAGAAATACTTAAAAATAAGACACAATAAGACTTCAGAGATTCTCCACTGTCAAATTCTGATGTGCTGGGTCTGACTTATCAAGTGCTTAACGGCTGTGCAGCGCATTTTCACTCGTATGACGGACATCAATAGTTGCTGTCTGAATATTCGACAAAGGAGAAGAAACCTGTACCATTCAGATCTAGGGAGAAGCAGTAGCTTTCTTTTTGTGAATCTGTAGATCGCTCTTGTCTTTTTCTGAAAGACAACAAGAGTCATAGCAAGTGATAAGAAAGAAGGTGGCAGGATGGTTAAGAGGTTCATCTGCCCAACACGTAAACCCTGAGGCTCTGGGTTTGATTCCCAACCTCGCCCTTTCTTCCCAGTTTGACAAGAAAATCAGACTGAATGTCAAAGTCCTTTCGATGAGAATATAAACTAATTCCCCATTTGCAAACACATGCAGAACATTTTGTGCTCATGTTAAAAGCCTGTTCCATCTTTCGAAAGAGTAGGCCATCTTGTGCTGATGGGAATGGATGACAAAGTGTTTAAAAACCCTTGCATACAAGTGCCTTGTTAAGACTCCATCCCCAAAGTTGGAGTATGGCTTCTTTTATTATTTATTTATTTGTTCACAGTTCCTTTCTCCAGACTTTTTTTCCACTTGTAATATATAAAAAAAAAAAGGAGGGGGGGAACCCCACCTAAATCTTGGTTGATAGAAAATTAACTTTAAAAGACATTGTTGATAAAAAAAATTAACTTTGAAAGACATTGTTGATAGAAAATTAACTTTGAAAGTCATTGTTTTCTCTTTTTCAGATTGTACTTTGTTTACACTGTGTGTGTATAGTGGAACATTTTTTTTAATGACTGTTGTAAGGAAGTTTGCTTTTGTTGTTGTTGTTGTTTTCTGAAACATCACCTGTTTTACGAGTTTTTTAAAGCTTGACAGTGCTCAATTTCTATGTTTTGGTTTTCACTTGTGTTGGTCTACTTTTCTGTTCTTTATTGATTAATTTGTTTGAATGTATACATTTTTTTTCTTTTGTTTTCTGTTTGATCCCAAGATAACACTTTAGGTAGGCGAACTGTGTGTTATTAGAGTGATCCGGTTTAAGTTGTACCTTGCAATTTTGCTATGTGATATCTACTAGTGTGTTTTGGAAAAATTGTTTTTGTTGTTGTTTTTTTGTTGTTCATTTAGTTAGGGTTGGGGGGTTTTTTTGGGGGGGTTTATTTGGGGGGAGGGGTTAGGGCTAAAGGAAGAAGAGATTGTGTGTGTATGTGTGTGTGTGTGTGTTTGCATGTGTGTGTGTATGTGTGTGTGTGTGCAGGTTCTTGCACGTTTTATGTGTGCAGGCTTTTGTGCACACATGAAAACATATTTTTCAAAATCATATTGAATCAAGTAAATAAAATCTACAGTTTAAAAACATATTCCAGGCCATTTTCTTAGTTGCTTACCGTGACTAATGACATTCTGACTGGTTCTACAGCCCTATAAAGCAATGGAGTGAGTGCTTTGTGGCGTTGTACTGACATGTTGTCATCCTTCCCCCATGACTGATAACACAGGGTGATATGGTTTTTCATAAAGGGAACTTTCATGTTTTTCATCATGTAGAGAATCTGAAAATGTTTCTGTGCTGTATCAACTTGACTTTTCTAAAAATGCATTCAGCAGGATGCATGATACATTACTGTTCAAAGTATGTTTATTAGACATAATGAACCCATTATGCTAACCCCCCAAAACCACCCCTTCAAAGGACAAAATGTTTTAATTGAACTGAAATCAAACTTTTTTGTTTCTCCTTCGACTTTTACTTCCATGTACAGTGTATCGTTCTGACTTAATCCTCTGAATTGTAAGTCAAAAGCAAACAAACGAAATCTCCTTCTAAGTCATTCTTTGCTTGGTAATAAAATTGTAAAGAGCCTTTCTGTTTAAACTGTCCTTCACTATTTCCTTATAACTTTACTGTCTTTCAGGGTTGGGATCATTACCAGAATGATATGAGCGTGGGTGTACAGTAACAGGGATTTTATCTCTGAAACGTTACTTGTGGGATGTGGTTCTATGTATGATATCATTATTGATTTGTTTGTTGTGTTCACTTTTTCATGTTTGGTTGTTCGGTTGTTTTATTTATTTTACATGTTTTTAATGTTCCTTTTTTGTTTGAATGCAGTTAGTGTATGATCACTTTATTGAGAAAATGAGGTTACATAATATATTTTGTATAATCATCCAGTTAGTTTCAATACTTCATATGCCTCAGATGTGGTTGGTTGGTTGGTAGGTAATCTCTCTCTCTCTCTCTCCTCTCTCTCTCTCTCTCTCTCTCTCTCTCTCTCTCTCTCTCTCTCTCCTCTCTCTCTCTCTCTCTCCTCTCTCTCTCTCTCTCTCTCTCTCTTTCATTTTTTTAAAGTGGCTCTTGCCAGTGATGGTTTCAGAAGGTAATTTATACAATTAGGAAAAAATAGGGAAAGGCCTTGTGTTATGAGGGGGAAGAGGAGACAGGAGGGACAGATTGAGGAAAATTTGTGGTTGAAGTTCAACTTTTTTTCAGGGAATGTTTTGACTAGAAACCAAGAGCAAAAGAAAGAAATGATTGGTGAAATTGTCACGTCCTGTTTTCGGCGTCAGATGTTGGTGAGCACTGTAAAGCCACATAGCAGATCTATACACTGGTTTTACTCAGAACTGAAAGGTGCTCCATCATTAACACTGTCCCTACTTTATTCCCAGTACCCGTGCACTGTGCACATTTGTATGCTACCGTAACCCAGTAGTGGGTGATACAGAGGGAAGGGTTAATAGATGGTTGGTTACCTTATAGCGGGTTACCTGTAGGGAAAAGGTTAAGTTTGTTGTGTGGTTCTTTAACAACAATGTTCAAGAAGGTAAAGATTTGATACGATTGGTATACAGTTGATATCAATAACAGCCATAGCTCTGATTCTTACATGATTTGCAAAGCACCCAGGAAAAAAACAAAAAAACAATATCTAACTTTTGACAATTTTTTGTAGTGTACATTCTCACTAAATAAAACACAAAACGTACTGACAAACAGGTGAACCCACATAGGTCCTTTCAACCTCTATCAGTCTGGCAAGGGAAAGATCGTTTTGTTCTGAAAACATACCCGGACACAAAACACCATTTCCTTATGCGAGAATTGTGGCTCTTTGAGCAATACAAAAAATAACCCGACATTGGAGATATGTGGATGGAGTTCAACAGTATATTTTGTGATATAAAAGACCCGCCATCTTTTTCCTCACTTGGTCCCCACTGTCCTCAGAGGCGGTCATTCAGAGAGAAAGAATCAGAAAGAAGAAAGAGAAGGAGGAATCTGGTGAGACGTAATGTAGTGCTGGCCAGCTAGCTAGAGAGTAACACAGTCCTGTATCATTGACGTGCAGTTTTGGGGGTAGGGGGAGTTTTGTGGTTTGTTTAGGTTTCTTTAGGTAGAGTGTGGGCACTGCATTTTGCCCAGATTATGTATTAATAGGTTAAGAGTTTTATGCTGAAGTGTGCTTTTTTTTTCTTTTTTAGGTAGAGAGGGGGTACTGGCATCTTATCCAGAATATGTGTTTATAATTCAAAGAGAAAGTACTGGCATCTTATTCAATATATGTATTTGTAATTCAAAGAGAAGGTACTGGCATCTTATCCAGAATATAATTCATAATTCAAAGAGAAGGTACTGGCATCTTATTCAGAATATGATTTATAATTCAAAGAGAGGGTACTGCATCTTATCCAGAATATAATTTATAATTCAGACATTTTATTTTAACATCGCTTTTAGTTTTGACCATGTAATTCTCAGTCATTCATAATAACTGGTTAGTAATAGTGGCGATTCTGTATACTTTTTATCTATTCTTGTTTTATTTTTTTTAATGAACTGAGTTAAGCAAAGCAAAATAAGAATGCAGTTGACTGTAATACTGAAAAGAAAGAAACTTGGAAAAGAAAGCCAGAGAAGTATTTCTAAAGGTTAAATTTTTGGGGGTATGACTTTCAATCTTGAGATTTCTGTGGTTATTATGCACTTAGTTAGTGAATTTAACAGGTTCTTTTTACAAAAAAAGTTTCCATATATCATCATAGTATTACTATTATTAGTCAAATAACAAACTCAGTTGGATTCTGCCCAGGTTTTTTCTTTATCTTATTCTGACTCAGTTTATTTGATAATGTAATCTTTTGAAGAACATAGCTATTCTCACTTTAAAAGAAAAGGAAAACTATGTACACATTTAAAATGCAGTTGTAAAAGTTTTGTTTGATATCTAATGTCAGTATTTGCTTATTTTGCTGTGAGACTATGGCATTATGAATGAGAAAATGTTGCGGCTCCTAGGATAGCCCGGCTTCTGTGTGTGTTTATTTTATTTTTTTATTTTATTCTTTTATATCGAGAATAATGTGTGTGCGCACGTGAGTATATGTGTGTGTGCATGCATGAATGTGTGTGCATACGTGTATGTGTGTATATTTGTGCGTGAGTGTGTGTGAGTATGGGCAACAGTGTTGTGTATGCGTGAATGTGTGCATGTGTGCAGGAATGTATGGGCTGTAGCATGCTTGCATGCAGGCGGCGCATGCACATTGTGTGCCCGTGGGGTGTGTTGTGATGATGTATGGGGTGCTTGCGTAATGCATGCTTTGCAGCGTGCTTCCCATCATACACATGGTTTTGTGTGTTTGGGTGTAGTTATGGAGAAAATTTTTCATTTGTGCAGGTATGTGTTTGTGTCATGGTGTGTCATCCATCAGTACGCATTTTATTGTTGGTGTTGCTGAGAATGGTAGAAATGATGCAAGAGTGAGGAGGTGGGTAGAATTGGGACTGATTGCTATGTGAAGTAGACGTTAAATGCGGTTTGGGTTTGGGAAGGTGGTGTAGATGTTATGGTATCTGTTATGGGTTTTTTTGGTTGTTTTGTTGTGTTTGTTTTGTTTGATTTATTTACATGTGCCTTTGTGTCAATAACACTTAATGCTTACGTTTGTTTTGTTGTGTCTGTTTATTTAATTTGTATGATATTTTTGTTTTGTTTGTTGGTTTTGTGTATTTTTTTGTTGTTGTTTGTTTCATATGTACTTTGTTAAGATTTTGTTTTGTTTGTTTTTTCTTATTGTGACTTTGTTATGATAATTTTGTTTTGTTTTGTTGTGTTTTGTTTTTGTCTGCTTATTTCACATTTTGCCTTTGTGTTAAGATTTTGTTGTGTGTGTTTTCGTTTTGTTTATTATTTCACTATTTTGATAATTGTGAACTGGGGTATCTATATGGCTCTTGCAGTTGGCTAGGCTGAAGTATAGGGTTTACAGGTTACCTGAACCTGAGTTTTCAAGTCTTGTTTTAAAAAAATTTACAGTGTTTAGAAATTTTTAAAAGTTATGAAATGCTGGAAACAAAACATTTTGAAATGTATGAATTATCATTTTGAATAAAAAGACTTTTCTACAAAACAACACACATCAATAACAAAAGAACAATAAGTGGGGGAAATAAGACAAATTATATATGAACAAAAAAGTCTATGGAAAAACATTGTACAGGATGAATAATCCTCGTTTTATTATGACAAAACTTAAATTTACAAAGATTGTTACCTTTTTAGTTATTTGGGGGGGGGGGGGGGGGGGGGGGGTTTATGGGTTTTTATTGTTTTGTTTGAATAGGGAGAAAGAAACACCTTGACTTTTCTGAGGAGTGGTGCTAAAAGCAAGGTAACTTTTCTTGACCGACGGACGTACCACAGAACACTCACCAAAAAACACGACATCATCTAAAAAAAAAAAGGGGGACAACCTGACACCAGAATCGCTACACACACACTCTCAACTAAACCACACCATTCACTCCACAACACACACCAACACACACACACACAACAACACCCAAACCAACACCCACCACCCCTCACACACACACACACCACACACACACAACCCCCCCCTCCACACACACACACTACAACACCACCCCCCTCCGCCACACACACAACACAACCACACTAACAACCCACCCCCACCCACATACTCACACACTACACCCCTCCCCCCCAACCACCCCCACCACCCACACACCACCCACACCCACACAAACAACCCTCACACTCTCTCTCTCTCTCTCTCTCTCTCTCTCTCTCTCATCTCTCTCTCAATCTCTCTATGCTACTCTTCTTCATCATCTTCTCTTCTCACTCACTCCTCTCTCTACTCTCATAAATATAAATATAATATAATATATATAATATATATAATATATAACCCCCTGAGAAGGCGAAAGCCGAAATATTTGGGAACATTTATTATGCTGGTGTTATGCTTCACTTGTGTGGTATATGTATAAATAATATATGTGTGTATATAAATATATATCTAATATAATATAATCTATATATAATATATACACATCATTACCCCCCCCTCCCCCCCCAAAAAAAACACCCCACCAACCAACCAACCAGAAGCGGGGATACAGCACAAGGTGAACAGAGAGTTGGGGGGCAAAGCTGTCAAGGAGGACCTCCCAGCCCCCAAGAGGACGCGCAAGGCCATCAGCGACGTGGAGATCGACGCGGAGGCGCTGATGAGAGGGGCCCGCCAAGCCCCTGCCAGGGTCGTCCGCAAAGAGGCCGACCACAGTCACGTGGGCACCTCCACTATGGACGCCGGGGAGGTAGGTTTCTAGGGGTTGGTGTTGTTCCGGTGGTTTTTTAGGGGTTTGTTGGGGGTTTTTTGTCTGTAGGTTTTTTTTTGGGGTGGTGGGGTGGGTTGGGGGAGGTGGGGTGGTTTGTTAGAAGTTGTATTGACTGTTTTGTTTTGTGAATGAGAATGTTGGAAAGATTTGTATGTTGTTTTATTGTGTGTGATTTGCTTTGTAATGTGTTTTGGGGGGGTATTGTTTTGTTGGGTTTTTGGTTGGTTTGTTTGTTGTTGTTTTTTTGTCATTGTTTTTTTGGTGGTGTGGTTGTTGTGTTTTGGGGGGGTTGTTTCTTGGTGGGTATTGTGTTTGAGGGGTGGGGGGAGGGTGATGAGAGACCAGGAAGGTGAGGAAAGAGAGAGCATGGAACATCAGTTAATGTGTTGATTTAAGCGTGTTTGTGTGTGTGTTTTGTTTGTTTGTGTGTGTTAGAGAGAGAGAGTCTGTGTTAATTGTTTACCAAATGGTCTGAATATTTGTATTAGAAAAAAATGCAGTGGAATGATACTTTGTGGGTTGGTTGTTTTCTGTTTGTTTGTTGGTTTTTTTGCTTTTATCAGCAAAATGTGTTTAATAAGCATTTGTGTCTGTGTATATACGCTTTTTTTTTTTATTCACATACATTTACAATAAAGCTTTTTATCTGTATGTTTTGGGGTGAATTTTTTTGTTTGTTTCTTTTTTTTTTTTTTTTTTTTGGGGGGGGGAGAATGGGTGCATATAATGGAGTGTAACAAGTACTGAATTATGTTGGGTTGAAAGATTACAGGAATTGTTCATTTTATAAACACCCTGTTGCTGTTATATAGCCAGTAAAACAAATATACATGCAATCGTTGTTTTGGGCTCACAGTATATCATTGTATCATTGGATCAGACATATCTATATGTATGGAAAGGTGGCTATGTTTAAAAGTAGGGTGGTTTTTTTAGGACCTGATATATTCTGTGTAATAATCATGTACTCCTCCACTTTATCTGTCGTCTTTTTGGTGATTTAAGATTGATTTGGTCGTGTTTGGCCAGATTGCAGAGTTTTAATTCCGTTTTTAAAACACTACTGCATACAGTACATGCATGGGATTTTCATCTTTCAGAATGGTATGAGTTGTTGTTTTTTCTCCAAAATATGAAATATTAAATTACAGACTTCTTTTTTTCATTAATAATGCCCTAAGCCTGAAAATATATTCAAAAAATGCACGCTAATAGTATCCTTCTTAACTATCTTTCGGTGCTTTTTTGTATTAAGTTATATATCATCCTTGTCTCCAACGCTGACTGTCCTTATGCCCACTTGGCTGAGAGTGTGGGGATGTACTGTGGGCAAGGCATCTCCACTATAGTTAAATTTCTGCCCAATTTCCGAAACAGCAGCTGCCTCCTCTGCTGTTTTGGAGGTCATCGTCGAACACGACGGACAAAAACATACGTCCTTGTATTTCCAGATCTGTGCCAAATTAGCATTTTAAGGTATCCCGCATTCTGACTTTGGGGATGCGTTTGTAAATGATGTACATTTTCAGGAAAGGACATGTATTTCTGATTGATATGCAAAGATGTCAGACAAATATTTCTCCTTTTTTGGGGGGGGGAAGGGGTCTGGTGATAATGACTTAAGTCTTCCTTTCCTAGTGATCAGAATAAGTTTGGTCAGCATGTGTTTGTGATTATGTCAATTAAATAGAGTGTGGACCAGGCTGGCCTTGAGCCTGTCCAGCCTGTTGTTGAGCCTGTTGATGAGCCTGTTGATGAGCCTGTTGATGAGCCTGTTGTTGATGATACTGCTATTCTTGAGGACCTGGTATGGTTTTCCCTTATGCTGGGGGTGGAGCATTTTCTGCTTCTTTTTTTTTTTAAAGCTTACAGGTTTAAACACGATGTTAGCGCTTATTGATTAGTTTATTGTTGATATGCCCTTAGTAGTGATAATAAAAGCAGGAATAGCTCTTACTTGACAGAAGCTTGAATGATATGTATCATAAAGATACTGAGAGAAAGATGGAATTTTCAATAATCTGCAGTTTGAATATAAGTCTGTTATTGATTCGTAGATGTACAGACAGATGATAGTTTTGTCCAGAGAAGCACAGATAGATTTTTTTGTTTTACATTAGTAAATATGTGTTGAAAATGCTCACCGTTTGAATTTATTGAACATTTTTGTAGGTGGCGCTTTATTATGTAGAGAATCAGATCAGAGAGGTAAAAGCATAATGTTTAGAGTTGTAGATTTGAGCATGCTCATTGTAGATCTGTAGGTGAACAGTCTTTTTACAAATATTCTGATAACTCTGCAGTAAAAAGACAAGTAGTCAGCCATGTAGATTTTTTTTTTCCGTAGATTTTCATTATTTCTTCTTAGAGAGTCAGAATAGTCATTTTAGATATCAAAGAGCATCTGCTTAGATATGCATTATATTAAATAAGATAGGCAAAGATATTTTGGAAACAAATAATAAAGGTATTATTTGTTTCCTTCCTTTTTTTTTTCTTGAAGACACATCCACCATTGTCAGTTTTTGTGTAGAGGGAAGCTTTTTTTAATTTTTTTTATTTTTGGCTTAAAAGCCCAAGCATTTTCCAGAAATTTTGACCAGTTTTCTGTTTCTCAAATTAGTTTAAAACTCTGTCTCCTTTCTTTTAGGGATCTTGATAGTCTTTTTATCAGATTCATACTTCTTGCAAATTATGCCCCAATTCGAAAAGCTATACTTAATTATAAAATAGCAATATTGCCAAACATAGTTATATATATAGAGAGAGAGAGACATACATACATACATACATACATACACACACACACACACACACACACACACGGGATAGCTCAGTGGTCAGAGTACTTGCTTTCCCAAGCTGAGGTTAAGCAGCATCGAGCATGGTTACCAGTTGGATGGGTTACCGTTACCATTTAGGCGCCTTGGCTTAAGTACAGTTCCCCCAGCTGTAAATGGGTACCTGCCCTCTTTAGAATCAAGGAGAGGAGATGGGCACCACCCTCGACATACTGGCCCCTGGAGAAGCTGAGGTCTCTGATGCCTCAATCCCGTATGACCACATAGGTTATGGAACACTTTTACCTTTATATAGAGATATAGATAGACAAAGAGAGAGAAATGGATATATAGAAATAGATATATGGATAAATATAGATATATAAAATCAGTTGGATGCAATATATATAGATAAATATAGATATATAAAATCAGTTGGATGCGAGATATATATAGATAAATATAGATATATAAAGTCAGTTGGATGCAAAGGGCCTAACTGTGGATGGCATGTTGACTGACGATTGCAGAGGTTAATGAGGAAAAGGTTCCCTCTTCTTGCTCAGCTTCGTGATCGCGTTGCCCTGCAGGGCTCTCAGGTAGCAGCGGTGACTGTCTGCCTCGGTGGTGGTGGCTTTCCCTGTCTGTTTGACTTAGAATCTTGTTTGGGCTCTCTTTGGTTTGTCGGTTATTTGGTTGGGGGTCTCTGTGTGCATATGTGTGTGTGTGTGTGTGTGTGTGTTGTGTGTGTGTGCGTGCGTGTGTGTGGCGTGGTGGTGTGTGTGTGTGTGTGTGTGTGAAGAAAGTGGTTCCTATATGCTGGCGAATTGTTCAGTTTTTTACCTGTATTTTTTTTTTTTGACATAGTGAGTTTGGTTCTCCCATGTTCTTGTGTCTTGATAAGATTGTTATTTTCAATGCTTATGTTCTGATAAGGTTGTTATTTTCAGTGATTATGTTCAAAGGTTGTGTTTTCAGACTGTGTGTTCAAAGGTTGTGTTTTTCAACTGTGTGTTCAAAGGTTGTGTTTTCAGACTGTGTGTGTTCAAAAGGTTGTGTTTTCAGACTGTGTTCAAAGGTTGTGTTTTCAGACTGTGTGTTCAAAGGTTGTGTTTTCAGACTGTATGTTCAAAGGTTGTGTTTTCAGACTGTGTGTTGAAAGGTTGTGTTTTCAGACTGTATGGTCAAAGGTTGTGTTTTCAGACTGTGTGTTCAAAGGTTGTGTTTTCAGACTGTATGTTCAAAGGCTGTGTTTTCAGACTGTGTGTTAAAGGTTGTGTTTTCAGACTGATGTTCAAAGGTTGGTTTCAGACTGTGTGTTGAAAGGTTGTGTTTTCAGACTGTGTGTTCAAAGGTTGTGTTTTCAGACGTGTTGTTCAAAAGGTTGTGTTTTCAGACTGTGTGTTGTCAAAGGTTGTGTTTTCAGCTGTGTGTTCAAAGGTTGTGTTTTCAGACTGTGTGTGTTTCAAAGGTTTGTGTTTTCAGGCTGTGGTTCAAAGGTTGTGTTTTCAGACTGTGTGTTCAAAGGTTGTGTTTTCAGACTGTGTGTTGAAAGGTTATGTTTTCAGGCTGTGTGTTGAAAGGTTGTGTTTTCAGACTGTGTGTTGAAAGGTTGTGTTTTCAGACTGTGTGTTCAAGGTTGTGTTTTCAGACTGTGTGTCAAAGGTTGTGTTTTCAGACTGTGTATTCAAAGGGTTTGTGTTTTCAGACTGTGTTTCAAAGGTTGTGTTTTCAGAATATGTTCCAAGGTTGTGTTTTCAGACTGTGTGTTGAAAGGTTGTGTTTTTAGACTGTTGTGTGTTCAAAGGTTGTGTTTTCAGATTATGTTCCAAGGTTGTGTTTACAGACTGTGTGTTCAAAGGTTGTGTTTTCAGACTGTGTGTTCAAAGGTTGTGTTTTCAGACTCTACCTGTGGGGATTGTGCCGGGCAGTGTTTGTTTTGGTGTATGTGGTTTGTGGTGTTCGTTGTTAGATATTGTAGATCTTACACCAAAGGACATGTATGTAAAACAGATAAACAGTTCAGACTGAGGTTGTCACCATTGCTTACCTGCTCTTGTGGTCCAGAGCACAAAGCTGCAACACATACAGCTCCCCTGCCACCTTCTGAAAAGGACTGATTAAAAAACAAAAGAAGAAACCCTTATGTAGCCAGCTGCAAACCCTATGCAGACTACATTGTATGGCAGCAAAGAATCTAGGAAACCATGGCGACATTTTGCCCTCTGGGCTTGACAGAAGTTTCAATTCAGTGATGAGATGAAACCAACAGAAAAACTAAAATGAAACACACAAAAAACAACATAGACTAACAAATGAACTGTCAGTAGAAATGTGAAGTTGGTAGAAAATTTTTCTGTAGATACTTTTACTGGCTTCCCTTCCTCTCCCCCTACCTTATGGATTTTAGGTTTGTTTGTGTGTTGTTTTTTCAAGTATTGACCCTAACCCCCCCCCCCCCCCCACCTCACACACACAATTCTTCCCACAAAAAGGACACTTATCTTTTATGTTTACTTTTCCCCCTTTGTGTCCAAGAAAATATAACAATGTAGAAAAGATGACTCTTTAACATTTTAAAGCAAAGATTCCCACTTCAGTACTCCTTAGCCTATGGATGTGATCTCACCACTCTGTAGTTGCGTGATGGTAAAACTGACAATCTAATCACACACACAAAAAAGAAAAAAAACTCTTAACATTTTTTTTTCTAGATTGTTCCAGTCCTGTGGCTTAAACTTTCTCCTCATGTCCCCCCTCCCATCAGAGCTCAGTTGTTTTATTTTTATTATTATTTTTTTTTTTAACCTTTCATTTTCTTGTCTTTGTAGTCCCATCTAGACAGTTGGCCTTTGCTCTAGGTTTTTAGCTGTCAAGAGCAGAGTGTGGGCCTCCTGTCGACTTAGTGTAGTATGCGGAGAAAATCAAATGCTTTAGGTTGTAGACTTGTGTTTGGTGGGAATCGTGGTTCGGCTGTTTGCTGTGAAGGGTGGAGGGACCGTTGCGGCATAATCTTAGGGGTCTGATGGGGTTTTTTTGGTTTGTTTAATTCCTTTGATAGGTTTTGCATGTATGTTTGTTTTGTTTCTTGATTTGTTAAGTAGATTTTTTGTTTGTTCATTTATTAAGTAGATGGCAGATTTGGGCTCTGTTTTGGTTTTTGGTTTTAATTTTAGAAATCTTTTTTTAAAAAGGTAGTAGATCTTTCTTGTCCTGCCTCTTTCCCTTTTGTCTTGTTCCTTCTCCCTTTGTTTCTTCCTTATCCTTTCTGTTGTCCTGTGCTCTGTTGCTCTTTCTTGTCATTTCAAAATCTGTCTGTCTGTCTTCTCTCTTCTCTCTCTCTCTCTCTCTCTCCTCTCTCTCTCTCTCTCTCTCTCTCTTGTGCACGCATGTGCTCTGTGCCCTCCTCCCCTGTCTCTCTGTCTCTGTCTCTCTTTCCCTCTCTCTCTAGCTTTCCCTCTGTCTAGCTTTCTCTCTGTCTGTCTGTCTGTCTGACTGCCTCTCTCTGTCTGTCTGTCTGTCTCTCTGTCTGTTGCTCTCTCTCTGTCTCTGTTTCTCTGTCTGTCTCTCTCTCTCTCTCTCTCTCTCTCTCTCCCCTCTCTCTCTCTCTCTCTCTCTCTCTCTCTCGCTCTCTCTCTCTCTCCTTTCTTTCAGTGTTCTCCCACATCTCCCCCCTCTGTTTTTAAAATTTTTTTCTGCTTTGCTGTCTGTCTAATCTCTCTGTCTGTCTTTGTAGTCAAAATATTTTCCTCTATCCATCTCTTCATCTCTCTGTGTCTGTCTCTTACTGTCTGTCTGTCTGTCAGTCTGTTTTCATATTGATATTTATTGATCTCTGTCTGTCTGTCTCTTACTGTCTGTCTGTCTGTCTATATGGTCATATTTATTTGCCTCTGTCTGTCGGTCTGTCTGTCTCTCTGTCCCTCACACACACACACACACTTAATCTCTCTGTGTCTGTTTCTTACTCTCTGTCTGTCTTTCCACATCTACTTCTCTGTCCAAAAATGAGATTTGAAGTTTTTGAGAATTCGATTAATGATCAAATTCTTGCAATTGGCTTTTTTTAATTTCTCATTTATACTGAGTTTTGTGAAGAGTGTGGTGAAAAGTTGAACATGAAATCATGACACGAAATCATGACACGCAGTCATGATGACTGGTGGTGCATGAGACACAGCTTTTGATATTTCTATTTGGAGTTATCTTGAAATGTTTCAACCAATATGAAATGTAGCTTTCTTGTGCCTTTCAAAATTATGAAACGTATCATTGTGCCTGTCAGTATTGTAATTGCCCGTCATGGGATGATTAAAGTGTTTTTGACTCGACTTGACTTGACTTGACAGCCATACCAAGCATGCATATCATAGCCATCGTAATGATCTAAATGATAACCGCATGCAATGAGAAACAATGTAAAAATACCTAGTTATACACAGCGTGCAAATTCAGCATAACTCAAGTCAAGGGTCCAGAGCTCAGTGCTTAAAATTAGCACGCTCCTTCCTTTTACCAAGTCCAAGTGCGGTCAGTTTCTGTTATAATTTGACACCAGCTGGGCTGGGCTGGGATGGAATGGATAGCAGCTGAGAGGAGCTGAAAGTGGGGGGAACTGACAGCCGTGACCTCAGGCTCACAAAGGCTATAGGCCTAAGTGAAGTGTTATTTATTGAGGAAATGCATGGTTATGAGTTGTGTGTCAGTTGTTGAATTTCAGCGTTCAGTTTAGTATCTACACAAACACACATGCAAGGACACGCACACTCGCGCACACATGCGTGCACACAAGCACATGTGCACACACACATACAAAACACAACACAACACACACATACAAATTGAAACACAACACAATACACACACACAATAGACACAAACACATACAACACACACATACACACATGCACACACACACACACCACACTCACACACACACACACTCACACACACAACACACATACTCACACACAACACAGCACAACCTCCCCCCCACACACAACACACACACACATACAACACAACACAAAACACACACACATACACACCACACCCTCACACACAACACAACACAGCCCCCCCAACCCCCACCCCACCCAACCACACTCTCACACACACACACAACAAAACCCCCCCCCCCCACACACACACACACACACACACACACCAGTATGGAATGAACCAGTTTTAACTGCTCTCTGTCTCTGTCTTCTCTCTCTCTCTCTCTCTCTCTCTCTCTCTCTCTCTCTCTCTCTCTCTCTCTCTCTCTCTCTCTCTCTCTCTCCTCTCTCTCTCTCTCTCTCTCTCTCTCTCTCTCTCTCTCTTCTCTCTCTGTCTCTCCATCTCTGAACATCTTGCACACACATTAAATCATGTTCCGCTTTTCGTAAGAGTAGGCCATTGTGTGCCAGTGGGAACAGATGACAAAATTTACAAAACCGCATACACACAGGGACTGGATGCAAAAAAGCACATGAGTGCTTATTCCATTATCCTCGATATAAAAGAATAAAATAAAAATAAATAAAATTATCCTAAGTCATATTTTTGTAACTGACTTCTTGTTATACAGTAACATGTTGTCATTACTATTGCTTTTACCCCCACCAAAATACTAAGCAGTTCGGCAGCCCCCTTCATGTATGGGCCAATGGCCTTTGTGTGAATAAATCATCCAAGTTCTCTCTCTCTCTCTCTCTCTCTCTTCCTCTCTCTCCTCTCTCTCTCTCTCTCTCTTCTCTTTTCTTTTCTCTCTCTCTCTCACTCACTCTCTCTCTCTAACTCTCTCACTCTCTCACTCTCACTCTCTCTCTCTCACTCTCACTCTCTCTCTCTCTCTCTCTCTCTCGCTCTCTCTCTCTCACACTCTCTCTCACTCTCTCTCTCACTCTCTCACACTCTCTCACACTCTCTCTCTCTCACTCTCTCTCTCTCACTCTCTCTCTCTCGCTCACTCTCTCTCTCACTCTCTCTCTCTCTCTCTCTCTCTCTTTTCTCTCTCCATCTCTGAACATCTTGCGCACACGTTAAATCCTGTTCCGCTTTTCGTAAGAGATGGCCATTGTGTGCCGGTGGGAACAGACGACAAAATTTACAAAACCGCATACACAACTGGACTGGATGCCAAAAAGCACATGAGTGCTTATTCCATTATCCTCGATATAAAAGAATAAAATAAATAAAAATAAATTAACATAAAATCTGTACCAGGAAAAGTCCTACAGATCTCCAGTGAAGAAGAAGTCGGTGGCACAGAGGAAGCTGGTCAAACGAGGCAGCCGCACCTTGCAGGATCGAAGACAGTCGCTCAAAGACGGTGCTGCCACCACCACCACCGCCACCGATGTCAAGTCCAAGGCTGTGGGACAGGTATGGTGTGGTGTGTCTGTAGGCTTTGTGTGTGTGTGTGTCCTTACTACGACTTAGCGTGTGATCGTAGATATGTATATGTATGTATGTGTATATATATATATATATATATATATATATATATAGATATATATATATATGTAGGTCTGTTTTGATGTCTGTGTGTAGGCAAGTTGGCGCGTGGAGTTTGTTTGGGGGAATGAGGGGGAGGGGTTAGCTTTGTGTGTGTGTGTGTGGGGGGGGGGGGGGGGGGGGGGGGGGGGGGGGTTGTCTTGTGTGTTTGTTTGTGTTTGTGTGTGTGTGTATTCCAAAGCTTGTTTGTGCAAGTCAGTTGTAGTTGCCTTTTGAGAAAGAAAAAGGACAGGTGTAAACGAAAATGTTTATATGAAATCTCTCAAGCTCACTGCAACAGATCAGCGTACTTTAAAAAAAAAAAAATTATTATTTTCTAAGTGCTCTATTCCATAAGATGCATCTCCTGAATTAAAGGCCAAAAAATGTTGAGAACATTGGAATTTTTTAATCACCTTTCACCCCCCCCCCCCCCCCCCCCCCCCCCCCCCCCCCCCCCCCCCCCCCCCCCCCCCCCCCCCTTACCATCCTCTATATAAACTACATAAAGACAATTGTCGAAACCAGAAATGAATGATTGATCTGGTTGTGAATTGTAATTGCACTTTGTATATAGTTACTACGTCAACCACACATGGCAAGAGCACTTTGAATAATCTTAAGATAAAGTCTGTCATTTTTAACAAAGTTTGATGGTGGATAATTTTGTAACTTTTCTTTTTTACAAAAAAAAAAAAAAACGTTTTGAGGGCAACTACATATCTTACTTGGTTTTCAATCAAGGACATGGACTTTGTTACCACCTCTTTGGGGGCAAAAAAATTAGTGAGCGTAATTGAAAGTAATTACATCAGTTGCGCTTATTTGGAACTTTTCACTTGTTGTAAATGGGGGAAAAAAGATTTGGTGCATTTGTTAAAATGCAAAATTTTCCCCATCAGTTATGGTGGCACAAACGAGGTTACGACAACTGAGTCATGACTTTAAGGAGTCCAATACCATTGCTAAGAATAATTATACTGAGGAAAAAATGTACAAAAAACATACCTGCTGCATTAAATTTGGTCTATAACCAAAGAGAGGCTGATGAAAAATTAGTGGCTAATGACACAGAACAATAAGTCATTCAAATGATGTTGGGTAATAAACAGGCCGTCATCTGAATGTAGACACATCCATGGAGCAGAGAAGCTGGAAAGAATAACAGATTTTATATAAAAAATATTAAAAAAGCCCAGATTTTTTGGTTTTTACATCTGTTGCATGAGTGTCTCAGTGCAGCTTTTGAGATTTTTGGTTGTCAAGAAGTGTGCCTGTAGGATTTGCCTTGGAAGAAGAAAATAGGGCGGAATATATGGCTGGTTGTCCTAGGATGCACATAGCCAGTTGTATTAGAAAGAGCATTGCTGATATATATATATATAAAGTGCATGATTGTCCGCAGTTGCATGATTGGTTGTCAGCAGAAGTGCATGACTGGTTGTGGTTGTTGCATGGCGGCTTTAGGTTGTTTTGGGTTGGTGGGTTTTTTTTTTAATGAATGCTCTTTGTTGTTAGCACAATTCACTTGCATGGAATGCGTGTTTAGTCATTAAAGAATTGCTCAAACCACGTTTGCATGTTTTGTTCCCCATGGTTTGTTTAGAGCTCCCCGAGTGATCCCGAGCAGTTTCTATATATGCTCTGTATATACTCTATATCAATGAAGTGTTTTCCTCAGTTGACATTTTCATCTTTTTTTTTCCCCACAGCCTCAAAACAAAATTCTGTCTCTACATGAAAATCATGACAGGTGTCTTTGTACCACAATCAGGAGTGGTGTTGGGAGTGGATTTTCTTTTTCTTTTTGTAAGAGAACGAAAGAAAAGCATGATGTAGCATTCCGTCCTTACCTCACGCAGGAGAAACACCCCGCCTCCTCCCACAAATCAGAACCCAGTGCCCCCGAGGCCGAAGAACAGGAGAGTCCCAGAAGGGAGACAATAAGCGTGGACATCAAAGTGCGAAGCATTTCCCCCGCACCCGTCGTCCCCACACCTGACAGTCTCTCCCACGACGAGATGATCGGCAGAGCCGACATCCCGCCCCTACCTCCACCACCACCCCTCCCTTCCGTCGCCCCACCCTTGCCCTCCCTACCCCCGTCCGAGGATCGTCCCCCGTCGTCATCGGCATCGTACCACCGCCCGGGGAAGTCTGCGGAGAGGCGGCGCCCCATGGAGTTCCTCAGGGACAGACCGGGGGCCGAGGTGGGAATGTCGCCCACAGCCGAGCTGGAGAGCAGAGGGGAAGGCGGGGATGATGGGGCCAGCGAGGGGGCGTCCAGGGCAGGCGGGGGGGTCAGCCCCCAGACACTGGCCTCCCTCTCCGACACCCCTTACGCCCCTCCCCACAGCAGGTTGGGGGGAGGGGAGGGGGAGGAGGAGGGGGCTCGCGCCAAGTCGCAGATGAGCTGGGTGTCTAGCCAGGAGGTAAATGAGGGAAAGGACTGCTGCTGTGTGTAGGTGTTGGTGGGGGTGTCTTTCCCTGTGCTGTGACTAACACCTTCCTTCCTTCCTTCCTTCGTTCCTTGTGGTTTCACTTTGCGCTTGATCCATCCCCCTGTTATGGTGTACAGGCTGGTCGGTACTGACAGCACCTTTGCCTTCCTAATGCTTTACTGACTGACTGGATTCTGGTATCGATCACACTTTACTCTCAAGTTTTACTTTTTTGTATGTCTCTAACTTTGAATACTACTGTGTTTTTCTGCCATTCTGTGTGTGTGTGTGTGTGTACGTGAGTGTGTGTGTATGTGTGTGTGTGTGTGTGTGTGTGTGTGTGTGTTGTGAGTGTGTGTGTGTGTGTGTAAGTGTGTGTGAGTGTGTGTGTGTACGTGAGTATGTGTGTGTGAGTGTGTGAGTGTGTGTGTGTGAGTATGTGTGTGTGTGTGTGTTTTGATAACTGTGTAACATTTTTCTGCCATTTAACAGTAGGCTTCATTCTTGGTTTAATTGAAACAGAACGTTGTGATGTTAAAGTTAACATAAGCAGCAACACATGAAGTATGAATACAGCAAGTAGAAGTTTATGAAAAGTTATTCTTGAAGGTAGATGTACAAAAAATAGGCTGCAGCTTAATAACGTTACATCATATCAAAAGAAATTAGAGCAAGAACATAACGTGTTTGCATTATGATAATATCAGGAAAAGAAACAACAACAACAAAACAAAACAAAACAAAAATAGAACAAAACAAAAACAACACAAGGGGTAGATGTATCAGGATAAAAACAACCATGCAAAATCTTTTTTTTTTAAAGCAGCCAAGATATCACAAGATCCATTCTTCCACTTCATTCTTCCACCAGTTATTATACATTTTTTCTTGAATTCTGTGCTGTATTCCTGTGTAAAGACAATAATAATAATAATTAATAATAATCTGTTAATTGGTATTGGTTGTTTGTGTATGGGTGTGTTGTATGCAAGCGCTTTGATATGTTTTTGCAAGATATAGCACTATATAAATTACATTCATTGTTATTTTCATTATTATTCTTATAAAGACACTTCCAGCTTATCCCTCACTTATTTTATTTGATGTGTAGCTATCTTTTTTTTACTTTTGTATTTTGTCTTCAGTTTCACCATTTTTGAATCTGCATTTATCTTCTTGTATTTAGAAAATGGACTAATCTTTCTGTCAGGTACACTGATTCTTGTTGTTGATTTCTCTCAGGATTCTTGATGTATTGCATATTTACTCTTAACATATGCTCACGTTTGCCTCCTTTTTTCCCTCCACTAATGCATACATGTATAACAAGAATATGATTTATGACTGCTTCATCGCACAATTATACTTACTCCCTATTGGTCTTTGTAGCTTTCCCTTGTGAATGTTTGTTCCTTACTCTGTTGTGGGGTGGGATGGGGGTTGTTTGGGGTGGGGTTTTTTTTACCTTTCGTTGATATTGTGCAATAATCTTTACTTTATTTTGTGCTAATTTGAGTTTGTTTTTAACCATTTTTTGACTTTGCCAATTTTGTTGTTTTTTTTGTTTATGTCATTACTTCAGCTTCTGATTTCCTCTCATTTGTGTGTGTATGTGTGTGATATTTTGTGCCACTTTTTTGTAATATGTATACAGTATATATAGCCTTGATTTTCCTTAGTGTGTGTCATTGTGTGTGTGTGTGTATGCATGCGTGCGTGTGTGCGCGTGCGCATGCTTCTCTTTTTTTTTTGATTTGTAGAGTTTTCTCATGAGCATGGCCAGTGTGTTTTCTCAATGAACAAACGGCAGGCACCTTGACAGACAACTTTTTTGCTTAAGAAATTTCCCACACAAACATGACTGTCTGCTACATTTAAGTAATCTGGTATCACACTGACTTGTGTAAGGATGGGATAGCCTGGTGGTTAGAGTGATGCGCATTGTGCACATGATTTGCTGACCCAGGTTTGAATCTCGTTCAAGAGGATTTTTCCTCTGGATTTACCTCAGTGCCGACTCCACTCCCCCTAAAAGTCCTTTGGATGAGGTCCTGAGTGCGAATGCACACAGAAATCTTGTGCACATGTTAAAACCCGTTCTGCTTTTCAGTAGAGTAGGCCATTTGTGTGCTGGTGGGAACAGATAACAAAATTTACAAAATTGCATACACATTGGGACTGGATGTAAAAAGAAAAAAAGCACACAAGGGCTTATTCCATTATCCTCAAAATAAAAGAAAAAGAATGAATATACATGTAGAGTGATCTTTATAGGGATCAGTTGTTAGATGCGTCTCTGTATAATATTATCTAGTCATTTGATTAATAATGGGCTTTTTGTTCTTTTTTTCCCTTTTTTTTTACTTCTAGTTCTTTTCTTTTTGTGTGTCTTGTTCTGTTGTTGTTGTTGCTGTTGTTTTTGTTGTTGTTGTTGATGTTGTTCATTTGCTACTGGCTTTGAAAATTTCTGTTTTCTGAGTTAGTAGAGTCTTGTGAACACTTAATGAATCTTTTTAAAATTGTATTTGATTTGGTTTGGTGAAGGATCATTGTGGGGAAGGTTTGTTGTTGTTATTGTTTTTTTTCTTTTCTCATTAAGTGTACAGTGTGTGTGACATCAAAGTGCTTAACTTCATCTTAGAGTCTTCATACTCACACGCGTACATGCACACACACACACACACACACATGCACGCATGCATGCATGCACTCATCCACACACAAACACACACACGCATGCATGCACACATACAACACACACACACACACATGCATGCATGCATGCATGCATGCACACACAAACACACACACACACGCATGCATGCACACATACAAACACACACACACACACACACACACACACACACACACACACACACACACACTGCACTGTGATCAGTGTTTGTATGGCCAATTATGATCTGCGTGTTGTTACAATACAGAGTTGTACAAGGAAAATATCACAAACATCTGTTCAGTAGTACTTACTGTAGTATAACATGAAATAGCTTTAACGACAGCTTAGAAAATTCAAAGTTTCCCTATAGAAATAGCATGTGCACCAATAGCTGATATTTCTATGGCTTAGAGAAAAATTTTGTTTTGAAAAAATACAGATTTTTTTTGAAAGCACATATTTTTGTCACGTTTATCTTACCATGTCTGTCACCTGTTGTTATGTTTGTCAATACATGCAAGAACCTGTGTGAGAGGAAAGGCATATACAGTGTAAACTGAAATAATTTTATTTTAACATATGTCTGTTCTGTTAATTATTTATAAGAACTTTTCTAATGACAAATTAATGCATATGCAATTATTTTCTTAAATATCTATAATGCCGGCATCTGTAAATTGATTGATCTTTGCGATTTAATCTGAGCATGCAAAACAGAGAGTGACTATGTTGTAAAGCAATCTTAATTCCAATAGGAAAAGTTACAGCCATAAAAGGCTAACATTATTTTGTTGATGTTTGAAGTTGATAACTATCAACATTATGTACAGTTTTTGTTTTGGTCTTATTCTCTTAAGAAATTTTATAGCACTATAAAGGTTATCACTAATTTAGTTTTATATAAAGTTAACTGTCATGTATACTGGAGTTTTTAAAATTATCTTTTTAATGACTATGTAGTATTAAAAATGTCTATATCTGAGACAGTTTCCATGTAGTTTACATATAAGTTTAAGTATATGCTCTTAGAGGATTTTTGCCTATTTATTTGTTTGACCTTACGGTTGTGTCTTCAATGATAACAAAGTTTGTTGTGTCTTACATAGGGATTATGTATTGTTATACGTGTCTATTTTTGAGACAGTTTTCATGTAATTTATACAACGTAGTTATTATATTCTTAGAGGATTTTTCTTTTTTATTTGTCTAATCGTACAGTTGTGTCTTTGATGATGGAAAAGTTTGTTGTCTCTTACACAGGGGGACAGACAGCCCACGACAGAGGAAGGTAAGCAGGGTTGTTTTTTTAAAATAAATTTTCTTCTTTTTTGTGTGTAGACAAAGTGATGTTTGTCTTATGTCATGGGCTGTTTAGTAGTATAGTGTTTTTGTTGAGTATATTTTGAAAACTTGATGTGTTGCTGTCGTCTGCTTATTCAAGGATAGTGTTGATTAGTGGTGTGTGTGTGTATGTGTGGTAGTGTGGTAAAAGAAGTTTAGTGTGCTCATGTATGATAATGCATTGCACAAGCATGTTTTTTTCCACAGATGTAGCTACATGTGACAATCTCAGAAAGTGCGCAGGTAATATATAAGAGTGTAAATGAAATGTTAGAAGTATATCTTGAGTGTTTATATCCTTCCTTCCTTCTATTGTTTTTTAATATTTTTACATATTCAATGTCCTTTTAGGGGTTGGA
This sequence comes from Rapana venosa, assembly GCA_028751875.1. NCBI lineage: Eukaryota > Metazoa > Mollusca > Gastropoda > Neogastropoda > Muricidae > Rapana > Rapana venosa. Next base: position 32,950,350 of record CM054142.1, on the reverse strand, counting down.
AAGGGGTATGCTTTTGTTCTGTATAATTTTGTTTTTGTTAAAACTGGGGTGATAATGATTTGTTATTGCCTTCTTTTCTTTCTCTTTCTTGTTTTTTGAAATACAGAACATACTTTTAAAACTGAGGGGATATAAGAAGCACCTTGGATTAAACCATACCTGTCAATACAGACTGTGTGATGTCATGTCTTCTTGTCTGCCTCTGTGTGTGTGTGTGTACTGCATGTTATAGAATGGGAGCTAAGCATGGACGAAGCTTTCATGGACCTGACAAGAGTTGTCAGTCCTGCCAGCAGCGTGTTCACTTACGGCATGAGAGACTCCCCCATGAAGGGAGACTACCCGCTGACTCACCTGCTGGACGGCAGACAGAGTGCGGTACAGGGAGACGACGACAACGACGACGACTACATGTCAATCAGCGAGAAACTCTTCCCAGACAGAGGGGGGGAGCGACGGTCAGGCCGCAGCAGCTCCGTCTCCTCCGCGAGGATGACGGACAGGCCTCGCTCGGCCGTCTACACCAGGAAAGGGCCCTCGTCCACCTTACCCTCCTCCAGTCGACCCAGGTCGGCCTCCGCCTCGGAGCAGCACCAGAGATCGGTCAGACTTCATGGAAGATCGGCGGAACGACTCCTCCCGTCCAGAGGCTCCACACCCGCCTCGGTCTCCCGGACCAAACCTCCCGGGTCTCCCTCCTCCCCGGAACGCCCTCAAGCCAGCCCCTGGACAGCGGAGGAGGCTCAGGTCAACCCGGAGTCTCCCCGCGTGGATGTTCGCTACCTCAGAGGAGGCAGCAGGAGCAGGGAGCGCAGCAGCTGCAGGTCCTCGTCCAGGCTGGACAGCATCGAGGAATCGGCGGGCAATGCCTCCAACCTCCTGCCCCTCGTCTGCCCCCCGGACTGCGTGTGTCAGATGCCGCTGGAGCAGCGGGATGCTCTCTTAAGGAGGAGGAGGAGGAGGATCTCATTCCGCGAAGAGGCAGGCTCCTGGGAGGAGGAGGATGTGAGGGTATGTCCGAGGTCGGCCTTGTTCCGAGGGAACGGATCGGCGCCGGCGGAAGGGAGCCCAGGCCAGGGTCAGCTGAGTGTTGGGAGTGACTTTCCTTCTTCTCTCTCTCCTGAGTGCCCTGTCGTGTTGAAGCCACGTCTTGATAACAAAGAAGCCACGTCTTGATAACAGCTAAAGGAGCCACGTCTTGATAACAAAGAAGCCAGTCTTGATAACAACTAAAAGAAGCCACATCTGATAACAAAGAATCCACGTCTTGATAACAACTAAAAGAAGCCACGTCTTGATAACAACTAAAGAAGCCACGTCTTGATAACAACTAAAGAAGCCACGTCTTGATAACAATTAAAGAAGCCACGTCTTGATAACAATTAAAGAAGCCACGTCTTGATAACAATTAAAGAAGCCACGTCTTGATAACAACTAAAGAAGCCACGTCTTGATAACAACTAAAGAAGCCACGTCTTGATAACAAAGAAGCCACATCTTGAAAACTATTAAAGAAGCCACGTCTTGATAACAGCTAAAGAAGCCACGTCTTGATAACAAAGAAACCACGTCTTGATAACAACTAAAGAAGCCACGTCTTGATAACAACTAAAGAAACCACGTCTTGATAACAATTAAAGAAGCCATGTCTTGATAACATCTTATACAGAAATTCACTAAATGTTCACTTCTCTTTACTCGCATTCACTCATCACTTGTGATTGTTTCTTTTCTAACTCTCTCTCTCCAACAACAAAAAAAGAGGAAAATTTGAGTGATATTGTGTTGGTGTTGATAATATCACAATAAGAGCACCATGCTTACCACTTTTGTTGAATGTTGATTAATGTTAGCTTTATACTCGTGTAAACATCCATACCATCACCAATGTGTACACAAATGAATGTGTGATCATAAATACACTCTCACATAAAACACAGTGTATGCATGTCCCATGCAGGCACTAACACATGCACACACAGACACACTCACATGCATGCACTTATGCACACACACACAAAACCAGTTTTCCCATGCCATGATTGTGAAGGATGTCCATCAAAAAGCATTTATTAAGTTCACTTTTTTCTTTTAGCCATTTGTGCTGTGAACTAGGCTTGGTTTTTGTCTGTTGATTTCAAAATTGAACCATCTGACCCTGCTCATGAAGAAGACCTAAAACCACCAGCCTGTCCTGATTCTGAATGACACGCTCACCCCTTTGCCTGTCTCTACCACTAGCCGCTCAATCTGTCTTTTTCTTTAACCAGACTCTGTATGCACTTCTGTGGTTTGATGAAGAGTGGTGAACGTCTTGTCTTTTGTCCTTTGTTTTGGTGAATCAGCAGCTGCCTCTCATGGTACAGTGTACTGATTGTAGATTAGTGTGACTAAACTCTGCATGACTCAAAAAGTTCAAGGAGTTTTCAAGAATATTCTTATTTCAGGAAAGCTTTAGGCATCAAGGACCGCTCTTAGTATTCATGTTATGATAAAGAGCTTCTTCTGTGAGGGATTTCTGATGTTCAGCTTTCACCACAGTTTCTTGGCATTAGTCATGGCTAAAATTTGTTGTCTTTTTTTTTTTGCAAGTAATCATTCAAATGCTAATTTCTAAGTTATTTTTTACTCATTTTTGTTACCAGAGTTAATGTCAGATTTTGTTTTCTTAAATTGCAAAAGTTGTGAACACAAGTGAGCCATTTAAGGCCTTGTCTCTGGCTTGTAACAGAAGAGTATAAAATTCTTCATCCCATCTCTGAAGACGGTTTTTTATTTCTTTAATGAGATGGTTGTAGCATACGTTAAAAGATAAACTTTATCAGCATGTATGTATATCGTCAACAGCATATCAAGAGAGAGTTTGAAAAAACTATGAGATGAATACTAGAAATTTATTTGGGTTTTCCATCAATTCTTTGCTTTCTGTTATGACTTTGGCAAATGCTTACGTATGGTGGTTTTTATTTAATTTTGTTTTATTTTGCTTGTTTTGTTTTGACTTCAGTTTTGTGTTTGCCTGTGTTTTATGACTGCAAGAAGAAGTCACAGCTTTTGGCAAGGCTGTGTGTCTGTCACCTTTTATGCATGTTAATTTAAAGCCATTTTTATTGTTGTTTGTGTTCCATGATGCTGCATAAATTCTGTTTGTGCATTGTTATTACCTCCTCATTATGTACGTGCACATCATTTCTGTGCAGTGTCTATGGTTCTTTGTTTTAAGAATAAGAAGTGAACTTTTATGTGCTTCTTTTTTTATCTATGTGATCAGTAGTATTATCAGTTTTGACATGTCCAAAGTCAGGGTTAACAGCTGTTAATGGGTGTGTCCCCTCTTTAGGATTATGGAAAGATAGGGACAGCAAGGGAAATATATACCCCCTCCCCCCCATCCCTACCAGCCATTTTTATGCTGACCCTTAAACAAAGACACCCAGATCTCTAATATAACTCCCCATTGACCACTTAGGTTATGGGAGAAACTACATATCTGACCACATCAGAATTAATTATTGATTATGGTCATTCTAAATGTTGCGTCTTTTTAAATACCCAAGCTTAATTACTTTTATGCTGGCAAGATTCAAGCCACACCATGCAGGACTCTTCAGAGAGCAAAAATTCTAGTCCTCTATATTTTTGCGTATTTAATTTTTCTTCTTCATCATGGCTTGTTTGTTATGTAAACCATACTCAGATGTGTTTTTTTAGTGGGCTTTGTTAGTTTTATTTTGTTTTGTTTCAGGAATGCTTTGCTTTGAATCATTTTGTTTGCAGAAAAAAAAAATGTGTGCGTATCATTTTCCATTATGGCTGTCAATGTAGATGCAGCCCGCACTGTAGCCAGGGGAGGTAATGTTCATGGCCTTCAACGACCACCATTACCACCCTCGCCAATGCACCCCGCAAGACTGCGGCATCCGAGCAAAGGGTCGGACAGTGTGTTTGAATCGTCCTGCCCTGAAGCAGAGAGAGGGGACATGGACAGTGTGTTTGAAGGAGATCAGGCAAGAGCAGGAAATCAGCTTATCTCCCCTAGGCTTCCTCCATCTCCCAGAATCCCACCATCTCCGAGACAGCGAATGTTGTCGGACGGAAGCTACCGTAACGCTGCCATGTCCTCCGCACTCTCCTACTCGGAAACGGGAGGCCGAGAATCGGTCCTGTCTGGAATCGCCTTCCCTCCCAGTATGGCCGACAGTTTGTCAGAAAGTAAATCTCACCGCTTTCTTTTGTGTACATACATGCCCGCACTTGCCTTTTGGAGTGGAACTGACTCTGATTGAATCTGTGTGAAGTATCTCACCCACTTCTCTTGCCTGTGTTTGTGAGTTCCGAGGTGAAGGTGAAGTTAATCCTCATGAAGTATCTTGCCTCTGTGTGTGTGTGTGAGAGAGAGAGAGTATGTGTGTGCATATGTATGTGTGTTCGCACGTTCGCATTGGTTTGAAGTTTAACATAACCTTTCTGAAAATGAATTGCCCCACATGTACCATGGAGTGATGTGAAGTAATCTTCCTGAGATATCTGCAGTGTACATAACTCTTGTTCACTTGCCTTTGTCCATTATGGGTCAGATCTGTACACCTTAACCTATCTGGAAGTAATTTGGAAAGTTATCTGTCATTTTTTATGTGGGCTTCAGGTGTGTATGGGGAAATATGGGTATGGCTTTTGAATATTCAGACTATCCAAGTTATAAACTGATTTTGATAGATTTTGATTTTTTTTTCAAAACAGTGAAGTATAGATTCATACAATTCAGAGACTTTGTAATTGTTCAATACATTGCGATTATGAAAAATAAATTAAAGTCACCAGTCATCATTCTTTTTTTTACAGTAACAATCTTATATTGCACTGAATGATAGTAAGTAAGACTGTGATTGTGCACACTTTTTTTTTTAAATTTAGGTTATCATTGCTCCACTTTACTTGTCGTAAACAGTGTTTCCACTCTGTATGTTCTTTCCTCACAGGCACATTGCAGAAAAGACACCCTTTTTCATTCAGTATTTAGAAGTGTGTAGCTTTCTTTGATTTTAAGTATTAATGAAGAACACTCCTGGCATAACAAATTTTAGTTTGTTACAGATATTCAGATCAAATTTTGCAACCAGAAGCAAATTTAGTGGGGGATAGTTTTAAAGAAAATATAAAGATGGAAAACTACAGTGAATGTAGAGTGAAGTGACAGTACATCAGCTGGTTAAAAAAAAAAAGATAACTTGAGGAATATCTGAAGTGGTATGTGTGCATGCGTGTGTGTGTGTGTGTGTGTGCGTGCGTGCGTGCATGTGTGTGTGCTTTGATGTGTGTCTGTACAGTTCAATCAGGAGTTACAGAGTTATCCCACATTAACATTTCAGTGTTAACTGTCTTGTATATGATTAACTGAAATTACTTCCTTTTACCTACAATTGACACAGGATATGTGTGGGTTTTTTTAATAATATGTATACATATGCATGTGTGTGATCTTCTCACTGTTTATTTTTATGGGTTCATTTTTTGTTGTGGTTTTTTTGGAATTTGCACAATTTCCTGCACAAATTGTTTCCTGGGTGTGCTTCCACTTGATACATCCTCCCCCCTTTCCCTGGTATCATGCTGCGAGTGTTTTATTTTGCTTGCTGTGTGCATTTTACAATGTGCAGCTTTGAGTTGGGTTTTGAACAGTGTGTGTTTCTTTTTATTTACTTATCTTTTGTAACTTTTCTTTTCTTATGGTACAGTCGAAGATTTTGTGTTGCCTTTACAGTGCAGTGGTTTGAGTTTATTTGCAAACCATGTCAGCGGCTTTTGGGATTTTGCTGTTGTTGTTGTTTTTTGTATTCATGAGATGATGGTAAACAGTCTATAGATAATCAGCATGATTTAAGAAGAAAATTTGATTGAGTGGCTCAGTTTCTGGTCAGTGAAGTAATCAATCTCTTTAATGTCCAACACCTGTGAAGAATACAAGGAGTTACCTTTCCTTCTTAGGTTATAAGAAAATACTCTTTTATTTGTAAATATCAGGACTGTTTTGCTCTTTCATATTTGTTACATTACTACAATGCACAAACATGTGATTAGAAGGACACGTGCGCATGCACATGAGCACTTGACATGTATGGGTGATAAAAAAAAATCATATATGTGCCTGTGTAGTTTTGCATACCTGTGTTTGTGTGTGTGTGTGTGTGTGTGTTGTGTGTGTGTGTGTGTGTGTGCCCATGCTTGCATACACACAAACAGGCACACACATACTTGAGAAAAAGGGAGGTAAGGGAGAATGACTAAGGAAAGATAGAGAAGTAATTACATCGTATGTTTTGTGAGTATATTGATCAGTATTTGTTTGCACATGTTCATCAAATCAACTTGACTGCTTCATCAGAATCTGAAACACATAAAGACATGTATGGAGGTATCATGATATGGTTCTATATAGATTATCAACCAAGACAATTATTGTTCTTTTGTAAAAAAAAAAAAATACATGTACTACTTATGGTTTTTAACAAATGAAATCTAAAGAAATTGATTGTTGGGAATCATAAATCTATAACAAAGAAGAATGCGTGATGGACTCAAAAAAAGTTGAATTGAAAGAAACGGGAGAGGAAATTTGTTACTCATATATTCAGTGTGTGTGTGTGTGTTCATTTATTGATTTATTCTTTTATATCAAGGATAATGGAATAAGCACTCATGTGCTTTTTTTTTTACATCAACTCCCCATGTGTTTGCTACTCATATATTATTCAGTGTGTGTGAGCATGTGTGCGTGCGTTCAATTATTCATTTATTCTTTTATATCGAGGATAATGGAATAAGCACTTGTGTGCTTTTTTTTTTTTACATCTACTCCCCATGTGTATGCAGTTTTGTAACTTGTGTGTGTGTGCGTGCGCGTGTATACATGAGTACGTGTATGCATACATGTGTGTGCGTGTGTACGTGTGTATGTGCATGCGTGTGTGTTATACATACCTAGACACATATCCAAGCTACCAAACACATAACCATGACCTCTGGCTCCTCAGGGATGGGAAGTCCTGACTCCAACTTCCCCGATGCGGAGCTGGCCTCCATCTCTGTGCAAGAGTGGTCGGGGCAGGGTGACGAGGACGAACACCGGGCGTGGTCACGCATCGGCCTTCCCGACACCACCCTGGCTGACGGCACCCGCCCCGCCACCACCGCCCTGCTGGCACGCCCGGAGCAGTTCGGTAAGGAGGCAGTAACTCTGCTTGTTGCTCCGATCTCTGGCTGGGTCCCTGCCCTGCCCTGGTAGTGTGTAAGAGGTTTAACCTCTTAACTGCGCAGTGCAAGTGCACCCTATATGCCGGGGAATAAAATTCTTATGTACCACTGCTATGTTTATATCCCTCTTACTCAGAACCTACTACATGAATATTCCTGATAGTCTACCCAATGACAGTATATATATCGTAGATTACTTGAGGCAAGCTCAAATTAGTTAGCATGATATTTCACTGCGAAAATATATTTAAAATGTAAAAAAATTCTACCAAAATTATGATTTCTTCATGACCACTGTCGTTCTGAGTACCCCCCATCTCAGTAACGTCAAACATAAGTCTAGGCCAAATCTCATTCATTGTTTTTTAAATACACGATCTCGTGAATCATACGCGATCGTTTTCATCACTGTTAGGTAAATCTACAGTTTTATTTGCCACTATTACAGCTGTGTAAAGTTGTGATGCCTACAACAAGAAGTGTCAGCCATTTTGAACAAGAACTTCCCAAGCAGTCATGCATAAAATCAAAAATATGAGCTAAAAAAACAATCGTTTTTGCCACGGTTTTTGCAGCTGGGTGTTGCCAAGCAACAGGAGAGTGATCTCCATTAATTTTGGAGTCCTTTCCCTTTAACTGTAGTCAAGGAAGCAGGCTTGTTTACTTCAGTTTGACACCCCTGAAATTTTCCAGGTTGTAGGCGTATAGGGTGCACGTTTAGCCCCGGAAAATTTCCAGGTTAAGGCAATCTAGTAAATTTTCTGGGTTGTAGGCATATAGGGTGCACGTTTAGCCTCGGAAAATTTCCGGGGAAAGGCAGTCTAGTATGCCATCCTGCTTTTTGTAAGCGTTTCTGTGTCTTCTGTGTGCCATGTGTCTTCTTCTTCTTCCTTTTTTGTCATGTTTCTCCCATGGGAGGTTTGACATTGACAATCCTTCTCTATCTCTCTCTGTTTTGAGCTTCCTCCTTATTTATTATGCCCCTTTCTCTAAGATCATCTGCAATACAGGCAGCCCAGGTCTTGCTAGGTCTTCCGTTTGGTCTCTTGCCATCCACTACGAAGTTCATTGCTCTTTTTATGATGTGGTGGTCTGCTTTCCGTTGAACGTGCCCAAACCAGCGCAGTCTATTGGTACTAGCTCCAGACTGCAGATCATCAACTTTGCACATTCTGTGTGCCATGTGTGTGGTGTGCTATATGCCTGAAAAGGATAATTACAATGTTTTTGTGTTCGTGGAGGGTGAGGGTACATTGGTAAGATATGTCCATAAAGTGGATATGGTTTTTTGTGTGATTATTCCTTTTAAGGCATGTACTTATGTGCACACATGCTCTCTTTCTGTTCCTTTCACTGTCTTCCCTTTCCCCCCACATCTCTGTCTCTTTATTTGTCTGTCTATGCCTGTGTTTGTCCCTGTCTGTCTGTCTCTGTCTGTCTGTCTGTCTGTCCTCTGTCGTCTCTCTCTGTCGCTCTCTCTTCTCTCTCTCTCTCTCTCTCTCTCTCTCTCTCTCTCTCTCTCTCTCTCTCTCTCTCTGAACTCTGAACTCTGAACTGGTTTAATGGTACATTCTCTCTCTCTCTCTCTCTCCTCTCTCTCTCTCTCTCTCTCTCTCTCTCTCTCTCTCCTCTCTCTCTCTCTCTCTCCCCCTTTTGATATCATAGTTAGGAAAAGACAGAAATTGAAAGTATTGCACACACACACAACACACACACAAGGCACAGGTATACTTATATATAATATTTATAGACAATGGTACAAATATGTGCTTGAGCGCATACAATATCCACCCTCACATACATGCATGTAAACACTTGAACACATGGCATACATGTACCCATGCACTTAACATTTTGTCTGATGTCACGTTTTGTGAAGAGAGGTAAAATTGAAGACCACCACACACTACAACTCATGATATAGGGGGGACGGGATAGCCTAGTGGTCAGAACATTGCGCTCGCAATCTGACGACCCGGGTTCAATTCCCGTTCAAGGGGGATATTTTCCCCAGGAGTTAACATCAGTGCAGATTCCACTGTCCCCAAAAGTCCTTCGGATGAGACTATAAACCGAGGCCCAGTGTGCGAACACACGCAGAGCATCTTGCGCACACGTTAAATCCTGTTCCGCTTTTTGTAAGAGTAGGCCATTGTGTGCCAGTGGGAACAGATGACAGAATTGACAAAACCGCATACACACGGGGACTGGATGTAAAAAAAAAAGCACATACGTGCTTATTCCATTATCCTCGATATAAAAGAATAAATAAATAAAATATTCTACATCGCTCGCTCATCATTTGTCTTCAGAGCATCTGTTGAAACGACGACCCCTCACCGCTGCCCACACCAGCTTTCAGACAGAGGTGAGTCATGGTGTCGTCTTCACTCCTGGTCTTGTAAGGAATGTACTACTTCCCACAGCTGTCAGTTTCCCCCAATTTCAGCTCCCTTCATCTGCTGTCCATCCCAGCCCAGCCCAGCCCAACTGGGGCCAGCTGGTGCTGATTATAGCAGGAACTGACCACGCTTGGACTTGGACCCAAAACTTTTCCCCCACCCATTAGATCATGGGTGGTGGTCTGGGTGCTAGTCTTTCAGATGAGATGATAAACCAAGGTCTCGTGTGTGTTACACATAATTATTTAGTGCACGTAAAAGAACCCACGGCAACAAGAGAGTTGTCCCTGGCAAAATTCTGTAGAAAAAGCCACTCTGATAGGGAAACACAGTTGCAGACAGGAAAAAGAAGTAAAAAAAGGGTGGCGCTGCTCTTGTGGCAATGTGTTCTCCCCGGGGAGAGCAGCCCGAATTTCACACAGAGAAATCTGCCGTGACTGAAAGTGGTATTAATAAATAAATAGATAACAAGGAAGGGGCGCTCTAAATTTAACACTCTTTACTGAGTGATGCTGGATTTGCGCGCTGTGTTCCATAGTCATCCTCTTGTTTGAAGGGGTGAGGTAGGTCATTTTTAGGAGCATCAGGAAGAGCTATGGATGGACAACATTGCAGAACAGACAGGAAAACCATTTGGCAGAGACCCAGGCTTTGGTACACAACTGACAGAAATGGAGGAAATCAGTGAACAGCTCTTCAGTGCAGTGCTCTAGTAACTTCCAGTGCAGTTAGGAGAGAAGAAAGCAAAGAAAATTAGCAGAGGCTGGAGTTGTTGTTGAGCAAGGGAGTTTTGGGTTTTGTTGGGGGGGGGGGGGTTGGGTTTTTGTTTTAACATTGATTCTGGCTCTTGTTTCCTGTCAAACCTTTTCAGGAGGAGACTGTGAACTGAGGTTTCATGTCTGACCACATTTGTAATATTTTGATGTTTGAAATCCTTTCGTCTTTGCTGGCCAAGTACGCTAGTTATTGCCGGTGGTAAGGTTGACATGAGCATTCTCAGGATGTAATCTGCCTAGAGTATAACAGTCTACATGAATACCATGAGCACTGTACGGTGTTTAATAATACTGTTATTTGGGTGAAATTTGTATGCTTGTTATGATTGTTATTTGTTTATTGTCATTACATGTCTGCTGAACAGGTGTATGTATTGTGCTCTGTAGCATTTATGGCTACAGAAGGTTTGTCTGTGACAAGTTCAGGTTGTTCTGTGAAGGAGAGTGTGATTCTATAGTATGTGTTGGTATTCTGTTTTTCCTATGTGTATCTGTTCGTGATGAATGTGCGTTTTTCTGCAGAAGTGTGCCAGGGAGCTGTCTGGTTACCTTACCATTTTTATGTGCTAAATGCATCTTGCACATAGGTCTTTAGTTGCATTTTGTTTGTTTGTTTTTTCTTTCTGTTTTTCTCTCTGTGTGTCTTTCCCCTTCCTCTTCTGGGTTTTTATTCTCCTGCCATGAGCAAGTCATTTTGCTTGAAAGATCCTTTTACCATGTTTTAAACACATTGTACACAGATTCTGATTTATTGTCTCATTTCAAACATTTATGACCCAGACCACCACTTATGAAGAAGAAAAAAACAAATTCAGCTTTGAATGTGATTTGAACCACCAGACTGTGCCTGCTTCCTAGTCAGGTGTGTTCCTAGTAAGCCACGCCACAGGCTTGTACAGTGTTGGCCGGATTTTCGCTTGTGAGGCTCATGGGAAGAAAAGAGATGGTTTCAGTGTTTTCAAATCGTCTGGTGGCTGAAGAGGTTGCATGAGGAACATGTTCATTGCTGCTGCTGTTGTTGGTTTTGTCCTTTGGTTTATCTTTTCCCCCTGTGGGGATGCTGGGGGCCTGTTAGTATCAATAGCATCCCCACATTCTGGAAATTCTGTGCCAGAAATTTCCTCTTTTTTATCCCTCTCTTTATTTCTGCCTTGTTCCTTTTGTTCCTGTCACCTCTTTCTTGTCTTTTTTCTGCCTTTTTGGTCCATTCTCCTGCCATTTTTTGTTTCCAGAAAGACCTAAAAAACAACAACAACATTTCTCTCTTATGCTGATGTAGGATGTGCTGGACCTGACTTGTCAGGTGCTTAACGGCAGCACGAAGCATTTTCGCTGATATAACAGACAGCAACAGTTGCTGTCTGAGCGTTTGATTAAGAAGAAGATCATCCTTCTGTCCCCCTCTTGCATTTCTCTTTCGCTGCATGGCTTTCCATCACTGCAGGACTTAGGTACTCTCCTCCCTGTCCCTTCTGTGCTGGAGAAAAAGTAATGGATTAGCATGCACACAGCAAAATCACTCTTTCCACCAAAATCACTCTTTCGACCACGTGATATACCACACAGTGGCTCAGCGAAACTAACTAAGACGGCTGTGGTGGTGACCACAAGGTTTGTACTACTAGTATGTAGCAGCGAGTACATCCTTCAGAGTGCACATTATTCAGCCACCTGAGGAAGATTGTGTGGCCGACGACAGAGATATAATCCTGCAAACTAAGCTGTATGGTCCACCATGAGAGGAGCTGGAAAGCAACTTGCCACTATTTCTCCCAAACACATCTGACAGTGTGAAAAGCAAAGAAGAAGACTAGTATGTAGAAGGGAAAGGACTCCGTGTGTTGACCTCTCCCGACACGTACTTTAGCGCTAAGACCTTTAGCCTGAGGAGTGGCAGGTCCTTTGTTTTGCCAACACCTCAACACTTGACCAACAGCAGGGTCACCATCTGCAGTAAGAGGCTTAGTGCTCTCAGCCGTGACCGTTTCAGTCTTGTGCCATATTTCTTTCCCTGTGGTTTGGTTGTGCAGAGCTAATGACCCTTAAACAGTAAAAGCCTTCCCCCAAAGCCTTCTCCCCGAGAGAGACATTGAAATACAGACCTTAAGTTGTGTTGATGGAATTGTTTCTGCAGGGTTGTGCTGTGGTGTTTTGGGTTTAATGTTGTGGTGGTGGTGGTGAGTTTTTGTGGTTTGCGTGGGAATGGATTTTGGGGTAGGATTGTGCAGGTTGATTGTTTGTATGCTGCGGTTTTGTTTTTTGTTGGGATTTTTTGTTGGGTTTTTTGTTGTGTTTTTTTTTTAGTTGGAAGCTTTGAAGTGATTCTCAAGAACTGTGGTTTAGTCGGAGAGTTTAGTATGTTTATATGTGTGTGTGTGTGCATGCATGCGTGTGTGTATGCACGCATGCAAGCATGTTCATGTGCACACATGTGTGTGTGTTTATGCTTGTGTGCATCAGTGCATGCATGGACCTATATGTGTATGTGCGTGCATGTGTGTGTGCACATGCATGTATGTGCTCATGTGTGTATGCGCGCATGCACGCACATGCATGTAAGTGTGCATGCATGCATATGTATGTGTGTGTCTGTCAGTCTGTCTGTGTCCATGTCTGTTTATACATAAACATACAAACACACACTTAACATTCATGAACCTTAACACACTTGACACCCCAAGAAAATTACCATCCACAAAAAAACCAATTACTTTCCAAACTTCAAACAGAAAAAAAACCAACAAAAACCCTGACTGCAAGTTTTCCCCAAGTCATTCACAAAGCACTTTAAGCCGACCATTTTCTGAAGACAGTGGCGGCCATTGTAGTCAGACAAAAACGTCATTACTGCACCAGTTGAGCTTGTGTGTGGGGCTTAGACAATTCCACCAAGACCTGTCACGAATTTGAGCCCATATATAAACTCTTCCACCCCTGCAGTTCTGTCCCTATTGAAGAGGTCAATCCAGGTCTTGAGATTACAGGAGCTTTTCGTTCACTTATTGTGGGCACTGCATTGAAGTGTTGATGACTGTGGCTGTGTGTATGTGCGTGTGTGACCCGGTGAATGGGATAGATATGTTCGAAATATAATATAGCAACAACTCCACAGGTTAGGAATAGTATAGTGAAAACTCCATTTTAGAGAGAGAACAAAAACTCTTGCAGTGCCTGATCCTCGCATGTGGTAGTGGATTGAATTGTGACCTCCTGGGGGTGGGAATGCCTATTAAAGTGTTGAAAGAATTTGTGGGTGAGCTTTGTTCATAACAGGAGTGTGATTGGTGTACAGTATTGGATGTTATAGTCTCCCTTTTTTTTTCTTTTTTTCTTTGGGGTGGGGGGGGAGGGGGGGAGGAACAAGTTCGTTACCTGGGATACAAGTGTTAACACAGGTGAAAGGGGACTTTACCCCTCTGTGTGTGTGTGTGTGTGTGTTCACCTTCTTTTGGAGAAAGGTTCAGTGTGGAAGATGGCTTGTGTGCGATAGATAGGTTGTGGAATACATCTGGGCTGAAATCAGGGACTGCTTGTTGCTCTTTCTGTGGTAGCAGTTGTGATTGGAAGGGGCTTTTCTTTCTTTTTTTTGAAGGTAGATGAGTTGTTATTACTCATTGTAGTATCAGCATGCTGGTGGTTTATGTTTAATGAATGACATTTTATCCTGTTAGCGGAGATATGTTTAATTTAAATCACCATGGTCCATGTTCAGGTGTTTGACAACCTGCACACCTGCAGACTTATATACAGAGTCATTGTTAATATTATACCTTTTTCAACTTAAATATCAAGAACTTCCTGGCAGAGAGAAATGTAGTGAGAAATGTGGAGGGTATTTTTTTATGGAAAAGTATGGCAAGAGCCAGTCAGTGTATTAAAACAATGAAGTTTTCAGGGTGCAAGAGTTAACTGGTGTGACCAATCTCCAACATTGCAGGATGATGTAGTGTGTTTGAATACAGTTTCCAATCTTTGAATATTCACTAAACTTCTGAAAATCTTAAAAGTGTGTTAGACACATGGTGTGAAATCTGTGAGTAAAGATAAAATAGACTTCATTGATTTTTGATGATTTTAAAATCAGTGAAATTTGGTCAACCATGAAGCAGTTTTTCTTTGTTTATGACAGGTATTTCTGACCTTGGTTCATTGGGGTTTTTTTCTTGCATTGGTCTTATCCTCTGAATTGAAAAAAGAAAAACAAACCCTTTGTTAAATTGGTAAGGCGGTAAATATTGGACCAAGAAAACATTTCTTTAAAACTTTTCTTTACAGTAGTTTGCATATTGGAAATAAAAATCCAAACTAATATTAGGCAAAGATACCACCGAAACAGTGACACCTAGTGTAAATATGTGCGTATGTCATAGGTTGCAGTATGAAAAGAGCAATGTGTATGATTAAAGGGAAAAAGTTTTCTTCTCCTCAAAATGAAGTTCATCAATGTTCTGATAAGTAAAGTGAGTTGACTATATCAAGCATATGTTTGTTGTTTTTTTTAAAAGGAACTTGGGGGGGGGATGGGGGGAGCTTGAGTAAAATCCTACCTGTACAAACCTTCCAGTCCTTGAGCAAACTGAAAAACAGTTCAATCATAAGTTTGCTCTCTGGGTTCTAATACTTGTCGGTAAACTGCTGAACAGGAGGTATGGCAAACCTTTTTGAAGACAGTTCATGCAGAAATGTTACCTCCAATTAAGATTTTGGAAAATAGTAAATATTAACCAAAAACAAAACAAAAAGGAAAAAACACACACAAAAATAATAAACCGTGTATGTAATATGAGTACCCTCTCTTCTCGAATGTTATTTTGCAAGCACAGGACATCACTAGGGTGTATGTTTCTATTGAAAGAAGCGTGCGAACTGAAGTGATGTTTCATCTCCAGGTTCAGTGATGAAGTAAATCATTCCTGTAGGCCTCTGCAGTCATCATCAAGGAGATGTTGAAATGATAGACGTGAGTGAGCACTGCCCATGATGACTGATACCGTGCTGGTTCAGAAGTGGTAGCATTAACACTATTGAGTGACGTTGTCACAAGCATCTGTACACACAATGACTGAGCGATCCCTGTGAGTTTAAAAAGTTGACGTTTGTTGTAACCATGCAGCCAGGAGTCTCCATTTCTCAAGTCGCGGTATGTATCAGTCGACACGTGTAGTTGACATTATATCGATTTTCGTTCTGTAACTGCAGTTTTTGTGTTATAAGTACAAACATATCATCATTATGAATACACATATGTGTGTGTGTGAAAGCATCTCAATGCTTGCATGTAAAAACAGACCATGTTTTGTTGCCATGAAAACTGAAGGTGTTGTGGTACCATATCGCAAAACACAACAACCATATCATATTAATACTCATGTGTGTGTGAAAGCATCTCAATCGCAAAACACAACAGCCATATCATATCAATACTCATGTGTGTGTGTGTGAAAGCATCTCAATGCTTGCATGTAAAAAGAGACCATGTTTTGTTGCCATGAAAACTGAAAGTGTTGTGGTACCATATCGCAAAACACAACAACATAATTGCAGCTTGATTTTTGTAATATAGTGTAAACATTTTTAGTTATGGTATAATGTATACACAAAGTGTTATGGTACCATATCGTAAAACATAATAACATTATTGCAGCTTGATTTTGTAATCAAGTGTAAGCATTTCTAGCTATGATATACTGGATACATTTCGTGTTGATCATTTCTTTCAAAGTGGCAAGTTTTCTCCTTGCCTCTTCACATCTTCCTGCCCATTTGTAAGGGTTAGTAAGGAAAAGAAATTACCCCAAAATTGGTTTATTAAAAATAAGTTAAAACTTTAAAAACAGATTGCTATGAAATTAAACTAGTTAGTGTCAAAGCAATGGCATCTTTTCTTTCATATTCTACCTCATGTAGATAATATACAGAAAATGCTGAATAATTTCCTTATGTTAATGAGATTCAGGTCACAAGCATAGATTATCTAACGAACACAGACAAGTAAAAACTATTCCTATTGGCTTCTTTTGAAAAACGAATAAGCAATCATAGGTGTTATTAGCAAGTAACATCATTACTTTGTCTTGATTAGACAGGAAACAAATCTAAATGTGAGATTCCCGATTAAGAATGTTTGTCTGAAAGAGTTGTGTGATAAAATTCACAATCAGGAATTTCAGGGTGGAGTGAGTTATAATCAGGAGATGATGAGACTGTTACAGTCCTCTGCTCGTTATCTTCTTACAGTATTTCAGGCAAATACTCTTTGTGCTTATCATTAATGTATAACTCATTTGTGTGTGTGTGTGTGTGTACAGCAGAGCCTACCTTCTGCTATTCACAAATCCTTGGCTTTCTTGCTATTTCTTTGCGTATTCATGTGTGTGTGTGTGTGTGTGTGCGTGTGTGTGCGTGTCTATGTGTGTGCGTGCACATGCACACTCTTGCATGCATGCATGCATATGAACAAATACACCCCAGCTTGCAAGCATACCTTCCTTTTAGTATGTATGCACTCATAATATAATAATAAAAATAATAATAATAATAATAATATATGGAATTTATATAGCGCTGAATCTTGTAAAAAAACAAACAAATCGAAGCGCTTGCACTCAATCATTTACAGGCATGCAACTCTCCTTAAACATAATGAACAACAGATTTCAAAACCATGCGTGCGTATGTATGCACGCACGCACGCACACACATGCACACACACACACACACACACACACTCATACATAATATCTTCATTCGTGCATATGTGTGAATACACGCCAACCCACAGGCAAACATCCATATTGGCTCCACTGCAGTACTTCCACACCAAGTAAAAACACTGTCTTCTCACGTTCAATGAATTCCTTGTTGCATTTCCCTTTTGCAGCTGGAATTAATGTTAGAAGTGCCAGAAAAGGCGGATGTAAGTACTGATCACCCCTGCAGTGCATTGCAAAAGCCAGATGATTTTTTTGCTAATTTACTGTGTGAGCCTTGCATGGTCGGCAGCAACGTGATTTGTTGTTGCTGTTGTTATTGTTGTTGTTGTTGCTGTTGTTGTTGATAGATATTTGACTAACATTGTGTATTGTAGTCAGCATGTGTAATCCTGCCAGGCGACTGGTTCACTGCTATGTATGTGTGTTGTGTTTGTTGTGTTGTGTGTCACACTGTAATGAGCTTGTCTTGCAGAATTTGGTTCTAATGATTGTGTTTGTGTGCAGGTTTGGGTTTATTTTGAAAATGTGTGTGTGTGTGGCACAGCTGTAAGAGTTTGTGTAACATGCATTTAACCATATACATGTAAGCATGTGTCCCTCTGTTCATATTAAGTGTTTATAAAGGTTTTTTATGAAGTTGTTAGTCTCAGTATCAGTTGAGCATTTGCATAAACCTGCTTGTTTAAAAGCCAGTGAGAAAATTGTGTGAATTTAGCAATATATGTAAAACTTGGTGTGAAAACTGCATATCCCTAGCCACACATGTAAATTGAAAACTGGTGTGTGTGTTTCCCATGTAATGCCAGTGAGTTTTGCTTTCTGTGTTGTGAGTGTATTGGCTTATGTGTGCGTTATCTGTGCACATGTTTAGACAGATTGTGTGTCTGTAAGATGGCCTAACATTATCCAGTCATTTGGGGTCAAAAAGTCTGAGTGGAATGCACCACAGAAAGTGAAACAAAACAAAAACCCCGAACATTTTCAGAATGTTGCTCAAATGGCCTGACCATCACTGCAGGTGTCTATATCTCAGGCCCGGTTGATGCCAGGATATAATTATTAGGATAGGAAATGTAGAGTTCTATCCTGTGAAGTAATCTCAAAGCAAACATTCTATAGCAGCATCATGACATTATCCTCACCACCTTCGATCGTCATGAGAAAATTGTCTCTGATTTGGTGGCCCTGGCTGCTCTGGCCTCATGATGATGTCAGTTCTGGTTACCCATATACTTCTGTGCCTGTGGTGGGTTTGTGTCAAGATTGTCGTGATTTGAGGTTCATGGTAGAAGGTTGCTGGAGGGACTTTGTGGTGGCTACAACCCCGGGCCTCCTACAGTCTGACTCTGTGACTAAGCTGTTGACTCGTCAGTTAGGGGAAGCCCTGGTGGGAAGTAAGTGGTGTCCTGTGTATGTTAGTTCAGAACACGCATCACTGAACACCACCAAAGTGACCCAGCAACAGTTCAGGGCTTTGACTGGCTGGTGGCCCCATGGTGGCCTGATATTGATAGGCTCCCTATGGACTTCTAACTCTGAGGATGCAACATAATGAATCCTCTTATAGCTGGGGTGGAGGGATTGAAATGTGTAATAACAGCAGTACAGGAAGTCACAGAAGATGAGGCAGCCAGGAAAAAAAAGCATTTATAAGAGAGTAGTGGCAAGTATGTTGCCATAAAAAGAAACTGCTGTGGAAAGGCTGTCTGAAGTGGCTGGATTAAGAAGTGTATGTATTGTACAGTTGCTGGAGTTGCACCTGGAAGAGAATGTGTATTGCAGATTTATTTTCAGAATGATGTATTGCGTGTGTTGTGCATTTGCTTACTCTGATCTTGAATTGAGGTGATGATAATCAGGTTAACACAAACAGCCGAAAAACGATAATGCAAAATGAAGATCACAACTCAGCAAGGAGATAGCGCCATCTGAACAGAACATGGGTGTTGCATCTTAGCACACACTCCCCCTTTGCCACAGTTGATGAGCTATGATTTTTTTTTTAGAAGTATAGCTGCAACTTTCTGATGAAGAGTTCGAGCTGTGAATTCAAACAACATTTTGGTGTGTGACTAAAAGTGGTATTGTCGATTAAAATTTTTTTTTAAAAGATTTGGTTGTACCAGCTTTACACCAAAGCTTAACCGTGACCAAAACCATGTACCTGCTCTTTATTCTGTAATTATGTGTGTGTGTGTGTTGTGGAAATGAATTACTTGTTGAATAGAAGAAGAGTTCTGTACATTAACTGTTATAGGATAGTTACCAGGTTGTGGTGTTTACCCATTGTGATTCTAACTGTACTTGATTTGCTGATGTGGTTTGAGTATGGTAGAGAGCCCATTCATTTTGTTTTAGATCAGAATAATGTTTGTTTTTTATATTTTTTTTTTAAATAATACACCCCCCCCCCCCCCCCCCCCCCCCCTTCAGCAATATAATTTGGCTGATGATAAATATAACATACAAGAAATCCAGCAAAAAGCAGCCTCTAACAGACTTCCATAGTCATTGTATTGGTCAGTGTGGATGAGTTTTTAAGAACTTCTGTTCACTTCTGCTGCTTGGAGTGACTGTAGAACGCCCCACCTCCAGGCTGTAGTTTTGCCTTGTTAGATTGGTAGGGATGTGTTTTGTATGCAGTATATCCTTTGAAAATGGCAACAAAGCTGAGGTATTCTGGGATATTTTTTCCCCTTTAATCATGGCTGTTGAATACTTGCAGTGTATCTTAGCATAATGCCACTGGCCAAATAGTTGTGGCTCTTGTGTGTGTGTATTGTAAATGTGCACATTTATGTGTGCATATTGCAATCACATGCATGCATATGTGCATGGATATGTGTGTATTTGGGTTTACAGGAAACGTTTGAATACTAGTCTTCTGCAGCTGCTAAAAAAATACAAAAAACAAACAAAAAGCATGCTTAGTAACTGAGTAAGTAGTACAAGCATAATTATTATATATTATATCATCAACTGGGATGGAGTATCAATATTACTGAAACATAAGTTTTCTCCTAGGTATGATGATTGCCACACCTAAGAAAGTTTTCCCTTTTTGTGTGTGGAATCTTTGTACTCTAAAGTTTCTCAAATCTTGCTGTTTCACATTTCCAGAATACTGCTTGGAGAAAGACAGTTATTGCACATTTTGTGTTATGTTAAGAAAGACATTTGTACATATGCATTTTTTGGTCCAGTAATACTTGAATGAGTGTCTTCAGAGAATATTCATCTTCTAGTACTTAAGCATTCGTCTTCTTTACAGGAATTGAAAGCAGCATTCGAGGCTGCCCTTCACCACTACAAGAAAGCCCATGGGTGAGTGAGTATGTGTTGTCTTAAATTTAACGTCTGTTCACTCTAAGTGATAATAGAGTATGTGTGTATCTATCTAAAAAAGTATGTTCTTTCGAGCCAGAAGGCCCATAGAACCGGAGCTTATCCCGGTTTCTGTAGCGTTAAGCGAACTGATGGTTTTTCACCACCCCTGTGACAGGACAATAGTCTGTCGCCAGATACTTCCCCAGCAGAGCTGGTACCCACTTGTACACCTGGGTGGAGTGAGGAAAATAGGAGTAAAGTGTCTTTCCCAAGGACACAACACCGAGCCGAGCGGGGATCGAACCCGCGACCTCTGGATCACGAGTTGACCGCCTAAACCACTCGACCACGGTGCCTCCTCTATCTATCTAAAGAATGTGTGAATTTGTTTGGACTTCAGTACAAAGCTGAATGCACAGAATAACTTTGGGGGATCAATTCCTTTATTTAGGCTTCCAATTCCTGTGTGCACCCACTTTGTAAGCAAATTAGGTTTACGGCAAACATGGTTTGGAGTTTTGCATACTTACCTTTTTCGATTTAGTCTCTTCACTGAAACAGATCTCTATTTTGAGTGAGAGAAAAGTTAGTCAATTTGAAGTGATTAATTGATGGTATTCTGATGATGTTTATTTGTTAGTGGGTTTGGTTGGGGGGTGGGGTGGGGGGTTTAAGAAGGGGGGAGGGCAGTGAATTCCTCAGCTAGAGCTCTGAGGTTCACTGACAGTGAGACTTTTGTGAATGTGACCGGTTTTTGCCCCACTGTAAGGTAGCCGCATTCTGACTTCAGGGATGATGTTTATACCAGGACATGAGTGTTCATGCATTTTTTTAAAATATATTTTTGTTATCCCTTCATACTGGCATAAATAGCATACACTTATATGAAAGGCTGAATGGCTGTTGTTGTTGTTGTTGTCTTCAATTTAACGTCTGTTCACTCTTAGTGATATTAGACGAAAGGCTGAATGGGTTTAAACATGTATGCAAGATATTCTGTGTGCACACTGGGCCTAAAAACCTAGCAAAACCTGGGCTGCCTGTATTGCAGATGATCTTAGAGAAAGGGGCATAAATAAGGAGGAAGCTCAAAACAGAGAGAGATGGAGAAGGCTCATCAATGTCAAACCTCCCCTGGGAGAAACATGACAAAAAAGGAAGAAGAAGAAGAAGACACTGGGCCTAAAAAAAAAGTCTTTGATCAGGTATCTTGTCCATGGTGGCTTGAATCAAGGCTTGATCCCGGGTCAAATTGCGAGCACAACTCTCTAACCACTAAGCTATCCTGCTCCCCCCCCCCCTCCCACTTTTGTTAGTGTTTGTAGTCCAGTGAGAGCAGATGCATAAATTATGATTTTTTAAAAATGTATTCTGTGTTCTGTGATTTCCCAGCAATTCTGTGATTTTCCAGCAATTCTGTGCTCTGTGATTTCCCCAGCAATTCTGTGTTCTGTGATTTCTCAGCAATTCTGTGTTCTCTGATTTCCCAGAAATTCTGTGATTTCCCAGCAATTCTGTGTTCTGTGATTTCCCAGCAATTCTGTGTTCTGTGATTTCCCAGCAAGTCTGTGATTTCCCAGCAATTCTGTGATTTCCCAGCAATTCTGTGTTCTGTGATTTTCCAGCAATTCTGTGATTTCCCAGCAATTCTGTGTTCTGTGATTTCCCAGCAATTCTGTGATTTCCCAGCAATTCTGTGTTCTGTGATTTCCCAGGGACTCGTCTAAAGGCAGCGAGAAGCTGTACGCCAACAAGGGGGTCAGCTTTGAGAAAAAGTGGCATGAGAGGGTTCTGGAGAGGTGAGTCTGCTGTTATGGATTTTTTAATTTTTCTTTATTTATTTATTCTTTTATACCAAGGATAATGGAATAAGCACTTATGTGGGTTTTTTAAATATCCAGTCCCCGTGTGTATGCGGTTTTGTAAATTCTGTCATCTGTTCCCACCAGTACACAATAGCCTACTCTTTTGAAAAGCGGGACAGGATTTAACATGTGTGCAAGATGTTCTGCGTGTGTTCACACATGGGGCCTTGGTTTATAGTCTCATCCGAAGGACTTTTGGGGAAGTGGAGTCTTCACTGATGTTAACTCCAGGGGGAAATCCCCTTGAACAGGATTTGAACCCAGGTCTTCAGATTACGAGTGCAATATTCTAACCTCTAGGCTATCTATCTACACTGCAAGTTGTCACCAGTAGTGCTGTTGTTGGTGTCAAACAAGTTTGCTTTTTTCCACCCTATACTCATGCCTCTATGCTGTAAGGGTTATTCACTGCAGATCTTACTCCGTGAATAACTTTACAGCATTGCTGGAAACAGATGGCAGTTAATCAATAAAAGATATAACCATGTGTACTTTACCACAAAAGTGAAGGTATGTCCTTTGATTGACCATTTTCCCTCCCCCCACCCTCTCCCCCCTTCCTCCGCTAGATCTCAAAGGTTCAACCTACATGGTCATTGGGGAGCAAGATTTCAGAGACCTCAGCTTCTCTAGGGGCCAGCTTATTGAGGGCGACACCTATCTCCTCTACCTCGCTGCTTTACTTTCCCTGTCCCTAAAGAGGGCAGGTAGCCATTTACAGCTGGGGGACTGTACTGAAGCCAAGGTGTGCAAACGGTCACCCATCCAACTGGTTACCATGTACAAAGCTGCTTAACCTTAGTTTGTGGAAAGTGAGTGTTCTGACCACTGAGCTATCCTGTCCCCATGAGCATGATAACAGTCATGTGAACTGCTTCTCATGTTAGTGGTATATAGTGTAGTGTATACCCCGGGATTGGGTTTTTTCCCGCTGTTTTATGCCTACTGTTAGAAGTTCGCTTCAGTGTGTGGATTCAAGAATATTTTTAAGTCACACACGCATGCATGCATGCACTCATGCTTGTATATACTCACGCATGCACTCACTCACACATGCACCTACACACACAAACACACTCACTCACACACACACACTCACAAACACACACAAGCAAGAATGTCAGAAAAAGAGTTGAAAACACATTTACTTACTTTTAGAAAAACACAGTCCTCTGCTTTTTCCAATATCCTTCCCACGTGACATGAAATACTCTTATGAACACACACTGCCACGCCCCCTTTTAGTCGTTCTACACACACACACTCAAACACACACTCACACACAAACACACACACACACACACATATAAATATTTGCTTTTATGCCCGAACAGTTTTGGTATAACTTGACAACTCAAGAAAATTTACAGTTTGTTTCCACCCGAAAAAAGCCTAAGCTTTGGTGCACGTGCACACATGCATGCATGTTGCTGTATCGCTGCAGGCACATGTTGCTGCGAATGCAGCGAG
>CM054142.1:32881052-32926046 GCA_028751875.1 Rapana venosa | reverse complement strand
ACTCATTTCGCTGAGTTCTTGCATGAAAAAAGAAAAATTTATGAAGGCTCACCCTGTTTTTCACCTTCGCTTTGGCTAACCCTTGGGCCCCAAATGGTGAGATTTTGCGTATGCAACCGTTTTTACCCACCATAAAGGTAGCCACAATCTGTCTTTGGGGATGGTGCCTTAACACAACACCTGTGTACATGCGGGTTTTTTTAAAAAGATTTTGTCCTCCGTTCCTGCTGGCATGAAATGGCCTACTCTTCTGAAAAGTCAGCACATGTTTTTTAACCCTTTAGTTCCCGATCCGGCCGCAGCCGACAGTAACGGAGGCTGCCGCTAGATTCCAATCCGACCGAAGCCAACAGTTGGTGCTGCCCACGTGAGCAGTACTTTTCCATCACACACAGACCTCGTGGTTTTCACACTGTGTGTCTGAAAATTAGTGGGGCAATGCAGGGAGGGTGTCAGACGGTGCCATTGATAAATTTAGACCACTAACATGCGTGTAGTGGGGAGGGAAGGAAGAAATAACAGTCAGCGACCGGAACGCTTTTCAATGGTGCAGCGTGGCGAAAAAAAATGGCGTTTTCTTTAGTAGCACACGATTCATCGGACTAGCGAGACGATAAATTGAATGTTATTGTCTTGGAAGTAGAAACATTTGAACGAGAATTGTTAAGTGAGTCCGATATTAAACGCTTACGAGGAAGAGGAGGAAGGAAATGCTGCAGTTAGGGAGAAGAGTGAGCCAGAAAATAACGTGCTACACAGCACATTCCTGACCTGTGCTACACACACGACTGTGGAGAAATTTGACCTCCTGGCCGGTCCACGGCACAGACGCCTGAAAACGATGCCTTTTGACGTTTTCTCATTATTACCACACTTTTGCTTTGAAACTCCAATGGCAGAAACGAACAGATATGCCGATAATGAAAATAGCAAGAAGGAAAAGAAAATAGGTCTCCCGTCTGCCAAGTTTCGACAGGTGAGAGCAATGGGTACACCCCCCCCCCCACACACACACACACACATCCATAATTTGTGCTTTTTGTGATGTGATGTGACCCTGTGCCACCACTACGACTACTTTAGAGACTACCAACATTAAAATTTTGTAGGGTTACAGAAGTTCTGTGTTGTTTCGAATTTGTCACACCTGTGCTGTGACACTGGTGACAGTGTGACAGTCATGTACAATAATACACTTCTGTACACTTAACAAACATGTGGTAGCACACGCAGATATGAAGTACAGTATAAAGGTCACACGTTGATTGAATATGACTTGTTTTCAAAAGAAAAAATAGTTAAACAAAACTTCTGTCTCCTCAAGACATACCATAAAACAACAGGTGCTATGGGGACATTGCGTGACACATCCTTGAAGTACTATTGCACATAACCATTGGTAAACACATCAGCTGGGTATCACTTCCTTATTCGACACTAACATGCTTGAACTATTGTCAAATCCATGCAGGACTTGCTGTTTTATCATATATACCATATTTTTACCTGTGATTGGTGATAAATAAGGTGACAATGACAAGACATCTGGTGACCAGACACATAAACTTGCGCCTAAATGCAAGTACAAAGACATACCTAGCTTGTGACAAAATTTCAGCTTGATAACTTGTCATACACACACACAATTGTCTTAGGAGTAAAGTAAGTCAGATGGAGGTAGAAAACCTTCAAAGAATTCAAAATCTACAGGCAGTTTAGCTCCATAGAATCCAACAACAAGAGGGTTAACATGTGTGCAAGATATTTTGTGGGTGTTCCCACATGGGGCCTCAGTTTGTAGTCTCATCCCAAGGACTCTTGCGGGAGTGGAGTCAGTACTGATGTTAACTCCACAGTAAAATTCCCTAGAATAAGCACCTCCATAGTGGTTTGATCCCAGGCCGTCCGAGTCACAAGCTCAATGAGCTAGGTTGTTCCAACCCTGCATCCGATTCAAAAGGAAGATTAGAATGGAGGACAGTGCCAACAGATGCTGTGTGTTAAAAATTCAGGGTGGGGTAGGGCAGACAGGCATCAAAGAACTGGGAAAGGGGAACTGTAGTGGTGAACAGTTAACCTTGGAATTCAGGTCTGCAACTATCTGGATCAGATAAAGCCAAAAAAAAGGCAGATTAGATAGAATACATACGAATAAAGAACTATGGAGAATGTGCAAAGTTGATGATCTGAAGGCTGTAGCTAGTAGCAATAGACTGCACTGGTTTGGGCACATTCAACGGAAAGCAGACCACCACATCATAGAAAGAGCAATGAACTTCGTAGTGGATGGAAAGAGTCCAAAGGGAAGACCTAGCAAAAACCTGGGCTGCCTGTATTGCAGATGATCTTAGAGAAAAGGGGCATACATAAGGAGGAAGCTGAAAACAGAGAGAGATGGAGAAGGCTCATCAATGTCAAACCTCCCCTGGGAGAAACATGACAAAAAAGGAAGAAAAAGAAGAATAGAATACATACACAGGAAATCATTCTAAATATCATCATCATTACTATGATCGTTACCATCATACAATACATGACCACGTTGTCGACCTGTGTGCAGACTGCGTATCAGGGAGTACTCGGGAGAGAGCCCCCCTGTGTCTCCCCGGCAACAGAAAGTACGCGTGGACCCGTGGCTGCTGGATCCTCGCAACCCTGGAGCCGTGCGTCCCCCGTCCAGCAAATCCATTCCCAGCAAGTGCAGGTAATGCTGGGAGCTGCCTTTGGCTGACTGACCTGCAGCAGTGCAGTGGGCCTCTCACTGTCGATTCAAAGTGTATGGTAGAAAATTGTCAGATTGTAATAATAATAATAATAAATGGAATTTATATAGCGCTATATCTTGCAGAGACAAATCAAAGCGCTTGCACTCAACTCATTCTTACACAGTCATACAACCAGTGACAAGCAATAGTTCCATCAAGTCCAAATGTGCACACACGCACACACACACACGCACACACACACACACACACACAGAGGTCACACACCCTGGCAGGGCAATAGAATCTTGGCTGTTGAAGGCAGAGAAAAACTATGAGATGAGGCAGGAGAGGAAAATCTTAGGTTTGAAATAAATATGTCTTGAGACTGGATTTAAAAGTGTCATAAGAAGGCTTTAGGCGGGGAGAGAGAGAGGGAGATCATTCCACATCAATGGACCATAAATTGAGAAAGAGCGACGGCCGATGGTGGATTGGTTGAATCTAGGTATTCGTAAGGACAAGGTATCTGCAGCAGAGCAGAGAGAACGAGAAGGAGTGTACAAGTGAAGACATTCACAGAGGTAGGCGGGTGCTGTTTTGTGGAGACATTTGTAACAGAGGGTACTGATCTTATAGTTTACTCTCTGTGGCACAGGCAGCCAGTGGAGAGATTGCAAGAGAGGGGTAATATGCTCAGATTTTTTCTTTCTGAGGATTAGACGAGCTGCAGAGTTTTGTATATGTTGAAGGGATTGGATTGATGATGCTGGCAGACCAGCCAACAGAGAGTTGCAATAGTCCAGACGTGAAAGAATGAGAGACGCAATGAGATTGTAGTGTGGGTAGTGGTGGTAGGTGACCAGTTATGAAAGGATTGGGGGTTTTTTGTCTTCTTTTTTTTTTATTATAGTTTCATGTGGTGTTTTTCTGCCCAGATTTCTTTCTTGTGTGTGTGTGTGTTGTTTCTTATGTTGGGTTGGGTTTTTGGTGTGTGTGGTGATGTGTCTGGTTTTTTTGTTGTTGCTTCATTATTACTGAATTGTTTTGTCATTTGTCTTGATTAAAAGTTGTCATTCGTTTTTTTTTAAAATGGGGAAACAAAGGCATAAGCAGCATGGTTTGCAGAAGCTATCTCTATATTTCTGTTGACCATCAATTGTTGTATTTTTTATTTATTTTATTTTATTCTTTTATATCGAGGATAATGGAATAAGCATTTATGTGCTTTTTTACATCCAGTCCCCGTGTGTATGCGGATTTGTGAATTCTGTCATCTGTTCCCACCGGCACACAATGGCCTACTCTTATGAAAAGCGGAACAGGATTTAACATGTGTGCAAGATGTTCTGTTGTATGTTTACAGTCACTTCATGTATATTGTATGTTCACAGTCACTACCTGTATATTGTATGTTTCCAGTCACTCCATGTATACTGTATGTTCACAGTCACTTCATGTATACTGTATGTTTCCAGTCGCTCCATGTATATTGTATGTTTCCAGTCACTCCATGTATACTGTATGTTTCCAGTCACTACATGTATATTGTATGTTTACAGTCACTCCATGTATATTGTATGTTTACAGTCACTCCATGTATACTGTACCCCCGTGGGACTCCCGGGGTATGCTTACAAAGCAAGCATTGCAAGAATAGGATCCCTGCCCTCCAACCAGACATGTCGTAAGAGGCGACTAAGGTGGAACCCTTCCTCCAGGTTGGGGGTTGGGCACAGGGCTAACAACCCTGTCCCGTAAAAAAAGAGCAGTTACAGAAACAGCAACAAAGAAAACTTATACTTTTGCGTGCGAAGGACCTCCCGAGTCCAGTGAGACTCGTATGAATGCTGTTGGCCAAAGCCGAGAGGAAGCTACCAGCAGGATAAGGGAAGCCCTGAACACCACCAAAACTAAGATCAGACTAGGAATTGGAAACGTGGGACGATGTATGAGTGGGAAAAGTGGCACAGGTAATTTTAGAGATGAGAAGATTCAACCTCCATGTCCTAGGGGGTAAGCGAGAGTAGATGGACTGATCTGGGAGAATGAGAACCACCACCGGAGAAACCGTCCTCTACTCTGGGAGAGATGATGACCAACACACGAGGGAGTTGCCATCATCCTCAAGAAAGGTGTTGAGCGATGCCTTATGGAGTGGAAGCCCATCAACAGCAGACTAATGAGTGAAAGGACTGAAGGGAAGGCACTCAACTCACCATCATCCAGTGCTACACCCCAAACCCAACAACAGCAACGATGAGAGCAAAGATGACTTCTACCACCAGCTGCAGACAGAGACAGAGAAAGCCCCACGCCATGCCCTCATCGTCATCATGGGGGCCTCAATGCCAAGGCGGAAGTGACAACACCGACTTTGAGAGAGTCAGGGGAAAACACGGGGTGGGGAACAGAAAGGGACAAGGGGGGAGAGACTTGTGGAGTTCTGCGCCTATGAACAACTTAGTGATAGGAGGGACCCCATTCACGTACCGGGACATCCACAAGTTGACTTGGGCGTCGCCGAATGGGAGAGATATGAACAGATTGGGCCCTCTGATAATCAATGGTAAGTGGAGAAGATCTCTTCTGGATGTGAGAACCAACGAAGTGCGGATGTTGGGGCGTCATCACTGGTGGACAGCACAATCCCGTTTAAACTGAAGAAAACACAGACCATCCAATCAAGCGCGATTTGATACCCCGCGATTGAGAGACACCAACGTGAAGTCTGCATTCGTCAACGATCTGAGGAACAGATTCCACATCCTGCGAACATGACAGAACAGCATGACATAGATACGACATGGAAGCAGATCTGTAAACTGTACACTGAGAGCAGCAGGACAACATCGGCCATCAAAAGGAGGACCAACAATGATGGATCCAACAAGAGAACCTCGATGCCATCAAAGAAAGAAGAGAGACCAAGAAGAGACTTCCTGCAAGTAAAGTCTCCACGGCTACGAGAGAGGCAGGAAGAGTTGTTACAGGGAGGCAACGGAAAGTGAAGAGACTCGCACGCCGTGACAAGTGAGAAGCCATGGACCCGCTGGCAGCTTTAGGCAGAAGAGGCGGCGGCCCAAGGGAGAGCAAAGGGGGAGTCTACAAGATCCCAAGAAAGTATGCAACAAATTTAAGAGGAGCGCTTGGGGACCAATCAGGGACAGACAAGGGAAACTGTTGACAACAGAGAAAGAGCAAAAAGAAAGATGGGCTGAACACTTCCAGGAAGTTTTCAACCGACCACCCCCTGACGAGACAGCCCAATCCCCGAAGCTACAAAAGACTTAGACATTGACGTCAAACCCCCCAACAAAGGAAGAGATAGTGGCTTGCTCAAGACTCTCAAAACGGCAGGTCACCAGGGCCCGGACAACCTTGGTGCCGAACTGTTCAAGGCAGATTCTGAACTAGCAGTGACATACTGCAACCATGTTCACAGCTGCATGGAAGAATGAAAAGTACCTGATGATTGGACCAAAGAAGTGATATCAAAATCCCCAAGAAAGGAACCTGAGCAACTGCAACAATGGAGGGGAATCACTCTTTGTCTGTGCCCAAACAAGATACTGGCCAAGGTCATCATCAGAAGAATTTTCAGACGCTTGGACGATGCTTTGAGGAAAGAACAAGCAGGTTTCAGGAAGCAACGAGGATGTATAGCCAGATATTCACGCTCAGAAAACATCATCGAACAGTGCACAGAGTGGCAAAGACAACTGTATGTGAATTTTGTGGACTTCGAAAAGGATTTTTACAGCATACACAGAGACAGCCTTTGGAGTTTTCCTTCGACACTATGCATCCCATCGAAACTGGTATGCCCTTTTCAAAAGCTTCTATGACAACTTCAGATGCTCTGTGGGCCATAGCAACACTGTCTTCGAAGTCAAGACTGGAGTAAGACAAGGATGTGTGATGTCAGCAGTTCTCTTCAATTGGCCATTGATTGGGTGATGAGGGGAAAACGACAGAAGACACCCCAGAGGGATTCGCTGGAGCCTGTTCTCAACACTAGACGACCTTGACTTTGCGGATGACCTGGCGCTGCTGTCCCCACACACCAAAAATATCCAGGAGAAGACCAGCAGACTCCAAACATTCGGACAGCAAGTGGGGCTTCGTATTAGCACCCAAGAAAACGGAGACAATGTCGCTCAATGTGAACACACCAGCCCCTGTGAAAGTGAATGGAACTGACCTGCGCCAGACAGACAAGTTCACATACCTTGGTGCAGTCATCAAACCAGATGGGCGGCACAAAATGAAGGCTCCACAACAGACTGGGCAAGGCCAGATAATTTTGTTAGGGAGGTAAACCAATTTATCTGTAGATCACTCAGTACAACACGAACACCAGTGAAGCTATACCATGAGCTGTGTTGTGTCAACGCTCCTGTTACTGGTTCTGAGTGCAGGAGGATACGAAGTGGATCTTTCCAAACTTCGATCCTTCCACACCATATGCCGTGCGAAGATTCTCCAGATTTTTTGGCCAGAGAAGATCTCCAATGAAGACCTCGCTCGGAGATGCAGGCCATGAAGACTGGGAACCATATCTCCAGACGACCGTGTATGGTATATGGATTGGCACATCCTCCGAACTGAACCCACGCCCAATCACTGAACAGCATTGCTCTGGACCCTAGAAGGACAGGACAGAAGTAATGACCAAAGTCAACGTGGAGACGACTGTCAAAGTGAGATGATGGCATGCAGCACTCTTGGGAATCAAGTAAATAGGTTGGCCCAAATAGGAGGAGTGGAAGCTTTGTTGCTGCCTCTACACACCGCTGGTTGTAATTGGGTAATGATGATGATTGTATACTGTTTGTTTACCAGTCCTTTTGGGTATTAATTGTATGTTCCACGTCGCCCCAGTATACTGTATGTTCACAGTCGCTCCATGTATACTGTATGTTCACAGTCGCTCCATGTATACTGTATGTTCACAGTCGCTCCATGTATACTGTATGCTCACAGTCGCTCCATGTATACTGTATGTCACAGTCGCTCCATGTATACTGTATTTTTCCAGTCACTCCATGTATACTGTATGTTCACAGTCACTTCATGTATACTGTATGTTCACAGTCGCTCCATGTATACTGTATGTTTCCAGTCACTCCATGTATACTGTATGTTCACAGTCACTCCATGTATATTGTATGTTCACAGTCACTAATAATAATAATAATAATGTATGGAATTTATATAGCGCTGAATCTTGTAAAGCAACAAATCAAAGCGCTCAGATTTTTTTTTTTTTTATTTCGAGGATAATGAAATAAGCACTCATGTGCTTTTTTTTTTTTAACATCCAGTCCCCATGTGTATGCGGTTTTGTAAATTTTGTCATCTGTTCCCACCGGCACACAATGGCCTACTCTTACGAAAAGTGGAACAGGATTTAATGTATACTGTATGTTTCCAGTCGCTACCTGTATATTGTATGTTTACAGTCGCTCCATGTATATTGTATGTTTCCAGTCACTCCATGTATACTGTATGTTTCACAGTCGCTCCATGTATACTGTATGTTTCCAGTCACTCCATGTATATTGTATGTTTCCAGTCGCTCCATGTATACTGTATATTCACAGTCGCTCCATGTATACTGTATGTTCACAGTCGCTACCTGTATACTGTATGTTCACAGTCGCTCCATGTATACTGTATGTTCACAGTCGCTCCATGTATACTGTATGTTTCCAGTCACTCCATACTGTATGTTTCCAGTCACTCCATGTACACTGTATGTTTCCAGTCACTCCATGTATACTGTATGTTCACAGTCACTCCATGTATACTGTATGTTTCCAGTCGCTCCATGTATACTGTATGTTTCCAGTCACTACCTGTATACTGTATGTTCACAGTCGCTACCTGTATACTGTATGTTTCCAGTTGCTCCATGTATACTGTATGTTTCCAGTCGCTCCATGTATACTGTATGTTTCCAGTCACTCCATGTATACTGTATGTTCACAGTCGCTCCATGTATACTGTATGTTTCCAGTCGCTACCTGTATACTGTATGTTTCCAGTCGCTCCATGTATAATGTATGTTTCCAGTCGCTCCATGTATACTGTATGTTCGCAGTCGCTCCATGTATACTGTATGTTTCCAGTCACTCCATGTATACTGTATGTTCACAGTCGCTCCATGTATATTGTATGTTTACAGTCACTCCATGTATACTGTATGTTCACAGTCACTTGATTCATTTCTTTGCTTTTTGACATTATCTTGTTTGTTGATCAATTGGTTTATTCATGTTTGTTCAATTTTTTCCCCATGAGGGCCTGGTGTAAAGAAGCCTCTGGCTTATCCAATTACCCTCATTAAAATATTCGAGTTTGAG
The DNA here is from genome assembly GCA_028751875.1 of Rapana venosa. Taxonomy (NCBI): domain Eukaryota; kingdom Metazoa; phylum Mollusca; class Gastropoda; order Neogastropoda; family Muricidae; genus Rapana; species Rapana venosa. The sequence continues at coordinate 32,916,976 of CM054142.1, read as the reverse complement.
TTCGAGTTCGAGTTCCATGTATACTGTATGTATGTTTCCAGTCGCTACGTGCTGCTGAGCCGGCCTCGCACAGTGTCGGACATGCCGGCTCCCACGGCTCTGGAGGAGGAACTTCTGGCTGCCCGCTTTCCCTCCCAGAGTGTGCGGCTGTTGCAGAGCGCTGGTGCCGCACTCCGCCCCACACCCCCTCACACCAGTTACGGCATCACCTACACACCCTTCTCCCTGTACAGTTGACTGATCTTTGTGTCGAAGCATTTGTGCCTGATGCATAGCTTTGTGTGTGTGCGTGCGTGTGTGTGTAACGCTGGTGTTGGCTCAGTGTTTGTGTGTGTGCGTGTGTGTGTGTGTGTAACGCTGGTGTTGGCTTAGTGTTTGTGTGTGTGTGTATAAAGTTGAGTAACAAACGTTGATGTACATTCATTTCTGGAAAAAAAACCTGGATAAATGGTTATGTGTATTGTTAAATTTATGGTAGAGCCGGGGTTAAAAAATTAAAGGTGTATCCGATTTGTTTTGTACAGATCTGTTCCTGAGAAGTGGTTCTTCTTGTTCATAACCAAAACTATCATGATACATATGGCTGTCGAAAGAGTACAGTGGTTTCAAAAGTTGAAGAGAAAGTGGAGAATTTGAGGCTTGAGGGGGTGTGTGGATGGAGAGGGGGGAGGGCTTGACATTTATTTTTTTTTAGTAACTAATGACTGTGATAAGTGTGGGATAAAACGTGTGATACAGCTAAACACGTTGATAAGCAAATAACTCTGAACCCAGACGTCAGTGTTACAATTATTTATTTGTTGCCACTATTCTGAATCTGTAGTGGAGCTTTTAGGCATCTTAACCCCATGTTTCCACATTATGTCTCCATACACACACAAAAAGTAAAGCATCATTTTCTTTTGGAAGTCACCTACTAGTAAAGAAGTTTATTCTTTTGTAAAGTACAAAAGCTTCGCTTTGATCATGAGCATAAAATATACAAATGAATAAACAAAACAAAATGTAAAAGGAAGTGGTTGAGGGAGTAGAGTAACTGAACAAAGAGCTATTTACCATGCAACGATAACATAAAGCATCTCTCTGGAATGTTGGTCAGGCTTGTGTTCTGATATAACTCAACATGACTTGAATAATGTCCACCTGTGAATCATTTATACCACAGCTTTTCATAAAGATCCCAAGACTAAGACTGACACCTCATAATCAGAGATCAACAGCTGATACCTAAAGCTAACTGGGTTTTTAAAAAAATTCATCTGTTATTATGAGGAAACAGTCTGTTCATTCATGGGAGTTGTTTTTATTTTTTATTTATTCTTTTATATCGAGGATAATGGAATAAGCACTCATGTGCTTTTTTACATCCAGTCCCCGTGTGTATGCGGTTTTGTAAATTTTGTCATCTGTTTCTACTGGCACACAATGGCCTACTCTTCCGAAAAGCGGAACAAGATTTAACATGTGCGCAAGATGTTCTTAATGCGTTCGCACACGGGGCCGCAGTTTATAGTCTCATTTGGAGGACTGACATTCAGGTCAATGTTTTTGTTTGTCAAAATGGGAAGAAAGGGCGAGGCTGTTCAGCAGCTGGAGCGCCAGACTGCAATCTGAAGGCTGCAGACCTGACTCCAATCCAATCCTATCATAGTTATAGCCCCGTCAAGCACAGAGGCCATATTGGGGCTGTCACCTTGTCAATATTTTAAAATCTCAGATTATTAAACCTGTGCAGCTGTATACAACTGAAACATGGTTTAAAACCGACTCTACTGTCGTTCCTCAAATCATCAAACCATAAGGGTCGACTGAGGACAGTCACTGCCCTTTTGAGAGAACCACATAAAATGAGATAAAGCCAATGTGTAGTAAAGTGGCTATAACTTGTTGATTCATATGAGATGGAAAATGTTCTGATTCTCTCAGGAAAATTTGAGTCACTGGTGAGCTGTACAGGTGTAGGGGTGTTTTGCCCCGGAGTTAACATTGGTTTTGATTCCATTACCCAGCCAGCCTTTCAGATGAGGCAATAATTTCAAAAGCTGCAGGCAAACATCTACACATCTGGTGCTCATATAGCAAATCCGTCCATTTTTCTGGAAGAATAGGTCTGTCATGGTAGATGGTATGGCTTGCAAGAAAATACCCAGCATGCGTTTCAAGCTGTATAAGCACATTGAGTTATGTGGCTGGTGAAGCATCTGCCAGCTGGCTTTTTAAAAAAATTTTTTATTGATGTGATGTAATATTTGTTGAATATTCTGCTTGTAGTGATAGTTTTGGGGTTTTTTAAACTGAGTACTAAAAATCTTTGTATTAGTGGTAGTCTGTCATTATCACATTATGTTATTATAACTCTGTAGAATTGAGTTGTTATGATCTGTTGATGTTTGTGAATATGTTAGCTGAATTTTGAACAGAGATCACCTTGCTCATGCAGATATAATTTATTCATGACTTTGTATGTAGAGTAGTCTTAATTAAGCTAGTGGTGTGTGACCATTTGTGACAAGCTGTGGCCAAACCTGATGTGCCATCGACGCAGTAAGTCCAGATTAGCCCTGATTATCACTGTTTTTAGTGTCTTTTTTCAGGGAGTTTGTATCAGCAGATTGCTCAAAGGTTCGAATGTTGCCTAACTGAGTGGTTGTTGAAAAACATTCCTAGTAGATAATGGCGGTGTTGGTTGTTTTTTTTAAAAACATGTAATACTGTATCGTTGGGCATTTATACTTTTGTTGTTGGTGGTGGTGAAACACAGAGGTTAGCAAGTGGCAGGGTAATTGTGGTACAGATGTGACGATGTTGAAATGGAAGGAAACTGACTGGACTGGATGCTAGTTTTATCATCTTGCCTTTCTTTTTGTTTGAAAATTTCTGTTAGGATTGTTGCTTTGTTCAACAGCACGCCATCCCTAGAGTAAGGTTTTTAGGTGTGTTTTTTTGTGTTAAAGTTTCAAGACACAGTTTTGCAGATCTTGTAGTTAACAGTCAGAAATTCTTGGAAAGCTTTCCTGGTTGATAACTCTTTTGCCACCAAGTCAACTCGCTTCATGTGCAAGTATTCTTCAGTACTGTAACTGATTTTTCTATATTCAATCCGTGTCAAAATAACGTGGTCAATTTTTCCACTCAAAACTAGGTTAGGGATGAAGAACAGTATGTCTGCTGTCTCATGCTCAAGTCAGCTGAGGTGTGAAACTTTGTTGCTGTATGAAAAACTGTCTTTTTAAACATTACCTTGCTGTCGACAAAACTTGCCTATGGGGGTGAACGGTTATGACAACTAATGTCGCCTATGGCTGTGTTAAACTGTCTGCCTGGTACAAACAGTGTACCTTGCCATCTTTTAATCGGGCAACATCATGCCCGCTATTGGCTGTTCTAGGAATGGTTTAGGAATTCCACACCTTCCGTCTGTACACTGCTCTCACTCCTGTCCTTTACTGCTGGTTGCTAAACACCATTTGCCCAAATATTTGGGAAGCCATACTTTTTCCACTGAAGGTTGGGCTAGTTCTCTTGCCACGTGATTTTTCTGATCTTCCGCAGACAGTAGCCATGGAATTCTTCCAGCTGGCAGATGTAAAAACATGTTGTGATAATATAATTTATGTGTGTGAGACGTTGACAGATTTAGTGTGGAGTTGTATACTTAGTAAGCGCTTCCACTTAACCCACCCAACCATTTTCAATAAACTTTTTTGGCAAAAATACATCCTGTCTTTGTCTTGAGGGGAAAATATGTACAGAGAGGTGTGGGTGTGTGCATGCACTGTCGTCACTATTAAAGGGGAAAAACCAGCAATTGGTAATTACCTCCCTTTGAACATTGAGCACGTTTGTAAGAAGCTACCTCCCTTTAACCATCACCATACCTACTGGGAAATTGTACCCAGTCGTTCATTCATTAAAAATTTCCTAAGTCAGAAACTGAGTTACAGCCAAAAAATATTATGACTTTGTCACCTTCCTACCCCCCACCCAACTTTTGCCAAAAATATTGCACTTGTGTATAAGAAAAACGGTTTTAATAATAATAAATGGAATTTATATAGCGATGTATCTTGCACAGACAAATCAAAGTGCTTGCACTCAACTCATTCTTACACAGTCATGCAACCAATAGCAAGTAATAGTTCTAACAAGTTCAAATGCACACACACACACACACACACACACACACACAGAGGTTATACACTTTGGCAGGGTGATGGAATCTTTGGCTGTTGAAAAGCAGGGATAGCTATGCAATGAAACGGGAGAGGAAAATCTTAGGTTTGAAACAAATATGTCTTGAGGCCGGATTTTCAAGTGTCACAAGAAGGCCTTTGGCGAAGAGAGATAGGGAGGCCATCCCAAATCATGGACCAGAAACAGAGAAAGAGCGACGGCAAACGGTGGACTGGCTGTATCTAGATATTTGTAAGCACAAGGAATCTGCAGCAGAGCGAAGGGAACGTGAAGGAGTGTACAGGTGAAGACATTCACAGAGGTAGGAGGGTGCTGTTTTGTGGAGACATTTGTAACAGAGGGTACAGATCTTATAGTTTATTCATTGTGGCACAGGCAGCCAGTGGAGAGATCGAAAGAGAGGGGTAATGTGCTCAGATTTTTTTCTTTCTGAGGACTAGTCGAGCTTCAGAGTTTTGAATACGTTGAAGGGAGTGGATAGATGATGCTGGCAGACCAGCCAAAAGAGAATTTTAATCCAGTAAAAGCATCAGATCTATTCGTGGCATAGTGACAGGGGCTAAACTTGAGTCAGACAAGGCTGCATGCTCTCTCCTACATTATTTAACCTCCTTCTTGAGACGATCCTGCAAGACACTCACTCTCCCTGAACACCACATCACTGAATGTCTTGGTGGTAGATCCATTCGCAATCTGCAATTTGCTGATGGCATTGCTATCCTAGGATGCAATAACAAAGAACTCTAAGGCCTTACAGGCAAGTTAGTAAAACGAGCTACCGCTTATGGTATGGAGATCAGTGAAGAGAAGAGCAAGGCCTGGTAAACAGCATCAGTAACATGGCAGTTTGCATCGTCATGAATGGTCAGCAACTTGAAGAAGTATACCCCTTCAATTAATATCTTGGCTCCATACTGACCAAAGATGGCTGCTCTGACGATGAAGTAAAGATCAGACTAGCCCTTGCAACCTGGATCATGCTAACATTGAACAGGATTTGAAAAAAACAAAGAGATCGGCTTCCCAATAAAACGGAAGCTGTTTAGACATTTGTCATTTCCGTATTGCTGTACAGCTGTGAAAGCTTAACTACATAACTGGCAAAGAAAATATGAGCATTCGAAATGAAATAATAATAATAATAAATGGAACATATATAGCACTATATCTTGCAAAGACAAATCAAAGCGCATGCATTCAACTTAATCTTACACAGTCATGCAATCAATGATAAATAATTCAGAAGGCTTCTACACATTTCCTGTGTAACCACAGAACTAACGAGTCTATGTGGCAAGAGGTGATTGTGAAAGGTGGGCCACAGGAACAAACCCCTTCTGGCTGTTGTAAAGAGGGGGGTTAGCTGGCTTGGTTTGATCACATCACGCGTCATAGCTTTCTTGCCAAGACAAGGGACACTTGAGGGAGTGAGTTGCAGGGACAGACAAATGAAGAACTGGATGCAGAACATCAAAGATTGAACCGGCCTTGACGTGATGGTGTTGCTGTGAAAGGCTGAAGACATACCTGCATGGAACAAACTTGTTGACGAACACACACACACACACACACAGTTTTTCCTCAAGTCGATATGTGTATATTGAGGTTGAAGGAGAGAAAAGTCAAAATAAAAAAAAGTTATTACAATGCAAACACAAGCGATTTCTCTCTATAACATGAAAACAGGAACACAAACACGCCCACATCCATAACTATCCTCATGGTGTCCTCAGCATAGTTTTTCCTATACCTTTCTTCGCCTGTGGTGAGTTTGTGTCAAAGCTTTCCGAGCTGGATGCTCAGTGTTACTCCGCGACTAAGCTATCATTGTTGTCAGTAGGGGTGCCCAGAAGAGGCACTGCTCAACACAAAAAAAGTGACCCAACAGACGTTCAGGGCCACTCTGGCTGGTGGCCCCGTGGCGGCCTGACACTGAGAAACCCTCTATGGAATGCTGGCCTTGAGGATGCGACATGACAAATGTGGGTATGGCCGAGGTGGAGATATCACAGTGAGCGACATAAGAGCAGCAGGTTGGGAACCTCAGAACAGGAGAGGAAACAGCAAAACAACAACACACACACGCGCGCGCGAGCGCGACGAGCAGGTCTGTTCCGACTCCTCTGCGTGTGTGTGTGTGTGTGTGCGCGCGCGCGCGCGTGCGTGCGTGCGTGTGTGTGTGCGTGCGCGCGCGTGCGTGTGCGTGTGTGTTCGTTTTATTTATTTTAATTTTATTCTTTTATTACGAGGATAATGGAATAAGCACTAATGTGCTTTTTTCATCCAGTCCCCGTGTGTATGCAGTTTTGTAAATTTTGTCACCTGTTCCCACTGGCACACAATGGCCCACTCTTCCGAAAAGTGGAACGGGTTCGCACACGGGACCTCGGTTTATAGTCTCATCCAAAGACTTTTGGGGAGAGTGAAGTCAGCACTACTGTTAACTCCAGAGGAAAAATCCTGTTAAAAGAGAATCGAACCCGGGTCAGCAGATCACGAATACATCACTCTAACCACCAGGCTATCCCGTCATGTGTGTGTGTGTGTGTGTGTGTGAGAGAGAGAGAGAGAGAGAGAGAGAGAGAGAGAGAGAGAGAGAGAGATGAACTCGCCCTCAGTGCTGCTGTTAGTCCGTGAAGCACGTGCAAAATGACAGCGTTCACCGGTAGAGGGAGTGTTGGAACTGAGTGGTCCAGTTAGCTCACTAACCTGTTTGAACATTCGACAAACTGAAGGCAACCACTGCACAAGACGCTGTGCACTGTTGTTGCCCCGCCATATCTTGACCTGAACCCACAGGTAAGTTATTGTTTTTGGCACTGGTTTAATTTTTCATGGTTATCCTTTCAAGAAAAGTATTGAAACAGTGGCAGAATAGCAGACTATTGTATTGGGAGTACCAGAAATACAGTGGCATAGATGATGGTTATGGTGAGGGCAATGTTTCCGTTTGGTACCCCTCCTGTGACTGTCATTAGTTTCGAGGGATGTGATGTTAGGCAGCTAAGCCTACTACTGTTTTTTGTTTTCGTTCCTTAGCTGGAGCTCCATGGTTTACCAATGATGGCATTTTTGCATTTGTGACAGTTTTTTCTTCTTCCAACCATCAACGTAGAATTCCAACTTTTGGGAAAATCTAAACGCCATACAAGTGTTCATACTTTAAAAAAAATTAAATGTTGTCCGTGCTTGCCTGTTTAAATGGCGTACACTTCCAAAAGGCAGGACGGTATTAGACCTAACTTGTGGAGGAGAGGCAGTGTTCATTAACTGCAAATAGTATAGATATTACACGGTTTACCCCTCCCCTCTCCTTTCCCCTCTGTCCTGCACCCTGGCATAAGTGCTGGAGGTCTAATGATAAAATTAATGGCACCAGACGGCATTGTGCTATTACGCAACTCTACCTAAAGCTGAGCTAGACAGAACATTTTTTACTGAGTTTCAGATTTTTTTAAAGTATGAAAAATTTGCACTGTGTACTTTGTTTGGGGATTGAGGCCATAGACCAATGGGAACGTTGGAAATGAGCCATCTGATTACTTTTGCTGGTAGTGTTGACCCCACTGCATGGGTATTGGGGTTAAGCAGCTAACAGACTAAGATGAATTTAAGTCAGAGGGTAGTCTTTCACAGAAAGTTGTATGTAGATGCCATAGTACGTGTGGTATGAATGCAAGAATGGCATCGGAAAATAGGAAACGTGGCCAAATTTGAAAGTGATGTGTTTAGCCATAATAATGGCCTACAGTGAATTTGGCAGTTATCCTGCTATGGCCCATGACATGCACAAAGTGCAGTGATGAGGTAAGCTCAAAGATCAGTCAGATTTGAAGTATTTCATTTCCATCTTCGTCTTCCCACCCTTTTAGAAGGGAAATGAAGCTGGTCTTTATAAACATGGTTTCATACCATACATTGGTTGGTAATAATTTTATTCCTTTGCCTAGGCTATAGTAATTTATATTATGGTTTTGGGGTTAACTTGTGGCACACCCGTTCAAAGTGATAGTATAATAATAATAATAATAATAATAATAATAATGAATCTTGTAAGCAAATAAACTAAAACGCTTGCATTTATTCACTCACATATAGTCATTCATAAATATTAAGATTTTAAGTTTAGACCACACACACACACACTACAATGCAATACTACAATACAACTTTGAATTAAGTGAATGAAACATTTTTCAGGTTGAAACGTTCCTCGGCCAACTGAGAGGCAGTACTCACCATGGAAGGAGGAACTGGTTGCAGCTGACCTCATGCTGCTGTGTCTGAAATATCAATGTCATCTGTCAGCATCTTGTGGAAGGAGCAACCTTTTTCGCCCATGAAAAGTGAGTATTCTCTGTTAAGTTCTAAAGAGATCTATCTGTGTTTTGGTCACCAGGGTTCCATGCTTCTTGATACTCTTTGAATTTGTAGTATCGCCACCCCCTTCCCTATTTAAGGCCTTGAATCCCCTTGGAAATGACTACATTGGCAACCTGTGACAGAAACTTTCTTGAAAATCACACACAACACACACACACACACACACACACACACACACACACACACACACACACACACACACACATTTTTTTCCTGTATGTGTTCCAGAAAAATGTTGAATACGGAAATACAATTTCCTAAGTCAATATCAGACTTTGTCAACATACAATTCAAAAGTTGAAAAACAAACCCCCAAAAATCTATCCTTCAGAGATTAGTCTTCCCTTACGCTTCTACACTACTGTTAGTCAATGCACATGTGCCATGACCTTTGCCAGCGCTATTTTCAAAAGGTCAATTCTGGGAAAACATGGCCTACCAAACAGATAGGCTTCAAGCAGAGACCTGGGTCCATCACAGAATGACGGTAATGGGCCAGCCTTGAGTGGGAAGAGGTATTGCAAATTGATATAGATGCACAAACGGCAAAATTGGCCGTTAGTCTTGCCAGGTGAGACATGGAACCTGAGCTGCATCAGGAATATAACTTGATAGACTGAGAGGGACATAGGATCTGCTTCATCAGAGAGCATTATATGCCATTTTAAGTCATAAACCAGTTTTCTCATGGGGGGGGGGGGGGGGGGGGGGGGGGTGGGAAAGCTTATTTACACTTAACAGTGAGCATAATGCATGCTCTCCCCTCCCCCCTCCCCTCTCTGTGACTCTCCCCTACCCTCCCCCCCCCTCTCTCTCTCATCCCCACCCACCCACACACACAAACAGGCAGGGGGGGGGGTGGGATAGCCTAGTTGTTAGAGTGATGCATTTGAAATTTGCTGACATGGGTTCAAATCTCAGAGGACTTTTCCTCTGGAGTTAACATCGGGCACACCACTGTCCCCAAAAGTCCTTTGGATGAGACTATAAACCAAGGTCTTGTATGCAAATGCATGAACATCTTGCACACACATTAAAACCTGTTCTGCTTTTTGGAAGAGTAGGCCATTGTGTGCGAGTGGGAAGGGATAACAAAATTTACAAAATTGCATACACATGACTGGACCAAAAAAAAGCACATGAGTGCTTATTCCATTATCCTCGAAATAAATAAATAAAAAATACACACACCACACACACACACACACACACACACACACACACACACACACACACACACACACACACAGTGTTTATCTGTATTCATTGAATTTTTTAAAAATGTTCGTTAGTTATAATTGGTTTATTGCCAAATCAAAATATATTGATGTGCCTGTCCAAGAATTAGAATAAGTAACTTTGGTAACATAACTGCTGTTGTAATCTGTAAGTGGATTTAAACACACACACTCACACAGGCACTCGCATTCACACACACACACACACTCGCGCACACACACACACTCTCTCTCTCTCACCCACGCACGCATGCACACACGCACACACATGCACACACACGCATACACATACACTCACACACACTCAATCTCTCTCTCTCTCTCCACACACACACACACACACACACACACACACAACACACACACACACCACACACGCACACACACATGCACACACACGCACACACATGCATACACTCACACACACTCACACAATCTCTCTCTCTCGCACAGACACACTTGCACTCACACACACACACACATGCATTCTTGCACACATTCTCCCACCCACCTCCTGTCTCATTTTGAGTCCTTTGTTTAATTCATCATTTTCTTGTTTTTGTTGTCAGATTAATACTCGGTGTAAGACGTGAAGAGAAGCAGAAGTGAAAACCTGTGACCAAAGAACCAACCAACAGCACACACAGTCCCTGCCTTCTATTCATCTGCCCTGGATGCCACAGAACATGCATCTTGTTCACCAGCTTCTTGTCAGCAGAGGAAATCATGATAGCAGACCTTGTCAGCGAGGACGCCGGGTGGATGCCACTGCTGGGGGGGTACCAGACCTCTAAACTGAGGTATAGATCTACATATGGCTTTATCGCTTTGTTGGGCTCCCAGGGTAAAGGCTAAGGAGTAGAGGAAAGGAAACAGCTCAGCATAGCCCTTGGACTTTGAGTGTGCGACATTTGGAACGTGTGCTATGAACTTGAGAATTAGGATATTGTGTTGTTGTACCAGTGCCTGTGGTCTTGGCTGAAGACTGTCGCAGGTTTCTGGGTCCCAAGGAGTGAACTGCAGCTCTGCAAGACTGATAAGCTGTGTATTTTACTACTGTCATTTGTCTTCGAACAAGGTGACGGCCCTGACATACTCCTGTATATAGCGTCTGTGAACGGCAATTTCGTAAACAAGATTGGACCGAATTATCAAGTGATCACTGGGCACCACATTTCAGATTGCATCACCACCTCTGGCTTAAAAAGTAGGATGAAATAAACTAGAATAAAATGAAATAAAACCAAAATTAAAATAGAATTAGAACGTAAAACTTAAAACATTAAAAATGAGACAGAATGAAATAAAATTAAAGAAATAAAATGGAATAAAATGCAGCAAAAAGCAGTAGTTACATATAGATTTTAAAAAAAAATTAAAAGAAATAAAATCAGATAAAAATGCACTAAAAAGCAGTAGTTACATAATATAGATCTTAGATAGAAATAAACCTAAAAAGTAGATAGCCAGAGGATTAAAGGGGAGCAATCATGGTGACAGTGATCTGGGAGTTGAGAAAACTCTACCTACAGAGGCACAGTGAACTTGAGAAAACTCCACCTCCAAAAGAACGGTGAACTTGAGAAAACTCCACCTTCAAAAGAACGGTGAACTTGTTGAGAAAACTCCACCTTCAAAAGAACGGTGAACTTGAGAAAACTCCACCTTCAAAAGAACGGTGAACTTGTTGAGAAAACTCCACCTTCAAAAGAACAGTGAACTTGTTGAGAAAACTCCACCTCCAAAAGAACGGTGAACTTGAGAAAACTCCACCTCCAAAAGAACGGTGAACTTGTTGAGAAAACTCCACCTCCAAAAGAACAGTGAACTTGAGAAAACTCCACCTCCAAAAGAACAGTGAACTTGAGAAAACTCCACCTCCAAAAGAACAGTGAACTTGAGAAAACTCCACCTCCAAAAGAACGGTGAATTAATCAGTTGAGAGAGCTCTACCTTCAAAGGCACACTCACACAGCGAGCTTTGAGTTGAAACAACTCCACCTCCAAAAGGCACAATGAACTATGTGTTGAGAAAACTCCACCTCCAAAGACACACTCAAAGACGTAATGAAATTGGAGTTGAGAAAACTGCACCTTCAAAGGCATGGACTCAGTTTTTATGAGGGATCATGATTCCATCACCCCCTCACAGTTGTAAAGTTTCCTAATCCCTCTTTCCTGTCTTGATTCCATGGGAGTTTTAATGGGGCGATAAAGTCATCATGTAGATCATACTGACGTTTGGTGGAATGGTGCTTCCGCATTGGTGGTGGTCACCTGGGGAACTTCTGCAATCAAGTCCCTGAATGTGTAAGTACATGATTATAATGTTACAGTTGAGCTTATCTTGTTTTACAACATAATTTTTTTTTGTTTTTATAGGTAGCTGTAGTCCTATGTCTAAGGAAAAGTTCACAGGCTTTCTCTTAACAGTTAAAGTGTCAGTTTTGTCCGTTTCACCTGCCATAATAATAGAATGAAGACTGTATTTGGGTGTTTTTTTCAGGTTGATCTTTGATATACAAGGTGACAACCCTGATAGGGCTCCTCATGGTTGATGGGGCTATATGAAAGAAAATGTGATAGGATTAGAATTTGTTGCATCTGAAACTTGAAGTGAATTGTATGACAGCCCTGAAATGGCTTTCCTGGTCAGTGGGGTGATAAGCAGTTTGGATTAAAATAAGCTTTTTTATTTTATATGTAAAGAGCTTTTGTTTGGATTTTGGCAGCTGCCAATGTGGCAGTAGCTTCCTAGAATGAGGAGTATCATGTTGTAGAATTGGCAATATATTTACAATTTAACCCCTCCCCCCTCCCTAAAAGGATATCTAACTTTAAGTAGAAAAATGTTGTATTCCATTGCTATGTTTCTGGAAGTTTTAAAGTCTTTTTTAAATCTGATTTGTCAAAACGGACTTCAGTTGAAATAGATTTGACTACGTTGGTAAAAATTGCAAGGCTAAATATAATGTATGATTAATACATTTAGCCATTTTCAGATTGACATGCTTGTATCTGTAGAAATATTTTTAAAATGTATTGATCACTGGTGTTCAGAAATATAGGAAGAACTGACAGGAGTCTTAGGCACTTGATTAATCTATGTTCTTCACCGTTGTTGGTTTTGTCCTTGCTATTTGGTTATTTATCATTTTTTTGTGTCACTATTTTTCTACCACCCCAGTTTTAATCTTTGTGATGAAATCTGTTTTACCAGGAACCATGTGATGGAGAGTAGTTACAGTCCAGACCATCACCACCAGGGACTGTCGCATCCTGTCAAGTCCACTTCCAAATATCTGCCAAAGCCATGTCATGCCTATCTGCATCACCATCGGTCACCGTCGCATCCTGTTTGCCAAGTCCACTTGGAAATGCTGCCAAAGTCATGTCATGCCTGCCCACCTGCATCATCGGGCACTGTCGCATCCTGTCAGCCAAGTCCACTTGGAAATGTTGCCAAAGTCATGCCTACCTACCTGCCTGCATCATCATCATCATCATCAACGGGCACTGTCGCATCCTGTCAGCCAAGTCCACTTGGAAATGCTGCCAAAGTCATGCCTACCTACCTGCCTGCATCATCATCATCATCAACGGGCACTGTCGCATCCTGTCTGCCAAGTCCACTTGGAAATGCTGCCAAAGTCATGCCTACCTGCCTGCATCATCATCATCATCAACGGGCACTGTCGCATCCTGTCTGCCAAGTCCACTTGGAAATGCTGCCAAAGTCATGCCTACCTGCCTGCATCATCATCATCAACGGGCACTGTCGCATCCTGTCTGCCAAGTCCACTTGGAAATGCTGCCAAAGTCATGCCTACCTACCTGCCTACATCATCATCATCAACGGGCACTGTTGCATCCTGTCAGCAGAGCCCACATGGAAGTGCTGCCTAAGCCATGATGGTCATGCCTGCCTACCTGCATGAAATGCAGCCAAGGCAACATATTTTACTTCTGGACAAAGTCAAGGTTAGAATTTTACTTCTGTCTTTCAACTATCTTAAGTATCATGCAGTCTGAATATCAAAATTTGTTTTTTGGGGGGATGGGTGGAGGGGGGAGAGATGCATTAATCCTGCAGTTTAAATTAAAAAAAAAGTTTTTCACAATTTTAAGCAGTAACTTTGCACTGATAATAGAGGCTTATAAAATGTGCCATTATGAACCAAAAGTTCTCATGTAATGTCTTGTGTATTAAAAATAACAACTTAAGTGTTATTTTAAAAAAATAGCCTATGGAATGATTTCAAAAATATCCATCGCAGAAAAAAAATCAAGGGGAAGAACTGACAGAGATTAGGAGCCCTTAGAAATCTTGGGGCATATGATGTCATCATGGTCCTCACACACTTGTGGACTGTTTTTTGTCTTTGTTCATTATTTGTACATTTAGCTTACAACTTGTTGGATTTTTCATGTTTGTTGGATTTTTCATGTATGTTTTTTTCATTTATTATTGTTTTTGAATTTTCATGTTTTAATTTTTGTGATGTAATCTGTTTTACCAGACACAAAATGAACAGAAGCAGTTCCAGAGCGAAGTCCAGCACTGTACAGCACGGCCCTATCACAGCAGTCGTCAACTTTTACACGCTGCCATAGTCCATTGATCTCTTACACGCCATGCCTTCCTGCATGAAGTGGAGCCAGGAGGACATGTTCTTCACTTCTCAACTAAGTTCAGGTAAATTTTCTTATCTTCGGCTCCACTGTTCAAGGAAATTGTGCAGAGTGAAGTTGATATCCTCTCAGATACACTAAGGTCCAGATGTCTTGGGGACGTGGTCTCTCACTGTGTCTCTCCTTGCTGTAGGTGCTTTTGTCATTGAGTCATTTTTACATTTATTGCGTAGTTTTGTGTGATACTGAAGTACCAGCCTGCATTTGCAGTGTTTGTCTCTGACCTGGTATATGATAGTGCTTTCTGTATGTATCTGTGAAGATTGTCATCTGTGTACAGTGTGTGAAGATTTTTTGTTTGCACTTAGTTTGATTAGTTCAACACAGTAAACTGAATGCATTGAATTAGAAATTGAAGATTAATTGTAACGAGTGTAAAAAAAAATGCAACTGTGGTTTTTAAAAGCGAGATTTAATCATTAGTGTATCTGAGTTTATAAGCTAAAGGTAACTCGATACATTATCTGTAAAACATAATTGTTAATGCAATATTTTTTTAATGTGATCAAATGCAGGTACTTGAAATATTTTCAGTGTTGGTGATTATGACGTAACTGCTTTCAGGGACTCTGGGGCTGGTTTCAAAGCCCCAACCTGACAACCTGTAGTGCTACACAGCTTCCTACACCACAGATGATGTACCTGTAGTGCTACACAGCTACCTACACCACAGATGATGTACCTGCAGTGCTATAGAGCTTCCTACACCACAGATGTTGTACCTGCATGAAATACTGAAACATACACAAAGTTTACGGTAAGAAAACATCTAGATTTTATTTGTAACTCTATCATTAAATACTTTGCAGTAGTATAGTACTATGGTTAAAAAGTGGAAAGTGATTTTTTTTAATCATCTATTTGCAACGATACCAAAAAATTCAGTAGTAGTTATAAGAATAAAAAGCAAAACTCAATGAGCGGGTTAAAAAGTATTGAATGAAGAATGGTCCTTCATAAAACGTGGACCTATTCCTGAGGTGTGTTGCAAATGGCCAACCTCAACCATACCAATTTTTTTTTCATATATAGTATGCTGCCATTCACCTTCATAGAGTTCGAAATATTTCTCCTTATTTCATATTTGTCATATCCACCAATTTTTATTTTAATAAGAAATGACACTGACAATTGTTCTGGTCAGCATAACTTTCACTTTCGAAGGGAACTTTTCAAGTTAATTCCCTTTACATCCTGGCATGTGAGCACCAATGCTGGTCCCCAGTAAATTCAACGTTTGGATAAAAACCACTTTCAACCCTGCCTTTGAAGGGATCTATTGAAAAATTATGCAAAATTATATTTTGGTTCGAAAAAACAAAGGTTCAAATGAGTGTGTGAGAAAAACCAAGGTAGGATAGCAGATGACAAACCAGCCAAGGTAGATAATTACTGATTGCACATGCATAGTAAGTCACCAGAAGTCATGTATCGACATTTTGACATCGATTTTCTCAAACTGGGAAGAAAGGGCAAGGCTGGGATTTGAACACAAAAACCTCATGGTTTATTGACTTGCCACCTTCCTTCTTACACTATTTTAAATTTTGTAAAAGAAATCAGACTTGTTATTCAGACTGTAGATGCTAATTTTATTATTGCTGCAAAAAAGTTAATATTCAAGAGTATCTATGTAATTTCTTAAATTAGTATTTTACATACAGAAAATTCTCTTACAATGTATTAAAGCAGAAAATGTGTTGTCGCCCCATCAATAGCTGGGGATGAAGAAAAACACAAAAAGCTTAGCGGAATGGAATGGCTGGCGTCCTCGGGAGAGCCCGGTTTTATTAGGCTAAGGCTTTTTTCCCCTGCTAGACTTCCGAGGTTCACCAATGATGAGCCACATTCTAACATTGAGGACATGTTTGGGAACTAAACCTACCAATTTTGCCAGGACAGTCGGGAGGTACCTCTCTGATTTTCAACTGTCATGGGTTCTTTTGATGTGCACAGGTCTGTAAGGACATGGGTTTGACTAGTTCGAAGTCTCTTCCCAAAGACTTGACATTCGGTTCAATTTTCCCATCAGACTGGGAAGAAAGGGCAAGGCTGGGAATTGACCCCAGAACATCATAGTTTACTTGTTAGGCTGTGAACATCTCAACTGCCCTGCCACCTTCCTTCTTGCCATAAGAAATGAAATGATTAAGGTACTTTCTTTTTTTCGCCCAGATCGATGGTGTTGGATATTTGAAAGTGTAGGTGGTGTTGGGTTTGAACTAGAAGCCCCCCCCCCCCCCACCTGCTCTCCCCCCCTGTGGGGATGCTGGGGATCAATATAAATAGCATCCCCACCTTTTGGAAATTCTGTACTTGGAATTCTTTTCTATCCTTTTTGTTTCTGCCTTGTTCCTTTTCTTCCTGCCACCTCCTTTTTGCCTACTTTCTGCCTTCTTGGTCCATTCTTTTTTTTTTTCAGAAAGACTTAAAAAGATAATTCGTTCCCACGCCAGAGTCGGGATGTGCTGGGCCTGACTTGTCAAACGCTTGATAGTAGCACAATGCATTTTCACTCTGACAGACGATAATAGTTCCTGTCTGAGCCTTTGATGACCAAGAACCAGAGCCACTGAAACAAAAGAAGCTATGTTCCTAATGTGGCTTTCGTGGTTGGCAGGGCTACAAATGTGAAATGAAAAATGAAATGCTGGGATGAGTGGGGATAAAGTAACAACAAAAATATAGCATAGTCATATTAACTTCTTTTTTTTTTCAATTTTCAGCTCTCGTCATTGTGGAGCTCCAGTGTGTCCAGTCAGAGGAAGATGACCTTAGCCATTGAGGAGGAGAAGAAGCTGTCAAGGAGGAAAACATCAACCAAGTACACCATCCAAAAGCAGGGGTGAAAAGTGTTAAAATAAAAACATTAAAAATAATGAAGCAGAAGAAAATGAGATTGTGTTTTTAAAAAAAAGAAAGAAAGGAACAGAAAAAAAAGCAAAATGGTTGAAACAACAAAAAATGGTGCTTTACAATCTGCATGTAGTGAGACACGATCATAATGGAATGAAAGGGTAAAAGGCCTGTTCAGATTAAAAACGCGGAAAAAGCTGGCAGATTAAGAATTTTATTTCCATACTTTTTTCTTTTTGGCGGTTTTTTTTTGGTTTTGCTTTTATTTACATAAGCATCCTCCATGCTGCCTGCTAATAGTTTACATAAGGAAAAGTGAGGGGGTTTTTGTTTGCTTTTTGTTGGGGTTTTGTAAGGAGAAAGCGAGGTGGCAGAAGAGTAGCAGATCAACTGGAAATGTGCTTTCAAAATGTAAAGAGATAATGTTTATAAAGTACTGCTACAAAAAGGTAGCAAAATCAAAAATCAAAGAAATGAACAACAAACTTTCAATCATATAAAAGTGTGATTACATATGTGCCTGGATGCTCTTCAGTCTTGGGATTTTGAGTATTTGCATTTTGAAGGAATGTGAAATGATTGTGTAAGAAAATATTCAGTTCCTGACATAACTTGGGATTTTGAGTATTTGCATTTTGAAGGAATGTGAAATGATTGTGTAAGAGAATATTCAGTTCCTGACATAACTTGGGATTTTGATTATTTGCATTTTGAAGGAATGTGAAAGGATTGTGAAAGAGAATATTCAGTTCCTGACATAGCTTATGTACAATTTTTGGGGAAAAAAAGGAAATCGTTCAAGTGGTGTCCTTGTTTTTTATTCATTCATTAAAAATTTATAATTTTTTTCTTTAACTTTAGAAAACGATTCAGTACTTTCTTGACGATCTACCTTTGTCTCAACATAATTTTTATTTGGGATTGGAAACAGTTGGTATGTTTTCATTAAGAAAGCTTTTCTTTCTTCTCGATTTTTTTTCCTTTTAAAAAAGGAATCTGATGAAATGTTACATTAATTTAAAATAAAAAGTAAATCTGAATAAACGATTGTTTGAAAAAGTACTCTTGCCCTAATGTCTTGTGGGACAGGTAATAATTTCTTTTTAAAAAAAAATTTCAGTTAATCGTATTGATGATTAAGAAAATACTTTTGTGATAATGTGCTCCTTGAGGCTTGTCTACCTGGCAATGCTTTGTAATATTTTGTTGGTTTTTTGTAATAATTTGGTTGTTGGTTATTGAAAAAAATGATAGGTACATGTGTCCCATAACCAATGCTGTCATTCGACAGCAAAGTGTCAGAGATCTCAAAAATGAAAATGAGAAAATGGGCAATGAAATAGCCAATGAATTTGGCTGGAGTGGAAACATGGTCGCAAAAGTCCTGAATTGGTGACGTTTTATAGTATAATAAATAAATCTGTGTGATTTTCCCATGGTATACTATAGCATACTATAACTGCAGTATCAAGTACATCAGTTAGATTTAATGGTACTATGCGCTGGTTTTATATTTTCAAAAATTTATAAATTCAACTGAGGAGTTTCACATAAATTCACCCCCCCCCCTCCCCCCAATTAAAAAAAAAATGTACACCGTTTTAGAAATCCTATGTGAAAAGTTCAATATTTCACAAAAAGAGTTAACTAATTTTTAGGTAGACTGTTTGTGTGAGTGTGTGTGTGTAAAAGGGGAGTGTGTGCGTGTGTGTGTGTGCGTGCGTGCGTGTGTGTGTGTGTGTGTGTGTGTGTGTGTGTGTGTGTAAAAGGGGAGTGTGTGTGTGTGTGTAAAAGGGGTGTGTGTGTAAAGGGGAGTGTGTGTATAAAGGGGGAGTGTGTGTATAAAGGGGGAGTGTGTGTATAAAGGGGGAGTGTGTGTGTGTAAAGGGGAGTGTGTAAAAGGGAGTGTGTGTGTGTGTGTGTGTAAAGGGGAGAGTGTGTGTGTGTGTGTAAAGGGGGAGTGTGTGTGTATAAAGGGGAAGAGTGTGTGTGTGTGTTGCAAAGGGGAGTATGTGCATGTGTGCAAAGGGGAGTATGTGCATGTGTGTAAAGGGGGTAGCTGTAAGGAGGAGACATAGGGTTGAAGGGAGAGACAAGGAAGGGAAAGGGACGTTCAGGAGGGGTATGGATGCACAGTTAGAGCTGTGGGGTCAGGGAAAAGAGGGCTGGCTGACAGATTTATTTTCATTTTAGGCTTTTTCCTTTAATGGGTGCATATTGCTTGTAAAAAAAAAGAAAAAGAAAAAAGTCTAAAGCCTTCTTTTTGACGAAAGCAAAACTGGAAATATGTGAACACAAGTCCAATGCACAGCTTTAGTTGTTGATAGGACTGATGATTACGATTCAAAGCGCCATATTATATTGCAGGATACATACCATTGTCTATAGGTATATACCATTTTGTCTATGTGCTATTGTGTCCACATGTACTCTAACATTCAGCCGACCAGCTGACAGACAACCCTTACCCGCTACTAACTTTTAATGCTAACCCTAACACTAACCTCATGTCTAACCCTGGCCCCCACATGTGGACTCAAAAGCAGGTAGATATGGTATATCCTGACACGGTGAGTAAAAGGACAACATGGGTATTTAAAGGCCGAAATGTGATTTGCGTGCGACACAGATGTTTTGCTTTTTGAACTGCAATGGTCAAGGAACCAATGCTGTAAAATAGATTTTGTGCACTGACAGAAAAGTACAAGGCTCGTATTTCTCACAGAGTACAATCGCGAACATTTTCCCTGAATGTAGCTGTCTGTGTTTATCAAAAACGTAAAATTTGAACTGAACGAGGTGCAGCTGATGAAACTTAACTGACAAACATGACTAGGGGCTGCTTTTTTTAAAATTATTTTTTTTAAAGATAAGCCATGCCTACTCTTACCTCCTGGACCCAATCAGTAGGATCAGAATCTATAGCTTTCAGATTTTTTCTCTGAGGTTGGTGGGAGGAAGGGGTGCTAGAATGTTAGGGAAAAGGACGCTAGGAAGAGGTGTAGGCGTTAGAATGTTATGGTATGTGGGGAAGGATAAAGAAGTGTGATGACTGAGAATGGGTATAGGGGCCAGCCAGCTAATCAAACTTTGATTAGGTTCAGGGGAGGGTGGAGCAGAGAGAATTTTAGAAAATTTAAAAACTAAAGTAGAGGGTGCTGGTTTTAGAATGCGTGATTGAAATATCATTTGAAGGAGTGTACATTTTAGAAGAAAAAAAATTTGAAAATGGAAGTAGGGGGCCCTGGGTTCAGAATTCATTGTTGAATAGTCAGTGGGGCAAGGTATGGAAGAGGGTGAGAATGCATTACAGAAAAGAGGCATAATAAGAGGGGTAGAATGTTAAGGTTTTGGGAGTGTGTTTGTGTGTGTGATTAAAAAGAGGAAGGGGGGGGGGGGGGGCGCATAGAAAGTATGCTCAGGTTAGTGATATCTTCATTTTAACAGCTATTCACATATAGTGATTTTGTGTGAAGGATGGATTTGTGCTGCAGGTAAATGTATGGAATGGTATATCACAGGTATTTATCACCAGTGTATGCTGTATCGTGCAACCAGCACAAAAGTTGCATACCCCTCCCCTGTAATTATGTGTGGCTTTTTTTTTGTTGGGGTGGGGGAGTGGCATATGGAAAATAGTAGTTAATGAAATATGAATTCAAGTTCTGTATATGTGTGGTGAGAAATCTGTTAAATTGCTGGATGTGCATCTGTAATTAACAGACTTTTTTTTTAAGCCATAATTTTGGAAAGGATGGATGTGAAGGAATGTGGTTTGAAAAAAAAGCAGTATTTTAATTTTGAAAAAAATTGTGTACATCCTATTCAACAACTTTGCGTTAGGAAATGCTTCCCCATTTATATGACAAAATCTGGTATCAGGAAACCATTTTTGCCTTCCATTCTATGTGTATAAGACTGCAGGCATCTTGTATTGGTGTGTCCTGTTACAGTTATCCATGGGTTTTTTGGTTTGTTCATTTCAAGAAAAATAGAATAAACACAAGTGCACATTTTTACATCCAGTCCCTGTGTATGCGATTTTGTAAATTGTCGTCCATTCCCACTGGCACACAGTTGCCTACTCTTTGAAAAGTGGAACAGAGTTAGTAACATGTTTTGCTTTTGCTGTAGGTCAGGCAACATACCCATTACCCCAGGTCTTGGCACTCCCAGCCCACTATTCTATCTGCATCTCTCGCAGCAGTCTTTGATTTCCATTGTCAGCACAAATGTACTGTATCACAGCCATATTTTCTTTTGTTAAATCTGAAAAAGAGGCTAGAGGCCCCAAAATGCAATTATCAGCAAGTGCCCCCCTTCCCCAAAGAATCGAGTAAAAAAAAATGAAAAAAATGAAGAAAATGCAAGCAAGGAAAAAAGGTTGGAGGCCTCATTAAAAAAACAAACAAAAACTTGGTTGTCTTGGTAGGATAAAAGGGACATATTTTTACATTGGATTATCGATGCATGGTTTGTCTGCTTACTTGCATTTGTCCAACTTTTGTACTGCATCCGTTATGTCCATTAGTGCTTATTTTCTGCAAGTATGGAAATTTGACATCAAATATGTGTTCTAAAATTCCTTTGTAGCAAATGTTATGAAATGGATTCTTTCAGATCATTGAAATGATATAGTGTGGTACAAGTGATTTGTTCATGAACAGCCTTTCTTCTGGCTATAGGAGTGTTTTGGTTGTTTTTTTTAATGGTCATAAACTGTTTACAAGCTGTTACTTGGCTGTAAAAGTGGGTGGTTTTTTTGGTTTTTTTAGTGGTTGGGCATAAACTATTTACAAGCTGTTGTACGAAACACTTGGCACAGCCATTTTCTTTTTAGTCGTTGGGCATAAACTGTTTACAAGCTGTTTTACAAATTGCGTTGCTGCATCAATGGGTCTTTGCCTTAAATCACTTTGTTCAAGTAGAAGAAAAATGTGCATTCAGCAAAGAATGCTGGTAGACAGTAGACTTGCATTTGAAGCATCTGCCTTTACCACAGATTTTTCTTGTTGATCATGTCTTTGGTATTTTGTATTGAAACATTTAGTATAGTTTTCTTGAACTTGATGATCAAAAGCTGATGTTCCTTTTATCCTTGGTTTGTTGTTGTTTTGGATGTAATCGGTTTGAAGTACTGAGCACAAAGTGAAGCACTTTATTGCTGATTTTCTGTTCGTTGTAGATGAATAGAATTTTGAGTATTGTCACCTACTGTTACCCACACTATACCTACAGATCATTACGCCAACATAGCGTGACATGGTTGCTGTTAACAGCTGTAGTGACTTTATGCTGCTGTTCATGAACCGTTACCCTGTCTTTGGGCTTATTTCTTCCCCAGCTGTAAGAGACATGCGTTTTTTGTGTGGTTTCTCTTCCATCAGTGGGTCAGCAAGAAAACTGATACAGCTAAGTGTGATCCAGCTTTCTCATAAATTTCTTACAAAAGTAACATTGCCCTTCCTTGAATGAATTACACAATGCTTGTAAATTATTTAGTAATGCTTTTTGTTTTTGCATTTGATGTTCAGTATTTTGGAGGCTTGAAATTTGTGTACTGGGCAGTTGTGTAAGTGGTTTAGTTGAATGTAACCATTCTAGTGATTCCCACATTTTTCACTTTCAAATGAAGTGTGTGGCTTGTTGCTTTTATCTATTTTTGATCATGACTTGAAGGTCGTGGCTCAGATCTGTATTTAACCCATCCTCTTTGTGACGTTCTTAGACAATGGTTGTGCATAGTAACTACTAAATTGTTTTAAAGACTAGTTTAAATTATGCAATTAATGCCCATTTTGTTTGCTGCCCCCTCCCCCTATTTACTAGTCATTCCAGTATGAAGATTTGAAATGTATGTGTATGATTTTAAATTGTATTGCATTGAAGCTGCTTTCCAATTTATTTTACTCCCATGAGAGAGTGCATTGGAAACCCCATTTGCCTGTAGCATGTCAACTTGTGTGTTTTTGGTTTGCAAGTATTATCAGTATTAGTAAACTTATTAAAAAAAATTTTAACAATGCAATTTAATTACAATTATGTAACGATGAAATTCATGCTTGCCCATCTGAACGAGTGTAGAAAATGTTGCACATTCTTCTAGAGGCTTAACAAAGATGAGTTTCCTGTATTGCATTAATTTTTCCTGTATATCGTAACCGCCAAGTACAAAATTGATACGGTGATACCTTCAAAATTCAAGTCAAGTGGTGAGCACACACCACAGGCACTGGACTACCCAGCTGACTTGCTTTCCTAAGAAAAATACAAGATTTGCACAACTACCTCTTCCCTACAGTATCTGGCTGTAAAGATAACATGGCTGGAATTAAGATGTACGTCCCTTCTATTTCTTAGCAGTATCTTGGAATGAACTTGTTCTGGTGGTCTGAGATATTTCAAATGGTGGTGTGAGAATTCAAATGCAAACAAAAGTCAGTTGGTCGGTCATTGTGCCACTGCTGGTCAGAGCATTGGGAAAAGCCTACCTCCCCCTTCAGTGAAAAAAGAGAGGCTGGAGTTAGGGTTGGGTAGCCGGCTTGCAGCTGAAGTAAAACATAAGATGTTGAATGACTTGAAGAGAAAAAGATGGGCAAACTTGATGAAAAGTGAAAACTTTTGCACAAAAATGGACCAAAAATAAAACTTGACCAAGTATTTTGAATTCCATTCATGACTGACTGTGTGTTTACAAGTGTAAAGAATGTACACCAAGATCTTGGTGTGCATTTACACCTTTCATCAGTACTGCTCTCTCTCTCTCTCTCTTCTCTCTCTCTCCTAGAGTTGGAATATACTAAAATCAGGCCATCAAATATAAGCGAACAACTCGGACACAAATATATTCAAATGCCTGTTGGAAATAAACACATGCACAAGATATGTACTCTAGTACATTCAAGGACTCCTTAAAAAAAAGGTAAATGTTAGTTTTCAAAAGCTTCAAAATCACTCCTGTATCATCAAATTTGTGACCCGTTTTTACAAAAGGAGTCTTAAGGTATAATTGGGTCAAATTGAGTTGTTACATTTTCTGAAATCTACAGATCATTACCTTTCTTTTGATGTATGATACATTATTCTATCTATAAAATTGACAAAGTTATGGGTGTTTGAAATGGGTGACCCAGCGATTTCACACTCTGAGAAAATCGGCTTTAAAGTTTTTCACCACCCTAGCTAACATCTTAGCAACGGGTTCTTCTATTCAACTGATGGCCAAATTTGATATAGTGTTAAAACATACTATTTCACAGCATCAGACAAAAAATACTGTACATACTGACTGTCATCGTTGTGATATTTAGCTCTTAGCCCCCTCCCCCCCCCCCCCCCCCCACCTGAAAAAGGGCATGAAGTGGAAGAACCTTGGACAGGGGTTAATGAGGAGCTTGTTATATCTGACTAGCATATATCCAATAGAATGAACTCAGTCAGCTGAAAACATGTAGAATCTGATAAATGATACTTGGTTACATATGAATTAAAATGTTATAATAGATTAATTGAAATAATAATAACTACATACCTGGTTTTTTCTGTTATTCATTTCGCATACACATTTTCAATTTGATTTTGTTGTTACTTTATTAATTTTTAGATGGATGGCTTTATAAAAGGCAACAATAATGTTATGCATTGCTTATTCAATGTTGTCATCTGGAAATAAAATGTTGACTTTAATTTTGCTCTCTCTCTCTCTTCTCTCTCCTCTTTTCTCTCTCATCTCTCTCCCTTCATAACACACAACACGCACACATACACACACATCCATGCACAAATACATGCAAGTGAAAGCAGAGACAATCAGACTCGATAGCATTTGATTGCTCAGAAAAAAAAAGATTATCAGTATGACACCATCCAGAGGGAACAGATGACAAAATACTGCATGCACACAGAGACTGCATGTAGAAAAAAGCAATGGAGTACTCATTCATTTTCCTTGAATCGAAACATTCAAGGCAACACACACACACACACACACACACACACACACACATCAATGGAGTACTCATTCATTTTCCTTGAATCAAAACATTCAACACACACACACAGATTACTTATTCATTACCCTTGAAAGAAAATGATCTTTCAAAATAGAGAAGAAAAACCACACACACACACACACACACAAGTGTAGATCTGGTGGGAATGGATGACATATTTAAAAAAAACTCCATGCACATGGGGACTGAATTGAAGCTCATGGCTGCTTATTCACTGTTGTCAAAACAAAAGTATTGAATCTAAAACACACACACACACACACACATACACACACATAGTCTGTTTCTGCAGACTTTCATTATGAACTATTATTAAAAGTTAATCTGTACTCAGTATCAGTTTTGTTATCACATTGTTTAATTTCTAGGTTGCTTTGAGATGTTAGCCAGCAGTGTTCTGTCAAAAGATCAAACACAAAGTGAAAAATCTCAATTTTCACAATACCTCATGCACTGCTTGCTTCTTCACTATAACAATTGGCTAAACCCTTAAAATCTACATTAAACTTATAAAATGTGGATGTTGCACTTTGGTAATACCAACAAAAATTGGTACTAAAAAGGGATATTGCAAAGATATCCTCTGATAGTATATAATGTGCCAGGTATGATCAGAAGATGTATTTTTTAACTGATAAAAGGCCTGGATACATGATAAATACTTCAACTGAAACAAAGTGACAGTTATGATATAAAGAACTCACTCACTTTGTTGTAATGATGTAAGTATTAAATATTGTAAAACATTTTACTTTGAAACTAAGCACAAAAATGTACTGTTTGGAATAGTACTTAGTGTAATTAATTGCACACACACACACACACACAGGCAGGATGAAAAGAAAGTTGTGTGAACTTAATCTTTTACCCTCAATTTTGACTTGATCATTTTCACACACACACACACACATTTATTCAGTTTAACAACAACAGCACACACACACACACACACACATGAGTCAAGTAAGTTTAAAACAGTTGATTTTCTCATGTCATGCACTGACAGGTGAAATGCTGAAAGTCTTCCCAGAATTCTAGACTGTTCAAGTCTAGATCTGCAGCTTTGATCTGTATGCATACCCATGTTTATTAACATTGCATACAGATACCAGCGCCTCGTGCATCTCACTTGAACCTTAATACATAGATTGCTGTTCATTTCATTCAAGTTTCTTGGGCCTTCCTCCCGATCCTTTGATTTTTTGTCTTCACAATAAGATGCATCACAGTATTTGGTAAAAAATACATGTTTTTACTGATCTGCTATTCGAAGAGTGGAAGATCAGCAAGAAATGAGCAAAAATGCCCATTATTCTTTGCAAATTGTGAAGTTTTCCAGCCATGCTGTTCTTAAAATAGAACAGAAACATCGTCAGCGATCTCCCTCCCAACCAATCACAGGCAAGCTGCCTATTCGTTACTACAGGCGGTATGTTTCCTCAACTCTCATTGGTCGATCTTCTCGAGCTTTCATTTTTTGTTTATGCCTAAATAACTCGAAACAGTATTTCTGATTGGTTAGATGTCACGTAGAGAATGTGTGGAATTGAAAATACAGGTCACAACCTTCCGAATGGTATACGACATGTGTGGGGCCCAGTCAGGGGTAATGATAAAGGATGACTGAAATCAGGGTGGTAACAATCGATGAAACTGGAAAACTGCAAAAGGGTAGGTCGATAAAAACGGTTTAAAAACACATTTTTAAATCATATCTAACCTGTTCAAGTACATAGATAGGAAATTTAATGACTACAGATTCCATTTTTGATGAAAAGTCAAAGTTGGTTAAATGGACCCCACCTTCCCTTTTTTGGGCCTCTCTCCTTTTCACTGTGTGCGAGTTAAAGACTCATTTCGTAAAAACGGGTCACATTTATGGAAAGTGGGCCTGTGCAAATGTTGTTACAATCAAATTAATTTGAACAGTTTGAAGCCGAGATGCTCATCAGGTGATAAGAAAACTGCCTGGGAATGTTGGCCTATGCATTTTGGAAAATAAGTAATCTACAGGGCAAGTTATAAATAATATACAGGGCATTTGGTAGGTTCGAGAACTCATTTAAAGCTGCCCTCTATTTTGATATTCAATTTTGGTTTTTTTAAGGATATGGAAACACACAAAAACTTCAGTAAAACACTAACACACACACACATAGATACATAGCACTTACGTAATTTATTTTTCCATTTGGCTTTTAAAAAAATCAACAACTTCACAAAGTTACAACAAATATGCACACATCACTTAAATCAATTAGCTTTTTTTTCTCCAAACTAAACACAGCCACATTTCTTGCTATTCAACTTCTCATATATCGCACATATGCACAGATTTTCAATCTTTCAAAAAAAACTTTTAAAAAACCCCCCAAACCCCAAATGCTTTCAAAATGAAACAATACCACTAAACTATGAAATAAATGGAATGAATCACCAGCATGCATAATGGCAGCAATAAAATTATTGGGTAATCAAATTTACAAGTATTTTTTAGTGTCCACTGATGGACATTCTCAAGCACTCTTTATCAGTTAACAGACAGCTCATACACAACAGACTGGTACATCAAAACACACACACACACACACACACTCTCTCTCTCTCTCTCATTTATGCACAAACATTTGTCATACACATCGTGAGGAGGAAAAAACGATCCTGACTTATTAAAAGATGTGACACAAAGTCGAATACCCACTCACTCATTCATACACAGTATCACGTACACAGTAAAGACAAAAATTAGGAAAACAAAGGCCATGACTTATTAAAAAGATGTCAAGATGATGACACAAAACCTCACACACACACACACTCATTTCATGCATAAACATTGTCATATACGCAGTGAGGAGGGGGTGGGGGAATTACAACCGTGACTTCTTCAAGAAAAAAGAAAAGCAAAAAGCAGACATGATGATGGCTAGCTGAGATACTCCAGGCTGGCCTTGGCTTTCTCCATCTCGTGAAGGAAGGAGTAGAACTGGGGTAGACTCAGCTCTGAAAACAGCAACGACAGTTTTGAATTCTTCTTCCAGTCATATGTAATGAATGTTAAAATGGCCATATTGGAAAGAATGCCTAGCGCCTGGTTTTCTCCTGTGCTTGTGAATGCAGGTTTGCCTGCAGGCTTCAACCAACGCGTTCTGACTTCAGGGCAGCTCATTAAAAGGTTCATAAGAAAAAAAAAAGATTTGCTTTAATAAAGGGAATTTTTCTCTGGAAGTAACATCAGTATTGACTCCACTTCCCTGAAAGTCCTTTAGCTGTGACTATAAACCATGGCCCCCGTGTGCCAACACACGCGGAATTTCTTGCACATGTTAAAACACGTTCTGTCTTTAGGAAGAGTAGGCCATTTGTGCCGGTAAAAACAGATGACAAAAAAAATATTAAAAAAAAAACACACACAAAAACGCATGCGCACTGATGTGTTTAGACAAAATTCCCGAAGTCAGAATGCTGCTGCCTAGCAGACAAAAACAGCCACATAAGCAAAAATCTCACCGTTGGTGAACCTCGGAGCTCTAGCCGAGGAATGATAAAAAGAAAAGAAAATATCAGCACAACTTGTACCGGAAACAGTGTTCCAACCTTGTTGCGTCTAGTTTTGTTTGCTAAGGAACAACAACAAAATGCATACATTCACGAAACTGCACGCATGCATGAAAACCTCTATGTTGCTGAGACTATGATTATTTTCAATGACATGACTACACTTGTGCAACTTGTACTCACCCATGTAAACGTTCTTTGTTCCATTGCCTGTGTTGATCACCAGCTTCAACTGCAAAACCAAGATATCATCATCCATTGCATATACATCATGACTGATTCTTAAACCAAGATATCATTCATATATATATATATATATATATATATATAGAGAGAGAGAGAGAGAGAGAGAGAGAGAGAGAGATAGATAGATAGATAGATAGATAGATATAGATAATTAGATAAAACACCTGATTCTTTTTCTTTCAAAGATACTGGCTCTTTTAATCCCCCAATTCCATACTTTCACCGTCTGCACCCCACTCCATATCCCTTTCCTATTTTTGTGTGTGCTTCATTTATTTTGGTTTACTTTGTTTGCTTTTTGCTGGTTTTCCAGTTACGGTTAAAACTGGAAGTGCACATTGACACATATACACAACCAGGGCGACGGGATAGCCTAGTGGTCAGAACATTGTGCTTGCAATCTGACGACCTGGGTTCGATTCCCGTTCAAGGGGATATTTTCCCCTGGAGTTAACATCAGTGCAGACTCCACTCTCCCCAAAAGTCCTTCGAAGGAGACTATAAACCGAGGCCCCGTGTGCGGACGCACGCAGAACACCTTGCGCACACGTTAAATCCTGTTCCACTTTTCGTAAGAGTAGGCCATTGTGTGCCAGTGAGAACAGATGACAGAATTTACAAAAACCGCATACACACGGGAACTGGATGTAAAAAAGCACATGAGTGCTTATTCCATTATCCTCGATATAAAAGAATAAATAAAAATAATAAAATTAAAAAAACCAACACTATCCTCCCTTTGAAAGGTGCTTTCAACAAGACGCCAACCAGGTCGGCCTAGAGATGAGATTCTGCCTTACTGGACCCCGTAACTGCTTGATTAACCCTCTTGTTGTTGGATTCTACAGAGCTAAACTGCCTGTAGATTTTGAATTCTTTTTAGGTTTTCTACCTCCATCTGACTTACTTTACTCCTAAGGCAATTGTGTGTGTGCATGACAAGTTATCAAGCTGAAATTTTGTCACAAGCTAGGCATGTCTTTGTACTTGCATTTAAGCGCAAGTTTATGTGTCTGGTCACCAGATGTCTTGTCATTGTCACCTTAATTGTCACCAATCACAGGTAAAAATATGGTATATATGATAAAACAGCAAATCCTGCATGGATTTGACAATAGTTCAAGCATATTAGTGTCGAATAAGGAAGTGATACCCAGCTGATGTGTTTACCAATAGTTATGTGCAATAGTACTTCAAGGATGTGTCACACAATGTCCCTATAGCACCTGTTGTTTTATGGTATGTCTCAAGGAGACATAAGTTTTGTTTAACTATTTTTTCTTTTGAAAACAAGTCATATTCAATCGACATGTGACCTTTATACTGCAGTTCATATCTGCGTGTGCTACCACATGTTTGTTAAGTGTACAGAAGTGTATTATTGTACATGACTGTCACACTGTCACCAGTGTCACAGCACAGGTGTGACAAATTCGAAACAACACAGAACTTCTGTAACTCTACAAAATTGTAATGTTGGTAGTCTCTAAAGTAGTCGTAGTGGTGGCACAGGGTCACATCACATCACAAAAAGCAAAAATTATGGATGTGTGTGTGGGATGGGGGGGGGGGGGGTGTACCCATTGCTCTCACCTGTCGAACCTTGGCAGACGGAGACCTATTTTATTTTCCCTCTTGCTATTTTCATTATCAGCATATCTGTTCGTTTCTGCCATTCCAGTTTCAAAGCAAAAGTGTGGTAATAATGAGAAAAGTCAAAAGGCATCACACTTTCAGGCGTCTATGCCGCAGACTGGCCAGGAGGTCAAATTTCTCCACAGTCGGTGTGTGTAGCACAGGTCAGGAATGTGCCCTGTAGCACGTTATTTTCTGGCTCACTCTTCTCCCTAACTGCAGCATTTCCTTCCTCCTCTTCCTCGTGATCGTTTAATATCGGACTCACTTAACAATTCTCGTTCAAATGTTTCTTCTTCCAAGACAATAACATTCAATTTATCGTCTTGCTAATCAGATGAAGTGTCTGCTATGAAAGAAAACGCCGGTTTTTTTCGCCACACTGCACCATTGAAAAGCGTTCCCGTCGCTGGCTGTTATTTCTTCCTTCCCTCCCCACTACACGCATGTTAGTGGTCTAAATTTATCACTGGCATCCTCTGACACCCTCCCTGCATCGCCCCACCAATTTTCAGACACATAGTGTGAAAACCACGAGGTCTGTGTGTGATGGAAAAGTACTGCCCACGTGGGCAGCACCAACTGTCGGCTGCGGTCGTATTGGAATCTAGCAGCAGCCTCCGTTACTGTCGGCTGTGGCCGGATCGGGGACAAGAGGGTTAAGATGTTCCTGTTTTGTCAAGTTTATTTTTAGTCACCATGTTTCTTTATTTGTCTGTTTACACTGTTGGAAGCCACAGTACTGAAAACACATGGGTAATGTTCGTGAATGTTTGTTTCTGGCTGTGAACGGTACCCACCTTTCTGTTGTCTCATTTCTTTTTCTTTCACAAAAAATAAACTAAACAAAACAACAACAAAACACACACAAAAACCAACCAAAAATCAAACAGACATTTGTTGTGTTACCTAGAATAAACATTTTTTTTTAAAACCCCACTGCCTCACCGTGTGTGACAAGCTTTCCTCATCCCCCTCTCCCCCCTCCAAAAAGCGCATCTTTTTTGACATGGTGATTTTGCCGATAGGTTTAAAGCATTCACTGCAGTGACTAAACATGTCAAACTCAAAATTAGTACTGGTTGAGTGTATGAGTTCCAACAAGACTGTTCCGTTACTTTTCCCTTACTACAGCAATTCTTTCACCATGAACTATGCAGTGTTCTCAATGTGTTTTCGTTATACATATTTACAAGTGAGCAAGTAATAAAATGTTGCACACAGACAATTTCTTTTTTTTTTTTTTTTACCGGTTAAAAAAAAGTATGAAACTGTACTTTCTAGAACACAAGGTGTGTGTGTGTGGGCATGTGTCCATGCGTGCGCATGCATGCATGCGTGTGTGCATGTATGCATGTGTGAACGTGTATGTGCCCATGCACATGTTGACATGTGTAAGTGTCTACGTAAGTATCTTTGTGTCTGTGTGTTTTTGAACATATGTATGTCTCTTTATATGAAGATCATACTTGTGCTTGGAGTTGTGTGTGTGTGTGTGTTCAAAAACACAGATTTGATTCTTTGATACAACATGGGAGCTTTGACTTGAACAAAGGACTATAGAGCCCAGCGCACTGATTAGTTTGAGAGAATTTTCCCTGAAGTGAAACAAGACTGAGCTATTGTTATCACAATATTCTCTGAAGACAACAATAAATGAGACAGTGGGCAGCTATACATTCTGTCTATACCTGAAGAAAAGTGTTGCCAACTCTGTCCAGTTCACTGCTTGAGGCGGTCACTGCAAAAACAAAAAACATTTAAAAAAAAATTTTAACCATCATTACAGGCATGAAAAACGTATTTTAAAAAAAAAGTAAACATTCATTCATTTTTCACTTCAAACTACTTCCTTCAAGCAGTAAAAGCAATCTGATTATCAAAATGCGTCTGCTGTATGAGTTCATACATATGATTTGAACAAATAAATAAAACAAAGATAAATAAATAACAATAAAAATGGTTACGATGAAAAACCACCCTTGTATGACACAATAACCTAGAAAAACATTTTTTTAATACAACAATTAAAATTACATACATACAACAGCTAAATACAATACTAATAACAACAATGAAAAGTCACACACAGAGGATCCTTCTAGCACAACAGCCCTTGCTCTGAAGGACAAACCACGGTCCCACTGACCTCCAAACTTCCACTCCATGTCCACCAGCTGGTTGACCATCAGGGTCAGGTCAAGAGCCCCCTTGGACAGCGCTGCCTGGTTGGCCTGAAACTGGTCACAGCATCAACCCCTTAATTAATTAATCACTTTATTCACACCATCTCCACATCAGGCACCATCACCTCAGTGTGATAATAATAATAATAATAATGTATGGAATTTACATAGCGCTGAATCTTGTAAAGCAACAAATCAAAGCGCTTTTTTTGTCTTTTTCTTTTTAAATTTATGCGTATGTATGCGGTTTTTTAAATTTTGTCATCTGTTCCCACCGGCACACAATGGCCTACTCTTTTGAACAGCGAACAGGATTTAACGTGTGCGCAAGATGGTCTGCATGCGTTTGCACACAGGGCCTCGGTTTATAGTCTCATCCGAAGAACTTTCACAGTCTTCATGTGTTCGCTCCACTGTTCATGTCTAAAGGGGGACGGGATAGCTTGGTGGTTAGAGTGATGTATTCGTGATCTGCTGACCCGGGTTCGATTCTCGTTCAAGAGGATTTTTTTCCTCTGGAGTTAACATCAGTGCAGACTCCACTCTCCCCAAAAGTCTCTCAGATGAGACTATAAACCGAGGTCCAGTGTGCGAACGCATGCAGAACATCTTGCGCACATGTTAAAACCCGTTTCGCTTTTTGGAAGAGTAGGCCATTGTGTGCTGGTGGAAACGGATGACAAAATTTACCAAACTGCATACACACGGGGACTGGATGAAAAAAAGCACATGAGTGCTTATTCCATTATCCTTGAAATAAAAGAATTTTTAAAAAATAATAAAATAAAGTTTCTCTTGTCAGCTCAAGCTGTACATCCTTTTTTCCCTATGCTCTGTAGTCTGTATACAACTCGACTTTCTCACTGTTTTTGTTTTTTGTCACATTTGGCACACTTTATGAAACAAAACTAAAGCATTGGTGGTTAGTTTGTACCTTTCTTTCTTTCTTCACTCTGCTTCGTTTTATTTTGTTTTTGCTCAGTGTAGAATTAAACCAAGAAATCACTGAAAAAGAAACTTAACATAATCCACCTATAAATTCTTTAAACTATGCCCAACACAAATGTTTATAGATATAAAGCTGCAAACAAGAAAGCCTACAAAATGCAAATGTATCCCCTTTTTGCCAACAACAGCAACACTAAATGCAGACTCCCATGCACACTCCCTCACACACACACAGACACACACACACACACACACACACACACAGAAGCGCAATGCAATTTTCAATACCTGTTGTGTAAAGTAGGCCGCCTTATCATCAGACAGTCCTGGAAGACAAACACAGAAAAAAACCATCATTGTAACAAAGCCAGTTCACTATAACTTATCCAACTGTCTACCATTGCCCTTTAACTCTACATAATACAATATACTGCCACAGCACCATCTTTTAAAGACAGTAACCAATAAAATGATTGAATAAGAGCCACACAATTATTGATCAAGATTCAAAGTCCAGACCGGCACCACCAAGATTCACCCAGTATATCTCCATGACTAGGTTAATACTGCCATTGACAGGGAGCTCAGTGGGTGGTGGCCTGGGTATGCAGGAGCACAGCAGATTCCACTAGAGTGACCCAGCAGCAGTGCAGGACCCTTCTGACTTGTGGCCTTCAGAAGCCTAAAATCTATAGGTTCATGTAGACTTCAAAGACCACATACAGCAGCTGGACAGATGACATGGACAATGTTGCTGCAAATCCCGTTTTGTTTGTAAGACAACGTAATGTCAAACACTCTTGTAGTTTGTATTACCTTTTTCCTTATATCAATACAGGAATACCATTTCAATTTTTTTCAATCGTAGATTATGATTTAAAAAAAAAATGTCATACCTAAATTTCCCAGATCTTCTTGGAGCTGGTTTGGGCTGAGACTCTTCTTCAGGGCATCTGCACACACACACACGCACACACAAAATCTTAATTAATCTTGATCAACAAGACAGATACATCATTTATTTATTAAATGGAAACTGTATTATATACATGTGCATAACTTGACAATCTAAGAAAAAAAATTTTCACGGACACTTATAAAAAAAAAAATCATCCATTCTAACATAACTAAAAACAGACTCCTTGTTTTCATTCCTAAGCTAGATCTTCAAAGTTTATCAATGGTGAGCTTGTGCATATATATGCAACAATTTTCCCTCCATTAGAGGTAAATACATTCTAACTTTGGGGTCGATGCCTAAACACAACACACCAGTGTGCATGCATTTTCTACCATTTTGTTGTCTGTTCCTACTGGCACACAATGGCTTTCTCTTCCAAAAG
Organism: Rapana venosa; assembly: GCA_028751875.1. NCBI lineage: Eukaryota > Metazoa > Mollusca > Gastropoda > Neogastropoda > Muricidae > Rapana > Rapana venosa. Next base: position 32,881,685 of record CM054142.1, on the reverse strand, counting down.
GTGTAACAGGTTTTAACATAAGGCGTGATAAACACATGATGTTCTGCGTGCATCCCTATATATAGAACATTGGCAAATTTTATAGTCTCGTCCAAAGGACTTTCAGGGGTGGAGTCTGTGCTGACGTTAACTTCAGGAGACAAATTCCCTGAAACGGGTGTGTCACAGCTGTCAGTTTCCCCCCACTTTCAGCTGCTAATCCACTCCATCGCAACTGGTGCGAATTATAGCAGGAGCTGACCAAACTTGGTAAAAGGAAAGGGGCTAATTGTAGCACTGGGCCCTGGAGGACCCATGGCTGAGTTATGCTGGGTCTGTGTGCTGTGGCCTCAGAGGCTGTGGCTTGAACCCACACCATCAAAGCACAAACTCAACGCCCTGACCACTTGGCTGTTCTTCACTCCTGTTATCTATCAACGTCTACAATAAGGATTTTCTGCAAGATAAGAAAAAGTGTCACCAGTTATACGACTTTACTATTAAATTTTCAAAATCAACAATGGCATTATCTATATTTCAAAGGATACTCTGGGGGAAAAATGAATCAAGAATACTGTAACCTAAACTTGATAGGAAGATTTCCCAAATTATTTACATTTTGACAGAAGCATTAGCTTATAATGCCTTGAGCAG
>CM054142.1:32868552-32871052 GCA_028751875.1 Rapana venosa | reverse complement strand
CATACAAGTGTACACATACATGTCAGCATACGAGCCTGTGTATCAGATTATGCATGCAAAACAATACTTTTTAATAAGTCCATTCTTCCTTAGCTAACAGTAGCTCTCCCACAGTTTTTGCCCTTCAATGCTTCGTCAGAACAAAACACATGGCCACTTCACATGAGCTTAATGATTTGGCAAAACAAAGGCCTGGCTGCCTGGCTGGCTGGCTGGTTGGCTGGCTGTCTGGCACCGTCTGCGATTGGATATAGGATCAACGTCAGATTTACTTACAGCCACTGAACCTTACACGAAAGCTGTGGGTGGGTGTATGTGAACAAACCAGCAAGAAAGACTCAACCACAGAGAGAAACAAGCTCTTGGACTGTTGATCACTGGACTGTAGAGTGTGGCAGTGGTGTGGTGTGTTTAGACACACAACGTTATCACACCTACTCACAAAAGTGAGAGGTTTGTGGTTTGGATCCTGCTTGGAACCATGAGGGCTGTTTTGGTTTCTTTTTGGGTTTTTTATTTTTTATTTTCTCCATCTACCTGATAATACAATATCAAGCGGTTTACTTATTTTTTAAATCATAAAAAATACTTTCAAAGAAGAGAGTTATAATAGATTATGTTTAAAACGCTTTGAAGCGCAGGTTAAGAAATGAATGATAATAGGAGAGTTTTCCTTAGCAAAATCCAACACACACACACACACACACACACACACACACACACACACACACACACACACACACACACACACACACACACACACACACACACACACACACACACACACACACACACACACACACACACACCACACACACATACACACGATTCCCGTTCAAGGGGATATTTTCCCCTGGAGTGAACATCAGTGCAGACTTCACTCTCCCCCAAAGTCCTTTGGATGAGACTATAAACCGAGGCTCCGTGTGCGAACGCACGCAGAACATCTTGCGCACACGTTAAATCCTGTTCCGCTTTTCGTAAGAGTAGGCCAATGTGTGCCGGTGGGAACGGATGACAAAATTTATAAAACCGCATACACACGGGGACAGGATGTAAAAAAGCACATAAGTGCTTATTCCATTATCCTCGATATTAAAGAATAAATAAATAAATAAATAAACACACACACACACACACACACACACACACACACACACACACACACACACACACACACACACACACACATATATGTATATACACACATACACACACATACACATACACACACATACAGCACACACACACATACACACACACACACACGCACACACACACACACACACACACACACACACACACACACACACACACACACACACACACACACACACACACACACCACACACACACACACACACACACACACACACACACACACACGGAGACAAACCAAAGAAGACAAAAATTGCTATGGTGCTATTCCCTGTCTGTGTGGCATTCATGCAGAAATCAAATCAGGGAAACAATCTGTCGTGATTGATTATTATGTGCGCAATAGATGCTTTACAAAGGGCAGGACAAAACAGCCCCAGCCTCACACCCCCATTTCTTCCTCACCCCATCCTCACCCCCCCCCCCCCCCTCCACCCCTCCAATCCATAACCACAGCAGACCAACATGGATCTTGTTGCAAATAGCTTGCCTGCATCAATATGCTGGATCGATAAACAAACCTCTTGCTATAACGCTTGGTACATGGTAATTAAGATCCCATGAAATGTTAAAACGCTACCGTCACAGTCTTGTATGAATGAGAAAAGAAAAAAAGAAAGAAAGCAGAAAGTGAAAAGAAATCAAAGGAAAAACCAGGTAAAAGAAACAACAACAACAAAAATGTAACGACACACACACACACACACACACACACACACACACACACACACACACACACACACAATCCTTCCATGAATTCAAAATGAGGCTATCTTTTAATAGTGAGCTAAAAACGTTTGCATGTATATGCAAAATTTCCCCATTGGTGAACCTTGGAGGCCTAGCCAAGAAACGAAAAAAACAACCAACCTCCACACACACACAAAGAAGACGAAGGAACCCACAATAAGTAAGCAAACAAAACAAAAGCAAATGAAAACAAATAAATAAAACCTAAAAAAGGAATGAGACCTTCCGTCCAAGCAGCCTGTCTCTGTTTTTATCTCTCTCTCTCTCTCTCTCCTCTCTCTCTCTCTCTCTCTCTCTCTCTCTCTCTCTCTCTCTCTCTCTCTCTCTCTCTCTCTCTCTCTCTCTCTCTCTCTCTCTCTCTCTCTCTCTCTCTCTCTCAATGTAATATGGGCCAATGGCCTGTTTTTGAATAAATCTTTCGAGTTCGAATTCTCTCTTAATGTACAAGTCAGTTAGGTATTATGCATTGTTAGATATATACTTATCTTAAAAAAAAAATGTTGTCGTTGTTGTAGCAGGGTTTTTTCCCCCCTTGTTTTGTTTGATAGTCCCTAATCAGGGCAAGGGCCGGATGGAAAAAAAAAAGTATGCA
>CM054142.1:32861052-32863552 GCA_028751875.1 Rapana venosa | reverse complement strand
GTGTGTGGGGGGTGGGCCGGCGTGCTGTGCGTGCGTGCGTGCGTGCGTGCGTGCGACAGACCGAGACAGACAGACAGACAGACAGACAGTGACTGTGCGATGTACATATTGCAGATAGGCATGTAGTGTTCAGTTTATTTTGATTTCTAAATTTAAAGTTTAAACATAGTTAACTGAACCTGGAGACATTGTTGTTTGCACCTGGTTTAGGAACATTATATACAGGTCAATTTGCTTTGATGGTAGCTTGATCTAAGCAGAGTAGAAACAATATTTAAAAGATAATTTTAAAAAAAAAGAAGAAAGGAGCAAACAAACAAATAAACTGATGTGTGAATGAATAAATGATTGAATTAATGAATGAATGAATGAATCAATCAATCAAAAATTCACTTGCCACATATGTGTGTCTATATGTACGTACGTACGTACGTACGTACGTACGTACGTATGTATGTATGTATGCATGTATGTACGTACGTACGTACGTATGTATGTATACACGAAAGCCTCTCTGTCTATCTGACTGTATGCATGTAAAAAAATTCATGTACACACACACACACACACACACACACACACACACACACACACACACACACACACACACACACACACACACGCGCGCGCGCGCGCGCGCGCGCATCTGTATGCCTGTCTGCTTGACTGTATTATGCTTGCATGAATGGTTGAATGAACTAACGACAGACGAACGAAAGAACGAGCGAAATGAATAAGAGCGCACGAAAGCTCTGCCCTACAAACTTGACAAAGAAACAGGTAAAATTGCCATATGCTCCCCGCCTAAACTGCATTTCACACGCCTTTGAAATTGATCTATGGTCGATGTCTGTCAGTGCTAACTGCTATAGAAAGCTGAAAGTTATCGCGATGTCTGATCATACCTTTCTCTTATTTACCGCCATTGCAGTCTACATCTTGGACATGGGTGTTATCTCTCTTTTTTTAACAATCGCGTATAAACGTGTAGGAAACAAACAGTCTCATGAAAGTTTAAACGAGGGGAACTGAACGAAGTTTTATAAGTGCTTAGCTACCTCGCATTAACTCTGTGTGTGTGTGTGTGTGTGTGTGTGTGTGTGTTCGATTTTACGTCTGTTCACTTAAAGTGATATTAGACGAGAGGTGGAGTAGGAGTGTTGAAATGAGGGCTTGAAAGCAAAGAGATAAGTGTTGATAATTAAAAATGTTGTGTATGTCTAAATTCTGATTCCAAACTATACAAACACTGTTGTTTGTTTGTTTGTTCGTCTGTCTGAATGTTTGTCTGTCTGTTTGTCTGTTTGTCTGTGTCATAAACTCATAGGTACCCCCACCCCCTTTAACTCCCATCCCATTTTTTTTCTATCTCTCTGTCTCTTTCTCTGAGTATTCTCTATCATCGATAGTGTGTGTGTGGGTGTGTGTGCGCGCGCGCGTGCTTACTTGCGTGCATGCGTACGTGGGTGCGTGCGCGCGCGCGTGTGTCAGTGTGCTTGTGATGTCAAATGCTGTTTCATTTTCAAATGTGAGATCATTTTCAATCTTTTCAATGTTTAGGCCCTACTCCATGTTGTGTGGTTTTGAGTTTTATGCGCCACTCAAAATTTCTCAGTAACCGAGATAATTAAATAATCTTGAGGCTTGAGTGTTGAGTCTAACCTCTCTTTTTCGGTCTATCTGTTTTCCTGCCTGCATGTCTGTCTGTCTGCCTGCCTGCCTGTCTGTCTGCCTGCCTGCATGTCTGTCTGTCTGTCTGTCTGTCTGTTCAAATGTTTCTATATGGAGGATGTTTTCAGTTATTGTGTAGCCAAGATGTCTCTGCTTTCTGTACATCTGTTTCCCCTTTAGGTTCTTGTTTGTATGGTTTACTTCTGGTCACGCTTAACAAAATTTGCATTTATAATGTTGTCGTCAACTGTTTGTGTAAGATATTGAAAGAGGTAATATGTATGACAAAATTTGGTATCGATCTGCACGGCTGGATCAAATCTAAGGTATACTTAGCTCAAAGTGATTTTGATGGTTTATGCCCCGAAAAAGACCATAATGTATCAATATCAATGGGGCATGTCTTCATTTTCAGTCTCTTTAACATAAAGATTTTATCGACAAGTTGAGAGCTGAACTCTGTGACTGTAGCAGGGGCCTTGGTTATGGGAACATAGAACTGAGTTTACTGTGTAAAAGATACAGTTTGTTTACCATGAAGGGCATCTTCACGTCCTTTACACATTCTGCTCATCCGGTTGTCAGAATTGTACATCTGACTGAAAACGTTTTCATAGCTATCCAAACGAAAGGAAAAAAAGGAGTATTTGCAATGTGATATGTCTATTCTTACAGACGCAATTTTTCTGTCAAAAGGAATAACCTTTAATTTCGATCAATCTTTCTTTTCTTTTTTTCAACGATTGAATTCCATGGACATGTTCGTTCAAGTCAAATCACAAGTGACAATTTTGTGTAAATATTTGTATTTCAAGTCACAAAATCTTCT
>CM054142.1:32843552-32853552 GCA_028751875.1 Rapana venosa | reverse complement strand
TAGAAGAAGAAGAAGAAGAAGAAGAAGAAGAAGAAGAAGAAGAAGAAGAAGAAGAAGAAGAAGAAAGAAGAAGAAAGAGAGAGAGAGAGAGAGAGAGAGGAGAGAGAGAGAGACAGAAAGACAGACAGACAGACAGGGAGACAGATAGATAGATAGACAGACACACAGACAGACAGGCAGGCAGACAGACACATAGAGAGACAGACAGACAGACAAACAGAGGGAGGGAGGAGAGGAGAGGAGAGAGGGGAGAGAGAGAGAGAGAGAGAGAGGAGAGTAAACACACAGATAAACAAACAGACAGGCAGACAGGCAGACAGGGAGGCACAGAAAGAGAGAGAGAGAGAGAGAGAGAGAGAGAGAGAGTGAGAGAGGAGAGAGGAGAGAGGAGGAGAGAAAGAGAGAGAAAGAGAGAGAGAGGAGAGAGAGAAAATTGAAATTGAAATTGAAAATGTTTTTATTGAACATCAGCCTTGGGCCACAATTCAAATGCAGAGGGAGATGGGGAGTGTATATGCGTGTATACAACAAATTTGTACAAAATTTCAAAGTAAAGCAAAAATACACATTAGACACAATCTGCCTTTACACTGAAAGCATTGATATTTTAATACTAAGATGAAATAAGTTTTGCCATTATCTTTCTTCTTTGAACCGCATGGAACAAAAACTTTGCTAGCTGCATTGCACGATGTTTACTATGTGCCTGAAGAAGAAAAGGAATAGGCACGTGAATAAAATCTTTCAGGTAAATTGTTCGGAGATCTGCATATAATGAACAATGTATATGAGATGGTACTCATCTTCAATAACATTTCTGCACAAAAAACAGTTTTTATCTTGGTAGTTGTTGCTGTATTCTATTAAGATTATTATTCAAGGGAAGAACATTCAGTCTGGCCTGTGACAGCGCAACTCTGAAACAATAAATTTCGATGTTATCAAGATACAATTCTTTTTCAAAATAGTCTTAAAAGATCTATATGTCTCATATCTATTACTCTCTCTCATGACACCAGCCCACTCCTGAATAAAATATCAATTAATCTTTGCTTGAAACTCTAAAGAATCCCTGAATATTACCAACATCCTGTTGTAGCCAAACAATATTAAAACCCTGAACTACACAACAGTTCCCTTATACCTGTACCAACATTTCTTCCCATTTTGATCTAGAGTTAATTGCATTTCATAAGCCTGTCGAGGCAACCTGTGATAGCTCATCTGCAGTAGTTTTAACCAATATCTTATTGCACAAATACAAGAATTTACATGTAAAGGGTATCTTGCTACTTCCCCATATACCATTTTGTTGGGCGTTTTCACAGGAACTCCCAGAAAACGCTTACAAGCCATCAGAATGTATTTTTCTAAAGATTCTAAACGATTTAAACCCAAACTTCAGATGCATATAGTAATATTGGTTTAATTTTTTATATCAAAGACTTTGAATAAAACCTGGTAAGATATATCCTTGTTTTTTGGAAAGCTCGAATTAAACTTATTAGTGCTTTTTTTCCTTTTACACTCAAATGTTCAGTACCCAGCCTAGGACTAGCTTTGTTGAGAAAACATACCCCAAATTAACATTTTTTATTTACGACTTCTAATTTTTGATTTCCTAAAAAACCATTCCTCTCCCCTACCCAAGATCCCCCTTTTCTAAAGACCATCACTTTGGTTTTTTTCGTTATTGATTTTTAATTTTCATATCTACACAACAGGTTTGGAGTATATTCAACTGATTCTGCAGACCTATAGGAGTCGAAGATAACAAAACAACATCATCTGCAAAAAGCAAAATAAACAGCTCTTCAACACCTGGTAACAGTTGTATACCATGTCTTCCTTCTCAGAATATGATTTGCTAGTTGATTGATAAATATTCCAAAACAAGGTAGGACTCAAGACACACCTTGACGAACCCTAGAGGGCAGTCAAAAAAATCTGAATATTCATTATTTGATCTAACACGTGATAGCAAAACTACTATACATTGCACATAGGGAACAGAAAATTTTCCTTTGATCCCTTGATTTCTAAGTAATTGTAGTAGCTTGTCATGTCTTACTGAATCGAAAGCTTTTTAAAATCAACAAAAGCTACATATATTTTTTTTATTCCTCTGAGAGAAGCATTTTGAATAATCGAATATAGACAAAAAATATGATTCAATTGTAGAATAATTTTTACGAAAACCAGCTTGACCTTCAGAGATCATATAATTATCTTCTAACCATGTATAAAGCGCTTGTTTAGTACTGTGTATAGCATTTTGAAATTATACTTAGTAGAGAAACCCTCTGTAATTAACATTTTCAATGTCACCTTTCTTATAGATTGGTATAACAATGGCTTTGGCCCATTCTTTTGGGTAAGTACCTTTTGAAATAGTATGTTAAATAATCTCTGTAGAAAAGGAACTGTAATTTGACTACCAGTTTTCAACATTTCTGAGAGAATGCCATTTTATTCCAAGCTTTACCCAGTTTTAATTTGCTAATTGCGTTAACAACTTCCCCTTCAGTTATTTCAGAATTTAATATATGATCTTCTTGTTCTGTCAAGTCAATCCCATCATTAAACTCATTTCTTGAATTGCTATCATCTATAGAAAACACCTTTCTAAAATGATCATACCACTCGTTTATAGAAATATTACTAGTATTAATTGATCTTTGCCGCCCACATCCCATTTCACTTAACTGTTTCCAAAATTTAGAAGAATCTGAAATATTTGATTCTAACTTTATTACTTGCTCCCATCTAAATTTTCTTTTCTTGACTCTAAGTATTGTCTTATAACTCTTTTTTGCTTGAACATACATTACCCTATCTTCAGTTTTACCAGACTTCCTAAATATTCTTAATGTCTGTCGACTTTTAATTTTGGCTTGTTGGCATTCATTATCAAACCACATGGAAGATTTTTTAGGTGTTTAGGATAAAATTTTGTCAGCATTACAACTACTAGCAGTTATCAAACAATGCACAAAAATATCCAATGCACCATCTACATCTTGCTCTATAATACTTTCAGCGTCTTGTAATTTGCCTTTTATATCTGTGTCATTCAAATTTGTTTAAGAAATCGTGTTCTTTTTCTTTACTCCATACATGCTTTTGAATACATACCTTTTCATCTTTCCAGTTTTCCAACACAGTAACTGATGGATGACAGAAGAGAAAAAAAACACAGGTAAATGATCAGATTCTGTCGAATCTTCAACATTGAAATGATATATAATTTGACTTCATGAGTAAATTATATGAAATGACAAATAATCAACAGTACCAGAACCTGAATTAGATATAAAAGTGCAACTTCCATCACATTCACGCTCGCATAGACCATTCAAGATAACCAAATCAAAGGCATTACATAATTCTAACAGTTGATCCCCAAACATATTTTGAGATTCATCCTGAGATTTTCTCAGAAAAGGGGACTTTTCATCATTTTCATCATTTTCTGTAGTTATCTACATTGATGCACATACTATTTTCAGAAGCTGTTCTTGCATTCAGGTCTCCACATAATAGGGTATGAAAATCATAAGACTCATGCAAATCCAAAAAAGTTTGTTCCAGAATTTCTATGCCATAGCCATTTTCTTTACATTTCCATGCAACAGAATCGTGAGGGGGTATATATGTACATATCCAGAATATATCTAAGTCTGTTTCAAACCACTTTCTATCAATACTCACTATCACTATATTCTCTAAGTTGTATTCAATGTGTGTAACTAAACTTGCAAATTTCTTTTTAATTAAGACAATAAGGCCACCAGAATATCTGCCTTGCTTAGATAGCTTATTTGCTTTAGAATTAAAAATGGTATAATCATTGAAAAGGGATGATTCAAAATCTGTAGCTACAAATGTTTCAGTCAGGCATATAAAGTCATGAGATCTTATGTACTGAATGAAGTCGATGTTATCTAGTTTTGAAAATAAACCATTAACATTGAAGTTAAGAAATTTAATGTTAGCATTTGTTGCATTATTTACAGAATAATGTACTTGTTCTGGCGAGTTAACTTCATGGCAGTCATCACAGCTAACTTTTTCCCCTTCTGTTCTACTGGTTTTATTGGCCCGGCTGATGTCCTATTTAGGGGGGGAGCCACGTTGAGTACGATATAAAAGTGCAACTTCCATCACATTCACGCTGGCATAGACCATTCAAGATAACCTGTCCTGTTGTCTGTCAGTCCTCTCTTGACTACTCTCTTGACTGTCATGTGCACCTTGACTACGATCACTTGACATCATAGGTTGAAAGCTGTTGATGATGCTGCTTTGACTGGTTTTTCTTGTTCTGCCGGTCTTCTTTTTCCTACTTTTATTAGGGGAAGGACGCTGAGACTGTCTGTGTTTTGCAGGTGTTTGCTGCATTTGTGACATGGCATTGTCAGTATCAGCAGGGAGTCCTGCTGTTTCGTTTTGCTCTTTCTCTGTCTCTAGCTCTGTCTGAACAGTATCAGAAGTCTCAAGTTTGTCCCTGTATTTACGTTCCATGGTCTCATTTCTGTCCTGTTGTCTGTCAATCCTCTCTTGACTACTATCTACCTCCCTTTGTTCATCGTCAGCCTTTTCCATTGGTCCCCGTCTGTCTTCAGTATCATACTGTCTGTATTCTGAGTATTCTGAGTCAGCTTCTATGTCTTCACTAGCTGTGCCACTTTCTGCTATTTTTCTAAAATAATTTGTTTTCTTAGCCTGACCTGAGGATATGGCCAGATCTGATTCAACAGACAGCTCATTTTGATCTTTGGTGTCAAAATTCTCTGCATCCGAGTCGAGAATATCTTTTATGCAGTAACTTCTTTTGTCATATCTGTCTTTATTGTCCTGTTCTGTGTCGTCTTTGTCTTCGTCATCAGGTAGTGAATGTTCGCTGCCAACACTGTATTTGTCTTCAACATTGTCAGCACTTGCTGTGCTGTTAATGCTTTGCTTGGAAGTATGTCTGATGTTAGAATATCCTCCTTTTGTATGTTCTGAATGGCTGTAACTTGCTTGGGTTTTAAGAATGGGCCTGTTGTATATTTTAGTATTTCTCCCTGGTGCATGTGTTTTCTGCACTGCCTGACTGTATGACCACATACCTGGGGCAACTGTTCTGAACTGGTGGCTGTACATACCGACTACAGACCAGTCACTGCTACGTGATCGCCGGTAGTCAGGAGCATCCTGTCTTTCCCGTCTGAGCCACAGTCCATCCGCAGCAGGGGCGGTGTCTTCCTCTTCCCGTCTGCTCCTTCGTCCTTCAGCAGCAGGGGCGGTGTCTTCTTTCTCCCGTCTGCTCCTTCGTCCTTCAGCAGCAGGGTGAGGGGGAGGAGGAGGAACATCCTGTCTTTCTCGTCCTCTTCGTTGCCCTTCAGCAGCAAGTGATGCAGCATGACTCCAAGATCTGTTCCTGACATTAATGTGTCTTTCCCTCCACTGCTGATGACCCGGATGTTCCCATGGTCCCTGATCCTGGCAAGCATTTTCAAGGTGAACCGGGGATTTATTCAGCATCCTCTTTTGCAGATGGCTGTTGTCCTCTCTGCTCTCACCATGGTCACGCCTACTGCTTCCCATCCTACCAGATTGCCCACGGAGCGAATGTGGCCATTCTCCAGCCATCAGAAGATTGTTGCTGACCTCTGGCTTTGGATAATTGGATGGGTTTCGGTGTTTGAATCTGTGCCCTGGCTGTGTTAGTGATCTCTCTTTCACATGCAGCTTTCCAATGATGTGTACGCCAGTTTGCCTTGGTCTCTGTGAAAATCCGCCATGGTCTTCTAATGAGATGTAAGGTCTGAGGTCACTCTGATGCTGCTTTGCCGAAGTCTCTCACGCAGCTCCTGGTCTCTTAAGATAGCCAGCTTGTCCTCCCATCGACAAAACTGGACTAAGAGTGGACGTGGAGAGTTGTCCTGACGTGGACTGCCTATTCTATAGGCACTTCTGATGTCTGATGTCTGCCACAGCTGGTGACTGGAGGAATGGAAGTTCAAGACTTCTACAATCAGTGCTTCACTGGTCAGTTCTGTTCCTCTTCTGATTTCTTCAACACCAAAGAATCTTAGATTGCATCTAATATTTTGCGCTTCCACAGCATCTAATTTTTGTTCCAGTTGGTCCAACCGTTCCACAATTTGCGTCCCTGTCATCTTGAAGCTCAAGAACATCCTCAGCATTCTTTTGTGTGCCTTTCTTCACTTTCAACCAGTTCCGTAGTGATATGTCGGAAATGTTCTTCCTGACAACGAAATTTCTCTTCCAATGTTCTATTCAAGTTTGTTGTGTTTTTGCTGGAAGCTGTTCATCAGCTGTGCAAATCTCCATTCAAACAACTGGAAGAGATTTGGTTCTTCAGAGCCAGCATTCATGTCGAAACTTCTGCGCAGTCCGAGAGAGAGAGAGAGAGAGAGAGAGAGAGAGAAGAGAGAGAGGAGAGAGAGAGAGAGAGAGGAGAGAGAGAGAGAGATGAGAGAGAGAGAGTGGAGGGGAGAGAGAGAGAGAGAGAGAAGAGAGAGAGAGAGAGAGAGAGAGAAGATTTAAAAGACACGCTCTGCTTACAGCGTTTATTTAAGGTATTGAGAAAAGATGGGTAGGTTTTTGTTGCTGTTGTTGTTATTGTGATCTTAACTGCACTGACATGTATCACATACACACACATACACGCATACATACATGCACACACATACACATACATACACACATATACACGCACGCACACACAATACACAATACACACACACATTACACATACAGATAACACACATACACACACACACACACACACACACACAAGTCCTTCGGATGAGACTGTAAACCGAGGCCCTCGTGTGCGAACGCACGCAGAACATCTTGCGCACACGTTAAATCCTGTTCCGCTTTTCGAAAGAGTAGGCCATTGTGTGCCGGTGGGAACAGATGACAGAATTTACAAAACCCCATACACACGGGGACTGCTGTAAAAAAGCACATGAGTGCTTATTCCATTATCCTTGATATAAAAGAATAAATAAAATAAATAAAAAACAAAAAACCCATACACACATACACAAACATACACATACACACATACACACACATACACACACAAACACACACATACATACACACATACACACACTCACACACACATGGCACAACACATACACACATACACACACACGCACATACACATACACACATAACATAACACCATACACACACATACACACAAATATACACACATACATACACTCACACACACATACACATACACACATTATACACACAGACACACACAGACACACATACACACACACACACACCGCACACACACACACAAAACACACCACACACACACACACACACACACACACACACACCCACACACACACACACACACACACACACACCCCACCCCACACACACATACACACATACACACATACACACATACACAATCATACACACACGCACGCGCACACACATACGCATACACACACATACACACACATACACACACATACACGCTCTCTCTCTCTCTCTCTCTCTCTCTCTCTCTCTCTCTCTCTCTCACACACACACACACACACACACACACACACACACACACACACACACACACACACACACACACACACACACATGCACATAGCTGTCTATCGGCATCTCTGAGTAGATGGCTCTTTGTTTGTCTGTCTGTCTGTCTGCCTGTCTGTCTGTTTCTGACGTATGTCTGTGTTTGTCTTGTTTGACTCTGTCTATAATTATCTGTCTCTGTCTGTGTGTCTGTCTCTATCTGTGTGCCTGTCTCTGTCTGTCTGTCTCTATCTGTCTGTCTCTATCTGTCTGTGTTTCTCTATGTCTGTCTGTTTGTCTGTGTTTCTCTATGTCTGTCTGTCTGTCTGTCTGTCTGTCTCCCCCTCTCTCTGTCTTTCTCTGTCTCTCTCTGTCTTTCTCTGTCTCTCTCTGTCTCTCTGTGTGTCACTTTGTCTGTCTGTCTGTCTGTATCTCTGTCTCGCTCTCTCTCCCTCTTTATTAGTGTCTGAGTGTGCATAATTTATGTATGTGTGTATGTATGTATGTGCGCACGCGCGCACGCACAGACACATACACACATACACACAGACACAGACACACACCAACCAACCACCACACCACCACCCACCCACCACACACCCACCTACCCACACACCCCCCCACACCCCCCCCCTACACACACACCTACCCACACACCCACCCACCCACACACACACACACACACACACACACACACACACACACACACACACACACACACACACACGCACGCACACACACACACACACACACACACACACACACACACACACACACACACACACACCCCACCACCAACCACCCACCCACAAATCAACATCTTAAAACCCATCACACTCATCATCACACTATTATTGTTAACAACTCTATTTCAGATCCGCCTATACGACAAATCAATCCTCCACCTCAACCTCCTCCTCAACCTCCTCCCCCTCCTTCTCCTCCTCCACCTCCTCCTCCACCTCCTCACCATCCATCCTCACCACCCTCCTCAGCCTCACCATCCTCATCATCATCAACAAACCCCCCAACGATGCCAGACCTCAAGCTCTCCCCGTTCGTAAGGCCACAGTCGGCCGTGGGAGCCAAGCACGGGGTGGAGGAGGCTCCTCAGAAAGGTCCGGACAAGACCTTCAGGCCCTGGACCACCCACTCGGGCCAGCGGAGGGACTTCTCCAGGACCAAGGTGCCCAGGCCCAGCCAGAGCCTGAGGCAGTCCCATCTGAAGGCCGCGGGCAGGAAGAGGGAGTCCTCCTCCTCCTCCAACGCCGAGATGAAGACCTCTGTGGTGGGGTTCCTGTCTCCCCCGCCCATCTCCTCTTCCGCGGATTACCCTGAAGGCGTCTTGGAGGACCTGGAGGAGGTGGTGACTATGGTCGGCAGGAACGGCGCGGAGGGTAGGTTCGAGGGTGGGAGGGTTGGGTGTGGGTGTGGGTGTGGGGTGGGTGTGGGTGGTGGGGTGGTGGTGGGTTTGGGTGGGGTGGGTGTGGGTGTGGGGTGGGGTGGGGGTGTGGGGGGTGGGTGGGGGTGTGGTGGGGATGGGGGTGGGTGGGGGTGGGGGTGGGTCTGGGTGGGGGTGGTGGGTTGGGGTGGGGGGGTGGTGGTGGGGTGGTGGGGGTGGATGAGGAGGGTGGGTGTGTGTGGGTGTGGGGTGTGTTGGGTTGGGTTTTGTGTGTGTGTGTGTTTATTTAAAAAAAAATTGTATTCATTCTTTTATATCGAGGATAATGTGTGCGTGCGTGCATGCGTGCGTGTTTTGTGTGTGTGTGTGTGGGGGGGGGGGGGCGTGTGCGTGTGTGTGTGTGTGTGTGAGTGTGCGTGCGTGTGTGCGTGTGTGTGTGTGTGAGTTTGTGCGTGTGTGTGGGGGGGAGTGTGAGTGTGTGTGTGCGTGTGTGTGTGTGTGTGTGTGTGTGTGTGTGCGTGCGTGCGTGCGTGTGTGTGTGTGTGTGTGTGTGTGTGTGTGTGTGTGTGTGTGTGTTGTTGTTGTTGTTGTTAGTGGTGGTGGTTGGTGGTGGGTTTGTGTATAAGGGTAAAGATCATATTTTGCTTTCCATGTTGTTGGTTTTTATGCAGAAGGTTAAAGGTTATGATTATTTGCTTCTAAATGTCAAACATTAAGTAAGTGTGTGTGTTGTTATTGTTTTTGTTGTTTTTTGTTTGGCTTTTGGGGGGGTTGAGAGGGGGGGGGGGTCGGGTTAAGGGGTGGAGCTGTTTTTGTTCCTCAGTTAAAACTCCGAAGTTTACCACTGGTGAGATTTTTGCGTATACGACCGGGTTTTTTGTCCATCATTAGTTTAGTATATTCTCTTATATCGAGGATAATGGAATAAGCACTTATGTGCTTTTTTTACATCCAGTCCCCGTGTGTATGCGGTTTAGTAAATTCTGTCATCTGTTTCTACCGGCACACAATGGCCTACTCTTACGA
>CM054142.1:32781052-32823552 GCA_028751875.1 Rapana venosa | reverse complement strand
CCAACCACCCACCCATCCATCCATCCATCCACCCACTCATTTACCCATCCACCCACCCACCCATTTACCCACCCAACCACCTACCCATCCATCCATCCATCCATCCCGCTATCAAATCGTGGTCCTTTTTCCCCCCAGCTGAACCAGAATGCCCTGGGGGATGAGAGCATAGAGGCCTTGCTGAATGCTGCCGCTGTGCACCGCAGTCTGAGGTTTCTCTCGCTGGAGGTAAGCCTCAGTCACGGCCACATTCAGGGCCACATTTAGGGCCACATTCAGGGCCACATTTAGGGCCACATTTAGGGCCACATTCAGGGCCACATTTAGGGCCACATTCAGGGCCACATTTAGGGCCACATTCAGGGCCACATTCGGGGCCACATTTAGGGCCACATTCAGGGCCACATTCAGGGCCACATTCGGGGTTACATTTTAGTCCACGTTTAGGGCCACATTTAAGGACATTTATTGGACGTTTAGGGCCACATTTAAGGACATTTATAGGACGTTTAGGGCCACATTTAAGGTCATTTATAGAACGTTTAGGGCCACATTTAAGGACATTTATAGGACGTTTAGGGCCACATTTAAGGACATTTATAGGACGTTTAGGGTCATATTTAGAACCACATTCAGAGCTACATTTTAGCCCACGTTTAGGGCCAGATTTAAGGACATCTATAGGACATTTAGGGCCACATTTGAGGACATGTGTAGGACGTTTAGGGCCACATTTGAAGACATTTATAGGACGTTTAGAGCCACATTTGAGGACATTTATAGGACGTTTAGGGCCACATTTGAGGACATTTATAGGACGTTTAGGGCCACATTTGAAGACATTTATAGGACGTTTAGGGCCACATTTGAGGACATTTATAGGACGTTTAGGGCCATATTTAGGACCACATTAATGGCCATGTTTAAGACGTTTAGGGCCACATTCATGGCCACATTCAGGACCATGTTTAGACCCACATTCAGGGCCATATTTAGGACACATTCCAAACGTTTAAGGCTACATTCAGAGCCACATTTAGGGCCACATTTAGGGCCACATTTAGGGCCTACAACATGACCCCAAACCTCAATTGAGTTTTTATGTATTCTGAGCCGTAAAATGTGCGCGTGTGCCTGCGTACCTGCGTGCGTGCCTGCGCGCGCGCGTGTGTGTGTGCGTGTGCGTGTGTGAGTGTGTGTGTGTGTATGACTGTATGCAAACGATACTCGGGCGTTCAGACTGACGTGGATAAACCACTCACTCAGATCCAACAGTTGGTGGATTTGCTGAGAGAAGTAGCAATAACACCAACAACAACACAGCCACAACTCTACAACAGCAACAACAAGAGAAACAACAACACCAATAACAACACAACATGAGGAAGACCAATAAGAGGCAGAAGAAGAAAAAAGAAGAAGAAGAAGAGAAGAAGAAGAAGAAGAAGAAGAAGAAGAAGAAGAAGAAGAGAAGAAGAAGAAGAAGAAGAAGAAGAACAACAACAACAACAACAACAACATCAACAACACACAAACAACAACACACCACTAGCACCACCACCAAAAGCAACCACAACATTGACAACAACAACAAGAGCAGCAACAACAAAAAGACAAGAACAAAACACACAAAGAATTTTTTTTTTTAAACAGAAGAAGAAGAGCACGAAAGAAAAGATAGTGCTAGATTGTCTGCATTCAAAAGAGACCCATAGAAATAATAATAATAATATAATAATACAACAACAACAACAACAGCAATAATAATATATATAAAAAACCACCACCACCACCACTACCGCCACCACAAACAACAACAATAACAACAATTTAAAAAACAACAACCCACTTTCATATATTTTGAACTCACAGTAAGAGCGCAACAGACAAAGAGAGGAGAGAGAGAGAGAGAGAGAGAGAGAGAGAGAGTAGTTGATAATCACGGTGTTCCTACTATCATTTCTCTAATAATAATAGTAATAATAATAATGATACTACTACTACTACTACTACTACTACTAACAACAACAACAACAACAATAATAATAATGATGATGATGATGATGATGATGATGATGATGATGATGATGATGATAATCATGATGATCATGATGATGACAATAATAATTTATATAGCGATGAATCTTGTAAAGCAAGCCAATCAAAGCGCTTACATTTAAATCATTCACGCGCAAGCAACCGTTCACAAATGAGGTTATCAAATTGCACACACACACACACGCGCACGCACGCACACACACACACACACACACACACACACACACACACACACACACACACACACACACACACACACACACACACACACACACACACACACACCACTTATATCCTCCCGTCATTTCGTGACAATGAAACAGGATTATATTTCTCAAAATCATTGTGAAATGTGTACTTGACACTGATAGTGGAACTCATGGCCTGTCAGTGTCAACAGCATAAAAATTGATTATAACTGCATGAGAAGAAAGAAAGAAAGAAAGAAAGAAAGAAAGAAAGAAAGAAAGAAAGAAAGGAAGGAGAAGAGAGAGAGAGAGAGAGAGAGAGAGAGAGAGAGAGAGAGAGAGAGAGTTTCTAAATTTTTAAAAATTCTTTTATATCTAGGATAATGGAACAAGCACTTATGTGCTTTTTTACATCTAGTCCCTGTGTGTATGCGGTTTTGTAAATTGTCGTCTGTTCCCACCGGCACACAATGACCTACTCTTACGAAAAGCGGAACAGGATTTTAACGTGTGCGCAAGATGTTCTGCGTGCGTTCGCACACGGGACCTCGGTTTATAGTCTCATCCGAAGGACTTTTGGGGAGAGTGGAGTCTGCACTGATGTTAACTCCAGGGGAAAATATCCCCTTGAACGGGAATCGAACCCGGTTGTCAGATTGCGAGAGCAATGTTCTAACCACTAGGCTATCCCGCCCCCCTCTTAAATTCTGAAATTGAAACCACTGGAAAGTCTCGTTGTGGAGAATGTCCCCCCCCCCCCCCCCCCCCTCCCCCTGTTCGTCGGCTAGAGCTCTGAGGTCCACCAATGGTGAGATTTTGGTGTGTGTGACCGCTTTTGTTTTTGTTTGTCCCCATTAAGGTAGCCGCATTCCGACTGTGGAGATTTAATGTCCATTCAGTTCCTTGGGTTTTGCCTAAGTCGCACAAGAGGCTAACGAAAGATAAACAGCACCCCCCCCCCCCCCCACCTCCCTCCCCCACCGCCTCACTCTGACGCATAATTTATTATTAATTGTTATCTGAAACCCTTAGAATCAAAGTCTATATCTAAACCCACAAAGAGATGACTGCAATGATAATGACCTTGATAGTGTTTAAGGGTAAAGATTAATACTGAGAAACAGGCTGACAGACGGGCAGACTGACACATAAGCACTGACTGACAGACAGACGGATGGACATACACACATATATACAGACAGACTGACAGACAGACAGGCTGACAGACAGACAGATGGACATACAGGCAGACAAACAAACAGACTGACTGTTGACTGACAGACAGATGGACATACAGGCAGACAGACAAATAACAAAGCAGAACAAAACATGGGCCAGGAAAATTGTAAGAAAAAAATGTGTTTGGGTGCGTGCAGACGTTTGCAAATGTGTACTGTTTCATAAACAGACCTTTTATATATATATATATATATATATATATATATATATATATATATATATATATATATATATATATATATATATATTTATATATGTGTGTGTGTGTGTGTGTGTCTGTCTGTCTGTCTGTGTGTCTGTCTGTGTGTCTGTCTGTCTGTGTGTCTGTCTGTCTGTGTGTGTTTTGTGTGTGTCTGTGCATGCGTGACATAGAGATGGAAAAGGGGAGAAAAGATCGCGGCTGTGTATGTGCATGCACGGACATTTGATTGAACACGTTCAGTTCTTGGATATTAATCACATTCTGTCGAACAGTCAACTGAAAATAGTCTGTATGACTATATTACACTGCCACAACAAAGAACAACAAAGAAACTATGTAAGGATGCATTTGACACTGGATGTTTGTTTGTTGCAGAATTGTGGGGTAAGTGTGGCCTTCATTTAGCTGCTAGGACCGTACCCCTGTATTCACAAAGAATATGTTGTTATGCCAGTGCAAAGTGTGGAAATTAATGTACCAATACAATTTTTTTTTGCCGTGTTCATGCACTGATTTGTCGAGCAAAACGCAGGGTTGTTGAGGGGTTTTGTGTTTGTTTGTTTGGTTGTTGTTGCTTTTTTAGCCAATGCTGGATAAATGAAAGTGTTTTATACCATAGTAGTCTTACAAAAAAGTATCTAGAGAAGAAAATGTGTTATTTTAAGGGATCGTACTTACATGGCATTCAGTAAAACTCAGGAATATAGTTTCCCAATAATTGTTGATCTACCCGCAACCCATCTCGAGTAACAGATGTAGCAAATAATTATGTATCACACTTAAATATTTACAAGTAATTCTACATGTTTAAAGTTGTAACAATAATAAATAAAACCAAGGGCTCCAACTAGTGTACTGGTGTAGTTAAAGTATATGAATATTGTTGTATTTTAGCCTACATTTGTGCTGCTTATTCAA
The DNA here is from genome assembly GCA_028751875.1 of Rapana venosa. Classification (NCBI taxonomy): domain Eukaryota; kingdom Metazoa; phylum Mollusca; class Gastropoda; order Neogastropoda; family Muricidae; genus Rapana; species Rapana venosa. Next base: position 32,818,947 of record CM054142.1, on the reverse strand, counting down.
TGTACCATCTGGAAATAAAACTTTGACGTTTTCACAAAAAGAGCAGTCAGTATATCTATAAATTTATCATCACTGAAATCAAGAGCACGCCAGGGCAAGGTTGAACTTTTTCGGTCAGACTCAAATAAAGCACTTCAAAATCTGTTTTTGATAGATTATGACAGTGTTTTTATGTCACGAGTGGATTTTATGGACCCAAGCAAATCTTGATCATGGTACAGTGTCTGAAGTCCATTTATATGGGTAGACCACATGTTTGCTTTGGGGTGTTTGTTTTTTTTTCAACGTAGGCACTTGATTAAAAACTTTTTTTTATGTGTTATGGGGGTGATATTTTAACGATGAAAATAGAATTTAGGTTTTGTGGGTGTTGCGTTTTTTTGTTGGTGTGTGTGTTGTTGTTGTTTGGTTTTTTGTTGTTGTTTTTTTACAGCAGCAATTGTCTTGAATATTATATTTATTTGTCAGTAAAATTCGTTCGGTCAAAATTGATCAGGCGACATTTCTGTAAACGACACGTATACTTTAGAATGCTGTCTACCCGAAACAAGCCACGTAGACTGCATACTGCTATAATATCCTATTATAGATAACAGCATGTGAAGAGATCATCGTAAGATATTTATGAAATAATGATCAGCCGATATTTAAGTCCATTTGGCCTGTTTTCTATAAATAGTCACCCGGAAAACTCCACTATTAGGTCTACGTGAGTGAATGCCTATTTTTAGTTTGCCACTAATTTTAGTTTCAAAGATCAATTTACTTTATGCTTCTTCTTCGTCGTCGTTGTCGAACGCTCAGACAGCAACTATTTGTCTGTTATGGGAACGAAAATACGTTACGCTGCCGTTAAGCGCCTGACAAGTTAGGCCAGGCCCATCCGACTTTGGCATAAGAGAGAAATGCTATTTTTTAAAAAGTCTTTTTGGAAGAAAAAAAATAGAAAGAACCAAGCATGCAGAAAAATAGACAAGGAGGAGGTGAAAGGAAGAAAAGGAACAAGGCAGAAACAAAGAGAGTGATAGAAAAGAGGAAATTTCTAGCACGGAATTTCCAGAATGTGGAAAGGCTATTTATACTGATAGCTCCCACGGGGGAATTTACTTAATACGATTTGTGCAGACATTGTGCTTTTCAGGTCATGTCAATTATCACAATGCGTGTTGCTTCACATAGTGTGAGTTTAGTTTCATAAGCTATGGTGTGGGCTTTGGCATAGTTCAGTTATCACTTCAGTCTTGCTTCTGCTTGACTCCTGTATGGTGACATATATATAAAATGACAATGATATTAATAGGATTCATGCACAGTCACGGCACATACACGGGCACGAGATGTGTGTGTGTGCGTGTGTACGCGCGCGCACGCCTGTGTGTGTGTATGTGTATGTGTGTGTGTGTGTGTATGTGCGCGCGCGCGCGCGTGTGTGTGTGTGTGTGTGTGTGTGTGTGTGTGTGTGTGTGTGTGTGTGCTCGTGCGCGCGCGCATGTGGGTGTATCTGTGTGTGTGTGTTTATTATTTTTCTTTCATTTTGAGGAGAATGGAATAAGAACTCGAGTGCTTTTTTGTATGCAGTCCCCGTGTCCATGCGGTTTTGTAAAGTGTGTGTGTCTATGTGTGTGTGTTTGTGAGTGTGTGTGTGTTTGCGCGTGTGTGCGTGCGTAACTTTACTTTTTTTAATATATATATTTGTACAGACCCTATTCCTCTACCTCATGATATGCACAGAAAACGTGCTTGCTTTTTTTGTGTTTGTTCAAATAATGATGATAAATCGAGCAAAAATGTATGGAAGAACAACAGTTGATGATAACTATTATTCATGCACATTTCTAATACATTGTCTCTGTTTTTCTGTGTGGCGATGATATGTTTTATAATCTGTTATTATTGCTCTTCATGAGTGGTTACGAGGGGCGGGGAGGGGGAGGGACGGGGATGTGGGGTGGGGTGGGTGGGTGAGGGGGGGGGGGTTGTTAACTTCCCATAACTTAAAAATGTCAGTCAGATTTGTGTGCTGATTATGTGTGATGAAGTTTTCTCTCTCTCTCTCTCTCTCTCTCTCTCTCTCTCTCTCTCTCTCTCTCTCTCTCTCTCTCTCTCTCTCTCTCTCTCTCTCTCTCTCTCTCTCTCTCTTTCTCTCTCTCGCTTTCTCTCTGTCTGTCTGTCTGTCTGTCTGTCTCTGTCTGTGTGAGAGTGTGTGTGCATGCGTGCGTGTGCGGGCGTGCGTGTGTGTTTGTGTGTGTGTGTGTGTGTGTCTGTCTGTCTCTCTGTGTCTGTCTGTGTGTGTCTTTCTTTTCCTTCTTTCTTTTCTGTTGCTCGCTCGTTCGTTCATTTGCTATATTCGCTTATCTACTACATTTTTAATAACAACATGTTTCTACCTTATATTGGTGGCCAAACGCCAATAGGAGCTGGGGATGAGCAGTGAAAACTTGCAGCATATACGAGAGCTGGAAGAGGCCAGGGGACTGATCGTTCTCCATGGAGGGGCAGGAGGATACCAGAGAAACACGGTATGAGGAAATGGGATGGGGATTGGGATTTGGGATGGGGTGAGGATGTGATATGGGGATTAGGATGGGGTTGGGTTGGAGTGGGTTGGGGTGGGTTTGGGATAGAATTGGGATGGGATTTGGGGATGGGATTTGTGGATGGGATGAATTTGGATGGAATTGGGATGGGGTTGGGATGGGTGATATGGGGATTAGGATGGGGTTGGGTTGGGATTGGATTTGGGTTGGGATTTGGGATGGGATGAATTCGGATGGAATTGGGATGGGGTTGGGATGGGTGATGTGGGGATTAGGATGGGTTGGGTTGGGATGGGATTTGGGATGGGGTGGTGTTGGGATGGAATTGGGATGGGGGTGGGATGGGATTGGGGTGGGATGGGATTGGGGTGGGATTAGATTAGGATTGGGATTGAGATGGCCTGGAATGATATTGGGATGGGATGGATTAGGGCGGAGTGGGTTGGGACGGGATGGATTTGGACAGGATGGGATGGATTGGGATGGGATGGGATTGAATTGGATGGGACTGGGATGGGATTGGGATTGGATGTGATGAATTGGGATGGGATTTGGATGAGATGGGATTGGATTGGATTGGGACGTGATTGGGCGTGATGGATTGCGATGGGGTGGTATGGGATTGGGATGACATGGGATTGGTTTGGGATAGGTTGGGATTGGATAGGAGAGGATGGGATGGGATGGGATTGGGATGGGGTGAAATGAGATAAGACAAAACTGAATTGGATGGAATAAATGAATGTGTTTTCAATCCTTCTTTGTTTCAAGTCGAGATGGTGAAGATGTTACCGGCAGATTCTTCTTTTTGAAACAGCAAATATTTGATCTAACTATTTTCCCCTCATACTAAAAAACAAAAACAAAAACCAGACAAAAAACACACGTACATGTATTCTACGTTATTACCTGAGCAGATGTCATGTCAGCTTTTTCTATGGGTAGGGGAAATGATTTTATGGGTATAACAGGTGCCGTCACCATTAACTAATTGCAGGAAGATTGAACTGTCCGATAGAATGGAGCACAGTAGAATGGAAAAAGAATGGACTGGACTGGAATTGAATAAAAATGAAATGGAATAGGATTGGAATAGAATGGATGGGGTGGGATAGGATGGGATGTTGTTGTTGTTGTTGTTGTGCGTTCCCCAGCTTAACACTCCGGGGGGTCACCTAGAACGTGCACTCAGACTCACACATCCCAACCTGGGAATCACTGTGAGATTGAAGTTGCACACACTGAATGAGAGGATTGCGTGTATGACTGCTTTTAAGTACCTCGCCATATAGGCAGCCATACTGCGACTTCAGATGATTATTTTTTCTCCTTTAAAGGGAGAGTGCAGGTTGTTATGTTAAGAGCCTGTCATGGCTGAAGGCAATCTCAACACAACATTTTACAACATAACAACATTTTAGTATAGGCCTTGACAATTAACTGACATCAATAACTGACACAGCTTTTGGCCTGGGCCAAGGATGGGATGAAATAGAAAAAAAAAAGGAATAGAGTGGAATGAAACAACATATGGAACGGAATGGCGTATAGAACAAAGTGGAATGGAGTGGAGTGAAGCAGCAGTGTAATGGAATGGAATGGCATATAGAGTAAAAATGGAATAGAGTAGAATGAAGGGACACATAGAATGGAATAGAATGGAATAGCGTATGGAACGAAGTGGGATGGCGTGGAATGAAGTAGCGCAATAATGGAATGGCGCGCGCGCGCGCACACACACACGCGCGCGCACGCACACACACACACACACACACACACACACACACACACACACACACACACACACACACACACCAATGTATTTTAGACGTATACGTGTACGGCGCAAAGATGATATAACAGATAAAAAGATTGCATGTGTCCCTATGGAGTACACCGCGTACTTCATAACCGAAAAAAAAGTCGTTCTCCTGTGCTTGGTATCTGTACAGCCACATTGAAGTTCCTGCTCGATGTCTCCTGCCCTTGTATAAATGGACTGGATGACTCTCTTGTCTAGCTCACTTATCAGCTGTATCTAATCTATCTACACCCAAGATTACACACACACAGACACGCACACAGACACACACACACACACACACGTGCGCGCACGCACAAACGCACGCACGCACGAGCGTGCTAGACGACTCTCTTGTCTAGCTCACACACACAGACACACAGACACACACACACACACACACACACACACACACACACACACACACAGCTCTCCCTTCCCCCTCAGACATACAAACACACCCAACACACACACACACACACACGCACACACACACACACACGCACACACACACACACACACACACACACACACACACACACACACACTTTTTCTGTATTCTGTATTTTCAATAAATTAATACACTCTCTGGACGACTTCATTCTCAGTACGAGGATCTCAGATTCTTTGGGTCTGTCTTATACCCTATGTTTTTCATTGCCCACGTATAAACAGTTTTGCACATGCAAATGACCTCTATTTATCACACACGTATAATATATACATTTTACACATACATACACGAGGGGGCAGGAAAGCTCAATGGTTAGAGCACTCGCTTTCCCCCCAGCTAAGGTTAAACAGCATCGAGCGTGGTTACCACTTGGATGGGTGACCGTTTGCGCCTTGGCTTAAGTACAGTTCCCCCAGTTCACCCAGCTGTAAAAAGGTACCTGCCCTTTTTAGGGTCAGGGGAAGGTAAAGCAGCGAGGGAGAGGAGATGGGCGCCACCCTCAATATGCCGGCCCCTTGAGAAGCTGAGGTTTCTGATGCCTCGCTCCCCTACCATGTTATGGGAACGCCTTTACCTTTTTTTTTTTTTTTTTTTTACATACGTCTGTATGTTTATCCGTCGTGTCCGACGATGACCTCCAAAATAGCAGAGGAGGCAGCTGCTGTTTCGGAAATTGGGCAGAAATTTGATTATAGTGGAGATGCCTTGCCCACAGTACATACCCACTCTCTCGGCCAAGTGGGAATAAGGACAGTCAGCGTTGGAGATGTTCTCCAAAGGCCAACCAGCCCCCAGGGCTGCAGCACATAAGGACTGTGCGAGTCAAGCCTCCTAGTCAGAGAGTCATAGTCGATCACTAAAGACTAAGCCTGAAAGTGGAATTCCATGAGTAGGAAAGAAAGCCACTGGTCATACAGCCTCTCACTTTGCTGTTGCCCCCCAGCGTCAATGGTGTAATCAAGAACTGTGATAAAGCCCAGGCGATACACGTGCCTTCTATTCAGTGTACACAATCAACATGTGTCGTCCACAGAGTCTGATGAGCGTGTTACGGCTGTTCGGCCGTTTCTCCCGGGAGCACATGACAGACCTGGAAGGGTCCTTACGAGAGCAGGACAAGGACCGCCAAGGCTTCCTCACTGCTGACGAAACCAAGGTGGCCTTCAGAGCCGCTGGCCTCCGCCTCACCAGCGTGAGTAGTTCAGAGTTGTTAGTGTTGTTATATGTTATTATTGGAGTTTGAAAGAGTCTAGCTAGAACTGCAATTGTCAAATTTTCAAATAAAAACACACACAAAAACTTGTGAAACTATTTTTTCTGAATTCAGTAAGAAAATGTGTTTTTCTGTGGGAGAGAGAGAGAGAGAGAGAGAGAGAGAGAGAGAGAGAGAGGAGAGAGAGGAGATGATTCACAGATAGACAGAGAGATAGAGATACAATGAGTTAGATAGATAGATAGATAGATAGATAGATAGATAGATAGATAGATAGATAGATAGATAGAGATAATAGATAGATAGATAGATAGATAGATAGATAGATAGATAGATAGATAGAGAGTGTGTGAGAGAGAGTGTGTGCGTGCATGCGTGTGTGTACGTGCATGCGCGCGTGTGCACGCTTCCATAATATAAACCGATGTTTTGCAGAATGATTGAACTTTTTTTAACCCAAGTTACTATCTTTTTACAGCGGCAACTGGATCTACTCATCGACGAGATCGATTTTTCACATTCTGGCCGTATACAGTACGGGTAAGTTAGTCTACCTACCACATGGCACAACAGCACTGAACACAGCCACAACTGTACCACACAGTACCAGCAAAGCATCCATTAGGCATAAGAACTGGATGGAACAGGCTGAAAGCAGCAATCTGAAGGGGGAGAGGGGTAGCCTAGTGGTCAGAACATTGCGCTCGAAATCTGACGGCCCGGGTTCGAATCCCGTTCAAGGGGGATATTTTCCCTGGGAGTTAACATCAGTGCAGACTCTACTCTCCCCAAAGTCCTTCGGATGAGACTATAAACCGAGGCCCCGTGTGCGAACGCACGCAGAACATCTTGCGCATACGTTAAATCCTGTTCCGCTTTTCGAAAGAGTAGGCCATTGTTGCCAATGGATAGAGATAACACAATGTTCACAGTTTTCTGAGCTTCGGAAGAATGTCATACCTCATGAATATTTATACCCACGATCCATGTACACATTTTGTAAGTTGTTCTCTTCTGACAAAAAGACGTTATGAAAACTTAGCAAATTTACGTTCAAGAGTAAAGTTGCATGTCATGGATGAAAAGGTTGACTACACTTTTTTTTCCTGTCACATGCAGAGTTGTAAACGTGTTTGTAATGTAAATTATATACGATATTGTTTTTGCTGAAATCCTCCATGCTCCAAGAGGGGTTTAAGACAAATTAAATCTTGAATCTTGTGTGTGCGTGTGTGTGCAGAGAAATTCTGTCCGGGAAACTGTTCGACGAGTACCACAAAAGGAGACCATCTCGCGGCTTTGCCCTCTCCTCTGTGAAAATGCTGCCGCCAGAGGAAGAACCAGTGTCTGCATAAAAACAAAACTAATGGCATTCTTTCTGAAACAGAACAGTAGTTTTGTCTACCCCCCCCCCCTCCCCCGTCCACTCCCAGTTGTTCGGACACATGTATACACACATGGACATATGCATGCGTGCATACAACGCACGAATACCGGTGTAGACATACATAATAATTATGAAGATCTTTACACGTATGTTCGGTGTTGATCGAGTTGCTCGCATACATAAATGTTTGAGTGGATAATTATGTGCATGGGTGGTGAGTTTATTTTATTTCGCGTATGTGTGTGTGTGTGTGTGTGTGTGTGTGTGTGTGTTGTGTGTGTGTGCGCGCGCGCGTGCGCGCGTGCGTGTGTTTGTGGGTGTGTGTGCGTGTGTGTGAGTGAGTGAGTGAGTGAGTGAGTAAGTGGGTGAGTGAGTGAGTGAGTGAGTGTGCGTGTGTGTTTTGTGCGTGCCTGCATGCTTGCGTGTGCGTATGTGTGTGCATGCCCGTGTGTGCGTTTGCGTATCTACACAAACACAAGTGTGCATGCATGCTCTTGCTCTCTCATGTTTCCTATATAAGCGCTTTGATTTCTTTTTGCAAGATATAGCGCTATGTAAATTCCATTTATTATTATTATTTTCCACAGTTGAAATTTCCTTTACTATTGATAATTTTAAAGATGAGACCAATGACTATGAGTGACACTTTGGTAAGGAATCTTGTAGACTGCTTAAAAAGAAAAACAGCCCCAAACAAAACAAAAACTCTTTGGGCCAACTGTCAAAAAGACAAAAACTGATGTGGTTTATCCATAGGCTACAACTAGACACAGCACCCTGTTCAAGACCATTCTGCAGGGAACTGAGGGGAAGGAGAGACGTAACCGTGAGAGACAGCCTCTCAAGGCGTGGACAGGGCGGTCCTTTGGCTACACACCGGTATTAATTTTGGGGTCATGTAGTATGTTGTATAGAGTGCGAGTGGAAAAAAATGTTGGTGATTTTCACAGATTTTTTAAGCATAAAAAAATGAACTGTGCACTTGTTTTGGGGGATTGAGGACATAGAGCAATACCAGGTAGTCACGAGCAAGTTGGAAATAACCATCAAATGAGGATTGCCTGTATTCCTACAGCGTTGACCCCGCGCATGCATATTGCGGTAAGGAAGCTAGCAGGTGACAAAGGACTGAGGGGGTACAGTGTTTGCTGAAAAATTTTAAAATTTCAAACCTTCCAAATTTGTTCCAAATCATATGAGTTTTGAGTCAGAGGCTAGTCTTTCACAAAATGTGGTTTTTATTTCTGTGGATGCCTTAGTACGTGCGGTATGAATATAAGAGTTACATAGAAAAACAGAAGGAAAAGATTGATTTTTTAATACCGGTGTGCGGCCTTTGTAGATGTCCAGACCATAGATCCTGTCTTCGACTGTCAGTTTGAAGGGGCTGAAACTGATGATGATGATGATGATGATGATGATGATAATGGCGATGATGATGATAATGATGATGATGATGATGATGGTGATGATGATGGTGGTGGTGATGATAATGGGGTGTGTGTGTATGTGTGTTGTTGTTGACTTCAATTTTACGTCTGTTCACTTCTAGTGATATTAGACACGTGTGTGTGTGTGTGTGTGTGTGTGTGTGTGTGTGTGTGTGTGTGTGTGTGTGTGTGTTTTGTTTCGTCTCAGCATTCCAAATAAATCTGTAAAAATAATGAAATAGTATATAAATTTTCTCCTGCTCATTTTGTTGTTGTTGGGGGGGGGGGGGGGGGGGGGACATTTTTCATTTACTAAGAATGCTTGGTTTCTTTTCTTTTCCTTTTTTAGAATGCATCTCTTTTTGTGTGCTTTTTTTTAGGGGGGAAGGGGGGGGGGGCAATCGCCGTTGTTATATACATTATCTTCGTTATCATCGTCGTCATCGTCGTCGTCATCATTATTATCATCGTTGTCATCGTCATCATCATCATTATCATCGTCGTCGACATCATTATTATCATCGTCATCAGTCATGGTTGTTGCTGTTGTTATTATCGACAACGTTGCTGTCGTTCTTACAATTTGAAATATTATGTTATATATACCATTCAAGCTTTGTTGTATATAAAGATGCTGTTGATTACAATTGTATATTGTTTGACAGACGATCTTCTGTGAATCAAATAATAAAACATGGTTGAAATATAAAGCGAGGCTATGTGTGTGTGTGTGTGTGTGTGTGTGCGTGCGTGCGTGCGTGCGTGCGTGCGTGCGTGCGTGCGTGCGTGCGTGCGAGCGCGCGCGCGTGCGTGCGTGTGTGTGTATGTGTGTGTGTGTTTGTGTGTGTGTGTGTGTGTGTGTGTGTGTGTGTGGTGTGTGTGTGTGTGTGTGTAACATGAAGAGGAAGGGACGGTTGTTTGATAATGCCTTTCATTTATCAAATGGCCACACACGCACACGCACGCACACACACACACACACACACACACACACACACACACACACACATACACACGAACGCGCGCGCACAGACACACACACAATGCATACACACACACACACACACACACACACACACACACACACACACACACACACACAACAACACACACAGAGTGTTCAAGGGTATTTTTCCCCCTGGAGATTACATCAGTGCCGACTCCACTCCTTCCTTTTCCCCCAGAAAATCCTGTGGATGAGACTATATACCGAGGTCCCGTTTTTGAACGCACGCAGAATATCCTGTGCACACGTTAAAACCTGCTCTGCCTTTGGGAACAGTAAGCCATTGTGGGCCGGTGGGAACAGATGGCAAAAATTTTACAAAACCATATGTACACAGGGGCTGGATTCATTCTTTAAAAGAACATAAGTGCTCATTCCATTACCCTCGAAATAAAAGAATACATATTTGAAAAAAAAAGAAATAAACAGTGAACAATAAACAAAAGCACATACGTCCTATCAATATCAACACGATCTCCATTAATGGGCTAGCTGTTCGTTCGTGATGTAGCAGTGAGGTGACATCTTTGGTTTATTGCCTCGCCATGGCAAGTTGTTGCCTGGCAGCTATATGTACTGGGGCTTTTATACAAAAAGAAATAATAATAATCATAATAATAATAATAATAACAACAACAACAACGACGACGACGACGACGACGACGACGACGACGACAACAACAACAATAATAATAATAATAATAATAATAATAATAATAATAAAAGAAAATAAAAAGTTCTTGCCTGTGCCTGGTGCGGGCCAAACTGTTGTATCCGTTAGTGTGTGATGCATGCTACGTGCCGGGGACTACATTAAAAAACAATGTTGTTATGCTTTAAAATGTACTTTTGTTCAGATTGTGCTTCAGCCCGTGACAAGCTTTTAGCGTAACAATAATTATGCACTATCTTTAGCAAGGACACCATCTCCACCCCCCTACCCCTAAAAAAAACAACAACCCCTCCCCCCCCCCCAAAAAAAAAAAAAATCCCAGAACAAAACACACACACACACATGCACGCACGCAAGCACGCACGCACGCACGCACGCACGCACGCACGCACGCACCACACACAACCACACACACACACACACACCACACACTTAACCGTCAATATCACTTTTTGGTGGAAGGACGTTAAACTGAAGAACTAACACACACACACCACACACACACACACACACGCATGCACCACGCGCCGCGCGCGCGCGCGCGCGCGCACCACACACACACACACACACACACACAACACAACACACACACCACACACACCACACAAACACCACACCACACATTTAACCGTCTAATATCACTTTTTTGGTGAAAGGACGTTAAACTGAAGAACTTACTAACACACACACACAACACACACACCACACACACACCACACACACACACACACACACACACACACACACAAAACACAACACACACACAAAACACACGTATGCACGCGCGCGCGCGCGCGCGCGCACACACACACACACACAACACTACTCACTCACTCACTCTCTCACTCACCATAATTATTCGTCTGTTCAAATTGACTGAGCCTTCTGAATGTTATCATTCATTATACCAGATGATATCAATTATATTGTCTTCAATTCACACTATAGTCTCTTGTGCTAAACTCTGTCAGAGGCCTTTTTTTAACGTTAAAATCAAAACTGCTGTTATTCTTTCTCTTTGACAACAATTATATTTTATTGATTTGTGGAATTAAGTTTACTAAATGATTTGTAGAACGTTTCTTTTTCAAAAGCCACCATGATTAGATGGTGGGGTTTTGTTTTTTGTGTGTGGGTTTTTTGTTGGTGGTGGTTTGTTTGGTTGGTTTTTTGGTGTGTGTGTGTGTGTGTGTGTGTTGTTGTTGTTTTGTTTTTTGTTGTTGTTGTTTTTTTTGGGGGGGGGTTGCTGCCTCATCTTCTGTGACGTCCCCGTCCTGCTGTTCCCACGCCGCTCATCCTAATCTCCCAGCCACAGCCATACCCAGATTCGTTGTCTCATCCCCAGGGTCGGAAGTCCACAGGGAGCCTATCAATATCAGGCTGCCATGGGGCCACCAGCCAGATAGGCCCTGCACTGCTGCTGGGTCACTTCGGTGGTGTTCAGTGGTGCCTTTTCTGAGCTAACACACTCATGACACCACCTACTAAGCCCCCTACTAACGACAGTATTTAGCTCGGTCGCGGAGCCAGACTGAGTGATTTGCCCACTGGAGTTGGCAACCACCACAACGTCCCTCCAACGACCGTCAGCCCCCGCCCATCCCCACCCCCCAACCTCCAACCTCAAGGTCTTTGACACAAACTCATCACAGGCACAGAAGTCTATGGGGAAACCGAATCTGAGGTATATAAATTTTTCATGGTAATGCAGTACATGGTTTTGAATAGACTTTTCTAAACAATTTTCCTGTCACAGGAATCAAGGGTATTGATCTGCAGATAATAAACTGATGACCGCGATTTACCCTCACTTGGAATAGACACAACTACAGACACTTTTCATATTTTTGGAAGGGCTCCGCTACTACCATTTGGGGGGGGGGGGGGAATGAATGGGAATTTATTCCACTTACATGGAATGTGGATTAATGACTGTTAATTATGATCACACTCCATCTAATCCAACAACAGCTTGTTTGAAGAAAAGGATTCTTCTTCGTCATCGAACGCTCAGACAGCAACTATTGTTGTCTGTCGTATGAGCAAAACATGCGTTGCGCTGCCGCTAAACGCCTGACAAGGCAGGCCCAGCGCATCATTGTCATTTATTTCATTTATACCATGCCGTCAGCGCCTGGGCTTTATCACAGTTCTTGATTAAACCGTTGACGCTGGGGGCAACGGCAAAGTGAGAGGCTGTTTGACCAGTGGCTTTCCCACTCATGGAATTCCACTTTACAGCTTAGTCGTTAGTGATCGACTATGACTCTCTGACTAGGAGGCTTGACTCGCACAGTCCTTATGTGCTGCAGCCCTGGGGGCTGGTTGGCCTTTGGAGAGCATCTCCAACGCTGACTGTCCTTATGCCCACTTGGCCGAGAGAGTGGGGATGTGCTGTGGGCAAGGCATCTCCACTATAATCAAATTTCTGCCCAGTTTCCAAAACAGCAGCTGCCTCCTCTTCTGTTTTGGAGGTCATCTTCGGACACGATGGACAAACATACATACAACATACATTTATACCACTTAAAGTCACGAGATTTCTCTGCGTGAAATTTGGGCTGCTCTCCCCGAGGGGAGCGCGTCGCCACAAGAGCAGTGCCACCTTTTTTTGTTGTTGTTTTTGTCTGCAACTGTATTTGTTTCCCTATCAGAGTGGCTTTTTTCTAAGAATTTTGCCAGGGACAACTCTCTTGTTGCCGTGGGTTGTTTTACGTGCGCGGAATAATTTTATGTAACACACGGAACCTCGGTTTATTGTCGCATCCGAAAGACTAGCGCCCTGACCACCACTCATGGTCTAATGGATGGGGGAAAAATTTCGGGCCCAAACGGGATTTGAACCACCGCACACTTCCGACCGGGACTTTTCGCTTTCTGGACAGGCGCGTTACCTCTAGATCACCAATCCACCAGACTTCGATGTGGGAGAGAACTGGTATTTTTAACGTCTTTCTGGAAAAGAACAAGGTAGGAGAATGGACCATGAAGGCAGAAAGAAAAGGAACAAGCGAAAAACGAAGAGAGGGATAGAAAAGAGGAATTTCCTTTGCAGGGAATAACCAAACTGTGGGAATGCTATTTATACTGACAGGCCCCCGATTTCTCCACGAAGGAGAGAAAAGCTTCTAAAGACGCCATAAATTCATCAAACGAAATTGGAGCGTTCATGTAATTAGCATCAGCAGGTAGATCTATGGGATCATTGTATTTTTGTTTTTTGTTGTTGAGGCTATCTCTTGTTGCTTCCTGTTTCAAAAAAAAGAAAAGAAAAAAAGTTACCTATGTCGGTATGAATTCAGTGTTGAGTTGTTACAAGTAAACGTTTTTTTACAGAAAGGGATAACCTAAGTGTTTTCTCTTTGTTTTTCTTTTTCATCCCATATAATGAAGGCAATATGATATCTTGTATCGTGATGGGATATGATTACAATGTGTTTATACAACCATATATATATATATATATATATATATATATATATATATATATATATATATAGAGAGAGAGAGAGGAGAGAGAGAGAGAGAGAGAGAGAGAGAGGAGAGAGAGAGAGAGAGAGAGAGAGAGAGAGAGAGAGAGAGAGAGAGACTTCTTTCATCTTTTCCCACACTTTGTAGATATAGCGCTATATGAATTCCATGTATTAAGCTACCACTTTGTACGTACCCTATGATTCACAACACGAAGCAAATTCAGACGTGACTAGCTGTATGTAGGTGGTGGTGTGTTTGATGTTGTTGTTGTTGTTGTTGTTGTTTTACTGTCATTAGTGTGATAATTTTGATTGCTTTTAACAATAACCAAAAAAATATTGACTAGACCCTACAAATAATTGCTATTCTTTATTTTACCTTTCATTATACATGTGAATTGAAGTGTGTGTGTGTGTGTGTGTGTGTGTGTGTGTGTGTGTGTGCGTGCGCTTGCTTGCTTGCCTGCTTGCTTGCTTGCACGTACGTGTGCGCGCGCACATATAAATACATGGAGGAGAGTGTTGTTTTTTGTTGTTATTGTTGGTTTTTTTAGGGGGGGGGGCATATATATTATTGTTTCACTCCCCCCCCCCCCCCAAAAAAAAAAAAAAAGATAGGCCTATATATGCTGTGTGTGTAGGGGGTGGGGTTTGTTATAATTTTTAAAAAAAGATTGATATTAGTGTGTAGTATAGCCATTTTAATATGATCCTCTGGTGTTATTATTCAGTTTTGTTGACGTTTTTTTCCCCACACGTCTTATTGATCGTTCTGGTATGTACAAGGGCAGATTGTAAGATTAGCCCTAGCCTAAATTTTGTTTTTACCCTTGCATATTAAGGATAATTTATTTTAATCATTCTATTACCCCTCCCTCTCCCATCTCCCCTGCACCGCCACCCTCATACAATTTGTGGACTCTCTAATTTTTTTCCTGTTTATCACTGTTAAGTTTACATGTATACATACATATGCCAACGAACACGCATGTCACACGTTGTCACCACGTGGGTGACCCATAGGCCTACAAGTCTTCAGTTAGTCCTATGCATCAAACAGTAAGTAGTCCAGATGATCGTCATAACTCGTACATGGATGTTTGTGATTTTAAGTATTTACGCAGTGGTGCGGAAAACTATGAGTGCTTATTACCATACACATCAGGACGATAATTATTTGTGTTCCACCTCTAAATATAGGTTAATCGCTCATTAAGATCATGTGATTGTGTGTGTCGTCATCAAATAATGCCAGCGGTTAACGATGACGTAAAAGACATATGTATGTAGTGATTCGCCCAGCCGCCATTGGACTTGACACAAGCTAGACATTTCCGGTCCTCTGTAAAGCTCCAGAGATGTCTCGAAAATGAAAGAACACAAAATCTACGTCTTAAAAACAGTCTGTGTGAGTATCAGTACCGTTTCGTAGATTAGACTGTTGTTGAAATAGCGGTTGGCATTAGGCTTTTCACCATGACTTCAGTTTGTTTTTGTTTGTGTTCTCAACGACTTTGGCTCTGGCTTACTTAACCACCTTGTTCGAAGCAGTCGATTTGCCAGTTGGGCTCGACCAAATGTTGCACATTGTTTATGTGACGTTTGTGCAGGATTAGGCTAGCGCTATTGTCAAAAAAAAGGGGGGGGGAAATGAAAATCAGTTTTGAACGATATTGAAACCAGTGGCTTCAAAATCAGTTATGTTTTTTCAGTTAAACTTTGTGACAAACTCGAGAGTCGAGCTCACGAGTGAGGAAAAACGTACACAGACTATTATTCGAGGCCCCATGTTCGAATGGCTACCCTAACACAAAACAAAGAAAAGCAGCACAAAAATACAGTTGTCTGTTGATCTCAGGCCAAAAAAGCCAACACCATATCTTAATAAACAGCACTGGCCTACTCCCAGTGAAGCCAGATGTGTATAAAATCTGTTGTGAATAATCCTAAATCATTTGAGAAACAAAGTATACAATGACTAATAAAACAAACTATACTCAAACCACATCAAGTTTTTGTATCAATTGTTGAATTAGAGAAATGAATATCCTGTGTAAATTAACATTTAAATCCTATTGTTTTGTTGAACACTATTGACTATTCTAAAGTATCTGAGTGATGATAGGGGTTTTATTAATTAATATGTCTGTGGCTGTGCTGCAGACTTGTTTCATTGGTTCATTATTTATACTTATATTGGAGAGATGATGTAATTTACAAGGGCAATTCCCACTTCAACATTTGTGTCTAGACTACTCTAGTCAGTACTGACAGTACTGACACAGTGACAGTAGTCAAGAGTGAAGAAGTAGCCCAAGTTTAACATTATATAATAATAACAGATAAAAATGTACATATGTAGTTCTAACTCAGTAACTGCATTGTTGAATTATAGATATTGATCTTAGAAAATTTCTTATCATTAGTTTTGTGAAAACTAGAGTGTTCCATTAAATTGATTATGCTATGTCCACCGATCTGTGTTCATTTTAAGTTTAACACTCCAGTGTGTGTCACTGTGTGTGTGTGTGTGTGTGAATTTATTGAATTATTGAACTTATTCATTTTATTGTTTTATATCAAGGATAAGTAATGGAAAAAGCACACCATTTGATTTTTTTTTTAAAAACATCTAGTCCCCATATACAAGTATTGTATGCGGTTTTGAAGATTTTGTCATGCATTCCCTGTGTGTGTGTGTGTGTGTGTGTGTGTGTGTGACTGTGTGTTATACTTAGTTTTATGTCGTTTGTAAACTATCGTGAATTGCTGAACATTTGTTATGCAAAGATGTTTTTGTCATCGTAGTATGCAAATTTTATGCAACATTAAAAAAACACCTGGCTTTCCCTTTGCAGCAGTAACTTGAGTAGGGGGGGGGAGGGGGGGGATTGATACATACATGTAAACATCTCTGTGAGTGAAGGTATTTTGTAACACTTCTAAGTGTCACAAAGATATATATATTGATTTCAAAGCCCACTTGGCACTTTTACAAGTTAAAGAGAATGTGGATAATTTGGGTGTTAAGTGGGTTGAAACTGAAAAATAAATTGGTTGTATTGTTGTTTCCTCAGCAGGCAGCATTGTTTGATTTGGTAACTGTGTACACGCTAATTGCTATAGTTTACAGTCTGTGCAGTGTATATAATATACAGGGGAAGTGGACTGTACTCTGTAGAGAGTTTTTATTTGTAGTCTGTAAGTTCTGCAGTTGGCCAGAAGCCTTTTTTAAAATTTCAGTAGTATCATCAGTATAACATAAATTACTGCTTCTTTTGATTTCATCAATAATCTACCTTATAAAACATTGCCATCATTTTAAATCAGTTGAGTTACTTATATAGTTATTACACTAGTCCTCACCCATCCCATGCGCAGACACACACACTCACAAGCACAAGCACACACACACACACACACACACACACACACACGTCCTTTGGATGAGACTATAAACCGAGGCCCCATGTTCAAATGCATGCAGAACATCTTGCACACATGTTAAATCCTGTTCCGCTTTTCGGAAGAGTAGGCCATTGTGTGCCAGTGGAAACAGATGACAAAATTTACAAAACCGCATACACACGGGGGCTGGATGTAAAAAAGCACATGAGTGCTTATTCTATTATCCTCGATATAAAAGAATAAATAAATAAATAGAATAAATAAATAAATACTCACTCAGTCACACATACACGCACGCACGCTCGCACACACACACACACACACACACACTTACTCACTCACTCACACATACACACACCTTGACACAGCACACTCAAGAGTAAGAATGATATAGGCATATAAAGAATAATGTCCTTTAATGGGAGTAAACATTGTAAAATGGTTCTAAAAAATGCATGCAATCTGCATATTAAACAAATTATACATTGTGAACATATGCTGGTGGGTTAACTATTAGTATTACTGTAGATCTGAAAATGTGATACTTATTATTTCTTTTTCAGATTGTTACGTAGAACAGCTCCATTCTTCACAACAGTTGCTTTTGTCTACTGTCCATTGGCTTCAGCTCAAGGAGAGGTGAAACAGGAAAATATTGAGTGTAGGTTAAATTAAGGGGGAAAAAACACAAATCTGTTTAAAAAAGAAAAGAAAAAGTTGACCATGGAAACCTCTCCTTCCCAAGACTCCTCGTTGACATTCAGGTCAGCATCAAGTGGAAGTTATGTGCCGTCGTCAGAATCGTGGATGCAAGGTGGCGAGGAGGCAGTAGCGGGCCCTAGTCAGGTGCGACTGACACGCCGGAGTCCTACCTCCAACTCAGATAGCCTCCACTGTATGGCGCTGGACAGTGACTTTTCTGATGTGGATGATGAATTGACTGTCAATCTGAAATCAGGTCATAAGGGGAGTACAAGAGAAGCAGGACCTCTGCTCGGCGACAATGAGGTAGGTTGAATCTTTACTAAGTAATACTTATACTAAGGGATAGCCTAGGGGGACAGGATAGCCTAGTGGTTAGAACATTGCGCTCGCAATCTGACGACCCGGGTTTGATTCCTGTTCAAGGGGATATTTTCTCCTGGAGTTAACATCAGTGCAGACCCCACTCTCCACAAAAGTCTTTCGGATGAGACTATAAACTGAGGCCCAGTGTGCGAACGCACACAGAACATCTTGTGCACACGTTAAATCCTGTTCCGCTTTTCGTAAGAGTGGGCCATTGTGTGCCGGTGGGAACGGATGACAAAATTTACAAAACTGCATACACGCGAGGACTGGATGTAAAAAAGCACATAAGTGCTTATTCCATTATCCTCGATATAAAAGAATAAATAAAATAAAATAAGTGTTAATGTTGATGTGGTAATATAAAAATTTATGGCGAGGAGACTTGTGAGAAGCTGTTCAGCTTACTTAAATATGTATATTATTAGGAAGTAGCTTTCTTTGAGGCAAGTTAAGTTAAATAAATAAATGTGTGTTTATGTAGTTCAATCTGTTTTTTAATTATGTAAAACTAAATAGTCTTATTATCGAATGAAAACAGTGGCCGTTTGATTTGCAATAAAGCAGAATATTGAAGCGTTTTTTGATCATTTTAAAAAAATGTTTTCTGATCATTCTCGTTAGTGTCAAGCTGTTCATTCTAGAGAGAATTTGGGTTTTAAATCTTGAAAGTCTCTTTTGGCATTTAACAAGGAAAGAAAGGATGCGGGCTCGTGCAGTGATAACAGAAACTGTGCGAATTGTGGTCAGTGGGGCTATAACAGCAGGATTGGATTGAAGTTTCTTATTTCTGGTGTGTAATAGCTGTTTGTATCGACCTTATTGACCATACTGTATACATTTTTTTTTTAACCTCGTTTCTTGGCTAGAGCTGCCAGGTTCACCAGGTTTTTTTGGTTTGTTTTTAAAAAATCAAAATAGCATCTTTACAGATAAACACAACAGACAAGCATGTTCTCTCTCTCTCTCTCCATCTCCCTCTCTCTCTCTCTCTCCATCTCCCTCTCTCCCCTCTCTCTCTGTGCTCTCTCTCTCTCTCTCTAGCTTTCTCTCTCTCTCTCTCTCTCTCTCTCTCTCTCTCTCTCTCTCCTTCTCTCTCTCTCTCTCTCTCTCTCTCTCTCTCTCTCTCTCTCTCTCTCTCCCCACGCGCTCTCTCTCTCTCTCTCTCTCTCTAGCTTATTCTCTCTCTCTCTCTCTCTCTCTCTCTCTCTCTCTTTCTCTTGATGTCGAAACCAAGTGAACTTTTTGCACGCATATTTGTGACATGCATACCTGTGACGTAATGTGATGAGCCAGAGGGCTAAAAGGACAGAACACAGTGACTTGGAAACCTTGTCACGGACTTCATCATTTGTGTTGTGTTGTCAATGGATTGTATGTTTAGTGTATCTCCACCCTCCCCCATCCCTTTCCAATGGGCAAAAGCTTTATGCAATCAAATTCTGTGTTGTTGTTATATGCAGGGTACGATTGATTATGTTATTAATTATATGTGTATTTTGTGCCCAGTCCCCACCCCGCTGTCCCCTTGTGAATGGGCATATTTGCTTTAACACAATAATTTGAATAAACCTTTGACATTGTCATTCTCTCTCTCTCTCTCTCTCTCTCTCTCTCTCTCTCTCTCTCTCTCTCTCTCTCTTCTCTCTCTCTCTCTGTCTCTCTCTCAAGAATTGATGATTCAATCAATTTAATGGCATGGCACTCCTTTACTGCTGACATAGAAGACCTTTCCGTGCTAAACTGTGTACTAGGCAGGGGTGGGGCAGCATCACATGGCTGGTCATTGCTGCATGACATTTGGTGGAAAATAATTCACAATTGTGTGTATGTATGACATATCGTCAGTGTCTGTAGATCTATAGATGTTTCGTGTTTATTTTTATTTTTCCTCTCACTTTCTTTGTATGGGGCCAATCCTATATTTAATAAAAAAAATTGAATCAACCCTCTCTCTCTGGCTGTCTCTCTCTCTGTCTGGCTGTCTCTCTCTCTCTCGCGCGCATTTTTTCTGGGGATGAGGTAGCCTTGTTGGTTAGGACTTAGAGCATTGCGAATTGCGCTTGTGATCTGCTGACCCAGGCTCGAATCCTGTTCAAGAGGGTATTTTCCCCTGGAGTTAATGATTGCTGACTCCACTGCCCTCAAAAAACCTGAGACTATAATCTGAGGTCCTGTGTGCAAACTCATGTAGAACATCTTGTGCACACGTTAAAACCTGTTCTGCTTTCGGGAAGAGCAAGATATTGTGTGCAGGTGAGAACGGATGACAAAATTTATAAAACTGCATATATACATGGGGACTTGATGTAAAAAAGCACATGAGTGCTTATTTCATTATCCTTTAAATAAAAGAAGAAATAAATAATAATGATAATCCTCATCACCATCATCATAATTGTAATAAAAATAATATCTCTATCTTGCAAAATGTAACCTTAGTTTTGGGCTTAGCACACCTATGGAGTATGGTCTGTTGATCAATCTAAATATATTCATTATGCAGCTTTGTTAAGTTGTTTTAATTGTCATTCAGATATTTTAAGCAATGACTGCAATGTTTGAAATGCTTTGTTTTCAGCCCAGTCTACTTCCAGAAGACCTGGAAGAACCTGCAGTGTCCATTTTGTCTGTACCCAGCAAATGTGCAGAACAGGCTGAGGAGTTTGTGCGCAAGGTAAGCCACAACTACTTTCACTACTTAAGTGTTTGTTTTTTCAGTGTTGTAACATAATCTTTAGAGAAAGAATTTGGCCAGTTTGTGACTAAGAATTGTTAATGAAAGAAATTTCTATCTAGACTGTACTGTTGTCTTGTACATCAGTGCTTATCTCTATGCTCTGTTTTATTTATATTGTTCTTTGTTTCTGTTTAGAAACTTCGTTTATACTGTTCCACACTGCTGACTTCTTTCTTTTAGAACGTCAACATTAAACCTGTACCCCACTTTTTTTTTTTCAGGGATGATGTAAAATAGATGGAAATAGCCTTTGAAATGACATCTAAGTTAAAAAGAGGTGTTGCCTGGTTTGTTTACTTTTTTGTAATTTGTAATGTTCCCTAGAGTATTACAGCATGGAAAAAAGATGAAAATATTTGTAAAGTAAACCTCAGATCTATAGGCTTTCTAAACACAAGCTAAAAGACCAAAACTGGTAGAGTTTTGTTTTGATCAGTATGAACACAAACCAGCCATTACAGATGTGTGTATGTAATGGTTTAGAATTAGAGAAATAGTCAAGTCTCCATTTAGCAGCCTACAAAAGAGCAGTGGTCATACTTTGTGAAGAGAACTTTTTGGTGTGGGCATTCATTGAACATTTTAAAGACAGCTGTATTTGAATGAATAGATTCATGTTTGTGTGTGGATGTGGACACAAAAGCTATTTGCATTTATTGTGTGCATTATCTTAGATTCTTCCATACCAATCTTTCTGCCAGGTGATACTTTTAACATTAAAAAATTTGTTTGAAATGTCTTCCTCTTCTATTCTTTGACAACGCCCCCCCTTCTCTTTATATGAAAAAAATCCTTTGAAGTGAATGGATTTGCCTTTTATCCGTGTCTCCTACGATGTCCTGTACTACTTCAGGTGTGGGCTGCTGGCTGGAACGTGGTGCACCATCACACCTTGCCGGATTGGTTGAAAGACAATGACTTTCTGCTCCGGGGCCACCGCACACCTACCAACTCCTTCATAGCCTGCTTCAAGTCCATTTTTCGTATACACACAGAAACTGGAAATATATGGACTCACCTTCTAGGTTTGTAGTGCTCGTTGATCTTCGCAGTGTGTAAAGCTTTAAACTAAAACGTGTGTGCTTGCATTCAACACCCTTTTTCCAGGTGACTGAAAATAAATTGACGATCGGTAGTTGAAAACAGAAGTTATGAATCGTATGGTTCTACTTTATTTAATTAAAAACAGTGTCTCTTCCAGTTATAGACCAGAGCAAAAGTCTTGTACTTGATTTCAGCATGCTGAATCCTGGGCAGCACTCATTCATCTCAAATTCAAGGTTGATCAGCTGTCAGAAAGCTCAGGAGTTAAGTAAAATATAAGGATGTAATGGTGGGGATTTGTACCAGTGACTTGGAAGTCAGTGATTCAGAAATGAAAAAAAAAAGGAAAAAAAAAGAGATAAGATTGGAAGAAGTTAT
The DNA here is from genome assembly GCA_028751875.1 of Rapana venosa. Classification (NCBI taxonomy): domain Eukaryota; kingdom Metazoa; phylum Mollusca; class Gastropoda; order Neogastropoda; family Muricidae; genus Rapana; species Rapana venosa. The sequence goes on along the minus strand of CM054142.1, from coordinate 32,796,335 downwards.
TGGAGAATTAAGAGGATAACAGTTTGTCAGGTGAAAAGAGGGGGGGGGGGGGAGGGGGGACATACTTCAATTTATGCTTGTTTTCTGTCAAAAAGTCCCTCTTTAGAAATGACACTAAACAGTGAATAACTGTTAAGTAAAGCTCTGTGTGACTGTATGGCTCTATTAGTAATGAAAGTTATCTGTGATAGTGTGGTTGTAATTTAGGGGGGAAAAAAGTTCAGTAACTATCATAGCAGATATATGTACATTAGATCTATACTGAAGAAATCAAAGGGGAATAGTTGATAAGAGTTAGTCAAGTTTTGGTGGTTGGTTTTTTTTTAGAGTTGATTACATTTATGTGCAGGGTCAAACTCTATGAAAAACACAAGAAACAAACACTTTTGCAATTATTAATCTGCAAATTATGCTCAAGAAAGTTTGCGCAACTGTTGTTTCCTGTCAGTGTTTATTATACTCTAGTGGATAAATATGTCATTAAAAACAGTTCTTTTATTGTAACTAGTAAAAGAAATGGATGGTTTTGTGTTCATTGCTTGCTTTTCATCTCAGATCTGTAAGTCAGATTACTTGTTAAGTTATCTAATCTTGATGTGTATGACTGTGTACTCTTGGATCATATTCCAGATCATTGTATCCTATGCAGAATTTTTCAGCTAATTTTTTTGGTCAGTTGATGGTGTTGCATATTTGTTGTGGTCAGGAAGTGTTGATTTTAAACTTGAAGTAAATGTTCAATGTGAGTGAGTCACAGGATCGGAACATAGTGACAGCCTTGATGTGGCCATCGTAGTTGGAGGGGCCATAAATAACACGAAATGAAGTGACATATAATGTTCTTCTGTTACAGGAATGATAGCTTTCCTGGGCATTGCTGTGTACTTTTTGACCCGACCAACGATTGAAGTGCAATGGCAAGAGAAGGCGGTGTTTTCAGCATTTTTCATCGGTGCCATCCTGTGCTTGGGCTTCTCATGGATTTTCCACACAGTGTATTGCCATTCAGAACGTGTTGGTCGCTTCTTCAACAAGTAAGGTTTCCCTTCTTTCTTCTTAGTTTCATTCTCGCTGTCTTGAATATCATAATCCAGAACAAAAATTAATTTATGGTTGTTTTTTTTTCTTGTTTCTTTTATCTGTTTTGTAGTAATGGTCTTTTCTTCCTTTTGTTTTGGTGGAAGAAGTTTGAATCACATTTTAAGATAGAATTATTCAGGCTTATTTATTCAGATTTATCTTGTTATCTGTTGGTTTTTTTTATATATAGCTAGAAAAAACAACTTTTTGTGAACAATTATAACTACCTTTGTTTTAACTCATTGAGGTTGTGCCAAAGCTTAAGCTTCGGCACTCCTCTCCTTTACTGTGACGTGCTGAAGCTTAAGAATCGGCAGACTTACGCATTTTTAAAAAACCACAAAGTGATGTTTAACTCAAGCGAAAGTACTCTGGCCTGTATGGCAATCATTGTTCAAAACATAGTTGCTTTCCTTGACCATAAGCTTGTCTAGTTTTTGTCTGTTGGCTAATTTTGTTTGACATGTCAACAGGTGATCTTTGGGATTTCAGGCTCTCCAGTGTTATGATTCTTTAAATTAAAAAAAATGTTACAAAAAGTGACAGATGGATTCAGCCAGCTTCAGGGAACTTTACTTTGGTGAAAAATCATCACATTGCTTCAAGGGGACTAGTTGATGAACAGTTCAAGCCATGTAAGACACTAGCCCTAATTTTCAAAACTTTTTATTTTTCAGCAATCAGTGACATATTTTGAAAATTTGTAAAAAATAAATACAGTCACCTATTAAAAAACTGTGAAACAATATCAAAAGTAGACATTATAAACTTTTCATTGATGTATAATGTGTATGTCATTATTATGTTGGGTAAGTCTGCTGAATTTTTCAAATATAGCCAAAATCACGCGTCACCACAAAATGGCGGGATCCATTTCACTGCGACTCCATTGAGTTAATAGGGCTGAGGGGAAAGGGAGCAGTAAAGAAGAGACTGTACAAGGTAATGAGTGAATGATAGGAAAACACAACAAACAAACAATAATGCCCATTCCAATACATTCTGAAAGATTTTTATAGGCGTTCATGCAGAATGTATTTTTAAAAGTTCAGACATCTAAACAAGCTGGGGAAAAAAGTTGATATTGTGATGTACAGTTCTTACTTAGGGTTGGCAAAAAGTATCTTTATGTTATTTGGGTCTCTTCCGCTGATGAGAGAATCTCATCACAGTGAAAAACAACAACAACAAATCTCCTATACTGTCCAGTGCTTATTTTCACATACCATCATTTCTGTCCCAAGGGTTTTTTTAATGATTGTGAGTGGAATTTTTCATCTATGCATTTGTATGGGCTTTCTTTGTAGATAAGCTTCATAAATGACTATTTTTGTGAGGTGCTTGGCTTTGTTTTTATATATGCTTCAGGAGAAAACTTAGTGACAAAACTCAAAGCAAGTGAAGTTACTGTTCTGTTCAAGCTGGCAGAACAAATTCTGGCATGGATGGATGGAGCTGATGCCTGTTGAGAATAATTCTGCAGGAGGGAGATTTTTTTTTCTCCCCCCTGTCTGTAATTTGCATGATATGATGGTCATTGTGTGTGTTGCACAGGCTGGACTACTGTGGGATCGCCCTGTTGACCATAGGGTCTTTTGTGCCGTGGCTGTACTACAGTTTCTACTGCCGCCTGGAGCCCAAGATCACTTACCTGGTCCTCATCTTTGTGCTGGGCTTACTCTGCATCGTTGTCTCCATGTGGGACAAGTTTGCACAGCCCCAGTTTCGGCCTCTCAGAGCAGGTTAGCATTTTAAAAAACCCCTTAAAAAAAGGTCTTTGATGCGCTTGTATGGGGGGTTGTTATTGTTGCAAATGTGACTACGTTTAGAGATTATTTTATGTTTGTTTTGTCATCAAAGCGGTTTTTGGGGGGTTGCTTTTCTTAGTCTCTGATCTGTCATTCTCTTCTTTCTGTCTTTTATAGTCTCATCTGATCATGAATGTGACATGTTAGGAGACCAGCAAATTGAGTCACCATTTTTGGATTACATCATCAGCACTTGTGCAAGTAGCCTGTTAGTATTTCTAGACTTTTATGCATGCATCTGAAGATGTTTTTTTTCTCCACAATTTTTTTTAAAGAATGTTTTGCAGTCATATTTTGTTGTATTTGCTGCTTTTCTTGTACTTTTATTGTCTTTAAGCATATGAACCACTGATTTTTTGTTTGTTTGGTGGGTGGGGGGTGGGAGATATGTTTTGTTTTTCAGGATTTTTTTTCTTGCACTATAAACTATCAACCACTTATGTTTCCTTTAGCTTCTGTTCACTCTGTGTGTGTTGGTTTTCAGGGATGTTTATATCTCTGGGGCTGAGTGGTGTGATACCAGCCTTCCACTACGTGATCACGGATGGGTTTTGGCACGCAGTCAACAAGGCTGCACTGGGCTGGCTGGTCCTGATGGCCTTCCTCTACATTTCTGGAGCCATCATCTACGCCGCCCGCATCCCTGAACGCATCTTTCCTGGAAAATTTGACATCTGGGTAAGCCTTTGGAATTTATGTATAGATCATATTGTACTGGTTTTGTCCTTAAAAACTTGGGATGGTAGGGTGAGCTTTGTTAGTGGAGCTTGTGTGGAGTGAGGTGTTGGTGTGTGTCTGTGTGTGTGCATGCATTTGGAAAAAGGTAGAAGTAATTCTAAGGAACTGAAGTCTTGTGGGTGGGGTGTGATGAAGAATGTATGAAAACGGCCTGTTGAGTGAAGAGTATGTACTGGTAAATCAAAATTAGATTTTGACCAAGAGCTGAAACAAATAAAAATATGTTCAAAGATACCAAAACAAAAAAAAACGGGAAGGAAAGAAGGGGTGTGTGCTTTGTACATTATGTGCAATCAAGGCTACAGGGAAAAAAAGAGGATGGTAAAGTTTAGTGCACACAATATTTTGTATGCATGTCGACAGAAGTAGTTGTTGACTGGCTGGCTGGTTTTTATTTCATGGGTGTTCAATACATAGCTGCCAACCATTCTTTTTTTCTGGAATTTTTCCAGTATTTAGCCACAATTCTGGTTTTTAAGAAAAATTTTCTGGTTTTCGAAATAAAAAAAACAAGAACCCCCCCCCCACAATCCCCCTCATGAAATGAGAATGATGTCAATGCATGAGCTGGTTTCTTATGCCGACTACCAAGATGGTGAAGAAAAATGCAGTCTAATAGCTGTGTCAATCAAAAGTTTGTTCTCAGTAGCAAGAAGCATTTTCTGTACATTGATCGGTCTCGACAATGCAAAAGTTGTGTCTTCTGCTGCACTTTGTGCCAGTGCAATTGTAACATTTCACATATCTGACAAAATGACATTTCTGCACATGGGAAGAGTTGTTTACTGCCACAGTTTCAGTGTAGCACTTCCAATTTCAGCTGCCTGGCTACATGACTTTGCCCGTTGCTCAAAGCCCCTAACTTTGTTGCAAGTTGATAACGCTAATTCATATGCATGCAGATGTACATATGAAACAAACAAGGAGTTGCCGACGACAATATCCAAGCGAGGTATAGACCGGGGATGCATGCGCAGTAAGTTAAAGACATCATGTATCATTGCCTTTTCTGGATGTATTTGTGTCCACTGAAGTTCAGAACAGCAAAGCAAGGATAAAACTGTACATTACTCGCTGTGTAACTGATGAAAGCAGAGTTCAGAGACTTGATAACCATTTAACAACAAACAAAATAAGCATTTTGGCTGAGCATGTGATAGATAGTATTGACCAGCAGGCAGTATTGGGCAGATGTGAAGTTGTAGTCAAATATGGAGAGCCGACAAAGTCTGGACCAGTTTGACTCTTTGTTTTGGACTTCAATTGCTATTAAAACATATCAGACGCAACAAAAATCAGTGCAACTGGTACGCAACACTCATCTCTTAGCAATTTTATCTACTAATTTTGTACTTTCTGAAAGCAGATGTGCTAAGTGATAATCGTACTTTCAGTTTTCACCTATGGCCATTTCGTTTCATAGCATAGTACACCTTTCTTACCAGACTACATCATCTTTTCAGGAGATGAAAAGGTTGCTCCTTTAAAACCATACAAAACGCCTCAGCTGCAGGGGGCTGTGCCTTCTGACCCCTGCGGTTTTAGGAGGTGGCAAGCCCCACCAAAGTCCAGTTTTGGAGTGTCAGTGGTTGGCAGCTATGTATGTAAATATTGTTTGCATGTTTTATTTTGTCTGTGTGTGTTATCAAAAGTGCTAATTCGTAACCCATCTTTTTTTTTTCCCCTCCAGTTTCAGAGCCACCAGATTTTCCATGTTTTCGTCCTGGCAGGAGCCTTTGTCCATTACCACGGCATCTCTGAGATTGCAAACTATCGCCTGACGCTTGGGGATTGTCTGGAATCTGAACTGTCCTAAAGGGTCATTTTGGAGTGAAGGACAAGTTTTGTTTACTGTGTGCTGTAATGCTGTTATCATTTGTCCTCAGAGAGTTTATGAGTGGTGTGTAACTCTTTCACACATTCACACTGACACCTATCTTCGCATCCACTCACACACTGACACCCATCTTTGCATCCACACACACACACACACTTACACACACACACACACACACACACACACAACACACACACACACACACACACACACACACACACAAAGTGTCGCAAGAATGTGGTGATGAACACCTCGAATGTCCTGCCTTAAGAAAAGTTATTTTCTTCACTGACCATTGTATGTTTTTTCCATGAACTGCGCGCGTTTTGTTCTTCACCTCAAGGTACAAGAATGTGTGGACTCTTAGCGTACTTTGTCCAGATCCACAGAGCTGCCCGTTTATGAAAGCACATCTGTTAGGATTTTTGGGGGTTTTTGTGGATGGTAACCAAGATTCAGATTTTAAACTTTGTTCTACTGACAAAGATTTCAAACTCATACAATGTCTTAGATATTAGCAAAACCTATGTATCATGTTTCTTGCAGTAGCAGAAGAAGAACACAGAACTCGTGCACATAATTATAGTCTAGTGTGAGCGCTGTCTGTCATAGCGACTCTGTTTTTGTGGTTGAGAGAGAGAGAGAAGTGTGGAGGTGTAAATAAATGGCAGAGGTAAGAGCATCAGATATCTGCTGCCCTGGAATGCAGTTTGGTGTTGGGTCTCATGGAAACTTACAGAAAATAAATCAAAGAAGCAGTGGTGGGGATGGGGCCGACTGAGTCTGAAGAAGAAACTGTTATGGTGTGTTGGCTTTGTAGCAGTCCAAGGCGTATAAGAACCAGTGGTGAAGGAATAACCTTGAACACTGAAAAGACGGGTTTGGCATGGGGCCAAGCACTGCTGTAGTTTTGGTGACCAGTGCAGAATTTTGTTGTTGTTTTTATAAAAAAAATCATTTTTCCTTTGTTTTATGACTCGCATATATATATATATATTTATCAATTGAAATGAAGCAATGTCTCCTTTAGAAAGGTATTTATTTTATAAAAGTTTTTTTTTCCCCCTCTATTTTCAGAGTACTGTGATGACTTATAAAGCAGATCAGCCAAATTTATCACCAACGTATTCACTAATCGGCCAAATTTATCACCAACTTATTCACTAATCGGCCAAATTTATCACCAACTTATTCACTAATCGGCCAAGTTTATCACCAACTTATTCACTAATCAGCCAAGTTTTTTTACCAACTTCTTCACTGATTAACAAGTCCCGTTTTCCAAACCTCTGGTCAGTGTGCTTGGTTATTCCAAAGTCAGGATGAGCTTTGCTGCTGTGTTGGTCAGAATTTCAATCAGCCGGGGAAAGGTTTGTGAGGATGTCGGTGTTTATTGTGTGTACAGATGTCTTAATTCCTTGATCCCTCCCCACTCCACCCCCTCTCTTATATCATGGTGATGGTAGGGAAGTGAGCTGTTTTTCCCTTCCATCTGAAGTCGTGTCTTTCGTCAAGTACGCCACAGAAAACGTATTCGAAGAATTCAGTCTAGCATTAACAGTACTACTGTCCAAAGGATCTGACAGCAAGTTGTATGCAGAGTAGTGGACATGTACTGTTGTACCCATGCATAGAGGATTTGTGATATAAATATATATATATATCTATACATATGCCTTACATTGGACATGGTATCAAATGAAATTGTTTCTGTATAACCCAAGCGCATGTCCTACTAGCAGAGGAACTATTCAGTGATGCTGATAGTATTTGACTGTGTTGATAGTACTCGTCTTATTACTCAGAGAGATGTTTATGGACATTCCTTGTGTGTACCCGTAGTGGTGTGTGTTGTGTTTGTGTTGTGTGTGTGTTCTGTGTGTTGTGTGTGTGTGTGTGTGTTCTGTGTGTTACTCTGTGTGTTACTCTGTGTGTGTGTTACTGTGTGTGTGTGTTGTGTATGTTACTCTGTTGTGTGTGTGTTACTGTGTGTTTGTGTACATGTATGTGTGTGTGTTCTGTGTGTTACTGTGTGTGTGTTACTCTGTGTGTGTGTGTGTGTTACTGTGTGTGGTGTGTGTGTTTGGATTGTGACCTATCCCAGTCATGGTAGTTGGTACCAGTGTACATAGGAATGCTACTTCCCCCCCACCCACCCCCCAGCCCCCTCCCTCCCCTTTGTCAGGGTATTCTCCACTTGGAAAATGTGGTTGTGTTTTTCATGATCTGTTTTTTGCCTCTTAGAGGAGAAACAAGGGATGGGTTTTTGATGGAGGGGTTTCGCCATCTCCCCACTCCCCATTGTTCCGAACCTTTGACTCGTTCTTGTATTTTTTTTTTCTGTGTATATTTTCTTTTCCCTCATGTATTTATTGATTTTGATATATATGTTTGTTTTTCTTTCATTTTATTTCTTGGTGTATTTTCTGGCTCCCTTCCTCTCTTGTCTGATTTGTGTGGGGTTTGTTTTTTACTGTTCTTTTTGTGTTATGCTGACATGATCTATCTCTTCTTTCTTTTTCTTCTTCTTCTTCTGTTTGCCCCCTCTTTGGCATTCTTGCTACCTCCCTTTTTTTTTCTGGCTTTTTTTTTGGAGGGGGGGGTGTCAAGATCAGGAGTGCTCGCACAATTCAACCCAGTTTGAACACGTATGGACTTTGTTATGCGTTTATGTGTATTATAGTGCAAAAGATTATACTTTGCACTGTGTGATGATTCTTTTTTTTTTCTCCTCTCTTTTATTTATTTAAAGGAGGATCATTACTTTAAAAAAAAAATTATATATAAAAAAGGTGAAGGTTGGTAGTAATAATACGTCCGTGTTGTGTTCTTCTGCTTACATTTAAATAAATGGAGAATGGACATGAGCCCTATGCACTCCATAACAGTGAAAAAACAACAAAAAATCAGCTGTTTAATAATCTTTAGGGGAAGGGGTTTGTTGAATTTTTTTTCTTTTGATGGGGAAAAACTGCCAAATGGGAATGGCTTTTTCTTTGGATTTTTTAAATACTTTAAAAAAAAAAAAATCATTTTTTCTGGTTGTTTTCGCCTAGTGGGGAGACTCTTGCCATATCAGTGCTCTTTTACCCTCCCCCGTTTTGCTGGCAGATTTGTATAAAAGCCAAAATAACATTTCATATTTTTCTGTCCAAGTGGAAAGTGGTGTATATATATTAATATGGGGGGGGTGGGGGGGTTTGGACAGACCGTAATTTCAAAAAGTGCTGTGATGAAAAGAGCAGATAATTGAAATGGGGGCAAAAATCAAATGGAAGTTTGGGGTCTACCCCCCCTTCAGTATGATACGTTGTATCCTTGTTATTAAAAAAAAAATAATGATAATAAAATAAAAACAAAAAATACCCTGTCCTTTGTATCTTGGGTTGCCTCTGAAACTGTACGTTATCCTGACTTTATTTCCTTTTTTTTTGAAAAGTCTCACTTCTGTTCAGCTCACTTGGCTCGTAGCCCACAGCTTGGTCATTGGTGGACCGTAATGACCAGTTTCTCTGTGAAAGAAGAGAGTATTGTCGTTTGTAGCGTGGGTAGTACGAGAGATCTCAATTTCCTTGTGTAATGGACTACATTGTAGACCATGTCATTGCAAAGCGAAGTGCGTGTGGAAACACTGGCATGCAATGGTCATGATTGTAGAAGCACGTGGTCAATATTGACTTTTAAAATGAATAAAGAAGCTCCTGACACACTCAATGTTTTATTGGAGATTGACTGGGAAACTGTGTTGTTTTGGGGGGGAATAGAGAGATTGATGAGTTTGTTTTTGAAGAAATGATGACTCGAAGAGCTCTATAATGAACTGGGCTTTTTTTCTGTTTGGAAGAAAAAACTTCAAAAAGCTCATATTGGATAACTCTTAGTCTCTTAAAGCACACCAAAGCACAGTAGCATCATACTCATGAACCACAGTCATGAAAGTGCAGTATCACCGTGCACTACTTTTATGAGCTGAGTATGGCTAACGAAATCTTTTCTCCCTGTGCATGCGCACTAAACACCTTTCTGTGTTTGCAATAGGGAGCAAGCGGGTTTCACTGAAAATCTTGTCAAAAACAAGAGTGGAAGAGATTGCTGGTGCGTTTTTAAGGCTGCTGCAATACCACTACAGTGAAGAGAGAGAGAGAGAGAGAGAGAGAGAAAAACAAAAGAAAGTACGAACATTTTATGAAAACATAGCCCCAGTAAAGAGCAGAAAAACTGAAACAGTTAATCAATTAACTTGACTCATGTTTTTATTATTCACTGAGTGACCTATACTGAAAGAGTGAAACAGAGAAGCGATCGAAGAATTTCTTCATTGCCTGAATAAGTCTCTGTCACTGTGTTGAAGACGTATCGGTTGACAGCATACTATTATTACCGTTGTAAGTTTTAAAGAAGAAAAGAAAGATGACCATAAATTATTCATACTGTGAACTGAAGATATAAGAGGCTATATTACGTTTTGTTGAGCTTTCAAATATTTTGAACAGTATTATTTCAATTTGGTGGACAGGTCTTGCAAAAATATGTATGTGGGCTTTTTCTTTGTCATTGAGGGCATGTTCAGCGTGTAAATAGTCACAGTTCACAGGGTTTGGGTTGTTTCTCTTTCTTCTGGTCGATTATATAAAAAAATCAACGAAGTTTTGAAAATTTGTAAATTTAAAAAAGTGGTTTCTGCACTCACTTCCATCCGGGTTATATTGCTGGATGGTGCTTTGTCACATTTTGTTCATATCCAAAGCAAGCATACAAAAAAACATGCATATCTTGGATTGTTGAGACCCGCCATCATCCCTAGATTGAAAACTACTACTAGGGCCATGATGGACAGAGGATTCAGACTCTTTTAGGGGATCAGGGAGAAGGGAAGAATAAAAACGTTATTTCCTTCTTTCTTCCTTCTCTCTTTCTTTCTTTCTTTCTTGCTTTCTTTCTTGCTTGCTTTCTTTCTCTCAATTTTTTCCATAACTGACCACAATGGAAGGACCATCTTATTGCTGCCTTTTAAATATGAGAAATTGTTTTGACTGTAGATAGCAATGTTGGAATAGATACAGATATTTTTCGTAGATTCAGAGAGTTAGTTTCAGCAGAAGGGTAGCAGCCAGTAGCATTCTACTCTCTAGGATTGCTTGCCATTGTCAGTTTGTTGTAAAATTGTTAGCAGGAGGGAAGAAGAAGAAAAAAAAACCCAACTTTGCTGGTACCTCTAAATTGTGACCAAGTTGTATATTGTTTCTTTCTTCACATTGTGTTCATTTCTTTCACATGTGTGACAATCTGATGTGCACTGTTGGCAAGGTTCAATGCTGTGTTGGTCGGTGGAGCATTGCAATGTATGCAAGCACCATGATTATTATATCGGCTTGATGTAAAACAAAACGGCGTTTTTTGAAGTCACTCCAATTCATCCTTCATCTGGTTTGATGAACTCGTGAAGTGTTGAAGGCATTTAGCAGAATGTATTTGTGTGTGTGTATAAAGGAGAAACCAGGAAACGGATCTCCTTTATTACACTATGACTGTACTGTTTCAAACTATGTATCTCCCAAGTCTGACTTGTGAACTCTTGCTGTCATTGTTTTTCTCATCACACACATACACACAGACATACTCACACATTCTTAATATAAAAGATATATATCACTTTTCTGTATAAGAACAGGGCATTGACGCAAGGAGACAAATTCTGTACAAAACTGGAACCATTCATTTCAGATAAAGACAACTCGTAACCTGAAAATTAAGGAATTGATGGACACTGCTATAAAGAAATGGAAAAAAATTAAAAGAATGGATAAAGAGTTTTTTCTCCCTTTTTTTGTGTTTTTTTTGTTTGTTTGTAAATTCTTTCCCTCCCCATATTTTGGCGTGCTAGGTTTATTACCTGTTTTAAAATAGAAAGTCACAGCTCTCAGCTGTTGGATCAAAACAATGTGAGAGAGTGTGACCTTCACTTTCGGCATCGGATCAGTCGACGTTATGCTGCAGTATTACGTTTTCTGTGAAGGACCTCTTGTTTTTTTCTGTGAATATGACGCTAATGCAGATCAGAAGTTAATAATTGAAAACTACTAATAAAAAGAAATAATAGACTGAACTGGTTTGAAGAGTGGTATGTGAAGAGAGAGGGAGGAAGAGAGAGAGAGAGCGAGCACTGTACAGGTCTCAAGGTCAGGCTGGACCCTGTTTTTGTCCAGTCTACAGTGAAGTATGCACTGCACAGTAACTAATCCACAGCGCAGGTCATCCAGAAGGGATCAAGAGCTGCATGCACAGGTAAGAAAAGGTGAATGGCCAGCCGTTAAGCTTTTTTTTTGTAATAGGGAGGGGTGGGGGTGTAGCTGAAAGGAACAACGTTCTGCTGTTGTGCATTCTCCAGTTTAACACCTTGTGGGGGGTCACTGAGAATATGCACTCTGTCTCGCTCGTCCTAGGTGACAATCACAGTCTGTAATGATCGTGAGTACACACTAAGACGCGAAAGTTTGCGTGTGTGACTGTTTTCAAGTACCTGGCTATAGAAAGAAACGTGGTTTAAACCACATTTTTATTCAAAGAAAATCATGCATAGACACACAGTAGACCCAACAAGCTAGAAGCCTATAATGTGCTCAACAGCAATGGAAGGTTAAGTCTTTACATTTGGTAGGTGGATCGGTGGTCTAGAGGTAACGCGCCTGTCTAGAATGCGAAAAGTCCGGGTCGGAAGTGTGCGGTGGTTCAAATCCTGTTTGGACCCTTAACTTTCCCCCCCCCCATCCATTAAGACCAATGAGTGGTGGTCAGGGCGCTAGTCTTTCGGATGAGATGATAAACCGAGGTCCCATGTGTTACACAAAATTATTCAGCGCACGTAAAAGTAGCGTGTAGTATAAAGACAAGCTTACAGACAAATATATAACGTATACATTATCCCGATTGATTGGTTTCTTGTCCTCTCAGGTGTGTAGCTTTCACTGCACATGGAGAAAGAGATGGGGGCAAACCTTGTATCGCTGTCGATCTTTGAGTTCGGAAAATTTACCTGACATGATCTGCGCGCTTGTCTGTCTGTCTGTCCGTCTGTCTGTCTGTTTCTTTCTTAGTAGGCCCCTACGTGATGTGTTTGTGTGTGTTTCTCAGAAGACCCCTATAATGATGTGATGTTCTTTCTTTAACGTCTGTTCACTCAAGGTGATATTAGACCAAAGATAAAGTGTTACAATATATAGAGAACCTGTGTGTGTGCATGCGTGTTTGTGTGTTTACCATGAGTGTCTGCACGAGATAAAACGAAAAAAAAATACAAAGTATGGGGGGGGGAGGGTCATTGAACTGCAGCAAGAACAATTACAAAAGTTTGCCAACAGGGCTTCTAACTAAACAACTATCTCCAACATAACCACATTATCGGCCAATAATTGTTCAAATAATAATAATAATAAATGAAATTTATATAGCGCTGTATCTTGCACAGACAAATCAAAGGGCTTGTACTCAACTCATTCTTACACAGTCATGCAAACAATAGCAAGTAATAGTTCTAACAAATCCAAATGCATACACACACACACACAAATGACATATTTGAAATGATGGGACGTGTGTGTGTGTAACTTTCTTAGTTAGGCCCATAGCCCCGCTTGGTGTGTGCGCGTGCGCGCGCGTGTGCGTGTGTTTTCTCAGTAGACCCCTATATGATGTGAAGTGATGTGTGTGTAACTTTCTTAGTAGGTCCCTAGGCCCGCTTGGTGTGTGTGCGTGCACGGGCGTGTGTGTGCGTGTGTGTGTGTGTGCGTGTGTGTGTGTGCGTGCGTGCGCGCGTGTGTGTGCGTGCGTGTGTGTGTGCGTGTGTGTGTGCGTGCGTGTGTGTGTGCGTGCGTGTGTGCGTCTATGTGTGTGTTCGTGCTTGTGTCTGCCTGCCTGTGTTTAGATTAATGTTGTACTTCGTGTTTTTATCGACTGTGCACACATATATACATGTACATTCTTCCAATCACTAAAACCGCACACACACACACACACACACACAGAGCGACAGACTGAGAGACAGAGGCAGACAGACAAAGTGTGTGCGGGTGTGAATGTATGTGTGCGTGGGTGCGCGCACGCATGTGTATGTGTACGTGTGTGTCAGCGACCAATTATGCACATTCCTGATAGCTTGCTGTTATCAGAGTGAAGCTCGCTCGACGCTAATGACACCAAGGACACGTTAAAGGAAGGATCTATCCATACTTGATGAGCTCATAGGCTAGCTAGTAACTACCTGCAGTTTATCAGAAACCACCACAGCCACGATAACTATTTCACAATCGATAGCAGCCTATTACGTAAGCCTACAAAGTTAATAATACCCATACTCTTCAGTATTACAGCCTACACTGACGACGTGTGTAAACTTTCTGCCTGCAGATGTTAAATTAACTTCTAGGGACTGATAATACCCAACGTTTTACTGACGTGCTAAAAATTCTACTGTGTATAACAGATTGACTAAAAGTTTGTGCAGGTAATTCGTAATGGCTGTCAGTTATAGAGAGTGCTGTAGGTTGACATTTTTCAGGAAAACGTTGACTTAATTAATAAGAAGCAGGCTGAGAAAATAGTTGTGGAAACCACGAGAAGGTTTCTTTGGTTTGAGGAGTGTGTGTGTGTGCGTGTATAGGGGTTTTTATGACGACAGTAACAAGGAAACAGAGAACAAGGTTTTTTTTCTTTTCCTCGCTACGAGTGGGGGACGAAGTAAACAGGCGAGAAAATATCTAAGACCTTGTTAACAGCCTGAAAGACAACAGGATTGATTTGCTGAATCAGGTACGTGACATGTGTGTGTGTGTGTGTGTGTGTGTGTGTGTGTTTAGTGTGTGTGAGTGTGTTTAGTGTGTGTGTGTGTGTTAGTGTGAGTGTGTTAGTGTGTGAGTGTGTGTGTGTGTTAGTGTGTGTGTGTGTTAGTGTGTGTGTGTGTGTTAGTGTGTGAGAGAAAGAGAGAGATAAAGACAGGGAGAGAGAGGAAGAGAGAGAGTGTGTGTGTTAGTGTGTGTGAGATATGGAGGGAGCGTGTGTGTGAGAGAGAGAAAGAGAGAGAGTGTGTGTGTGTGTGTGTGTGCGCGCGCGCGCGCGTTTACATAAAAACAGGGAAAGTAAATAGTTCGAATACCTGTTCGAAGCCAACAAATGTTCTCCCTTTTCAGCCACAAGACTAGACCATGTCTGGTAGTCTGCGTGCTAGTTTTAAGTGATTTTGAAATGTCCTTAGAAACGCATATTTCTATCTCGAAGACTAGACAGTCGGGAGGCTTTAGATTTGTTCGTCTCCTTGGTCTCTGTGTATGTCACGACCTGTGTGTAGGTCACCCTTCCAACGAACTCGGTTTTGGGAGATCCTCTTCAGCTCGGCCCATGTCAACAATTGTCCCCTATCTGATAATGCACTTTCAGATTAGACAGCACGTTTCAGGATCAATTCATGCCATCGTTTCATAGTGACAGAAACAAAGAATATCCCCGGAATCGGAATGCGGCTACCTTCATTGTGGGCAAAAACGGTCGCATACGCAAAGTCTCACCATTGGTGAACTTCGGAGCGTCTAGTCGAGGGACGAAAAAGTAGGAAGAGGAGGAGGAGGAGGAGGGGGAGAAAGAAAGAAAGAAAGAAAGAAGAAGAAAGAAAGAAAAGAAAGAAAGAAAGAAAGAAAGAGAGAAAGAAAGAAGACGAAAGAAGAAGAAGAAAGAAAGAGAGAAAGAAAGAAAGAGAAAAAAGAAAGAAAGAAAGCAAGAAAGAAAGAAAGAAGAAGAAGAAAAGAAAGAAAGAGAGACAGACAGAAAGACA
>CM054142.1:32768552-32776052 GCA_028751875.1 Rapana venosa | reverse complement strand
GTGTGCATGCATTTTTGTCAATTTTGTCATCCTTTCCCACCGGCACAAATGGCCTACTCAGTCGAAAAGCGGATCAGGTTTTAACTTTCATGACAATGATTGTTGTACTGCTCTAGTCATTCTCCCCCATCGTATCTTATCCTACACTAAACTACACTAAACTACACTACACTACACTGCACAGCACTGTACTGCACTGCAATGCACTGCACTAATATACACTACACTACACTGCACTGCACTACATTGCACTACACTACACTGCACTGCACTACACTGCACTGCACTGCACTGCACTGCACTCCACTGCACTCCACATCCACGCCACTCCACTCCACTCCACTACACTACGCTACACTGCACTACACTACACTACACTACACTACACTACACTACACTACACTACACTACACTACACTGCACTGCACTGCACTACACTACACTACACTACACCACACCACACCACACCACACCAAACTACACCACACCACACCACACCACACCACACTACACTACAATACACCACACCACACCAAACCACGCCACGCCACAATACACTACACTACACTACACTGCACTACACTACACTACACTACACTACACTACACTACATTACACTACACTACACTACACTACACTACACCACACCACACCACACCAAACTACACCACACAACACGACACCACACCACACCACACTACACTACAATACACCACACCACACCAAACCACGCCACGCCACACTACACTACACTACACTACACTACACTACACTACACTGCACTGCACTGCACTGCACTGCACTCCACTCCACTCCACTACACTATACTACACTACACCACACCACACTACACTATACTATACTACACTACACTACACTGGATAGCCTGGTGGTTAGAGAATTACGCTTTTCTATCCTATCCTATATTGGACCATACCATACAATACCACACTCATACCATACCATACCACACTCATACCATACCATACCACACTAATACTATACCATACCATACCACTCATACCATACAATACCACACTCATACCATACTAAACCATACCATACCACACTAATACTATACCCTACCATTACACTCATACCATACAATACCACACTCATACCATACCATACCACACTCATACCATACCACACTATACCACAATAATACCATACCATACCATACCACACTCATACCATACCATACCACACCACATTCATACATACCATGCCATACCCTACCACACTCATACCATACCATACCATACCATACCACACTCATACCATACCATACAGCACTCATACCATACCATACCATACCACACTCATACCATACCATATCACACTCATACCATACCACACCATACCACACTCATACCATACCATACCATACTCATACCATACCATACCAAAACCATACTCATACCATACCATACCAAACGAATAACCACACATACCATACCATACAATACCACAATCATACCATACAATACCATACCACACTCATACCATACCATACCATACAATACCACAATCATACCATACAATACCATACCACACTCATACCATACCATACCATATCATACCACACTCATTACCATACCATACCATACCATACAGCACCATACCATACCATACCACACTCATACCATACCATACTGCACCACACTCATACCATACCATACCATACCATACCATACGGCACCATACCGTACCACACTGATACCATACCATACCAATACATACCACACTCATACCATACCATACTGTACCACACTCATACCATACCACACTCATAACATGCAATACCATACCACACTCATACCATACCTTATCATAGGACACTCATATCATACCACATTCATACCATACCATACCACACTCATACCATACCATACCAGACCACACTCATACCATACCATATCATACCATACCACACTCATAAACATACCATACCATACCACACTCATCTCATACCATACCATACCTTACCATATCACACTTATACCACACCATACCACATTCATACCACACCATACGATACCACACTCATACCATACCATACATGCTGCACTCATACCATACCACACTCATACCATACCACACTCATACCATACCATACCACACTCATACATACCATACCACACTCATACCATACCATATCATACCACACTCATACCATACCATACCAAACTCAAACCATACCATACCACACCACACTCATACCATACAATACCATACCACACTCATGTCATATCATACCATACCATACCACACTCATACCATACCATACCACACCACACTCAAACCATACCATACCATACCACACTCATACCATACTATACCATACCACACTCATACCATACCATACCAAACTCAAACCATACCATACCACACCACACTCATACCATACAATACCATACCACACTCATGTCATACCATACCATACCATACCACACTATTACCATACCATACCATACCACACCACACTCAAACCATACCATACCATACCACACTATTACCATACCATACCACACCACACTCAAACCATACCATACCATACCACACTCATGCCATACCATACCACACTCAAACCATACCATACCACACTCATGCCATACCATACCACACTCATACCATACCATACCATACCACACTCATACCATACTATACCATACCACACTCATACCATACAGTACCATGACAACCATACCATACCATTCCATACCATACCATACCATACAGCACCATACCATACCGCACTCATACCATACCATACAATAACATAGAGCAACATACCATACCATACCATATCGTACCATGCCAACCACACCATACAGTTCCATACCATCCCATACCAATCCATACCATACCATACCATACCATATCATACCATACAGCACCATACCACATCGCCCTCATACCATACCATACCATACCGTACCGCACCATACCATTTCATACCATACCATACCATACAGCACCATACCATACCATACCATACCATACAGCACCATACCATACCACACCATACCATACAGCACCATACTATACCATACAGCACCATTCCATACCATACCATTCCATACCATACAGCACCATACTATACCATACAGCACCATACCATACCATACCATACAGCACCATACAGCACCACACTATACCATACAGCACCAGGCCATACCATACCATACCATACCATACAGCACCATACTATACCATACCATACCATACAGCACCATACTATACTATACATACCATACCATACCATACCATTCCATACCGCACCATACCATACCATACAGCCCCATACCATACCATACCATACAGCCCCATACCATACCATACCATACAGCACCATACATACCATACCATGCCGTACCAAACAGCACCATACCATATCACACCATACCATACAGCACCATACTATACCATACAACACCATACCATACCATACCATACAGCACCATACTAAAACCATACAGCACCATACCATACCATACCATACAGCATCACACTATACCATACAGCACCAGGCCATACCGTACCATACCATACCATACAGCACCATACTATACCACACCATACCATACCATACAGCACCATACTATACCATACCATACCATACCCTACCATACCATGCCATACCATACCATACATACCATACAGCACCATACTATACCATACAGCACCAGGCCATACCGTACCATACCATACCATACAGCACCATACTATACCATACCATACCATACAGCACCACACCATACCATACCATACCATACCATCCATTCCATACCGCACCATACCATACCATACAGCCCCATACCATACCATACCATACCACACTCATACCATACCATACCACACTCATACCATACCATACCACACTCATACCATACCATACCATACCATACCACACTCATACCATACCATACCATACCACACTTGTACCATACCATCCCATACCATACAGCCCCATACCATACCATGCCACACTCATACCATACCATACCATACCATACCATACCACACTCATACCATACCATACCACACTCATACCATACCATACCACACTCTACCATACCATACTCATACCATACCGTACTATACCACACCAAACCACACTCATACCATACCATACCATACCACACTCATACCATACCTTACCATTCCATACCATAGTATATCATACAGCACCATACCACACCATACCATACAGCACCAAACCACACCATACCATACCACATTCAAACCACACCATACCAGACCATACCACACTCAAACCATACCATACCATACAACATTCATACCATACCAAACCACACTCATACCATACCATACAACACCCATACCATACCATACCACACTCATACCATACCATACCACACTCATACCATGCCATACCATACCACACTCATACCATACAATACCATACCATACCATGCTACACTCATACAATACCATAACATACCATATCATACCTGCACTTACTCATACCATATCATACCATACCATATCACACTCATGCCATTCCACACCACGCTCATAACATACCATACCATACCATGCCACACTCATACCTTACCATACCATACCACACTCATACCATACCATGCCATACCACACTCATTCCATACCGTACCATACCAACCATACCATCACCATACCATTCCATACCATACCATACCATACCATACTATACCATACCATTCCATACCATACCATACCATACCATACAGCACCACACCATACCATACCATACCATTCCATACCATACCACACTCATACCATACCATACACACTCATACCATACCATACCACACTCATACCATACCATACTCATACCATACCGTACTATACCCTACCATACCACACTCATACCATACCATACTCATACCATACCGTACTATACCCTACCATACCACACTCATACCATACCATACTCATACCATACCGTACTATACCCTACCATACCACACTCATACCATAGCATACCATACCATACCACACTCATACCATACCATACCACACTCATACCATACTATACCATACCATACCACACTCATACCATACCATACCATACCATACTCATACCATACCACACTCATACCATACCATACCGTACCACACTCATACCATACCATCCCATACCACACTCATACCATACCACACCATACCACACACATATCATACGCGTATCATAAAACCCATACCATAACATGCACCACCATACCATACTACACTCATACCATACCATACTGCACTTATACCATACCATACCACACTCATACCATACCACACCATACCACACTTATATCATACCATACCATACACTACCATACCATACCACACCACACTCATACCATACCATACCATACCTTACCATACCATACAGCACCATACCATACCATACACTACCATACCATACCATACCACACTCATACCATACCACACCATACCACACACATATCATACCGTATCATAAAACCCATACCATAACATGCACCACCATACCATACTACACTCATACCATACTGCACTTATACCATACCATACCACACTCATACCATACCACACCATACCACACTTATATCATACCGTACCATAACACCCATACCACAACATCTACCTCTACCTAAGATAACACTATTCAAATCAAGTCTAGCATATTCTGGGGGCTGGCTGTGGAATATGCTTCCCTACCAACTAAAAAATGAAACTAATCTGAAAAAATTTAAAACAATGTATCAAGATCTTTTGATGAAACAATGTGATACAACATATCTCCTTCCCAAGATGTATTAATACAACACATTTCTGCTTTCCATACTTCTTGTTCCTCTCTCTGTCTCGCTATCTCTGTTCTATCTCAGACTGTCTATCTGTCCCTCTGTTTGTCTGTCTTCTACTATCTACTGTCTGTCTGCCTGCCGCCTGCCGCCGTCTTCTTCTGTCTGTCCTCTGTCTGTCTCTTCTCTTCTCTATCCTCTTCTCTTCGGATTTGTTGATATCAATGTGTGTGTACTTTATATGTACATAATTATGCTTTTTCTTTTTTGCAGCTTTTTTTTTTCTTTTTTTTTCGTTCTTTTGAGGGGTCGATAAAAAAAAATCTTTTTACTTAATCTATTACCCCTGAAATAAAATTTCGTTTGCGTTTGCGTTTTTCACCACTATACCATACGCACTCATACCCTACCCCTACTGCATCTACCCAAACCCAATGTACTCAAAAACCCTACCATACGCACTCATACCATACATACTGCACTCATACCATACCATACCTACCCTACCATACCCCACTGATAATACCATACCATACCATACCTCACTAACCATACCATTCCATACCCTACCTACCATACCCCCAAATCATACAAAAACCTACCATTCCCCTACAAACCTACCATACAGCACTGCGATACCTGCCATACACACTTACGATACAGCACCTACCATACCCTACCACACCAAACCCCACTCATACCCTAACACCCATACCACACTCATACCAAACAACCACCTCATACCTTACAACCATACCGCACCAACCATACCGTACCAAACTCATACCCTCCCAACATACCAACCAAAAAACCCTGCCTTCCCTACCAACCATTTATACCCTACCATACCATTCCAACCCTACCCCCCAAACCCAAAAGACCATACCTCCCTACCAACTCATCCATACCATCCCCAAAAATCCCCAAACCTAAGCACCAACCGTGCACTACCCTACCACACTCATCCAAAACCCTACCCAAACCATACCATAAAAAATTACCTACCTACCATACCATACCATACCTACCAACCACACCATACCAAAAGCACCAACCATACCACACTCAAAAACCCTACCCTACCCTACAGCACCATACCATACCTACACTACCATACCAACCACACCACACTCTCCAAAAACCCTACCCCTTACCAACCTACAGCAAACCCCTACCCCCAACACTACCACCTTCCATACCACACTCTACCATACATACCCCACTCAAAACCTACCATACCAACCACCTCTACCATACCATACCATTCCATACCAAAACAAAATCATAAAAGCACCATCATACCATACTATTTTATTTCCATACCATGCCACACCTATCAACCCAACCATACCACACCATACCCTACCTACCAAACCATGCCCCCAACCATCACACTCAACCATATCTACCATACCATACCATACAGCACCTTACCTAGAAAAAGAAAAAAGAAGGGTAGGGGTAGATAAGATAGGATATGACTTATTCTATTGTATTCAACTCTACTCTCCTCTCCTCTACTCTACTCTCCTCTCCTCTACTCTACTCTACTCTCCTCCACTCTACTCTACTCCACTCTTCCCTCCTCTTCTCTCCTCTCTCTCCTCTCTTCTACTCTGCTCTCCTCTCCTCTCCTCTCCTCTCTTCTACTCTGCTCTCCCTCCTCTCCTCTCCTCTCTTCTACTTGCTCTGCTCTCCTCTCCTCTCCTCCCCT
>CM054142.1:32758552-32763552 GCA_028751875.1 Rapana venosa | reverse complement strand
AGTGGACTGGGGTGGAGTGGACTGGAGTGGGCTGAATTGGGTCGGACTGGATTGGATTGGGCTGGATTGGATTGGGCTGGATTGTACACCGCTCGCGTCACTTTGCTGACGACACTGTGCCTTGCAAAAAAAGAGTACAATGCAGCAGTAGCCCCATCCTACCCTAACGACCCCTCGAGGCATTAAAGAGAGACTCCAAGTCATGCCAAGTGGTGATAGCAAGTCATGCCAAGTGGTGATGCCAAGTGGTGATAACAAGTCATGCCAAGTGGTGATAACAAGTCATGCCAAGTGGTGATAACAAGTCATGCCAAGTGGTGATAACAAGTCATGCCAAGTGGTGATAACAAGTCATGCCTGGTGGTGATAACAAGTCATGCCAAGTGGTGATAACAAGTCATGCCAAGTGGTGATAACAAGTCATGCCAAGTGGTGATAACAAGTCATGCCTGGTGGTGATAACAAGTCATGCCAAGTGGTGATAACAAGTCATGCCAAGTGGTGATAACAAGTCATGCCAAGTGGTGATAACAAGTCATGCCAAGTGGTGATAACAAGTCATGCCAAGTGGTGATAACAAGTCATGCCAAGTGGTGATAACAAGTCATGCCAAGTGGTGATAACAAGTCATGCCAAGTGGTGATAACAAGTCATGCCAAGTGGTGATAACAAGTCATGCCTAGTGGTGATAACAAGTCATGCCAAGTCATGTCCAGTCCAATCTAATCCTGTCGTTTATAGCCCAGCCGACAGCAGAGGCCATATCGGGTGTGTGTGTGGAGGAGGGGGGGGGGTCACCTCGTCAAAATTTTTCAATCTCAGTTTAAAACTGCGCAAATACATACAGCTTAAAAACAGGGTATAAAACCAACTCTACTGTCGTTCCTCGAATCAACGCCCTGGCTAACCATAAGGGTCAACCCAGGACAGTCACCATGTTGTGGGAGGAATCGCATCAGCCACAGATAAAATGAGATAACCAACCATAGCCAGATTCCTTAAAACACAAAATCATATCATGTCGAGTCAAATCAAATCAAGTCAATTCAAGTGAAGTCATTTCGAGTAATGTCGAATCAAGTCACGTTATGTCATGTAATGCTATGTCAAGTCAAGTCATGTCATGTCGAGTCAAGTCATGTCAAATCAAGTCATGTCGAGTCACGTCATGTCATGTAATGCTATGTCAAGTCATGTCAAGCCATGTCGAGTCAAGTCAAGTCGTGTCAAATCAAGTCAGTTCAAATCAAGTCAATTCATGTCAAATCAAGTCAATTCATGTCAAGTCAAGTCAATTCACGTCAAATGAAGCCACGACATTTCAAATCAAGTCATGTTAAATCCAGTTAATTCATGTCAAATCAAGTCATGACATGTCAAATCAAGTCGAGTCAGGTCAATTCAAATCATACCATGCCAAGTTCTTCGGAATGAGACTATACACCGAGGCCCCGTGTGCGAACGCACGCAGAACATCTTGCGCACACGTAAAATCCTGTTCCGCTTTTCGTAAGAGTAGGCCATTGCGTGCCGGTTGGGAGGAACAGATGACAAGAGATTTTGACAAAACCGCATACACACGGGGACTGGATGTTAAAAAAACAAAAGCAAATAAGCGCTTATTCCGTTATCCTCGATATAAAAGAATAATTAAAAAAAAAGAATAATAAATCAAATCAATTCAAATCAAATCAAATCAATTCAATTCAAATCAAATCAATTCAAGTCAAATCAAATCAAAGTCAAGTCAAGTCAATCCAATTCAGCTTAAAAGTCATAGCATGCCAAGTGAAGTCCACTCCACTCCAGTCCACTCCAGTCCACTCCAGTCCACTCCAGTCCAGTCCAGTCCACTCCAGTCCAGTCCAGTCCACTCCACTCCAGTCCAGTCCACTCCACTCCACTCCACTCTAGTCCACTCCAGTCCAGTCCAGTCCAGTCCAGTGGCGGTATTGTATTGTGTGCACGCCTTGCAGGCAATGAGCGGATGGGCACGATGACCAGGGCCTATTACCGCAACGCGCAGGGCTGCGTGCTGATGTTTGACCTCACTGACCAGGCCACCTTCTACCGTGTGGCCAGCTGGAAGGAGGACCTGGATTCCAAGTGTCGTCTGCCTGACGGCTCCCAGTTGCCTTGTCTGCTGCTGGGAAACAAGGTTACCTCCCTTTCTCTCTGTCTGTATGTCTGTCTGTGTGTCTCTCTGTGTGTCTCTGTCGCTCTCTCTCTCTCTCTCTCTCTCTCTCTCTCTCTCTCTCTCTCTCTCTCTCTCTCGGGGACTGGATGTAAAAAAGCACATGTGTGCTTATTCATTATCCTCGAAATAAAAGAAATTGTCATTGTCATTGTCATTGTCATTATCTCTCTCTCTCTCTCTTCTCTCTCTCTCTCTCTCTCTCTCTCTTCTCTCTCTCTCTCTCTCTCTCTCTCTCTCTCTCTCTCTTCTCTCTGCGTCTCTCTCGCACTCTCTTAATGTTACACTCACAGAACATCTTGCGCACACGTTAAATCCTATTCCACATTTCGTAAGAATAGGCCATTGTGTGCCGGTTGGGAACAGATGACAGAATTGACAAAACCGCATACACACGGGGGACAGGATGTAAAATATGCACAAAAGTGTTTATTCCATTATCCTCGATATATAAAGAATACACACACACACACACAAATACTCTTATCTCTGTCAAGTCTCTTTCTCTGTCTGACTGTCTGCCTTTCTGTCTGTCTGTCTGTTTGTCTGTCTGTCTGTCTCTTCTCTCTCTCTCTCTCTCTCCTCTCTCTCTCTCTCTCTCTCTCTCTCTCTCTCTCTCTCTCTCTGATTTATTTAAACAGTAATTCATATTCACATCCGAAGCTTTCCTTGCAGCAGAATTTGGGATGCTGTTATGCTACTACAGTGCACTACAGTACAGTGCAGTGTCACCCGTATATTTGATTTCTTTTCTAGTCCACACACACACACACACACACACACACTGAGAGAGAGAGCTCTGAACTCAACTCTGAACTCTGAACGTGTTTGTCCGTCGTGTCCGACGATGGCCTCCAAAACAGCAGAGGAGGCAGCTGCTGTTTTGGAAACTGGGTAGAAATTTGATTATAGTGGAGATGCCTTGCCCACAGTACATCCCCACCCCCTCGGCCAAGTGGGCATAAGGACAGTCAGCGTTGGAGATGTTCTCCAAAGGCCAACCAGCCCCCAGGGCTGCAGCACATAAGGACTGTGCGAGTCAAGCCTCCTAGTCAGAGAGTCATAGTCGATCACTAAAGACTAAGCTGTAAAGTGGAATTCCATGAGTGGGAAAGCCACTGGTCATACAGCCTCTCACTTTGCTGTTGCCCCCAGCGTCAATGGTTTAATCAAGAACTGTGATAAAACCCAGGTGCTGACGAATTTATTCATAAAAGGCCATTGGCCCTTACTTGAAGGGGGTTACAAATCAATACACTGAATAATGATAAAGGGTACACGGTAAGAGAGAGATTTTTTTCTTCTTTTATATCGAGGATAATGGAATAAGCACTTGTGTGCTTTTTTTTTACATCCAGTCCCCTTGTGTATGCGGTTTTGTAAATTGTCATCTGTAAAGAGAAGAGAGAGGGAGAGATATCAACAACTATTCACTATCCACCACATACACAGGACATTGTCTTAAAAAGCCACAACTCAGGGACACTGGAGAGCTTAACCTTTTAGTAATATAAACTACAACTGATTTGGAGACTGGCAAGTCCATTTAGGGAAAAAAAACCACACCCAATAAAACCCTCTTTTTTGCAACATGAATATTTATGGATACACTCACAGAATGCAAACTATAATAAATCACATAACTAAAGCAACTGGGAAAAGAACTCAAGAACAATCCTGCTAGAATTCATAACAAGATCATTTCGTTTGGGGGTGGTTGGGGGGGGGGGGGGGATAAAAGAATTCGGTGGTGGGAAAGAATTATCTATAAGAGAGTATATATAAGCAATAATTGTTCATAGCCAACTCCTTTATCTATTTATTCATTTATTTTATTTTTATATTTTTTATATAAAAGATATCGAGGATAATGAAATAAGCACTCATATGCTTTTTTTTTTACATCCAGTCTCCGTGTGTATGAACTCATAGTTCAGGAAGTTTTGCGCACGATAATAGAAGAGAGGTAATGGACACAACATAATTATGTCCTTCAGCTTAAAGATGTTATCAGCACCCAAAAAATACCAAAAAAAAGAATAAGTTGATTTTTTTTAATGTAACGTTGATTTTAAGGATATAAAAAGTAACAAAATAAATAGATAAATTCAAAAAATTGTGTGTGGGTTTTTTAATTTTTTAAAAAATAAAACTGACCTACAAAGGTGTTATCAGCAACTTGGTCAGCATGTGACTTGTGGCCTAAAATAGGAACAACCCAGGTCATCGTATCATCTGCATGATGTGTTCGACTAGTTGAGTATAGATCGTGTCAGGAAGTTGTTCGCAAGATAATGTTCAGCTTTCTCTCCCCTTTCGTTCAAAGCTGACGATGTGTGTACACTTGCGTCTGGCTTCTTTTGCTTGTTTTTTTTCTCTCTCCATAGTTGTGAATTAGGTATTGTTACGATATTTGAGTTAATTATTGTAGAATTGTAGAATTATACTGACCTGCGTGTCTGTCTCTATGTCCCTATCTGTCTATCTGTCTTTCTCTCCACTTCCTTGTTTTTTTTGATAACTGATTGACTTTTGTGGCACACCTTTTGTCATGGATTTTCTAGTGCCTTGTATAGACTTTTTTTCTGATGATACACCTTTCCTTTCCTCCCTCCCTCTCTCCTCACGGGGACTGGATGTAAAAAAGCACAAAAGTGCTTATTCTATTATCCTCGGTATGGAAGAATAAAATCAAAGAATCTCTCTCTCTCTCTCTCTCTCTCTCTCTCTCTCTCTCCTTCTCCTCTCTCTCTCTTATATAAAATATATAGATTTTTAATAATAAAAAAAACCCAACGTTTTTCTT
>CM054142.1:32751052-32753552 GCA_028751875.1 Rapana venosa | reverse complement strand
CCTCCTCCTCTTCGTCCTCCTCCTCTTCGTGCTGTTAGACTTCCGTCTCCTAAGGACCTTCCTCCGCCTCCTCCTCCTTCGCCACCTCCTCCTCCCTCGCCTCCTCCACCTCTTCTTCCTCCTCCTTCGTGCTGTTAAACTTCCATCTCCTCACGACCTTCCTCCGCTTCTTCCCCTTTCCTCTTCTTCCTCCTCCTCCTCCTTCACCTCCTCCTCCTTCGCCTCCTCCTCCTCTTCTTCCTTCTCCTCTTCGTGCTGTTCTTCCCCTTCCTCTTCTTCCTCCTCCTCCTCTTCCTATGGCTGTTAGACATAATAACGACTTTTGGGTCCTGTCAGTGATCCAGTTCCTTCTGCCCCATCTCTCTGACTTCTTCATTGCTGTTAATGCCAGACGTCGTCATCGCCGTCTGCCTACAGATCCAGTCTTCATCACCCGAAGTCAGAATGCGGTTACCTTAAGGGAGGGTTAAAACGGTAGCCTACGCAAGTTCTCACCGTTTGGGGAACTTCGGATCTCTGCCTGAGAAAACAAAAATTCAGTCTTCTGGAACTGCGCTTCAAGGCCCACCCGCTTAAGCTGTTCCCTTCCCAACATACCCAGCTAACGCGAAGTGGAAGGTTATCATCTTAAACGTGGCCTTGGCCATAAGCTTTGTCAGATACCGATGTAAACTTCATGACCAGGCCTACGTGAAAAGGGCGTTATGCTTTGAAAATATGATGGGGGGGGGGGGGGGGGGGGGGGGGGGTGGGGGGGGTTTCAGCCGTGCTGAGCTCTTAACATAAACAACCCATTCTCTTCCACGAAAAGAAGACAATCATCAAATCAATGGCCCGACCCAGGCTAGAAAAGGACGACTACCACCATCTTTAAAGAGAAGCACGAGTCAAAATTCTAAGACTTCGCACTGGGCACAACAGGCTAAATCACCACATGTCCACAAAGCTGAAACTCGTTTCTTCTCCCCTGTGTGTGCCTGTGGCAAAAAAACCCAGACTGGCGAACACATCCTTCAAAGATGCACGCTATTCAGCGACCTGAGGAAGATTGTGTGGCCGACGGAGAGATAACCATGCAAACTAAGCTGTACAGCCCACGAGAGGAGCTGGAAAGAACTTGCCACTATTTCTCCCAAACGCATCTGACGGTGTAAAAAAAAGCGAACGAGAGAAGAAGAGAACCCACTCTCTCTCTCTCCTGTTTAAAGGAGAAACACATCCTCTGAAGTCGACGTATGGCTGCCTGTTTGTTGAAGTACTTGAAAACAGTCAAACACACGAACTTCTCCTCCAGTGTGTATGCACGGTCTCATAGTGATTCCCAGAGTAACTAGTGAGTGAATATTCTGGGTGATTTCCAGGGTGTAAGCTGGGGAACGCCCAACCATACTAATAACCACCACCACAACAACAACAAAAACAACAACTAACTACGTCATCGTAAACCTAATACACTGTGTGGATGTGTACGCCTGCACAGAATTATTGTTGTGTTTTTTTGAAACTCTCTCACACCCCGAGGAACATGTCAGCTGGTGATTGTGCTTCTGCTGTCAGTGTTTTCCTTCATAATTCTGTTCTTTATGTTTTATTTATTTATTCATTTATTTATCTATTGATTCATTTATTTATTTATTTGTTCTTATGTTTCGAGGATAATGGAATAAGCACTCATGTGCTTTTTTTTTTACATCCAGCCCCTTCCCCCCCCCCCTTCCCCCGTGTGTATGCAGTTTTGTCAATTTTGTCATCATTTCCCACCAGGCACACAATTGCCTACTCTTCCAAAAAGCGGAACGGGCTTTAACGTATGCGCAAGATGTTCTGCGATTAGTGATATTAGACGAAGGAAAACAGACAGACAAGGAGAAAGCAAGAACAGAAAGCAGATGCTTGGGTGTGACTAAAAGTTTGTGTTTTGTTACTTGTAGTGTGTGCGTGCGTGCGTGGGTGCGTGCATGGGTGCGTGCGTGCGTGTGTCTGTCTGTCTGTATCTGTCTCTGGTGCTGCTGTATAAGAACTATTTTGAAGCCTTCCTTATAATAATGTCCTCTGTGTAGTGGCTAAAGTGTTTTCTCTCTCAGGCTGCTTCCCTTGTTTGTAATCCCCCCCCCCCCCCACCCACCCCACCCATAATGATGCAGGATCATCGGTTTCCTTGCTGCAGCCCCTATCAGACTCCACTCTTCTTTGTGCCCTAAATTCAAATTCAGATACTTTATCATCTCAAACAGAGAAATTCATTTAAGTTACGAGCAAAGGATTACACATCTCAAGGGATAAAAGAATGAATCACGTACCTGTCATCAGAGAGCTTACAGCTTACAGCATCTTACAACATCAACACATCATGCTCTCTGTGTGCAAACAACGTATATCTAACATATTCCTCACACATGTTTCTGCAAGAAATATAGTTATGAAGGAGCTCCACGCGACCACTGACATGCAAGACTCACGGTCCAATCCAGTGACTCTCTTATAAGGCAGTCAGATGACC
>CM054142.1:32678552-32746052 GCA_028751875.1 Rapana venosa | reverse complement strand
GGACATGAGAAAGAGCAAGAAGAAAGATGGGCCGAACACTTCCAGGAAGTTCTCAACCGACCACCACCTAACGAGACAGCCGACATCCCAGAAGCTACAAAAGACTAAGACATTGACGTCAACCCCCCAACAAAGGAAGAGATAGTGGCTGCCATCAAGACCCTCAAGAACGGCAAGTCACCAGGCCAGGACAACCTTGGTGCCGAACTGTTCAAGGCAGATTCTGAACTAGAAGCTGACATACTGCAACCACTATTCACAGCTGCATGGAAGAATGAGAAAGTACCTGATGATTGGACCAAGGGAGTGATAGTCAAAATCCCCAAGAAAGGAACCCTGAGCGACTGCAACAACTGGAGGGGGAATCACTCTTTTGTCTGTGCCAAGCAAGATACTGGCCAAGGTCATCATCAGAAGAATATCAGACACTGTGGACGATGCTTTGAGGAAGGAGCAAGCAGGGTTCAGGAAACAACGAGGATGTATAGACCAGATATTCACGCTCAGAAACATCATCGAACAGTGCACAGAGTGTCAAAGACAACTGTATGTGAATTTTGTGGACTTCGAAAAGGCATTTGACAGCATACACAGAGACAGCCTTTGGAGTATCCTTCGACACTATGGCATCCCATCGAAACTGGTACACCTTATCAAAAGCTTCTATGACAACTTCAGATGCTCTGTGGGCCATAGCAACACTGTCTTCGAAGTCAAGACTGGAGTAAGACAAGGATGTGTGATGTCAGCAGTTCTCTTCAATCTGGCCATTGATTGGGTGATGAGGAAGACGACAGAAGACACCCCAAGAGGGATGCGCTGGAGCCTGTTCTCAACACTAGACGACCTTGACTTTATGGATGACCTGGCGCTGCTGTCCCACACACACCAACATATCCAGGAGAAGACCAGCAGACTCCAAACATTCGGACAGCAAGTGGGGCTTCGTATTAGCACCAAGAAAACAGAGACAATGTCACTCAATGTGAACACACCAGCCCCTGTGAAAGTGAATGGAACTGACCTGCGCCAGACAGACAAGTTCACATACCTTGGCAGCATCATCAAACCAGAGGGCGGCACAAAAGAAGACATCCACAACAGACTGGGCAAGGCCAGGAATGTGTTTAGGGAGATGAACAATATCTGGAGATCAACTCAGTACAGCACCAACACCAAGCTGAAGCTATACCAGAGCTGTGTTGTGTCTACGCTCCTGTACGGTTCTCAGTGCTGGAGGATGACGGAAGTGGATCTTACCAAACTTCGATCCTTCCACACCATATGCCTGCGAAGAATTCTCCAGATCTTTTGGCCAGAGAAGATCTCCAATGAAGACCTACTACGGAGATGCAGGCAAAAAGACATGGGAACCATCATCACCAGACGGCGGTGGAAGTGGATTGGGCACATCCTCCGAAGAGACCCACAGTCAATCACAAGAACAGCATTGCACTGGACCCCAGAAGGAAGGAGAAAGAAAGGAAGACCAAAAGCAACGTGGAGAAGAACTGTAGAAAGTGAGATGAAGGCCATGCAGCACTTTTGGAGATCAGTGACTAGGTTGGCCCAGAATAGGCAGGAGTGGAAGCGCTTTGTTGCTGCCCTACACACCACTGGGTGTAATGGTTGATGATGATGTAAGACTTCGCTGGCTGCAGTCTGGAAAAGGAAAGGCTGTTTTGAAATTGAGACACTTGAGACACAGACAATAATGTATCGAATCTTGATGTACATACCACTACTGCCATGGTTTCCATGTCATTGTAATCGCGTGACGTTCAATATGGTTTGTTACCTCAGGGCAGAGCGCTATATGGCTTGATTGCTAAATAGCAATAAATTTTGTCAATTGTCAATTCTCTCTCTCTCTCTCTCTCTCCTCTCCTTCTACCCCTCTCTTCTCTCTCTCCTCCCCCCTCTCTCTCTCTCCTCTCTACTCTCCCCCCTCCCTCTCTCATCCTCTCCTCTCTCTCACCCCCCCCTCTCTCTCTCTCCTCTCCTCTCCTACCCCCCCCCCCTCTCTCCTCTCCTCTCCTACCCCCCCCCCCCTCTCTCTCCTCTCCTCTCCTACCCCCCCCCCTCTCTCCTCTCTCTCTCCCCCCTCTCTCTCTCCCCCCACCCCCCCCTCTCTCTCCTCTCCTCTCCTACCCCCCCCCCCTCTCTCTCCTCTCCTCTCCTACCCCCCCCCTCTCTCTCTCTCCTCTCCTACCCCCCCCCTCTCCTCTCCTCTCCTCTCCTACCCCCCCCTCTCTCTCCTCTCCTCTCCTACCCCCCCCCTCTCTCTCTCCTCTCCTACCCCCCCCCCCTCTCTCTCTCTCCTCTCCTACCCCCCCCCTCTCCTCTCCTCTCCTACCCCCCCCCTCTCTCTCCTCCTCTCCTACCCCCCCCCTCTCTCCTCCTCTCTCTCCTCCTCCTACCCCCCCCTCTCTCTCTCTCTCTCCTCTCCTACCCCCCCCCTCTCTCTCTCTCCTCTCCTACCCCCCCCCTCTCTCTCTCCTCTCCTCTCCTACCCCCCCCTCTCCTCTCTCTCCTCTCCTACCCCCCCCCTCTCTCTCTCCTCTCCTCCCCCCTCTCTCCCCCCTCTCTACCCTCTCCTCTCCTCTCCTACCACCCCCCCTCTCTCTCTCCTCTCCTCTCCTACCCCTCCCTCTCTCTCTCTCTCCTCCTCTCCTCTCCTACACCCCCTCCCCCCCCCCTCCTCTCTCTCTCCTCTCCTACCCTCCCCCCTCTCTCTCTCCTCTCCTACCCCCTCCCCCCCCCCCTCTCTCTCTCTCTCTCTCTCTCTCCTCTCCTCTCCTACCCCCTCCCCCCCTCCAAAATAGCAAAAGCAAAAAAGACAGAGATCGACTGTAAAGAATGGTAGGGCACACTAACCAACAAAAAACAACAAAGCCAAAATAAAATACGCACCCCAAACAGACCCCCCCCCCCCCCCCAAAAAAAAAACAAACAACAACAACCAACAACAACACCCACAACACTAAACAAAGAAATAAACAAAGCAAACAAACAAACAAACAAGAATAAACAACAACAACAACAAACCTTAACAAAATTAAACACCCTTGACCTATTTTAGGGGGGGGGGGGGGGCTGATTTAACTTGCATTGCAGATCTGCAGGGAATCCAGGCTGGCTCAGACAGTATAGTACACCTGCCCTTATCCATCTTTAAAAAAAAAAAATCTTTACTTCAATCCCCCCCCCCCTCCTCACCCTACACCCACCACCCCCACACCCCACCCCTTGACAATCCTAGGCCTATGACACACTGCACAATGAAACGGAACACAGAGCGCTTTAAAAAAAAACTGCATAGATGTCGCAACCAATACCCGGTGCAGCTGGGAGGCTAAGGCACTACCCTTATCCCGCAGTTGAAGCCCCGGTTAAAAAATAAAAGGAGAAGAAGAAGAAAAAGAAGAAAAGACTCGTCTAGACTATGCCCTAGTTGTGTGAACTAGCTGAGGCCAGCGTGTAAGCTCTACACTGCTCTTGGAAAAGTAGATAAAAAAAATGAATAACAAAAGTGGGGGAAGACTATGTCCCAGTTTGTAGGAGTACTCTAGCCTCGGCCTGTTTAATAACCTATGGGGGCCCAGTTTGTGCTCACTCTCTCTCTCTCTCTCCTCTCTCTCTCTTATGCATACACACCAGGAGTGGATGTAAAAAAAAGCACATGCATGCTTATTCCATTATCCTCAAAATAAAAAATAAATAGATAAAATCTCTCTCATGCATAAACACGGGGAGTGGATGTAAAAAAAAAAAGCACATGAGTGCTTATTCCATATTTAAAATATATCTCCCTCAATATTAACATGCATACAATGAATGGTGTATGGGTATTGCTAGGCGAGGCTTCAATGAAAAGAAGAAGAGCTTAAGGTGGCTGGCAGGATATGCACACTGTGAAGCGGAAATTGTAGCCTAGTTTTTAACTTCTAATGGGCATGAAGTTTTGTTGTTGTTGTTTTTGTTTTAAAGACCATAAGTTGTTGGTTAAAGGCCGTAAGTTGTTGAGAATAGGTAAGGTAATGAATGTTTGTTTGGTTTGGGGTTTTTTTAACTTCGAAGACGAAGCATACAAACAGGGAAAAGAACAACAGAAACAATATATATCTATATCTATATCTATCAATATATATATATATATGTATATATATATATATATATATATATTTTATATGTATATGTTGTGTGTGTGTGTGTGTGTGTGTGTGTGTGTGAGTGTGTGTGTTTGGGATTGAACAGACAAACTAGATATGATCAACCCTTTCTTGTCCAGGCAGTGACTCAAAGTTCAGAAAAAAAAGGTAAAGGAGTCCCATAACCTATAAGGTCGTAGGGGAGCGAGGCGTCAGAGACCTCACTTCTCTAGGGCCAGCATATTGAGGGCGGCGCCCATCTCCTCTCCCTCGCTGCTTTACCTTCCCTGACCCTAAAGAGGACAGGTACCCATTTACAGCTGGGTGAACTGGGGGAACTGTACTGAAGCCAAGGCGCGCAAACGGTCACCCATCCAACTGGTAACCACGCTCGACGCTGCTTAACTTGGCTGGGGGAAAGCGAGTGCTCCGACCACTGAGCTATCCCGTCCCCATAAGTTCAGAGCATTAGATAAATCTCACTTTCAACCCCAAGAGGTCTTCTTCTCCATTCCAATAATTATTGCGTGGGTTGTGTAGTGCCTGGTCTTGTCCTGTGCTCGTGACTCTGCAGGAGGTCTGCCCGCTGCTGGCCTCAGCTGACACGTTCCGACTTCAGAACAGCTCATGACCAGTCTAGCCTGCGATCTCTTGGTGGAGGATGCCAGTTTCGTTATCAGGCTGGTCGTCCATGGTCGCCCAGTTCACCATGGCTTCAGGCTGTGCCCACCCTGCCCCATGTAATGTCCGCATCAAGAGAACACCCGCATTAATTCCCAGCCCAAGAAATGGGAACATCTTCGCAAAGCCCCCAAAAGGGTCTAATTACTCTGTCACGCTACCAGTCACATACCATGACATACTCAAGACCTAATACACAAGAACAGAAAAATGGACAAAGAGGACCTATCCAAGTACACTAGACAGTTAATCCTAATATTGATTTCACAACCCTATCCCTAGCCACAGCAATTCGATTTTAGATAGAACTATTGAACTCGAGAAAAAAAAAAGACAAAGAAAAAGAAAAGGCGAAAAGGAAAAGAAAATCTGACTTAACCATAAAACTTATGAAGGCTGAACTTGTATTTGTTGTCTTCAATTTAACGTCTGTTCACTCTAAATTATAGTGTGTGTGTGTGTGTGTGTGTGTGTGTGTGTGTTTGTGCGTACGTGCACGCGCGCATGTGCTTGAATTAACAATCATAAACGATAATATTGCCACCCAGTTGTGTCTGCTTGATGACAAGACAATGCACATCACTTCAACGCAATGAGTACTAGAGATTCCATGGCAAAATAGTTCTTTCAGTCAGCTTTTCAGTGTAACTGGGTACATCTAGCTTGGGGGGTTACAATAACATCCTCAGCCAACTCAGCCCGTTACAGCAGATCTTGATCCCTCCACGCTTGGAGAGCCCACGCAGTAGAGTATAAACTAACTATATGCGTCAGTATAAAACTATATGCGTCAGTATAAAACTATATGCGTCAGCTGCTGGTCAAGCAAAGAGAACGCTAGCAAATAATGGCTGTGCATTCCTAGGGTTCAGTGGCTCAGTCACATGTGACAATCACTGTGAGCCCCTACATACACATTGGATAAGAAGTGTGGTGTGTGTGTGTGTGTGCGTGTGCGTGTTCGAATTCCTCACCTGTATGCTGCCATACTTAGGCTTCAGGGGATTTTTGTTTTTATATTGCTTTGACTCTTAAAGAAGAGCGCGAGTTGTTTTGCTAAGAGCATGTTATGGATTGAAGATATCCCCTACATAATATTCCAAAGCATAACAGTATGGTTTTGTTACTGTAGGCGTTGACACTTTATCTAAATTAAACACTGACACAGCTTTTTGGCCTGAGCATAAGTTTGAAGCCGAACTTTTCCCTCCATCCACCATAGACCTTGAGTGATGATTTGGGTGCTAGTGTTTAGTGCCGAGCAATAAACCTAGGTTCCCTTTGCAACAGGCATGCATTGCACTGGAAAAGAACCCACGGCACTAAGAGCGTTTGCCTCCAGCAAAACCGTGTAGACAAAAGCCACTTTCTTCAGTACTGACTCCACTCCCCGGAAAGTCCTTCGGCTGAGACAATAAACCAGAACACGGTTGTACGAACACGCAGAATATCTTGTGCACAGGTTAAAAACCCGTTCTGCCTTTTAGAAGAAAAAAAAAAAGTATGCCATTAGTGCCAGTAAGAACAGATGACAAAAACTATATGAAAACTGCATGCACAATGGTATTATGTTTAGACATCGTCCCCGAAGTCAGAATACGGCGACCTTTGATGATGGGCAAGAACTGTCGCATACACAAACTCTCACCATTGGTGTAGGCTACCTTGGAGGGTTTGCTGAGGAACTGCCAAAAAAAAAAGAAAGAAAACAAACAGAAAATACCCGCGAAATCTGTCCCAGACCAAAAGCTTTCTCGGTTACTGATGTCAGCCATGTGTCAAGGCCTACAGTACAAAATGCTGCTATGCTTTAAAACGTTGTGTTGAGACAATCTTCAGCCATAACAACAAGCTCTTAGCACAAAAGCCTGCACCCTCCTCCATTAAAGTAAAAAAATACTCTGAAACTGGAGAATGGCTACCTCTATGGCGGTTACTTTGAAAACGGCCATATTACACGGAGACTTATCATCCAGTCTCACATAACATTTTCATATTGATTCCAAGGTGTGATGGGGGAGACAGAAGGTGCACATTGCAGATGACCCCCCTCCCCCCCCCCCCCCCCCCCCCCCCCAGGTTGTAAGCCTAGAGAACGCCCAACAAGAAAACCTGAGATATGAAATAAGAACAGTCAGGGGAAGAGTAGGGCTTATCATCCATCCAGCGAGCAGAACACTTGTGTAATTCACCATGTGACTGAAGTTATGTGCTCCACCGACTCCTGCCTTCAAAAACTTGACCATAAAATGTGTATGCTGTGAGGACACACAAAAAATCCACCTTCTTCTGTTCGGCTTGCTACTTTCTTCTAGGTACTCACAGTTCCACACGTATCAAAGCCAAGTCGGGAGAGTGTTCTGCATGGCATATTAGGCTCGTGTCGCCTTGACAGGTCACGGGCCGTCTGTCACAAGCTATTTAACTTAAGTGAGGGTCTTTGCTTTTGCAGTCTCTGGCCTCGGGGCTGAATTCGTATCATAATGTTCTCTTAGGGTATACCTGTAAATTCTTAATTGATAATCAGTTACCTATGGACAAAATTGTCACACTGTATGTGTCATGTAGGGGTACTGTGTGGCATAAGAAGAGAAAAGTCACAATAAAGGGTTGTTGTTTTTTTTCCACCCTCAGTGGTCAGAGCACTCGCTTTCCCCAGCTAAGGTTAAGCAGCATCGAGTGTGGTTACCACATGGAAGCGCGCCTTGGGTTCAGTGCAGTCCCCAGTTCACCCAGCTGTAAATGGGTACCTGCATCTTTAGGGTCAGGGAAGGTAAAGCAGCGAGGGAGAGGAGATGGGCGATGCCCTCAATATGCTGGCCCCTTGAGAAGTGAGGTCTCTGATGCTTCTCTCCCCTAAGACCACATAGGTTATGGGACTTGACTTATGCCTCTTGGTTCCTTGGGGAACATAGGGCTGCAACAACACCCCTTCAACGAACTCGGTTTTGGGAGATCCTCTTCAGCTCGGCCCATGTCATTCCAGCTGCCTTCGTTTCTTCGTCAACACTTCTGCGCCAGGTCTGTTTTGGTCGACCAACTTTCCACTTCCCTTGGGGTTCCAGTCAAGGGCCTGCCTGGTGACACTTGAGGCAGGCTTGCCGAGTGTATGGCGATCCATCCCTACTTCCTTTTGTTTAATAATGGACTTGATTGGGGTTTGTCTGGTCCTGTCCCACAGTTGTTTGTTGGATATGACTTCCAGCCACCTGATGTTGAGGATGTTCCTGAGGCATTTGTTGGTAAAAGACTGGAGTTTGTGAGTGTTGGTTTTTGTTACCCGCCAGGTTTCTGAGCCATAAAGTAGGACCGATTTGACATTGGTGTTATAGATCCGAATCTTGTTTTGAAAGGAGAGGGCTGTTGACCAAATTGGCCGAAGGGTGTTGAAGGCGTGACTGGCTTTGTTGATTCGGCACTTGATGTCTTCATCTGTTCCCCCATCTTTACTGACGACACTGCCCAGGTAAATAAACTTGCTGACTTCCTTGATAGTTTCTTGCTGCAGTCGCACTGGGTCATGTGTTTTGTTGTTCACCCTCATGACCTCCGTCTTCCTGATGTTGATTTGGAGGCCAGTCTTTTCAGCTTCTTCAGCAACACGACAATGCTTCTCTTGTGCGTTATGTTGCCTGTGGGAGAGAAGGCTGATGTCTGCGAAGTCCAGGTCTTCCAGCTGCTTCATGAATAGGTTATGGGACACTTTTACCTTTTTATATTCATCTGGGGGGAGTGGAGAGGGGGGAGGGGGGGGGGGGGGGGCTCCTCAGCTACAGCTCCGAGGTTCACCAATGGTGAGATTTTGCTTATGCGACCGTTTTTTTTACTCACCATTATGGTAGCCACATTCCGACTTCGAGGATGGTGTGTGTGTGTGTGTGTGTGTGTGTGTGTGTGTGTGTGTGTGTGTGTGTGTGTGTGTGTGTGTGTACTTTCATTTTAAAAAAATGTCATC
Organism: Rapana venosa; assembly: GCA_028751875.1. Classification (NCBI taxonomy): domain Eukaryota; kingdom Metazoa; phylum Mollusca; class Gastropoda; order Neogastropoda; family Muricidae; genus Rapana; species Rapana venosa. The sequence continues at coordinate 32,737,265 of CM054142.1, read as the reverse complement.
CGTTCCTATCAGTTCAGAATGGCCTTCTCTTCAAATAGGCGGAGAGGGTCTCTAACATGTGTGCTAAATGTTCTGCGTGTGTTCGCATTTGGGGCCTCAGTTGATAGTCTCAGTCGAAGGAGTTCGGGGGGGTTAGAGTCAGTACTGTTGTCGCCAACCATCTTCCTGTTGGTGGTTGACTGGATAATGCGGCAAGCCACAGCAGGCAGGAGAACCGGCATACAGTGGACCCTCATGAAGCAGCTGGAAGACCTGGACTTCGCAGATGACATCAGCCTTCTCTCCCACAGGCAACAAGACGCACAAGAGAAGCTTTGTCGTGTTGCTGACGAAGCTGAAAAGACTGGCCTCCAAATCAACATCGGGAAGACGGAGATCATGAGGGTGAACAACAAAACACATGACCCAGTGCGACTGCAGCAAGAAACCATCAAAGAAGTCAGCAAGTTTATTTACCTGCGCAGTGTCGTCAGTAAAGATGGGGGAACAGATGAAGACATCAAGTGCGAATCAACAAAGCCCGTCATGCCTTCAACACCCTTCGGCCAATTTGGAGGTCAACAGCCCTCTCATTTCAAAATAAGCTTCGGATCTACAACACCAATGTCAAATCGGTCCTACTTTATGGCTCAGAAACCTGGCGGGTAACAAAAACCAACACCCACAAACTCCAGTCTTTTACCAACAAATGCCTCAGGTACATCCTCAACATCAGGTGGCCGGAAGTCATATCCAACAAACAACTGTGGGACAGGACCAGACAAACCCCAATTGAGTCCATCATTAAACAAAGGAAGTGGGGATGGATCGGCCATACACTCCGCAAGCCTGCGTCAAATGTCACCAGACAGGCCCTTGACTGGAATCCACAAGGGAAGGGGAAAGTTGGTCGACCAAAGCAGACCTGGCGCAGAAGTGTTGACGAAGAAACGAAGGCAGCCGGAATGACATGGGCCGAGCTGAAGAGGATCTCCCAAAACCGAGTTCGTTGGAGGGGTGTTGTTGCAGCCCTATGTTCCCCAAGGAACCAAGAGGCATAAGTCAAGTAAGTCAAGAGTCAGTATTGATGATCATTTCAGGTTAAAATCCCCTTAAACGGGTACCTTTGTAGAGGCTTGATCCTTGGCCGTCAGAACACCCGCGCAACGCTCTAACCACTGGGTTATCCCATTTTGTTGTTGTTGCTTTTGTTGTTGTTGTTGTTGATTTTGGGGGGTAGTGGTGGTGGTTTTTGTTGGTGGTAGCGGTGGTGGTTTGGTGGTGAGGGGAGGGAGGGGGGCGGTGAATTATATCATTCAATACAAGGGAGGAATCTCCAAATTTGTGCATCGAACGCTTAGGCAGCAATTATTGTTGTTGTCTATCATATGGGCAAAAATGCATTGGGATGATTTTAAGTGCCTGAGAAGTCAAGTCCATTGCATCCAACTTAAGCCTAAGAGAGAATTGTCATCTTTTGATTCTTTCTGGCATCCCATCGTGGGAAGTCAGAGTGTCTGATGAAGGCCTATGTCTGCCAGAACTGGCTTGACCTCTAAACCCCAGCAATTCCTTTAGGAGCCCCTGGCTGGAAACTAGCATCCCCTTACATCCAGTTGTTGCATGTCTTTGGCAGATAGGGTCAGCTTTTTTTATTTTTTTATTTTTTTTATTTATTCTTTTATATCGAGGATAATGGAATAAGCACTCATGTGCTTTTTCACATCCGGTCCCCGTGTGTATGCGGTTTTGTCAATTTTGTCATGTTTCCACCGGCACACAATGGCCTACTCTTCCGAAAAGCGGAACAGGATTTAACGTGTGCGCAAGATGTTCTGCATGCGTTCGCACACGGGGCCTCGGTTTATAGTCTCATCCGAAGTTGAGGATTGCAAGCAATTCAATTTTGGATATTTCTAGCACCTATTAAAAAAAAAAAATTTTAATCTCTAGAACCTATAGAGATCTCGCTTATTTGTAGAATACAGACTGTAGCATCTGAAACCTATTCAATCAAACACCTATTCCACTCCACTTTACTACATCATAGGCTATCCAAAATGATGTACAAAACCAACTATCTATGTAAGACAAGGATGGTCACTGACTAACTCCCTTCAATGCAAGTGAGGATAGGCATTATAATTCAGAGACTGTCAAAGATTCTCAAGAAGGGGGGGGGGGCAAAACAGAAAGTTTAAACTTATATGGTCATGAGTGTCAACCGGAGAAGACTGGCTATCTGTCCAGATCTCTGAAACACTTCAGAAAGAGTACTTAGATAAGCAGGCCTCATGAAGTAAAATGTTGCAGACCAAGCCAAGGCCATTTAAGACTGACCCTTGGTGTAGTGAATATCATGTCTAAGATGTAGTTTCAAACGCAGATCTGAAAGATTTTCTTGCCGCTTCAAGCCTGAAAGAGAAAAGAGAACTCACTTTTGTTAAAGAAAATCATACCGTAGCTTATACACAAGAAAGAAGAAGAGGGGGGGGGGGGGGGGGGGGGGGGGGGGTGTCATGAAAATGGACTTGAAAAGATTATGACAAATTCATTAAAGTTTTTGCTTATTTGAGAAATAACATCTGTTTGAAATGTTTTTGCTGACTGTCAAACAATGCACAGGAAACAAAACATTCACAGTGGCAAGATCTGTCAATTAAACACACACACACACACACACACACTAAAAACATTATATATACAAACATTTCCTTTCCAGACTTCTTTCATGTGTTGAATTAAAAATATTTTAAAACTGCAGTAAATACATGTCAACGTTTCTTTCTCAAAACTTCTTTCAAGAGCATGTAAATGACAAACAATTTGTTAGAATGTCATCTCAACATGCATAGCCTAGTACATTTTTTTTTACAGCCTTACTGAACAGAGCCATGCTTCCCCTCACACCAAGGTCAGTCACGTGTTTAAGCCTCCCTTATGACTTCTAGGCTAGCCTAGTCCGATGCTGTGAAATGCCACAGCCTATTCATGGGCCGGCTTGTCTAGTAGGCCTTCTTCAACAGTCGAGTTTTGAGGTGTTTACCCAATCTTGGTGAGTAAAAAATCGATCTAGACGAGGGACTAGTCTTATTAATTACCACTGCATGTCGCGTCAGTGTGGCCTTGAACTCTAGAGGTCGAAACCAGTTTCAGTTGTCATCACTAGGCTAGCCTACAACGTGATACAGTGAGGGAGGATTCCACCAAACGTGTTCTAATATCGGTTGATCTTGGATTATGAACTACCGTGCAGCATTAACGTATGTTTCATTTGTGTGAGTTTTGTTTTTATCTCAAAGAGAGGTTGTCTTGTGGTGGGCTGAATTCCATAAGATCGTGGGATTGTCACAATTCAGGCACACACTAGTACTAAGCCTAGAGAGAGGCCGATAGAACACACTGTAGTTTTGAGTCCAGACGAAAAAAATATAAGATCAACATCCTAGATACTTTATCGTTAGATTGGTCGTTCTTCACCGATCTATAGGCCTAAAAGAACTGTTGTTTCCATGTTATTTTGAAGCAACAGTTAGAAAAACCAACGCATGTGGCAGTGGCATTAGCAGTGAGGACAAGGCCATTGTTTACTGCTTGTGTGGTCAGGTCGGTTGTTTACCAAAGATCAACTACCAAAGATCGGTGTGTGCGTGCATGTGTGTGTGTGTGTGTGTGTGTGTTTGTTTGTTTGTGTGTGTGTGTGTGTGTGTGTGTGCGCGGCGCGCGCCCCCTGCACCAGTAATAAGATTTGTGTGTGTGTGCTGTGTGTAATCTGTGTGTGTGTGTGTCTGCAGGCCATGTGCACGCCCAGTGCACCAGTAAAAGGTGTGTATGTGTGTGTGTACACACGTGTGTGTAATCACGAAACTATGTGTGTGTGTGTGGGCTGTGCACACACCATGACCCTTGTGTATACATACATATGATTCTGTGTGTGTTTTCTTCATGTTAACATCTCTCCACAAAAAGTGGCAATGGGTATACATGCTCATTTGAAGTGTTTAGCCTAAGTGTGTGTATTATGTTGTCTACAAATGTATTATATAAATGTAGTATGTGTATGTGTGTTGCTGTTGTTATTGTTGTTTTGTGATTGTATTTATGTCCCAGCAGAGATATAAAAAAAAAATTATGATTTAAGGACTGTGAGAGAGAGTGTGTGTGTCATGTGTGCACTTGCATGCATGTTATGCACTCGTGATATATATATATATATATATATACATATATATATATATATATATATATTATATGTGAGCGCTTTGATTTGTTGCTTTACAAGATTCAGCGCTATATAAATTCCATACATTATCATTTTTATTATTATTATTATTATTATTATTTAATATATATATATATATATATATATAAAACCAACTAACCAGCCAATTAAACTAACAGTGACACAGAAAACCCTAACTAAAAATGTTTTTTTCTCATACAGTTGCAGGAGTAAAAGAAGAATTATCTTATTATTATGTAATATGTATAATTTGACAGACATCTATTCAATATTAATATGTTGTATACTTAGTACTGACTAAATTATCCATTCTGATTTTTTTAACATTACAATTTTATTTCCCATTTAATGATTTATTGAAAGCTTTTAAAATTTCTGAAAGGTAAGTATGACACCTACTTAAACTCTTTTGTCCAGAGGATAATGAGTAAGCACTCATGTGGGGGGTTTTGTGTTTTTTTTAAAAATTTACATCCAGTTCCCATACATGTGCTTGTGGTATTGTAAAATTTTACATCCTTTTCATCCAACATACAAATAGCCCACTCTTCTGGAAGGTAGAACAGATATTAATGTGTGCAAGACATTCTGCCAAAGTGTGTGTGTGTGCAGTAAACTTAATCTAAAAGTATAACATTTTAACATTTTCATAAAGTTTAATTTTTAATAATTACATTTTGCATTCTTCTCTAATGAGAAAACTAGACTGTCATGTATATATATATAAAGTACTGTGAAAATTAGGCAAGTATCTATCTCATTACAAACTAATGAAAAATGCGTCATACACATGATTCATAGGTGTATTACTTAGTTTACTCTTGTGTTTCAGAGAAACCATGATTTCCAAAGGTGTGGCCACAAGAACGATGTCACTTTTCATCATAGCTGGATGGATGCTGCATAGCAGTGGCACCGATGGGGCTGCGATCGATTCTGACGTCCGGTGGAATCGAATCCTCCCCTTCCTGAAGAACAGAGCCAGACAGCAGTGGCACTCAGTCCGAGATGACCTGGTCAAGGTCATGTCAGTTCAGGGGTCAAAGGTTCCGCCGACCCCGGTATTCCCTGACTTGCCCACGCTGGCTGGCCAGTTGGGTCTGAACTCGCTTGTGGCAGATGTTGTCAAAGCAGGACTTACCAAAGATTTGTCTGCCAGGGGTGAGTTGCTTTGGTTGAGGTGATCAAAGGGGAAGATTGATCTGTCATGTGATGGACGATACAGCCGAGTGGTTAACGCCGTTCCACTTCAATCCTACGGGTCCATGAAGTCGTGGGTTTGAATCTTGGTGGTGGCTGGTGAATGAAGGTTGGGGATTTTTAATGATCTCCCAGGTCAGCTTCAAGTGCAGACCCGTTAGTGCCTTAATTCCCTTCATGAGTGTATACACACACGCACGCACGCACGCACGCATGCACACACACACACACACAACACACACACAGAATCAAACATGCACATTAAAGATCCTGTATTTCATGTCAGTGTTCAGTGTGTTATTGAAACACGAATATATATATATACCCAGCATACATCCCCAAAGTCGGAATGCTGCTACCTTCATGGTGGGTTAAAACGGTCGCGTGTATACACAAAACCGCACCATTGGTGAACCTCAGAGCTCTAGCCAAATAACAAAAAGAGAGAATAGAATATGTGTGAAAAATGTTGTTCGTGAAAACGTTGGCATCAGAACATGTTTTGTTCATTCTGAGCAGTAAGCGACATGTTTTTTTAAAAAGTTGATTCTCAGAAATGTGTCTGATATTGCTATAGATACAAGATGAAAAATGGTGACATTGCAAACAAAATGAAAGTATGTGGATTTATAAATTACAGGTTCAGATGAAGTGATTGCTGGCATATGTTGTGTGTGTGTATGGTGTGGTATGTTGTGTGACATGTATGTGTGTGTGTGTTGAGGGCAGGGGGACTTCATGGTGTTAGCATAGAGAGCAAATTGAAATAAACTGCAAATGGTTGTGCTTGTTTATTTATTTTAGTTTAATCTTTTATATTGAGGATAATGGAATAAGCACTTATTGGTTTTTTACATCCAGTCCCCGTGTGTATGCGGTTTTGTAAATTCTGTCATCTGTTCCCACTGGCACACAATGGCCTACCCTTACGAAAAAGCGGAACAGGATTTAACATGTGTGCAAGATGTTCTGCATGCGTTCACACATGGGGCCTCGTTTATGAGTCTCATCCGAAGGACTTTTGGGAGAGTGGAGTCTGCACTGATGTTAACTCCAGGGGAAAATATCCCCTTGAACGGGAATCGAACCCGGGTCGTCAGATTGCGAGCGCAATGTTCTAACCACTAGGCTATCCCATCCCCCCTTAAACATTAACCTGTCTCTCGTGATTGTAAGAACGAAAGAAGGGAGGCAGTGCCCAGGCTGTGTTTCCGTTCACATGCTCAAGCACACATCTCTCACAGTGCCATTATTTTTGTTTATAAATCTTTTTAAAATACTGGCTGTCTATGCAGCTGGTTTAGTACATGATAGAATAATATAAAATACTCTCCATGCTTTTATGCTTGTTTGTCTTTTTTTCTTTTGATTCCAGAACTAGAGCTCCTAAGTTCACCGGGGTTGAGATTTTCGTGTATGTGACCGTTTTTTCTCCACCAGTTAGGTAGCCACATCCCAATTGTGGGAATGCTGTCTGAACATGACATGTGCATGCGATGTAAAAAATTTAAAAAGTTGTCATCCATATCTACCAGCATGAAATGGCCTACTCTTCTGACAGGTGGAATGGGTTTTTAATGTCTGCGCAAGATGTGCCGAGTGCGTTCGCACATGGGTCCTCAGTTCATACTCATAGTCTCATCTGAAGGACTTAAAACATTCAGTTCCATTTTTCTCGTCAAACTGGGAAGAAAGGGTGAGGCTGGAAATTGAACCCAGAACCTCACGAGTTTACTTGTTAGGCAGATGGGGGAAAAAATTCTTAACCATCCTGCCACCTTCCTTCTTGCATGTATACATGTATAATTCATAAATCATCTTACTGTTGTTAGATCTGATATCAGAGAGCTCAGGCTCATGCGGCACTTTTGTGCCTGTGCAGGTCTGGTGCTGTTGCATTTCAGAACTGTACTATTTCTAGGGCGGTCCGAGGAGCTCAAGTGGGTTGACTTGTGACCACAATCCCTAAATCGGATTTATTTCCGTTGGGACTCTAATATAATGTAATATGATGAATCGGTGGTCTAGAGGTAACGCGCCTGTCTAGAAAGCGAAAAGTCCGGGTCGGAAGTGTGCGGTGGTTCGTACCCTGTTTGGACCCAAAACTTTTCCCCCATCCATTAGACCATGAGTGGTTGTCTGGGTGCTAGTCTTTCGGATGAGATGATAAACCAAGGTCCCGTGTGTTACACATAATTATTTAGCGCACGTAAAAGAACCCACGGCAACAAGAGAGTTGTCCCTGGCAAAATTATGTAGAAAAAAGCCACTCTGATAGGGAAACAAATACAGTTGCAGACAGGAAAAAGAAAAAAAAAGGGCGGCGCTGCTCTTGTGGCGACACGCTCTCCCTGGGGAGAGCAGCCCGAATTTCACGGAGAGAAATCTGCCGTGACTTAAAGTGGTATGAAATGAAATGAAACTCATCATCATCATCGCAGGTCCGATGACAGTTCTGGGCCCGAACGATGTTGCCTTTAGCACTGTGCCAGACTGGCTGAAGAAGGAGATGGGTAACACCACCACACTGGCAGGAATTCTCAAGTTCCACATCCTCAAGGACAGAATTCTTCTGGCTGATATGAAAAATGAGCTGCTGACAAGTACCTTACAGGGTCCGAAGGTCCGATTCAACCTCTACCCCAACAATGTGGTAAATGTTTCCTTTGTGGTGTGATTCTGTTTTTATTTTGTTTTGAGAAATTTTGTTTTTTAAATTGGAATCCAGATTTTGTTTCAGTCTTTTGTTTCTTTTTAATCCAGGCATTTAAAGATTTAAACAAAACAAATTGTCCGTCAGGCATTTTAATGTGTTTGTTAACAATGATAAATTTTGTACATGTAATCAAGTTAACCTGTGATGTTATAGTGATTGTCTTTTTTTTGGTACAAATTGTAGAGTATACACTGACTGAACTTGAGAAATATATGATTATTTACATTTTGTTTATGGTTCTTGTTTCATAAGAATTCCAGATGTCACAAAGTGACGCTTGCAAACATGTCCATTTTGGTAACATACCTGTGAACAGCACGACATATTGGTTTACTTGAATGGTTACTTATGATTTCCTTTTCATGCTCTTGATTTGGGTGTACTTTACAAAAAAATCTTCAAAGTATTTGACTGATCCACTGATGGATGCATGTATAATATCGACAGCATTCACAAACCTTACATCAGCCAAAGACATTAGTAACTTTGATTTCTCTCTTAACTTCTAAGTCTTGTAAAAAGCCTTTGGGTAGTGTACAGCATTTTTGGAGGTTTTATTTTACTTTCAACAGTTCAGATCATCACTCATATCTGTTTATCACATGATTTTGTTGGTTTGTTTGGTTGGTTTTGAAACCCTTTGGGTTGTGTACAGTGTAAATTATAGAGCTTACTTCTGCATTTTACACCACCCCTCAAACTTATTCATCACATGTCTTTTTTGTGTTTTTTAAAATCCTGTACATAGGTGATGGGGACGGGATAGCTCAGTGGTCAGAGCACTCGCTTTCCCCCAGCCAAGGTTAAGCAGCATCAAGCTGTGGTTACCACTTGGATCAGTGACCGTGCACCTTGGCTTCAGTGCAGTCCCCCAGTTCGCCCAGCAATAAATGGGTACCTGCCTCTTTAGGGTCAAGGAAGGTAAAGCAGCGAGGGAGAGGAGATGGGTGCCACCCTCAATATGCTGGCCCTTGAGAAGTGAGGTCTGATGCCTCGCTCCCCTACGACCACATAGGTTATGGGACACCTTTACCTTTACCTTACATAGGTAATGTACAGCATGATTACTAAGCTTTTGGAGGGTAAGACAGCATAGTGAGTGTTGCTCCCATGATTTGATGGCTCAGGATCAAGCCAGATTGAGCCACCACATATGCCTGGTTTAACCCTCTTGTTGTTGGATTCTACAGAGCTAAACTGCCTGTAGATTTTGAATTCTTTGCAGGTTTTCTACCTCCATCTGACTTACTTTACTCCTAAGACAATTGTGTGTGTGCATGACAAGTTATCAAGCTGAAATTTTGTCACAAGCTAGGTATGTCTTTGTACTTGCATTTAGGCACAAGTTTATGTGTCTGGTCACCAGATGTCTTGTCATTGTCACCTTATTTGTCACCAATCACAGGTAAAAATATGGTATATATGATAAAACAGCAAATCCTGCATGGATTTGACAATAGTTCAAGCATGTTAGTGTCGAATAAGGAACTGATACCCAGCTGATGTGTTTACCAATGGTTATGTGCAATAGTACTTCAAGGATGTGTCACACAATGTCCCCATAGCACCTGTTGTTTTATGGTAAGTCTCGAGGAGACAGAAGTTTCGTTTAACTATTCTTTCTTTTGAAAACAAGTAATATTCAATCAACATGTGGCCTTTATACTGCAGTTCATATCTGCGTGTGCTACCACATGTTTGTTAAGTGTACAGAAGTGTATTATTGTACATGACTGTCACACTGTCACCAGTGTCACAGCACAGGTGTGAAAAATTCGAAACAACACAGAACTTCTGTAACCCTACAAAATTTTAATGTTGGTAGTCTCTAAAGTAGTCGTAGTGGTGGCACAGGATCACATCACATCACAAAAAGCACAAATTATGGATGTGTGTGGGGGGGGGGAGGGGTACCCATTGCTCCCACCTGTCAAACCTTGGCAGACCAGAGACCTATTTTATTTTCCTTCTTGCTATTTTCATTATCGGCATATCTGTTCGTTTCTGCCAATGCAGTTTCAAAGCAAAAGTGTGGTAATAATGAGAAAACAGTCAAAAGGCATCCTTTTCAGGCGTCTATGCCGCGGACCCGGTCAGGAGGTCAAATTTCTCCACAGTCCGTGTGTGTGTGTGTGTGTGTGTGTGTGTGTGTAGCACAGGTCAGGAATGTGCCCTGTAGCACATTATTTTCAGGCTCACTCTTCTCCCTAACTGCAGCATTTCCTTCTTCCTCTTCCTCGTAAGCGTTTAATATCAGGATTCATTTAACAATTCTCGTTCAAATGTTTCTGCTTCCAAGACAATAACATTCAATTTATCGTATCGCTAATCAGATTAATCGTCTGCTACTAAAGAAAACGCCATTTTTTTTCGCCACGCTGCACCATTGAAAAGCGTTCCGGTTGCTGGCTGTTATTTCTTCCTTCCCTCCCCACTACACGCATGTTAGTGGTCTAAATTTATCGCTGGCACCCTCTGACACCCTCCCTGCATCGCCCCACCAATTTTCAGACATATAGTGGGAAAACCACGAGATCTGTGTGTGATGGAAAAGTACTGCCCACGTGGGCAGCACCAACTGTCGGCTGCGGTCGTATTGGAATCTAGCGGCAGCTGCCGTTACTGTCGGCTGCGGCCGGATCGGGGACAAGAGGGTTAAGGGGGTTGTACTGACCCATGCATGAAAACCCATTCTGCCTTTCAGAAGAGTAGGCCATTCGTGCCAGTAAGAATGGCTGGCAAGAAATATGTTTTAAAAAACACCAAGAACATGTGCACAAGCGTGTTTAGGCATCATCTTGAAGTCAGAATGCAACTACCAAAATGATGGCCAAAAAACGGTTGTATATGCAAAATTCTCAACTTTTGTGAACCTCAAAGCTCTAGGCGAGAAACCAAATAAAAGAAAAAATGATCTTTTATTTTTCTTAACATTTCAGACCTCCACTCATACTTACTGATCACATAATGTTTGTTGTTGCGTTGTTTGTTTGGGAGTTTTTTGTTTTGCTTTAAGTTTTAGGTAATGTACTGCACAGTTGTAGAGAATTTATTCTCTTTAAACATTTGAGACCACCACTTCATCTCTATATATACTGCTTATCTTCATTGTGTTTCTATGTTTTATTATGTTTTCTGTTCTTCTTCACTTTTTACACTGTCAGATGTGTTTGGGAGAGATAGTGGCTGAGTCGTTTCCAGCTCCTCTCTGGTGGCCGTACAGCTTGGTTTGCAGGGCCATCTTTGTCAGCTAACCAATCTTCCTCAGGTCGCTGAATAACGTGCACCTCTGAAGCATGTGCTTGTCAGTCTGGTTTTCTTTGCTTTTTGGTTATGTTTTATGTTCTTGGTTTTGTTTTGTGCGTTAAAAGCTGTTAGGTAAGTGGGCAGCATTATAACAGAGCTTTTTTCTTTTTCTGTCCACATTTTCCAGACCACGGCTCAGTGTGCGGTGATTGACGAGGTGAACGTGAACAAGATGGCGTCCAATGGGGTTCTGCAGGAACTGAAGCAGGTCATGGTTCCTCCGGTGGGTGACCTTGCGAAGGCGGTCTCCCTGTGTCCCGTGTTCACGACCCTTGCCAAAGCTGTGGACACGGCTGAGCTGACCAAGCTGCTCCAAGGTCAGTGTGTCTGGTTCAGTTCACTGCTTTGGTTGGGGTTTTGTTTTAGGCTAACTTTTACACTAAAGTAGCTTTTCAGAAAAAAAAACCCAACTCAGTCATCATTTTGTTAGTGTACTGTTATTTGGAGGGCACTGCTTCTCAAACCCTCCGTTTAGTTTCCCAGCCAAAGTTCATGACTGGCAGCTGGCAGGGCGTGGATATAAATAAACAGGGCAAAAGGAAAGGCAGCACTAGCCGCTTGCAGCTGTAGCCGTGTTCAGCCGTAAATTACCCTTGTGTCTTTCACACATCCTCTTGCACAGTGAATTGTTTAAAAATGACAAGCAAAGCACTCTTTAAAATGAGCTTTAAACGAGCTTTCTTTTGACTCCAAACTCCATGTACTTTCTTTCATACTGGTTGATGTGACAGCAGTTCAAACAGACATGAAGATAAACAGGAGAGGTGCAGGAAGAAACACAATCACAAAAAACACACATTTCTAACTCTCTCTCTAAAAAAGCATATATTTATATTATATAAACAATGAACATAGAGAAAACATTGAATATGTCTGCATGCAGACTAACCTTTTGGGGGGGCGGCGGAATTTGAACCTGTTGGCAGAACGAGGCCATAAATAAACACACCTTAGTGGCTACAAGCTACTGCGCGCGGCCAGCGCCGTGAGAGGCAGGGTGATGGAGAGTGTGGGGAGAGAGTCTACCGCAGTCATTAGTGTCAGCTTTCTGACTTCTCTATAAACACTCCTGCTGGTCAGGCGTTACAGCACGTACACAGTCTACTGTTTCATCAGCTTTTAGCGGTATCCTTGCTACAGCTGAAGGTTTGTTCATGAACCAATTCCAGTACAGCTCATAATTATAACCCCGAGAACACAGTAGAAAACAAATGTCTTGTCAGTATCCTATACTGTCATCAAGCCAAGATACCTCACAAATGGCTCAGGTTTTTATTTCACTGATGTTTCTGATACTATTCAAAAAGCATTTTCTGATCCTGTTAAGAAATTGTTGTGATCAAATGTTTATCTACTTCCTGTGTTGTGTAAAAAAACAAAAAACAAATTGCACACAGGCCTACACTTTGACATCAAAGCAACACCCAAAAAAAAGCGGAAAGAAAACACACACACACACAAAACGGATGACAAAATTTACAAAACTGCATATACACGGGAACTAGATTTTTAAAAAAGCACATGAGTGCTTATTCCATTATCCTTGAAATAAAAGAATAAGCAAAATAAATAAACACACACACACATGAGCGCACGTGCACACACACACACATACACACACAAGCAGACAAACATACACACACACACAAAATGGCATAAATACATATACACATACCCTATACTCATACGCGCGCACGCACACTAATACACGCGCGCGTGTGCACACCACACACATGTAACTACAAGAAGATGCCCACGGCACACATGTGCTTGAGAAAACTAACAACTTGAAACTGACACACAGCCAGGAAGCACCTGGCACATGTAGGTGCTGTGGCCGATCACACAAACACACACACACACACACACACACACACACGTTCACACATGCATACACGGCACATACGCATACACGCACGCACACGCGTGTGCGCAAACACACACCACGCGCAAACGCAACGCGCGCGCCCACGCACGCACGCACACTCACATCCCCGCACACACACACACAATAACACACACACACACACACGCCACACGCATGCATGCAGGGACGCACACACACACACACACACACACACACACACACACTCACACAAAGTAGATCTCTCCCCCCCCCCCCCCTCTCTCTCTCCTCCCCCCTCTCTCTCTCTCTCTTGTGCAGTCTCCTATTTTAGGGTTGTCTGAAGACTTACTTACTTACACACACACATACACAGAGAGAGAGAGAGAGAGAGAGAGAAAACACACAAACACTCAGCCCTTCGTTTCTTGGGAAACACCGTGTTTGTAAAAAAAATGTTTAAAATTAGTTAACCTAATTAGCTGTACAACCGTCACCACAAACAAGTAAAGCAGGTATTAAAGTTTTGTTCACTAAAGTATGAGTACTGTACAAATCAAGTAGGACATCCAGCAGCGAATGATAAATAAGCCTTTCAAATAAAAATTCGCCCAGTCGCTAATAGACAGCAAAGAAGGAATGTGTGCTGGCACCGCGAGACGCTGGACTTGGACCCCTGACCGCGCGGTGCCTAGATAGCAGCCAGATGGTATTTAGGTTACGGAGGGAAAGTGCCAGCCGCAAACTAAAGAGTCGGGTTTTTCCTGTTTTGAGCAGCCGTGAGGGGGGTAGGGGGGGGTTGACTTTTCAAGATTGGTTTTTTTTTATGGTTTTAAAAAGAAAATTAGGTAGAGAGCTGCCTGATTTTGTCAGCTTTTCGTAAGAGTAGGCCATTGTGTGCCGGTGGGAACAGATGACAGAATTTACAAAACCGCATACACACGGGGACTGGATGTAAAAAGGCACATGAGTGCTTATTCCATTACCCTCGATATAAAAGAATAAATAAATAAATAAAGTTTATATATATATGCCCCCTAAACTCCAGTCAGGTCAGGCCAAAGGCATGGTCCTTACTCAATTATTCCCCAAATGCTGCCTTCAAAGTTTTATCTTGTAGTGAACAATTTCTTGTTTTTACTTTTTCGAATCTTGGACAAAAATCATTTTTATGATGGGAATGAAGTTGTAACTGGTTACCTGCACTTGTTTTTCCTCACTATATTTTGTCAATTATATATATATATATATATATATATATATATAAAGGTGTCCCATAATGGATAAGGTCATAGGGGAGGGAGACATCAGAGACCTCAACTTCTCTAGGGGCCAGCATATTGAGGGTGGCATCCATCTCTTCTCCCTCGCTGCTTTACCTCCCTTGACCCTAAAGAGGCAGGTACCCATTTATAGCTGGGGGAATGTACTGAAGCTAAGGAACGCAAACAGTCACCCATCCAAAGGGTAACCATGCTCGATGCTGCTTAACCTTGGCTGGGGGAAAGCGAGTGCTCTGACCACTGCGCCATCCTGTCCATATATATATATATGTAATCCAAGAAAACCCTTTCCTGCAGTCTAAAGCCATTCTCACATCTTTCAGACTCCATCATCAGATCTTTCTCAGGCACACTGGTGGTAATGCAGCAAAAGCTGGCTGTTTCTGAGTACATTATAACTCCGTTATTTTGACGTCTACTTGATTTCATTTGGAGATCTTCAATTATATCCTGCATAATTGTGTGTGTGTGTCATGCGTGTGTGTGTGTGAAAAGTGCTTGGCTTTGTAATATATTTCCTAAACAAACTCAAAATATAAAAAATATGGAAACATTTAACTGGAAAGGCTTTTTTGGGGGTTTGTTTTACACAAAAAGGCTTTGGTTCCATCATAAATTTGGTAAACAAACTGAAATCAAAATGCCAAATGCTGAAACATTCAACTGAAAAGGGATGGGTTTTTCCCCTTTGATTATTTATTTTGTTTATTTTATTTATTCTTTCATGTCGAGGATAATGGAATAAGCTCTCGTGTGTTTTTTTACATCTAGTCCCCATGTGTATGCAGTTTTGTAAATTCTGTCATCTGTTCCCACCAGCACACAATGGCCTACTCTTCCGAAAGGCAGAACAGGATTTAACATGTGCACAAGATGTTCTGCGTGCGTTCGCACATGGGGCCTCGGTTTATAGTCTCATCCGAAGGACTTTTGGGGAGAGTGGTGTCTGCACTGATGTTAGTTAACTCCAGGGGAAAATATCCCCTTGAACGGGAATCGAACCCGGGTCGTTAGATTGCGAGCGCAATGTTCTAACCACTAGGCTATCCCGCCTCGTGTGTGTGTGTGTGCAGAAGCCGGCCCCTTCACCCTCTTCGCCCCGACAGACGCTGCCTTTCAAGAAGCTGAACCCACAGACACTGAACAGCCTGATCAACAACAAGACAGCCCTGACAGGTCAGTCAGATTACATGTGTGTGTGTGTATGTAGCAACAGCTAGTATAGGGAAAAGTTGCTGTTTGATCATTTGCACTGGGTGTGGGGGGGGGGGGGTGATGCTGTATTTCATTCTGCAGCTACAGCTGAGTGCACAATGCTATAACTCTCCTCATAGCTCTCTCTATCTCTCTCTCTCTCTCTCTCTCTTCTATACTCTTTCTTCTCTCTTCTTCTCTAACATTCTTCTTTTCTCTTCCACACACATACACCACACACAAAGGCATGGCTAAATGGATTCTTTCATCTCAGTCTTTTTTGCCCACCAATTAAGGTAGGCCGCATTCTGACTTTGGGATGATGTCTAAACACTCACAGTGTGCATGTGTTTTGTTTGGCTTTTTTTTATATGCTATTATGGGGTTTCACTGGCATGTAATGTACTCAGCTGAAAGGTACCAATGAATTGACATGTGACAAGGTAACCTGTGTGCATTTGCTAATAATTCCATACACTTATATTATTATTATTATTATTGCACACGAGGGCCTTGGTTCATAGTCTCATCTCTCAGTGATGTGAGGTCTGCCTGGTGAACTCCAGGGAGAAAAAATCCCCTTAACTGGTGTCTTGATGGAAGCTCAAACATGGAGTCGATCCCAGGCTGTTAGATGCAGTTTGGGTTTTTCAAATGTAAAACGTTATATGGAGTTGGGTTTATGTATAGGTTGGCTGGGTCTTATAATTTTGCTTTGCTTTGTTTTGTTTGGGGTATTTTAGTTTGGGGGTTGGTTTCTTAAAAAATTCTTTTATTTCAAGCATTTGATTTATTTTATTAATTTATTCTTATATCAGGAATAGTGAATAGCTATTGTGCTTTTATCGTCCGTGTGTATGTGTTTGTAGCAACTTTTGTATTGTTACATCTTGACATTGCACTGGGCTCAAAAGGGGGAAGAGGATGTAGCTGTTATTTCATCAAAGTATGCTGAGTGCACGCATGCTCGCTCCTCTCTTCTCTCCTCTCTCTCTCTCTCACACACACACCACACACACACACACCACACACCACACACACACACAAAAGGCATGGTGGCATACATGGATTCTTTCATCTCCAGTCTGTTTTTGCCCACCATTAAGGTAGCCACATTCTGACTTCGGGGATGATGTCTAAACACATCACCAGTGTGCATACGTGGGGTGTTTTATTTACATACTGTCATGTGTTTCCACTGGCGTGTAATGGCCTACTCTGCTGAAAGGTGGAACAGGTTTTGATGTGTGCACAAGGTAACCTGTGTGCATTTGCTATATAAATTCCATACATTATTATTATTATTTGCACACAGGGCCTTGGTTCATAGTCTCATCTCACAGGGATGTGGAGTCAGCCCTGGTGAACTCCAGGGAAAAAAATCCCCTTGAACTGGTGTCTTGATGGAAGCTCAAACATAGGATCGATCCCAGGCTGTTAGATCGCAAGTTTGGGGTTTTTCAAACTGTACACGTTTATCTGGGTGTGGTGGGTTTTGTGTGTATGGTTGGCTGGGTCTTATATTTTGCTTTGCTTTGTTTGTTTGGGGTATTTTTAGTTTGGGGGTTGGGTTTCTTAAAAAATTCTTTTATTTCAAGGAATTTGATTTATTTTATTTATTTATTCTTTTATATCGAGGATAATGGAATAAGCACTCATGTGCTTTTTTTACATCCAGTCCCCGTGTGTATGCGTTTTTGTCAATTTTGTCATCTGTTTCCACCAGCACACGATGGCCTACTCTTCCAAAAAATGGAACAGGATTTAACGTGTGCACAAGATGTTCTGCATGCGTTCACACAGGGGGCCTCGGTTTATAGTCTCATCCGAAGGACTTCCCAGGGGTGTGGAGATGGTACTGACGTTAACTCCAGGGGAAGATCCCCTCAAACAGGAGTGTCTTAGTGGTGGCACAAAGAAACCTGTGCTGTCATATGTTGAACTCAGTGCTCTATCCGCTAGGCCTATCCCCATGGCTGTCAGTTTCCCCAACTTTTCAGCTGCCGTCTGTTCCATTCCATTCCTTCCCAGCACCAGCTAGAACCAGCTGGTGCTGATTATAGCAGGAACTGATAGCGCTTGAACTTGGCAGCTTCACACCACCTTCCTTCAAGTAACAATGTAGAAGACTAGGAGGGTGAGGAAAAGGAGGGGGGTGGAGGTAAAATGAAGGGGCACGCTTACTCTAGCACTGGGCCCTTGACTGAGTTCTGCTGGAGTTGCGTGTTGTTGTTGTGAGATTCTGGCACTATGATACTCTTGAAATCCTGTATTTCAGAAAAGCAAAACCACTCTTCTCTCTCTGTGTGTGCAGATTTGCTGGAGTACCACGTGACGCAAAACACCTATTGCTCTGCAGGGCTGGTCTCCTACGGCCACCTGTCCATGCTGAATGGAGAACAGGTCAACATCACCTTGGATGCAGGTCTGTTCTGCCTCCATCCCTCTCCCCTTACCCCCCCCCCCCCTACCCACCTCACTTGATATCCATGCTAGAAAATGTGTGTGTGAGTGTGTGTGTGGTAGAAGGTGTAACTTGACCAAAGAGACAATGGTTTGAGTTTTCTTCCTCTTCTTCTTCTTCTTCTTCTTCTTCTTCTTCTTCATGGAACGCTCAGACAGCAGCTATTGTTGCCTATTAGGTAAAGGAAAAGTAAAGGAGTCCCATAACCTATAAGGTTGTAGGGGAGCGAGGCGGTCAGAGACCTCACTTCTCTAGACCAGCAATTGAGGGCAGCGCCCATCGCCTCTCCTCGCTGCTTTACCTTTCCCTGACCCTAAAGAGGGCAGGTACCCATTTACAGCTGGGGGAACTGTACTGAAGCCAAGGCGCGCAAACGGTCACCCATCCAACTGGTAACCACGCTCAACGCTGCTTAACTTGGCTGGGGGAAAGCGAGTGCTCCGACCACTGAGCTATCCCGTCCCCGTTGTTGCCTATTATACGAGCGAAAATGCGTTGCGCTGCTGTTAAGCGCCTGACTGGTCAGGCTTAGTGCATTCCAACTTCGGCGTAAGAGAGAATTGTTATCTTTTAAGTCTTTCTGGAGAAAAAGGCAAGAGAATGGACCAAGAGGGCAGAAAATAGACAAGAAGGAGGTGACAGGAAGAAAAATGAACAAGGCAAAAAACAAAGAGTTGATAGAAAAGAGGAAATTTCTAACACCAAATTTCCAGAAGGTCGGGATGATATTTATAAATACTGACAGGCCCCCAGCATTCCCACGGGGGGACTTTGAGTTTTATTCCTTGGCTACCAGGTCTAAAAGACACTTTCTCTTGAGATCAGCATTTGAGCAGTCTATGATTCCTCTTCACGCCTTGTTGGTGAGACTTTAAAAGGGGGCCCCCCTGCCTGAAGACATGCGTGGACAATTCTGCACATGCATTAAATCCCTTTCCACTTTTTTGAGGAAGATTAGGCCATTGTATGGCTGGTAAGTTATGACAATTTTTTATGTTTTCTTTTAATTTATCTAGGTTCTTTTATTTCCAGGATGAAGAATAAACACGTATGCTTTGTGTAACATCCAGTCCCTGTGTACAATCGGTTTTGTAAATTTTATCATCCATTCCCACCTGCAGTGGTTTACTCTTTCAAACAGAAGAATAGGTTTTCAGGAGTGCACAAGCTGTTTTGTGTGGGTTCACACACAGGACCTCGGTTTATAGTCTGATCTGAAGAGCTTTTCAGGCAAGTGGAGTCTGCGCTGATATAAATTCCAGGGAAAAAATCCCCAGGAACAGGCATCTTGGTGGTGGCTCAAACCTGAAGAGAGTGCAATGCTCTAACCACCAGGCTGTCCTGTCCCTCCAAGATCAAAACGTATGCACGCTTTTGTTCATATCTCATACTTGAGGCCAGAAGGGGTAGTAGCCTTTAGTGGCAGGAAAGCAGTCTCTGTCACAGTCGCTAAAGTCTTACCACTGAGGAGCAAAGGAGGAGAAAAAGGCTCCTTGATTCAAGAAGTTAGCTTTATCCCTGAAGTCGGGATGCAGCTACCTTAACAGTGGGCAAAGATAGTCGCATACTTAAAATCTTACCACTGGTGAACTTCAGATGTTTAATCGAGGAGAGAGAAAAGAAAAAAAAAGAGTGAGTTTTAAAAGATGCTGTGATGAAGTTTGCTAAAATGACCATAAGAATTTGCTGAAGAATATTTTTTTGGAGAGACAAATATTTTTATTTCTTACCATTATGTGTGTGTGTGTGTCTGTGTGTGGGTGTGCGTGTGTGTGTGTTTCTGTGTGCATGTGTGTTTCTCTGTGTGTGTGGTGTGTGTGTGTGTGTGTGTCTGTGAGTGCGTGCGCACATGCATGTGTGTGTGCGTGCTTGTGTGTGTTTTGTCTGTGTGCAGAGACAGTGAGGGTGAACGACGCGGCGATCATTCCTTCAGGCGTGGACGGCAGTGTCAGCAACGGGGTGATGCATGCCATCGACAGTGTCCTCATCCCCCCTTCCCTCCGCCCCCTCTTTCCCCCATCACCACCCCTTCACCGCGCCAAATCTCCATGACACTACGTTTGAAACAAAACTCGCCGTATCACCGTGTTCTTATCAAAATAACTATCTTCATAATACCTGCTCAACGTTCAATGAGAAGTTACTCCAGTGACTTGCCCCAGATTTTTGCGCCAGAGTTAAGCCACTGGGAATCTCAGTTTGTTGTTTGCTAGAACGTGTCCTGTGGGGTTCTCGGGTGTTTTGGTCAGTACCTGGATGATCACAGTTGCCTTCGACACAGCGGAGATTATGTGTGATGTGTGGAAGATTATGTGTGATGTGTGGAAGGTTATGTGTGATGTGTGAAAGATTATGTATCATGTGTGGAAGGTGATGTGTGGAAGATTATGTGTGATGTGTGGAAGATTATGTATGATGTGTGGAAGATTATGTGTGATGTGTGGAAGATTATGTGTTGGGACGCGTTTGTGATCTAGTTGATGATGATTTGCCTGTGGATTGGTGTGATAATACGCAGCATGAATGTGCATCATATATATATAGAGAGAGATATATATATAAGCTGTGTGTGTGTGTTTTATTCCTTGCTAAAAAGCTCAAGTGAGATTCTGCGCATGCGATTGTAGGTAGCCACATTTTGACTTCGGGGATGATGTCTAAAAACACAACACCAGTGCGCACGCATTTTTAAACTTTTTAAAAAATTTCATCAACCATTCCCACCAGCACACAGTGGCTTACTCTTTTGAAAAGTGGAACGGGTGTTAACATGTGTGCAATGATGATGTCCTCTGTGTGTTGGCACACAGGACCTTGGTCTGTGATCTCATCCAAAGGACTTTCAGGGGAGTGCTGTTGGTACTGCTGTTAACTCCAGGGGACAAATCCCCCTTGAAGCCTCGGTAGTGCCTTTGAACCTGGGCTGTCAAATCTCAAACGCAACACTCTTAGCACTAGGCTTCAGGATTGAAAAGCAGAAATGTGGAATACATCGTCATTTATCCTGTATCATGATAAGCAGTTGAGTTGAGAGCGGTTTTGGTTTTTGTGTGTGTGGGGGGGGAGGGGGGGGGGTCAGATTTTCAGTTTTTCCATTGTGTAACTACGAATCGATAGAATCACATCCGTAGGCTAAGGAGCACTGAAGTGGGATTCTTTGATTTCCTATTGCTGTTGTGATGGACTTGAATTGAGCATGCATTATTCTCTCTCTCTCTCTCTCTCTCTCTCTCTCTCCTCTCTCTCTCTCTCTCTCTCTCTCTTGTTTGACAGTCTTCTGTCTTTTCCTTGTTGTTCCCCTTCTCCTGGACTTTGTTGTTGTTGTTGTCGTCGTCGTTGTTGCAGTTGAGTTGAGGTGGTAATGATAGGTAAGTGGCTAATAATTTGAAGAAAAAGCATGAGAAGGAACAGAAAATTGTAAAAAAAATAATAAAAATAAAAAAGTAAAAATAAAGACAGAAAGACTCATCAAAAGTACTAATAAAAAGATGAACATAAGCTATAAACAGACCTGTACTTTTCATCTGATAAAAGAAATTTATGAACTATGAAATGGGGAAAAAAACCCAGTACAAGAAAAATGTGATGATTATTTTGAAAGTGTTCGTTTCTGTTTTGTTGTTCTTGTTCTTGAAACTTTTTTTATACAGTTTTTGTATGTAACATTAAATAATACTGCACCACATTTATATTTGTCTTCAACTCATCAGTCTGCCTTGCACATTGTTATGAACAAAAAGTTATACACATGCACGTGCGCGCGCACACACACACACACACACAAACTGCAAGGTACCAGTTATTCCTGGAGTGATGATGTAACCCATGTATTATCTTTTAATAAGATCAAATGTCATAATTTACACAAATATAGAAATGTTGTATCTCTTATCTACAGGTTTAAGCTCAATGCTTTTAGAACTAAATTTTTTTTTAAAGCAACATGTATCTGTGGCGAAAATTTTACCAATGATCATATTCTTTTACGATGCAGAGATCTGAAAACCTTTTTACCTGCCTTCCCAGTCCGTAGCTTACAGCAAGTTCTAAAAGACATTCCATTAATGAAAGAAATTGTATTGTCATTAAGTCATACTCCTATTTTCAGACTCCTTTAATGTAAGGATAGCTTCTGGTTATATGAATTGCAAAGTTAATATTTTAGCTGTTCATTTTTTTCTTTTCAGAATTCTTGTTTATGCTTTTTTCATAATAGTTGTTTATTGCGATTGATTAGTTATGTGCATACCCCTCCCCCTACACACACACACTCATACACACACACTTTCCCCATCTGATATCACTGTTTAGTGGAAGGACGTTAAACTGAAGAACTACTACTACTACACACACACACACACACACATACACACTTTACAACAATGCCATTGCCTGCCAGGTCCCTGACTTTTGATCACACAGAAACCAGTGAACAGGGAAAGGACAACAACAACAACAAAAGTGTTAACAGCAAAACATGATAGTAATTCTGTAAAATGAAGTTTCAAGCTGAATTGTGTAACTGATTGCATTTGGGATTGGTGTGTAAAGCAAATATTGTGAGTATGTTCGTCTTGGTGTATGAAAAGATGCGCTTCTGTTTTGTCGAGTTGGGAATTTTTGTCGCAGTGGAACCAGAGAATGTTGGTTGTAGCCTGAAAGCATGTCATGATTATTTCAACATGAACATAATCAGAAGTGTGGTGACTCTGTGTGTGTGTGTGAGTGTGTGTGTGAGTGTGTGTGTGTGAGTGTGTGTGTGTGAGTGTGTGTGTGAGTGTGTGTGTGTGTGTGTGCATACTTTCAAATATATGTAAATGTATATAACTGAAAAAAGAGTAAACATCTGTTGAATATGATATCAAGTGTGTGTGTGTATGTGTGTGTGTGTGTACTTTCAAATATATGTATATATAACTGAAGAAAGAGGAAAATATCTGTTGAATATTTTATCATTTTTGTGTGTGTGCATGCATGTGTGTGTGTGCGTGCATGTGTGGATGCATGCGTACGTATATACATGTGTTTGTGTGTGTGAGAGAGAGAGAGGGGTGATTGAAAGAGTATTATAAATGTATTATTATCCAAAAATGCTGGGAAATGAGTAATAAACTAATTTAATGCTGATCATTTACAACATTCTGTTATCTAAGCAGACTTTTCACCTATCAGTTTGAGTTTCTGATATATTGCATAATTCTATTACTGCCAAAGACAGGCTTCTGCTCAACATGACAAAGGGAATACTCGCAGACAGTACAGGCAATAGAATAATTGTTTGGTTTGATTAAACTATGCTTAGTATCTATTGGTTTTATGACCTATAGTTTTTTTTAAATGTTTTTTAATGAAGCTTTTTTTGTTGTTATTGTTTTTGCTTCTGTGATGTTAGTAATGCTTTTTATAGGAATGTGTTTCTAGTTGTTGCTGTTGTTTGGTTTTTTAATTCAAGGGATTTTTTGTTTGTTTGTTCATTGGTTTGTTTGTTGTCGTTGTTGTTGATTTTGGGGGTATAGTGATGGTGGGGTTTATTTAGTTTGGTTTGGTTTGTTGGGGGTGGGTTTTTTTGGAGGTGGGGGGATTGGGGTGGAGGGTTGAATTTGTAGTTCATGCAATACACACGCACACACACAGTGAGCAATCAAAATTGAAATTTCTATCAAAAAGCATACATTTATGTATATCAACCCAATTTGCTTCTTGTGCCTAAATTTACATTCCTTTTTTTTTTCTTCTTATGTTATCAATAAAGATTTGCTATTTTCACAAGTCCCATGTTGTTCTTTGTGATGTGGATTGTGATGTGACTGTTGGCAAAATTATAAAATATAAAAAAAGCACCACATTTTCAGCAAACAATGGTAAAGGTAAAGCTGTCCCATAACCTATGCGGTCATAGGGAGTGAGGCATCGGAGACCTCAGCTTCTCAAGGGGCCAGCATATTGAGTGCGGCGCCTATCACCTCTTCCTGGCTTCTTTACCTTCCCTGACCCTAAAGAGGCAGGTACCCGTTACCAGATTGAAATTCATAACGGACACTAGAATGGCAGAAGAGAAAGAATAAGGGCTGTAACTCTTGTAAAGACCAGCTTCCTGATATTTTTCATGATAATGTACCACTTTCAACTGAGACCAGAAACAGGACTGAGGTCTAGTGTGCCAGTGGCATACTCAACATTTTGTACACTTTTAAAGATTCTGTCCCTCTTCTGTGTATGGAGAATGGTGTGCCTTCACCTTCACCTTTATTTTAATTTTATTTAATTTATTTTATTTATTCTTTTATATCGAGGATAATGGAATAAGCACACATGTGCTTTTTTACATCCAGTCCCCGTGTGTATGCGGTTTTGTCAATTTTGTCATCTGTTTCCACTGGCACACAATGGCCTACTCTTCCGAAAAGTGGAACAGGATTTAACATGTGCGTACGATGCTCTGCATGTGTTCTGCATGTGTTCGAACACGGGCCTCGGTTTATAGTCTCATCCGAAGGACTTCACCTATCCAGTGGTCCTCTAGACTGTGGGAGCAACACTGAAGATTTTGCAACCAGCTTCTTTCACTTCCCATGTTCATCTCTTCTGCTTTTTAATCCTTTTATGTTTAAGGATAATGGAATAAGCACTGTCATATGCTTTTTTTTTTACAGCCAATCCCTGTGTGCATGCAGGTTTTGTAATATTTTAAAATCTGTTCCCACTTCTGAAAAGTAGAACAGGTTTTAACATGTAGGCAAGATGTTCTGCATGCATTCACACACAGGCCCTTGGTTTGTAGTCTCATCCGAAAGGTGCAGACATACCCAGCATGCAGCCTGTGATTTGAAGAAGGCTAGTTCAGCTTGTCCCAGACATGCAGCCCCAAAGTGTCTGTGCAATGCTCTAATAATGAATCCTCATGGAGCAGGCAAAATCAAACCAATCCTCCCATTCCATGATTTTTTAAATAAAATAATAGAATATAAATGAATGAATATAGTTATCTATCTGCCCAGGCCCAGGCCTGAAGCACTGTCAGTTAATGATGAAAGCAAAGTGCTGAGGCCTAGTTAAAATGTTAGTGGGTTTTTTTTGTTTGTTTGAGGGGTGATTTCTGTTTTGCTGCTCCTCAGCTGAATCTCATAGCTTTACCTATGATGATAGTTTTGTGTATGCGACTTGTTTTTACTCACCCTTAAGGTAGCTGCATTCAGACCTCGGGGATGGTGTGTACGCACACAACAGCTGCGCGCATGCATTTTCTTTTCTTTTTTTTAATAAATGTTGCCATCCATTCCTATTGGCATAAAGGCCCAGTGTTTAACCTTTACCCAAGGTGTCCTGCATGGGTTTGCTTTGCACGTCATCATCATCAATGCCTTTGTGCCTTATTGGCAGTAGGGCAGCAACAAATGTTTTGCATGTGGGACTTCAGTTTATTGTCTCATCCAAAGAACTTTTTGGGGGGGGGGGGGGGGGGGGGAGTCGGTACTGATGTTAACGCCAGAGAGAAAGTTCACTTGAACCTTGGGGGTGGCTCGAACCCAGGCTGTCAGGTCATGAGCACAGCACTCTAACCACTAGGCTGTTCCCGCCCTCCTCCTAAAAGCTGTTATGCTTTATAATACCATGTTGCTGTTGGGCATTCCTCAGCTTAACACTTTGGGTGGGTACCCAGAATCTGCCCGTAATCACTGTGAGATAGTAAGCAGATACTGAATGAGAAGTTATCATGTATGACTCTTCAAATACCACACAGGTAGCCATACTCTGATTTCAGAGGGGTTTTTTTTTCTCCTTCAAAAGGAGAGTGCAGGTTGTTTTGCCCTGATGTTGTCATGGCTGAAGACAATCTCAGCATATTCAAGCATGACTTTCTAATTAATGTGGGCCTTAGGCATTCCTCAACAAAAAGCAACAACAGATTTACTGGCTACAGGAAATAGTTTTGCTGTACCTATTTGTCGTTGTTGTTTTGCAATACTTTGATGGCCACACTGAGGGGTTATATAATGTTTGTAGAGAAAGAATGTGTGTGGTGTGTGTGTGTGTGTGCCCCCGGCATGCGCTCGTGTGTGTGTGTGTGTGTGTGTGTGTTATTCTTGTATTTTGAGGATAATGGAACTAGCACTTAACTTTTTTTAAAATTTTACTTCCAGTGTCCTGTGTGCTGTGCATGCATAATGTTGCAGTTGAACCATGTAGATCTATGCCAAGTGCATTCTTTGCAGAGCCTATGTGATAACACGTTTTTCCGTGCACAGGTGACGGTAGTTTTCCGCCTTACTGCGTCATCCGGCTAGAGCCAACGTTCTTTTCATTGGGGATTATTAACAGTTTTCTTTATGAAGAAAGGAACAGGGTTTAGACCTACTGGCCTTGGAAACTATTTCAGTTAACCAAATGTTACTATTCATACCTTGTCACTACGCCTTCCCCTAACATCGAATCTTGTTTTAGATCAGAAAAAAAATCGTGTAGTTTTACATCAATCTACCCTCACTACCAAAGGAAACATGTAGCAATGTAGGCTACCAGTCAGTGGACTGGACCCGTCAATACCCAGGCCTGGCCCCAACACAGCTTTGTGTCCAGTCAAGGGCCATTGGCACCACCTGTCATCACCATTGATGACCAGCAGCAGCAGCAACAATGAATGACAGCTGATGACCATCAGTGTTGTGGCATGGCCAACAACAGTGGGACTGGACATGTATTACCATGACAGTAGGCTAGGCCTAGGCCTATCACTCTATCCACAAAGTGGATGGATGACAACCTTGTTAGAAGAGCCTGCCCTGTCCATGTGCTTTGAGAAGACAAAGATTCAAAGACATTGATGCATCTTGTTTGTATGAGTACTGTAGTGTCAAATGTAATACATGGTGAGGGTAATGATTGACAGAGGGGTATGTGTGTGATGTACTGAATAAATCATTAAAAAAAACAACACAAGTCAATAATAACAGCAGGGCAGTGGAAGAACATAATATAGCCATAGCTTATTTTAGTACTGCCCTTGTAGCAAACCAGCAACACTCTATGCCTTGCAAACAATGAGGCACAAAGCCTACTCCCAAAATTGCATCACAAAGCTTTTACACCTCTGTGTCATCAAGTTAAACAGATAAATGACAATAAGAATATAACTGCAGGAACTTTAACATAACTTCGATTACAATCAACTTTGGCACCTAACCCAGTTGTGACAAAAGCAAGCTTCAGTAAAAAAAAAAGATCCAGCAGCAACTAACTACAATAATACGCCCAATAATAACAAAGTAACACCAAGGGACATTCAGTCCCTGTGTCTTTTCCCTGAAAAGGTCTTGTTGAACGTGTCCTTGTCTGCAGCTAAGGGACAGGCAAACTAGCTAGGCCTAGGTAATCAGAACATGTCGGCAGACACAAACCAGTTGGTAGTTGAATATTCATGGACTGGATCATCACTGAACACACACACACACACACACACAAACACACGCACAATCAATGTATACTGATTGTGTCCTTTTATTTAGACATTGTTCTGAAAATCTGGGATTTAAAAACAAACTTGGAATAAAACAGACTTTTAGACTGTACAGTGTGAATATTCAGAGCCGAAAAACTTTTAGCTCTCAGACATAGCCTAGGGCCAACCTACTAGGCCTCCGCCTAGGCCTAATGCTAGTGTGTTGGTAGGTGGTGTCATGTGGAGTAAGTCAGGAAGGTCATGTAGTTGTATGGAGTGGCATTCGAAAATTCTTTTTGTGATTTTCACAGAATTTTCAAAGTATGAAAATATGCACTGTGGGCTTGTTTTAGGGATTAAGGACATAGAGCAATACCAGGTAGTCACCAGAACGTTGGAAATAATCATCAAATGAGGATTGCTTGTATTCCTACAGCGTTGACCCCGCGCATGTATATTGCAGTAAGGAAGCTAGCAGATGACAAAGGACTGAGTGGGTGGTACAGTGTTTGCTGAATGTAAAAAAAAAATTAAACCTACCAAATTTGTGCAATATCACATCAGTTTTGAGTCAGAGGTTAGTCTTTCACAAAAGTGGTTTTTATTTATGTGGATGCCTCAGTAGGTGTGGTATGAATATAAAAGTCACATAGAAAAACAAAAGGAAAAGAGTGATTTTTTAATTGCAGCCTGCAGAGAGAGAGAGACAGAGACAGAGAGGAAGAGGGGGGGGGAGGGGGGTCAATGGCCAGCTAGATGCCTACAACTTGAAATAAAATGAGTGCCAAACAACAGATAATGATGAATTATCTTATCTGCTCTGTGTGGAATATGAACCATTCAGCATCCAGCAGTATGCTTAGCAGAAAATAGAGTAGCCTGGAGCATAGGTCTGTTTTTATGGTAATTATAAAGCTGCCTGAACATGCAGTGTGTGTGCTGGCCATTCATTGCTCCCCCCCCCCCCCCTCTCTCTCTCTCTCTCTCTCTGACTGGACATGACAGCACCCACTGGCATTAGCCTAGGCCTAGTAGGCCCTAGATTAAGCCTGTGCTTGAGAGCTAAAAGTCGTTAGGCTCTGAATATGCACACTGTAGCCTACAATCTAAAAGTATACATTCTAGGTTTGTTTTGAAATCCCATATTTTCATAACAATGTTTGAATAAATGGACAAAACCAGTATATTATTTATTTTGTTTGGGTGTGTGTGCAGCATGGTGTGTGGTGTGTGTGTGTGTGTATGTATGTAGAGTGGGGGGGGGGGGGGGGGGGGGGGGATTCAGTAGTGATCTGGTCCATGAATATTCAGCTCCCAACTGGTTTGTGTCTGCCCCCATGTTCTGATTACTTACCTAGCCTGCCTATCCCTCCTAGCTGCAGACAAGGACTGTTCAACCAGAGGCTTCACAGAAAAGACACAGGAACTAAATATTAGTTAGTGTTACAGTGTTGTTATTATTGGGTGTATCAATTTGTAGTTAGCTGCTGCTGGGTCCATGATATGCTGAAGCTTGTTTTTGTCACAACTGGGTGAGATGTTAAAGTTGATGGCTATGGGAGTTGTGCCAAAGTCCCGCCAGCTATATAGTTATAGTTATTTGTCTTTAACTTGAGGACACAACCTGTTAAAAGCTTTGTGGTGTAGTTTTGGGAGTAGGCTTTGTGTCTCATTGTTCCCAAAACACAACAGTCTTGCTGGTTTGCCCACAAGGGGGGGAGGAGCTGAAATAAGCTATGGCTTGATGTTCTTCCCCTCTGCTATGCTATCACTGACTTTGTTAATATAATTATCAAGCCTGTTGTTTTAAAAAAACCAGCTAGTTTCAATGTTTATGGATTAGTAGGACCTCGAAGTAAGGTCACCAGCACATTACCTCTGTCACTGTGTTAGCACAGCGAACCATGATTTAAATGAATGCCGGAAGAAATTGAATGCCTGCGAAATAGGGCCTGGAGAATATGAATTCTGGAAGTGAATGAATGCCGGGAGAAATAATGCCCCGGGAAATGAAACCTGGAAGAAATGAATGCCTGGAAGAAATGAATGCTTCTAATACCTGAAGAAATGAATCCTGGGGAAATGTGTGGAAGAAATAATGCCTGAAGAAATGTATGCTAACAAATGCATCTGGAAAGTTTCAAGTTTAGGAATAGCCTAGACCCAATAATGCTGGAGAATGATTCAGCCTGGTACGAAATGGAGCCGGAAGCAAATGCGCCTGGAAGAAATAAATGCCTGGAGAAATGAATGCCTGGAAGAAGAAATGAATGCCTGGAAGAGATGAATGCCTGGAAGAAATGAATGCCTGGAAGAAATGAATACCTGGAAGAAATGAATGGCCTGAAAGAAATTAGTGCAGTTGAGTTTGATACCATCTTAGATGCATCCACATGCCCATGTACGGCAGCTGTGTAAGCCTGCTTGGGTGGATCAGAAAGTTCTCAGCCCCACACAAAAAGAATTAATGATATGTGTTAGTGATTTTTTTTAGATCACACAGGCACTGTGTCATCAATAATAATGTCTCTGAAGGCTTTGCACAACATTTCAAGTTTCTGCACTTGTGTGTGTGTGTGTGTGTGTGTGTGTGTGTGGGGGGGGGTTATGGGGGGGGGGGGGTGTGTGTTGCACTTGTGTGTGTGTGTGTGTGTGTGTGTGTGTAAGCGCCTGTGGGGTATGTCTCTGTAGATCTGTAGAGGGGGAGTAAGGTTACCAGTTTTTGGCATCACCTCCTACAGAATGTGGTTCTTCCTGTATAGATGGTCAGGGATCGGAGGAGGCGATGCAAGACCCAGGGAACAACTGGCTGCGTCTTTCCAGGGAACAACTGGCTGCCTCTTTCCAGGGAACAACTGGCTGCTTCTTTCCAGGGAACACTCTTTCCAGGGAACAACTGGCTGCCTCTTTCCAGGGAACAACTGGCTGCCTCTTTCCAGGGAACAACTGGCTGCCTCTTTCCAGGGAACAACTGGCTGCGTCTTTCCAGGGAACAACTGGCTGCCTCTTTCCAGGGAACAACTGGCTGCTTCTTTCCAGGGAACACTCTTTCCAGGGAACAACTGGCTGCGTCTTTCCAGGGAACAACTGGCTGCCTCTTTCCAGGGAACAACTGGCTGCCTCTTTCCAGGGAACAACTGGCTGCTTCTTTCCAGGGAACACTCTTTCCAGGGAACAACTGGCTGCCTCTTTCCAGGGAACAACTGGCTGCCTCTTTCCAGGGAACAACTGGCTGCCTCTTTCCAGGGAACAACTGGCTGCCTCTTTCCAGGGAACACTCTTTCCAGGGAACAACTGGCTGCCTCTTTCCAGGGAACAACTGGCTGCTTCTTTCCAGGGAACACTCTTTCCAGGGAACAACTGGCTGCCTCTTTCATGTCAGGGTCTGGGATTCCACCAGCAGTCATCATGCCCCACCCTTTAATTAGAGCCAAAACAAAAACAAGGCATCCAAGCATACCACAGTGCAAACTATAGGTACAGGACACAGCTACCGTCGTCATCATCACCATCATCGTCGTCGTCATCATCATCGTCGTCGTTGTCATCTCATCACAGAAACTCTAGGTCCAGGACAGTTTTATAGGAGCAAAAAGTCAAAAGACTTACTTCTGACACTTTTAAATCCAACCTCAAGACATACCTATTTCAAACCTAAGACTTCCCCCCTCCTGTTTCATCTCATAATTATCGGTCCTTGCCTTCAACATCCGAAATCCCCATCATCCTGCCAAAGTGTACAACCTCTGTACGTGTGTGTATGTGTGTGTGTGTGTGTGTGTGTGTGTGTGTGTGTGTGTGTGTGTGGTGTGTGACTGTGTGCTCGCGTGAGTGCGTGCGTGTGTGTGTGTGTGTGTGTGTGTGGTGTGTGGTGTGTGTGTGTGTGTGCATTTGAATTTGTTAACATTGTTAATTGTTATTGGTTGTATGTGTAAAAATGTGTTGAATGCAAGCGTTTTGATTTGTTTTTATAAGACATAGCGCTATCTAATTATTATTATTATTATTATTATTGCTGTTGTTGTTGTTGTTATTATTATCATTGTTATTCGTATTGTGTACTGACTTTCCAGTGCCCCAAACCAGCAAAGCAGTAAGCCTACATCACTCACCATCCTTGATGATTCCATTTCACCATCAGTGAATTGTCATGGATTGGTGAACGTGATTATTTGAATTGACTGTCGTCTTTGGGTTTTTGTGTTGTTTTTGTTTTTCTTTGTTCCTGGGTTAGAGCTCTGAGGTTCACCAATGGTGATATCCCATCTTCTTGATTATACATCCTCTTGGCGAGGACCCTTCCTCTCCCAGGGCAATAATCTCTTAGTCCTTTGTTGGCGTTTCTGTAGCAAGCTTCGTTTTTACAGGGTGGGGTTGCTAGCCCCACGCCCAACCCTCCTCCTTTCTCATCCGGGCTTGGGACCGGCCATGGCGGAGTTATTTTTGCATATAGGACCGGTTTTTTTTCCTCCCCACCAGAAAGATAGCTGAATTCCGACTTCGGGAATGGTGTCTAAATACTGTGTATATGCTGTGTGTGTGTGTGTTGTGTGTGTGTGTGTGTATGCGCTGTGTGTGTGTGTGTGTGTTTTAGAATTGTCATCCGTTCCTACCAGCACGAAATGGCGTAATTTTTTGAAAGGCGGAACGAGCTTTTAACATGCAGAACAAGATGTTTTGCGTGTGTTCGCACATGGGGCCTCAGTTTATGAGCCTCATCCGAAGGGCTTTAATATCATTTCGATTTTCTGGTCAAACTGAGGGAAGAAAGGGCAAAGCTGGGAATCGAACCCAGAACCTCAAGGTTTACTTGTTAGGCGGGTGAACGTCAAAACCATCCTGCCACCTTCCTTCTTGGTCTATTTTCTTCTTTCTTCTTCTTGAATGCTCAGACAGCAACTATTGTCATCTGTTATATGAGCGAAAATGCGTCACGATGCCGTTAAGCAGCCGCCTGACAAGTCAGGCCCAGTGCTTCCCACTTTGGTATAAGAGAGAAGAATTGTTATATTTTATGTCTTTCTGGAGAGAAAAAAAAAGGCAGAAGAATGGACCAGAAGGCAGAAAATAGACAAGGAGGTGGTGACAGGATGAAAAGGAACGAGGAAGAAAGAAAAAGATTGATAGAAAAGAGGAAATTTCTAGCACAGAATTTCAAGAATGTGGGGATGCTATTTATACTGACGGGCCCCCTGGCATCTCCATGGGGAAAAGGTCGATCTTCTAAAACTAGGCTAGGACTATACAGAATAAAATGTATACGTGTACTAGGCCTACTATGCAGAATTGGCTGAACGCAGCTCATAGTTAAGGGGGCTGGCTATCTAGGTCTAGGCTAGGCCTATTCAATTTGTGGTCTGCCTGTGTCAACGCACAACCCACCACCTCAATCAACATACCAACTGGCTTACACAAACATTATTCCAAGTTCGAACTTGATCTGTGTCGGAATTTACATAGCCTTTTGTTTCAGTCTGGTTTGAATAAAAGCTGACCTTAAAATCCAAAGACCACCACATGCCAAATGCCTTAAAATTCAAAGTAAAGCCAAATGCGTAATGT
This sequence comes from Rapana venosa, assembly GCA_028751875.1. Taxonomy (NCBI): domain Eukaryota; kingdom Metazoa; phylum Mollusca; class Gastropoda; order Neogastropoda; family Muricidae; genus Rapana; species Rapana venosa. Next base: position 32,704,039 of record CM054142.1, on the reverse strand, counting down.
ATATAATATAAGATGTGAGGCCCATAATTAAAATTTTATTGTGTTGTAGGTGTCTTGGCTTCATTTTAGAAGTATATTGGTTATATGCATAAAATAACAGCAACAACAAAAATACTTGATGTTTAAAGAAGTTCCTGCGCGAATTTCTGTGTATGTGTTGTTGTCTTCGATTTTACATCTGTTCACATTTGCTCAGTGATATTAGGCTAGACAGTGTGTTTGTGTGTGTGTGTGGGGAGGGGGGGGGGTATGCCTGCGTGCGTGCGTGCGTGTGTGTGTGTGTGTGTGTGCACATTAAGGAGGGAGGGGTGAAGGTTCATCCCTCACTATTCTTTTCCTGGCCTCACTTTTCCCCCCCCTCACTTCTTCTTCATATTCATTACAAGGCAACAACTGATACCACCCACCACGGCACAGTGTTCAGCTTAGCAATGGACTTCTACTTAAGACTCAGGAGTCGTGGGTTCGAATCCCAAAGGATCGGATCTTTTCGGGCTCTGTCCAGCTCCAGATCAGAACTGAGAATCCTATAGGCCTCGGAAATGGTAACTATTGGGAATACTCTATTCTTTAGCGTTCTGTGGATGGATGGATGTGTAGAATGGGAGTGCATATATACATACCTAAACACGTTCCTATGCAATGAGTGGGAGTGCATAATTATACATACCTAAACACGTTCCTATGCAATGAGTTGGAGTGCATAATTATACATACCTAAACATGTTCGTATGCAATGAGTGGGAGTGCATAATTATACACATACCTAAACACGTTCCTATGCAATGAGTGGGAGTGCATAATTATACATACCTAAACACGTTCGTATGCAATGAATGGGAGTGCATAATTATACATACCTAAACACGTTCCTATACAATAAATGGGAGTGCATATTATACACATACCTAAACACCTTCCTATGCAATGAATGGGAGTACACATACATACGTAACACGTTCATATACAATCTTTTTTATTTAAAAAAAAAATGGAGGGAAATTTTCTTTTAAAATGCATACTGCAAAAGAAGCCATTAAAAAATCAGGAATCAGTCCAAGAAGTCTTCATCTCCTTCTGCTGCTGCTGTTTCTTCTGTGGCCCTGTTCCTGACCAGGCCAGTGAGGTCAGAGGCCTGGACTCAGCTGCCTCCCTCCCTCCCAGCATTGGCTGCCTATAACATTGCAGCATCCATGGCTCACCTCCCACTTCTATGCGCAACATGGCCATTAGGGCCAGCTAGGCCTACTGTACCCACAGGTCTCCCCTTCACCTTCTCCCCCCCCCTCTTCACCTCACCCCCCCCCCCCCCCCCCCCCCCCCGTTACACATTCAACTCAACCTGTTACACATTTTCCTCTCCCTCCTGTGTCAGAAAGTGGTGGTTATTAAGTTCCCCCATCCCCCCCTTCTCTCTCTCTTTCTCTCTCTCTCTCTCTCTCATCTATCTCTCTCTCTCTCTCTCTCTCCTCTCTTGCTCCACTTCCCCTCACCTCCTCCACCCAACCTGAGACTCATCTCCCTTCCTTTTCTTTCTTATTCCTCTCAATACAACAACCCTCCTCCCTCCCCTCCTCACAAACTTTCCATTACCACACTCACTACTATATTCCCCCTCCTCAACACCCCCCCACCCCTCTCCTCTCCCCTCTCTCTCTCTCTTCTCCCCCCCCCCCCCCCCCCCCCCAGGCTATCTGCCCTTCTGCCAACACACACACCCCACCACCCATCTTACTTTCCCTGCTTCCCCCTATAGGTCTATCACAAGGGTAGTGTACTGGTTTGACACACATTGCACAGCCATGGTATTATGTTGCTTCAAGAATCCTACTTTTTTTTTTTTTGGAGGGGGAAAGGGGGAATGGTGGGGCCAAAGTGGGAGGACTTGTGGTAACCACAGTCCCTAAATCGGATATCCTCGCTGGGACTACAATACAACTCCAACACCACAACAACAACAACAACAGAAATCTGCGAGAGAGTGGCCTAGCAAGTTAACTAAAGGAGCACAATGTCATGACAGTGGTGGTTGGTGGATGGGTAGGTACCCAATTAACTTAAATTGGACGACTCTGCTGGGACTCAGCCTTCCTTCACCTTCTTCAGTTGCTGGTCAGCTAGACAGGTGGTGGTTGATGGTGCAGTCTCTAAACTGGGTATCTCTTTCCGCTAGGACCGCCGACACGACCCACTCACACAACCAAGAGCATCATAATAATAATCACTGTAAGAGATATAATAATGATAATAATAATAAATAATAATAATAATAATGTATGGAATTTATATAGCGCTGAATCTTGTAAAGCAACAAATCAATGCGCACATTTCAACATCAAAGTGAAGTTTGAGACTGATAACAGTAACAACAACAACAACAACCACAAACTTCATCATCGTCGACGTTAAAACGAAAATTTGTGAACTGAAACCCCCAAAACCGCTAAAGACTGGGGAACTGATACCACGTGCAGCAACCAGCACAGCAGGAAAACAAAACATCCTACCCACCTACTGGTGGCAGTACAGCTTTGTGTCTTCTGCCATTTGTCATATTGCGAGAAGAATGTGACATAATGATATGGGAGAGGAACAAAAACAAAATACAAAACATTCTATCCACCTACTGGTGGCAGTACATCTTTGTGTCTTCTACGGTTTGTCATATTGCGAGAAGAATGTGACACAAGGATATTGGAGAGGAACAAAAACAATATACAAAACATCCCTACCCACATACTGGTGGCAAAAAGAATGTGACATAATGATATGCCAGAGGAACCAAAACAATATACAAAGAAGGAAGACGATGGCGTGATGGTTTAGACGTTCCCTAACAAGTAAACTGTGAGGTTCTAGGTTCCACCCATTGCCCTTCCTTCCCCATTTTTTTTTAATGGGAAAATCAAACTGGGTGTCAAGTCTTTCGTAGGAGACTCTAAACTAGTCGGAACCGTGTGCTTAGGGTCTTGTGCACATCAAAAGAACCCGCGACAGTTGTAAAATCGGAAAGAGCAGGGGGGTATACCTCCAGACTGTCCTGACAACACTTGTATGTTCAATTCCCAACTGTATGTCTGAAGTCGTAAGCGGCTACTTTAGTGGGGAAAAAATCTCAACACACACGCACGCACCCACACACACACACACACACACACACACACACACACACACACACAAGATTCAAGATTTAATTCCTTTCAACCCTTTTGTGGATATGGGGGATTACAAACAAACTCAACAGGAGAATAAACTTAACAGCAATACACCCAAAAATAATACCAATACTAACAGGAACTGAAAAGCAAGAGTTCATCGAAAAATGATAAGCAAAATAGTATCAAAGACTCAGGGCTATTCTTTTCTAAAGTATACAGATTTCTTTTTAAAAAAGACACAACCTACACTTGTAAAAGGCAAGTGAAATTTCAAAAAATACATGCAAATCTTATGAATTTTGAGAGCGGCAGGAGAAGTTTTGAGATTTGCATTCATTATCCTACAAAACTTGTAACTGCACACACTCACACACCACACACACACACACACACACACACACACACACCACACACACACACACACACACACACACACACACACACACACACACACACACACACACACACACACACACACAATTTGCATTGGTCACCATTCTAAAAATCCTTAGTGATAGGTATATGACAAGAGAAATACAATGATGGTCCCCATCATCTCAGCAAAGATGGAAACTGCTGAAACAATCTGGTCATGCTGGGTTTCCTCAACGTCATCTTAGAGGGTATAGATTATATGCAAGAATATTGACCAATATTAATACAGTAGAAAAAAAATGTCAACACCAAAAAACTACGATAAAGGTTATTTTATTCATTCATTAATTCATTCAGTTAGTTAGTGAGTGAGTTAGTTAGTAAATAAGTAAGTGAGTGGGTGAGTTAGTTAGTGAGTAAATAAGTAAGTGAGTGAGTGAGTGAGTGAGTTAGTAAATAAGTGAGTGAGTGAGTGAGTAAGTGAACTCGAACTCGAACTCGAATGATTTATTCACAAAAAGGCCATTGGCCCATACATAAAGGGGGTTGCCGAACTGCTTAGTATTTTGGTTAAAAATAAATAAATAAATAATATATTTTTAAAAATAAATAAAATAAAAATATATTTAAATTTTTTTTTTTAAACACACAGACAACATGTTACTGTATAACAAAAAGTCAGCTACAAAAATATGTCTTAGGATAACATTATCTCTCTTATTCTGAAAGCTTTACACAAATATAAAGTGAGGCTGCGCACAACCTCAGGATGACTTGATGCCAGGAGTAAACAGAGTCTAAATAAATTAGGCTGTATACTATATTTAACAGGGACGTAGTTCTGCCTAACATCCTCAAATACTGGACAGCACAACACCAAATGTACTTCATCCTCCAGTGCTTGCGAGTGAGTAAGTGAGTGATTCGTTTTTCCTCCAATGCTCAGACAGATGCTAGATGCACTTTCGGGCATGATAAGGGCTGGGGGGGGGGGGGGGGGGGGGGGGGGGGGAGGTGGTTTCTTGGCTCATTTGACTTTTGTTTGATTGTTTGGGGGTGTTGGGTTTTTTTCACTGTTTACAAGCCTGAGAACAGTTGATAGCAGAAACAAGCATATTCGTCAGAATTGCTTCCAAAAGTGGCCCAAATATTTCTTGTTTTCTTGTGTGTTTTTTTTTTAAGGTGGAGGTAGGGTGTGTGTGTGTGTGTGTGTGTGTGTGTGTGTGTGTGTGTGAGGGGGGAGCTCACTTACAGTTACAAGATCAGTTTAGTCCAATCCAAGGTATTTGATTGGCAACAGTTGACTGGTTTCAGTAAAGCAAACATGATTCGGGTTATTTAGGGGGGTTTGTTTGTTTGTTTAGTGTGTGTGTGTGCGTGCGTGTGTGTGTGTGTGTGTGTGTTGTGTGTGTTGTGTGTGTATGTTGTATGTGGTTGTTGTGTGTGTGTGTGTTGTTGTTGTTGTGTCACGTGTGTGTGTGTGTGTGTGTGTGTGTGGAGTCTATCAGAGTAGACTGTAGGTTAAAACCAGACCGACCCTTGTCTGCTGAAGACTTGTGCATAACAAAAGAACTCATGACATTTGAAAATCGGAAAGATGTGCGTGTGTATGTGCGTGTGTGTGCGTACGTGTGTGCGTGCGTGCGTATGTGCGTGCGTTGGTGTGTGTGTGTGTGCGTGCGCGTGCGTGCGCGCGCGTGTGTGTGTGCGTGCATGCGTGCGTGCGTGCGCGCGCACGTGTGTGTGTGTGTGTGTGTGTGCGTGCGTGGATATGTGTGTGTGTGTGTCTCAGCTCTTTGCTTTTGTCATCAATATCTGACAAAGCTTTAGGCTTGGGCCAAATACCTATCGTCAGTGATGATACACAAGGAATCTTCTGCTGAGTTTAGTCTTACACCACACCAGTAGGGCGATTCTGCACTAGGATATAATCAACCCTGACACGTGGAGTACACAAAAAGAGCCCACCATCCAATTACCCAACTAACCATCAAGCCTCCCCCCTCCCCCCCCCCCCCCCCCCCCCCCCCCCCCCCCCCCCCCCCCCCCCCCCCCCCCTGTTGCTGTAGTGACCTGGTCAGTGACCACTAGGTTAAAAACAGCCTCCACACCAACTGACCACTGTTTATTGTGTCCTTATGTGGCTGTAGTCGTTAAGTCCATAGGTTCAAGGAATGGAGGTCTACTTTATTTATTCATTTTACTTTTTTTTAATTTTGAGGATAATGGAATAAGCACTTATGTGCTTTTTTTTTTACATTCAATCCCCGTGTGTGTGCGGTTTTGTAAATTTTATCATCCGTTCCCACCGGCACACATTGGCCTACTCTTACGAAAAGCGGAACGGGTTTTAACGTGTGCGTAAGATGTTCTGCGCGCGTTCACACAAACACGGGACCTCGGTTTATAATCTCATCCGAAAGACTTTTAGGGAGAGTGGAGTCGGCACTGATGTGAACTCCAGGAGAAAATATCCGCTTGAACGGGAATCGAACCCGGGTCGTCAGCAGATCACGAATACATCACTGTAACCACCAGGCTATCCCGTACCCTGCAAGAACTTCATGTAGAGTAGAAACTGACCTTCTCCTTTTCTTCACCAGTAGCCTAGGAGAAGTCATTTGAAACAAAATGCCATAGAAAACTACTGGGCATATCCTGGAGAGAACGAAAGACCAACGAATTTGTCAAGAGTCAAATAACACGGCTGGCAGGTCCACAGGAACCCCTTCTCACCATCGTCAAGAAGAAAAAGCTGACATGGTTCGGCCACGTCACCCGCCACAACACTCTGCCAAAAACAGTACTGCAGGGAACACTCGAAGGTGGCAGAAAGAGGGGAAGACAGAACAAGTCATGGATGGACAACATCAGAGAATGGACCAGGATGTATGACTCGGCACTACTGCGCAGAGCCGAGGACCGAGATGGATGGAGGAGGCTTACCACGGCATTGTCTTTCGTGTCTCCCCCACGACCGCCAAGGTCACGGGTCTCATGATGATGATGAGCCTAGGAGAGCTGCCAGTGCAGCAAACAGCAGACTGGAAATCGCAAGACAAACTATTCCAAACCTGAAGGGAAGGATGGGGGGGGGGGGGGGGGGGGGGGGGGGGGGGGGGGGGACGGGATAGCCTAGTGGTTAGAACATTGCGCTCGCAATCTGACGACCCGGGTTCGATTCCCGTTCAAGGGGGATATTTTCCCCTGGAGTTTAACATCAGTAGTGCAGACTCCACTCTCCCCAAAAGTCTTTCTCGGATGAGACTATAAACCGAGGCCCCGTGTGCGAACGCACGCAGAACATCTTGCGCACACGTTAAATCCTGTTCCGCTTTTCGTAAGAGTAGGCCATTGTGTGCTAGTGGGAACAGATGACAGAAATTACAAAACCGCATACACACGGGGACTAGATGTAAAAAAAGCACATACGTGCTTATTCCATTATCCTCGATATAAAAGAATAAAATATAAATAAATAAAAAGATTCCTTTTGTCTTGAGCTGTGAGCGTGCAAATCTATCAAATTAATGAACAGATTTTCCTGAGAAGATTAAGGAGTTGTGTGTGTGCGTGCGTGCGTGTGGTGTGTGTGTGTGTGTGTGTGTGTGTGTGTGTGTGTGTGTGTTTAATAATATCTTTTTGACTGTCATTATTTTGGGGTTGTATTTTCATGCATGGTGTGTGTGTGTGTGTGTGTGTGTGTGTGTGTGTGTGTGTGTGTGTCTGTCTGTCTGTCTGTCTGTCTGTGTCTGTGTGTCTGTGTGTCTGTGTGTGTGTCTGTGTCTGTATGTCTGTGTGTGAATACCTTTTTGACTGTCATTATTTAAGGTTTTGTTTTCCTACATGTTGATAGAAAACGATGGGGTTTTTTGTTGTTTTTTTTGTATTTTTATTTTCAGTTACGTTTTGACTGGGTTCACTTAACTGAATGCTTTACTCCAGTTTAGGGAAAGAAAACCACGCAACTAAATATTTCAATCAGGTTAGTAACAAAAAACCCACTTAAGGACACCACAACCATTGCTCATTGGGACCTCACTAGACCAACTAGCCTAGCCTGGGCATGTTCCCCAAACACTAGGCTAGGCCTATGCAGTAGCCTCTACATGCCTACAATTATGACTGCATGCAGACACTGAAACAAGAATGATTGCAGGCTGGCTCTCTGTGGTAGAGCTATGCATACAGCCTAACTCTTAATAAACTATCGGTGTGCTTTATTGGCAAAGAAGGTGTAAATAAAACGAATGAAGGGGAGGGAGCAAGAAGAAACATAAGGATGATATGTGGGTAGGGTAGATCTCTCTCTCTCTCTCTCTCTCTCTCTCTCTCTCTCTCTCTCTCTCTCTCTCCTCTCACACACACACACACACACACACACACACACAAAGTGACAAAACACAAATTTTGAGTCACACACAAGCATCTGCTTTTCTTCTTTTCTCCCTGTCTCCCTTCGTCTTATATCACTGATAGCGACAAGACGCAAAATCTAAAGAACGAACACGCACGCACGCACGCATGCACACACACACGCACGCAAGCACGCACGCGCACACACACACACACACACACACACCACACACACAAAATTAATATGTAGGTAAGAGAAAGAAGACAACCTTCAGTACTATCAGCCTACAAAGCAATCATCATCACACCAAGCTAAAACGAACAGTTGCAGACGGTTGTATACAACATACTAACCCTCCCCCCCCCCCCTCCCCTCACCCTCCCAACCTCCACTCCCCCAAAACACACACACACACACACACACACACACACACACACACAAAACCCCAACCCGCTAACAGCAACAAAACTTCATAATATTTATCAGTAACAACGGGCAAACCACTATCAAACAAGCATCATACAAACAAACAACTGCAAGCAAACAAGCACAGCAACAGTACCCAGAAAGAAGGAAAAAAACAAAATTAAAACAGCCAGTGAAGCCAAATCTGTGGTCATCTTCCACACACGTAACATACAACACTCATCAATATGAAATGCATAGCTCTACAAGAAAATCATGGGGAAACAAATTATATAGTTCATGTTATATAGTCAAGTCAAGTCAAATTTTTATTTCCAGATGGTACATTGAATAAGCAATGCATTTGCTTTTTTTTTTTCATCAAGCCATCTATCTAAGAACAAATTATATATTATAAATCTTGTCTACAGTAGGCTATGACAGAAAACACTTTCTTCACTTTTGACCGATAACCAACCAACCAATCTAGCCTAGTAAGAGGAGGAATTCAAGTAGGCCTACTATCCTAATCTGAAAGCAGCGAAAACAATAGCAAGAGGCTATAGGTGACTCAGTGCAGGGTCAGACCAAACATGGAAATGGTGTCAACGTTTATGCAACATTTGGTCAAACCAGAGTGGACAGGACTAGGAGCCGATGACCTTTGCAACCGCTGCAAGGTTACCTGGCCTTATGCTGGTACACTGGGCTGGCTGACAGCGTTATTATGTGCCGTATGGTGGGCAGGCAGCCTAAGCTTTGGGATAGTAGGCTGGCTTGTTATGAGCACAGAGAGGTTTCTACAGCACTGACCACCAAAAACATGAAGAAACTTAGATGTGTGTTTTGTGTTTCTTTGGGGGGGGGGGGGGGGTGAAGGGGGGGGGGGGGGGGTCCTCTCTTGTTCTTGTTTGTTTGCATATTTTTGTTGTTGTTGTAAGCACAGAGCTGCCTACCATACTGAGACCCAAAAAATGAAGAAACTTAGATAGATGTGTGGTTTGTGTTTCCTTGAGGTTTTCTTTTGTCCTTTTTCTTTTTCTTGTTTGTTTGAATACTTTTGTTGTTGTTGTTGTTGTTGTAAGCACAGAGCTGCCTATCATACTGAGACCCAAAAATTGAAGAAACTTGCATGTGTGTTTTGTGTTTCCTGGAGGGTTTTTTGTCCTTTGTCTTGTTTGTTTGCATATTTTTGTTGTTGTTGTTGTTGTAAGCACAGAGCTGCCTACCATACTGAGACCAAAACATGAAGAAACTTGCATGTATGTTTTGTGTTTTGGGAGAGGGGGTGAGTGGGTGGGTGGTCCTTCTCTTTTTCTTGTTTGCATACTCTTGTTGTTTTGTTTTTTGTTGTTTTGGTTTACCATTTAAAAAATTTTTTTTTAAGGTAGCATAATATTACACGTAATTATAGGAAAAGGTAGCATAATATTACACGTAATTATATGAACAACAGTCAATAAGCAGCATAGCAACAACAAGCTTAAAATAAAAGGTTATTAGCATAATGCTCAAAAGACATCCTTAGTAGGACAACTCGAGGGTAGAATACTTGTCTTTATGATAAAGGTCAGTGCTGTTATCATCCTTTATCATTTTTATAGGAAGAACGGGATTGAGAGGGAAAAAAGGTATAAAAAAAGGCAAACAGACAAGCAGTAAGACAGAGAGAGAAGAAGAAGAAGAAGGAGGAGGAGGAGGGGAAGCAGGAGCAGGAGGAGGAGAAGAAGAAGGAGGAGGAGCAGGAGGAGGTGAAGGAGAAGAAGAAGAAGAAGAAGAAGAAGAAGAAGAAGAACAACAACAACAACAACAACAACAAAACCATAAAGCACACTATGTGAGTCAGAGTGCATATTATTCTGGGTGACCCCCAGGGTGTTAAGCTGGGAAACGCACAATAACAACATCAACAACAATACCACCACCACCACAACTAACAACAAGAACAACAACAACAACAACGAATAAGACCACAACCACACCTAAAGAAAAAACCCAAAGTAATGTATTTTTGTTGTGTGTTTTTTTGTGGTTGTTATTGTTGTTGTTGGGGTGTGGTGTGGTTTTTTTTTGGGGGGGGGGGTATTATTGTTATTGTTTTGTTTGTTTATTTTTAAACTAGACATGCACAATACTAATATAAAAAGCTCCACGATGGAAAAGATGGAGGAGGTGACCGACTCGTCTTATTAGGCGATGGTTGGTTGATGGTACAGTCCCTACATCGGGTAACTCCACTGGGACTGTAGTGCAACCGAACCAAAAGATGGAGGAAGATGCACATCCTGCATTGATGGGTCGAGGTGTGTGTGTGTGTGTGTGTGTGTGTGTGTGTGTGTGTGTGTGTGTGTGTGTGTGTGTACATATATGCATATATGTATGTTTGTGTGTTTTTATTCTGTCTATTTATTCTAAGATATTGAGGATAATGGAATAAGCACTCATGTGCTTTTTTTGTGTAACACCAGTCCCTGTGTGTGCGAGTGTGTGTGTGTGTGTGTGTGTGTGTGTGTGTGTGTGTGTGTGGAGAGAGAGAGAGAGAGAGAGAGAGAGACACACACACACACACACACACACACACACACACACACACACACACACACACACAACTTTATTGTTGAAATATAGATGACCACTCTACACAAACTTTTTTTTTTAATCTCTTTTCCCATCTGTTACAGCAGCAGCAACAGCAACAACAGCAACAACAACAACAACAACAACAAACTATCACAATTTCTCTTTCTGGCTGCAACAGCAGCGCAATTTAGTTTCATTATCATCAGATCAAACATCACTGATAATGAACTATCATGTTCACACATCTCTCCTATCCAGCTCAATTCCCTTCCTCCTCCTCCTCCTCTTCTTCTTCATCATCATTATCATCATCATCATCATCAAGAGAGATCTGACTGCACGCGTCAGTCAAGATTATTGACAGTTACCCTTTCGGCAACATACTATATTACATGCCTGGTACGCTGACATCTCCGACCAAAGGCTTGTTAGCCTAGGCCTAGTCGCTCATTTGGGCCTCAGGTGCATAAGAGTAGTCAGCTGAGAGCTACCCTGCTATGCCCATAGCGGCCTTTGACCTTTGTAGCTGTGCTAAATGTGGTCGATTGGATTTCCACTATCATTCTGTCATTAGAGGGATGATACCTTATACAGCAGACAGGCAAGCCTCCTACTACAGCCGTGGAGTATGGCCGTTGTCATGGGGACAATCCTATTATTCTTATGACATGGCTGTACTTCTTCATCTGTCAGTGACCAGTATGAATGGTCTCTTGTGGGGCCTACCCCCCCCCCCCCTCCCCCACTGTCCAAAAAAAAAAAGCAGAAAAAAAGAAAAAGAAGGATGGTATGGTGACAGGACAGCTTAGAGATGAGAGAGAGAGGCGAAATTATTCTTGAAACCTAGATTCCCCCCCCCCCCCCCCCACCCCCCACACATTACGTATCGGACTATAAACCGAGGTCCCGTGTGTGAACGCACGCACAACATCTTGCGCACGCGTTAAAACCCGTTCCGCTTTTCGGAAGAGTAGGCCATTGTGTGCCGGTGGGAACGGATGACAAAATTTACAAAACTGCCATACACACGGGGATTTGATGTAAAAAAAAAAAATTAAGCACATGAGTGTTTATTCCATTATCCTCGAAAGAAAAGAAGAAAGAAATAAATAAACATTTACCTGCCTAACAAGTAAACCGTGAGGCTCTGGGTTCGATTCCCACCGCCAAACACCTGAGTTTCATCAATGCGATACATCATCATCATTAACCATTACACCCAGTGGTCTGTAGGGCAGCAACAAAGCGCTTCCACTCCTGCCTATCCTGGGCCAACCTATTCACTGATCCTCAAGAGTGCTGCATGGCCTTCATCTCACTTTCTACAGCCCTCCTCCACGTTGCTTTTGGTCTTCCTTTCTTTCTCCTTCCTTCTGGGGTCCAGTGCAATGCTGTTCTTGTGATTGACTGTGGGTCTCTTCGGAGGATGTGCCCAATCCACTTCCACGGTCGTCTGGTGATGATGGTTCCCATGTGTTCTTGCCTGCATCTCCGTAGTAGGTCTTCATTGGAGATCTCTGGCCAAAAGACCTGGAGAATTCTTCGGAGGCATATGCTGTGAAAGGAAATGTGATACATACGTATTTTTAAGTATATAATCGAACCGTTGACCACCATTGACGTTCAATATTTTTGGGCATTGCATTTGATCCCCGCAGTCGGAATGTGCCCACCTTAATGGTGGACTAAAATGGCCGCATATGCAAAAAAATCTTACCACCAGTGGTGGACCTCGGAGTTCTAGCTGAGGAACGAGAAGAAGAAAAAAAGTGGCATGTTATGGTCTGAAATGGTGTCTTCTGTTCTTCTGTTCATGTCTTGTCTATCTATCTATCTATCTGTCCCGACCGTGGGGGCACCCTCAAAGACTCAACAACCAGTTCCCTCCATTCCTCTCTCTGTTCTGCCTTTCTCAGGGTTTTGTTGAGTTCTAGGCCTGTCCATTCGCTGATGTTATCCTCCCAGCTCTTCCTTGGTCTGCCTCTTCTTCTTCCTCTTTGGACAGCGCCTTGTAAAACTGTCTTTGCAAGTCCTTTGGATCTTGTGACATGCCCATACCATTTAAGTTTACGCTTTTTCACGATCGTTAGAAGGTTCTCATAGGGTCCAATGGTTTGCTGGATTCTGTTATGCACGCTCTCGTTGCTTATGTGGTCTTTGTAGGAGATGCCAAAGAGTCTCCGAAAGCATCTCATCTCCACCGCCTGTACTCTTCTCTCCAAATCTGCAGTCAGGGTCCATGATTCACAGGCATACATAAATATGGATATGACAAGGGAGCGCATTAGTCTGATCTTGGAGATAAGTGAGATATTTTTATCTCTCCAGATGGTGTTTAGTTTTGACAAAGCTGTTATTGTCTGTGCAGTCCTGCATACTACTTCTGGCTTGGATCCCTGGTCGGATACAATGGCTCCCAGGTACTTGAAGCTTTGAACTGTTTCCAGCTTCTGGTCATTAACCCTGATATCAGTGCTAATGCCGTTGGTGTTATTAGTCATCAGTTTGGTCTTCTCTGCACTGATTTCTATGCCGTATGTTTTGGAGGCCTTATTCAAGTGTTCTGTTAGGCTGGCAAGCTCTTTTTCTGATCCTGCTATTCCATCAATGTCATCTGCGAAGCGGAGGTTTGTGATCGCTCTGCCACCAATGCTGACTGATCCTTCATGATGTTCCAGTGCATCAGCCATGATTCTCTCGAGGAAGATGTTGAAAAGAGTGGGTGAGAGTAGACAGCCCTGCCTTACTCCAACTGTTGTTCGAAACAATTCTCCAATGTTGTTGTTGTAGTACACTGGACTGGTGGCCTCGCTGTACAGCTGTTTGATGACTCTGATCAGGTTTGCATTGATGCTGTACAAATTCATGGTTGTCCACAAAGCTGCATGCCACACCCTGTCAAATGCCTTCTTAAAATCGATAAATACGTGGTAAAGGTCTTGTTGATGTTGAAGGTACCGCTCACATAGTATTCTGAGGTTGAATCTCTGTTCTGTTGTGCTGCGCCCTGCTCTGAAACCTGCTTGTTACTCAGCAATGATGGTCTCTGCTTGTGGCTTCAGTCTATTCAATATTATCTGCAGCATGACCTTGCTTGGGTGGCATATGAGGCTGATTGTGCGGTAATTATGGCATTGTTGTAGATTTCCTTTCTTGGGGAGGGTGATGATGAGTGACTGTGTCCATGGTGTTGGCCATTTTCCTGTCTGCCAGATCTTGTTGCAGATTCTTAGTAGGGCGCTGATCATGGCTTCCCCTCCAGCTTGAACCAACTCAGCTGGAATGTTGTCAGCCCCTGCTGACTTCACCTTGTTCAGCGATCTGACTGCTGTTTCCACTTCTTCTCGGAGGATAGGGTGACTGTCTGTGTCTTTGCTTGTCTAGTCATTCTTAATACTTGGTTTGTTTTACCGTACAGTCTGGATGAGTGATATGACACTTGTCGTCGGTCGTTAGATGTGTTGTGAACAACAACAGCAACAACAACAACGCACACAGTACACACACAGAGGACACACATACTCACGTACGTACACACGTACACACACACACACACACACACACACACACACACACACACACACAGTACACACACACGTACGTACACACCACACACACGCGCGCGCGCGCGCGCGCGCACACACACACACACACACCTACACACACACCTACACACACACACACACACACACACACACACACACACACACACACATGATGAAAAAAAAGCAAACGCATTGCTTATTCAATGTATCATCTGGAAATGAAAATTTGACTTGACTTGACTTGACTTCACACACACACACACACACACACACACACACACACACACACACACAAACACAACACACACACACACACACACACACACTAACACACACACACACACCAGCTTGACAATAGCGGTAAAACCCAGCTGACTTCAGACTGAACATGTAGCCTACACTTGGGGGGGAAAGTCCAGGGCTGTGTTTGAAAATATAATCTCAGCTGACAGTGACCAAACATAAGGTACTACCCACTTGTGGACAAGCATTATCAAGACAAGTGGTTTGGGGTACACTGTAGCCTAGCCCGCAAACCCACCAAACCCACACAGCCTACTAACTACATCGTGGGTTGCTACAGAGGCCAGCCTGATTCAGCACGACTTTTTCCCTACTTTTTTTTTTGAGAAATCCAAATCTAGTCTGGAAAAAATTGCAAAAACCAACAACAAACACACTTCAAAATAAAGAGAAAACAACAAACACCCACAAGAACCCCCCTGCAACAAAAAGAAACGACAGGCGTAAGAATATTTCTAGTCAGCCAGTCATGTTTTGGGCCAAGCTTAAGCCCCAATCTTCAAATCATTTTATTGATGTAGGCTAAGTGCCAAAGTCCACAATATTTTGAAAGATTGTTATGACGGACAATGTAGCCCAGTAGGTAAAGACTGTTTGACTTCAGTTCCATGGTTCTATGAAGTCCTGCGTTCGAATCTCGGTGGCCAGGTCTGGTAAATTTAGGGTGGGGATTTTTTTTGGGGGGGTTACCATCTCCCACGTCAACCTGAAGCGCAGACCTGCCAGTACCTTAATTCTCTTCGTGTATAAGCACATGCAGAAGATCAAATAATTATGCACGTTAAAGATCCCGTAATTCCTGTCAGCGTTCTATGGGTTTCGGAAACGCGAATATACCTAGCATGCAACCTATTCAATGAAATGAGCTGCTCTGAAGCCGGAATGTCTTGGTTAGGGCCGTGGAGGGGGATGGGGGTAGCAGTGGTGAGCGCAAAGCTCCTGCAAAGTTACAAGCACGAGTGAAGACTACGCACAGACGCTTAAGAGAACGCGTAGTAGGGAGAACCTGTTATCACTATGCTTTAAAATGTAGTGTTGAGACTGTCTTCAGTTATGACGAACTCGAAGCATAATAACGAATTGCTCTTTCCTTTTTATTAAAGCAGAAACTTTCTGCTCAAGTCCTAGTATGGCTGTCTAAATGGCGAGGAGGTAGGCTACTTGACGAGAGCCACACACACGCAACATTCTGATACAGTGCAGCGAGAATTAAGGCCTCACGGTAATTCCCAGGTGTGCTGAGTAAGAGAAGAGTGTCCATATTTCAGGGCATTAGAGGCGGGGGAACACACAACACCACCAACAACAACAACAACAAAAACAACCAGTCATATTCTACTATGTAAAGAAGCCAGACGTCACGTGAAAACTGTACATTTAACCTTAGTCCTAAAAAGGTGAATATTACAGAATAAGAAGGTATTGTGGACTAGGGCAACACAGCATTTGTTTTTTGGTTTATTTAAAAGTCTACAACCATGCAAATGACCTGTTGCCAACAGATCAGATCCAGTAAGTAGATAGCTGGCCCATGAAGTACTAGGACACGTCTCACAGAGATCAAGAGGACATGGCAACACAGCTCTTTCCAAGACAGCTCTACTAGTCATTACAGATAGATGTTTCTTTGCGTCCATGACTAGCAGCTGTGGCCGAATGAGATAGATGTCGTTCTGTTCTGGGGTGGGTTTTTAAAAAAAGTTTCACAGTCCCTAAATTGGATAACTCCCCAGGGACTCTTAATACAATCCACAAACAAAAAAAGTCCTGCAGAGGCAGAGTAAAAGGATGAAGAAAGAGGGGAAGATAGAAACAGAGTTAGGAGGACACACATCTCAGACTAAGACAGGCCTGAGGGTGAGTGAAGGGAAGCACTGGGAGAGAGAGAGGGAGAGGCGGAGGAAGACAGAGAAAGATGGAGAGGGCTGGTTATCAGTCATCCATGGTGCACTTTGGGTCAAAAAGACTAGGGGATATGCATTGCAACGCAATATAATGCAATGTAATGAGATGCTTTTGGGGGTATGGGTTTTTTGTTCATTCCTGAGCTACAGCTCCGAGTTTCACTAATGGTGTGACTGTATTTATGACCGTTTTTGTCCACCATTAATGGAAGTAGCCATATCGGGATCTTTCTTTTTCGTCGTCGAACGTTCAGACAGCAACTACTGTTATCTGTCACATGAGCAAAAATGCGTTGCGCTGCCGTTAAGCGCCTGACAAAGCAGGCCCAGCACATCCGACTTGTCCATGGGAGAGGAGAGAATGGCTATTTTATAAGTCTTTCTGGGAATAAAAAGCAGGAGAATGGACCAAGAAGGCAGAAAATAAGACAGGAAGGAGGTGACAAGAAGAAAAGGAACAAGGCAGAAACAAAGAGAGGGATAGAAAAGAGGGAGTTCGTAGCACAGAATTTCCAGAAGGTGGAGATGCTATAATACTGACAGGCCCCCAGCATCCCCACTGGGGAAAAATGTGATATACAAACGAAATATCAGATTGACTAAACATAACCAACGATTGCGCCAAAATATGATAAAATCACTGTTGTTTGTTTAGTTTTGTTTCTTTTTTTTAAATCTCGGAGACACTAACTGCAGAGAACTGCCCATTTCTGGCATTGACATTTCTACTTAGATCGTTTGAAGTCCAGGAGGTCTACTCAACATTTATTTCTTTGAATGAACATCACTCACCTGATATCTCTCCAGATCTTGTATAGGAGTGGTATAACATCTCAGTGGAAGTTTGGATGTCTGCCTTCAGTGCTTCAGGTGGTATACCGTCTGGGCCTGCTGCTTTGCCTGATTTGAGTGACTTGATGGCTTTGGTGATCTCATTCTTGGTAGGGGGGCCGGTGTTGATGCCAAGGATTTCAGTAGGTGGGGGGATGTCAGGCTGCATGGGTGGTGCAGGTCTGTTGAGCGTTTCTTTGAAGTCCTCTACCCATCTTGCTCTCTGGTCCTCCTCACCTGGAATGGTATTGCCATTCTTATCTTTGACAGGGTAGCTAGGTTTGTTGTTTTTTCCTGAGAGAGTTCTCGTGATCTCGTACAGTCTCTTCATATTTCTTTGGCCTGCTGCAGTCTCTGCTTCCTGAGTCAGTTCCACACTGAATTTTCTCTTGTCTCTTCTTGCATTTCTCTTTACTGCCCGGTTTCTGTCCCAGTAGCATGCTTGCAGTTCCTGTTTCTTTTCTTGATCTTGTGTTCGGTTGATTTGATCTTTCAGCTGTTTTCTCTCGGTGATCAGTGCCCATGTTTCTGTTGTCAGCCAATCCTTGTATTTTCTTGTTTTCTTTCCCAGTACTGTTTGGCATGTTGTCTTCCAGGTCTCACGCAGACTCTGCAATTGCTCTTCGACTGTTTCCTCTGGCAGCTGGGAAAGCACACTGAAGTTGTTCCTCAGTTCGAGCCTGAATTCTATTTTTTCTCTTTCCTTCAGGTTTTGCACATTGAACTTGTGTGATGGTCTTCCTGCCCGGTCGATGTAGGCTTTGAGCTTGGTCTTGAGGATGGCAACAACAAGATGATGGTCTGATGCTGCATCTGCTCCATGCTTCACCCTGACATCATGCAGGCTCCTTCTCCACTTTCGCCCGATGGTGATGTGGTCAATCTGGTTTTCTGTCTTGCCATCTGGGGAAGTCCATGTGGTCTTGTGGACTTTCTTGTGAGGAAAGATGGTGCCTCCAATGACCAGGTCGTTGAACATGTAAAATTCTGTTAAAAGCTCTCCATTTTCATTTTGTTATCCAGTGCCATGTCTGCCCATGATCAGTTCTCTGTTTGTGTTGTCTGTCCCCACTTTGGCATTCATGTCTCCCATTAGTATTTTTAGGTCCCTCTTTGGTGCTTTGTCCATGATGGTCTGGACTTGTTCGAAGAAGTTTTCTTTATCTTCTAACTCTGCTGTATTTGTTGGAGCGTAGCACTGAAGGATGGTAACCTTTCTGCCTTTTGAGTTGAAACGTGCTGTGAGGATCCGAGATGACACTGGTTCCCAGGACAGCAGTGCTTGCGTTGCTTCGGGTCTCATCAGCAGCGCTACTCCATGTGTGTGGGGCTGGCCTTCTTCCTGTCCAGAGTAGATGATAGTGTCTCCACTCGCAAGTTTTGTCTGCCCGGTTCCATTCCATCTGGTCTCGCACAGGCCAAGGATCTTTAGGTTGTACCTGTGCATTTCTCTACTCACCTGTGCTATTTTACCGGTTTCGTACAGGGTTCTGATGTTCCAGGTCCCTATCCTGGTTGTTGACTTGGTTGTTAAAAGAGTTGTCGGCGCACTTTTCACCAGCACACGTCATAGGCTCTACCAGAGAGGACTCTTCCCCAACCATGTCGCTCGTAAGAGGTACTGTTGCAGCTTCAGTAACAGAGTGGTTTTTAAGTGAATGGGTCGTTAGCCCAATGCACAACCCCCAACCTGGAGGACCAGGGTGCATCGTTTAGTCTGGCTCCTCCTCCCCAGACCTGTTGAGCATGGTTGAACCTGCCAGAGGCCGAAGCCCCCGCCCACATAGCTCTGGGGGTCATTGAAGCATGCAAGCCATCCCACCACCACAAGGTGATACACCATTGGGACAGCCACTGCTGCTAACAGCAGTCAATCAATCCTTGCCTGAAAACGTTGATAAACACTACAATTTGGGACACCTTGATTGAGCCAAACATACCCAGAGAGAGAGAGAGAGAGATGTTTTTCCTTGATGAACAAAAAAAATAAACCTTCTGATTCCCAACCTTGCCCTTTCTTCCCAGCTTGACTAGAAAATCAGACTAGCTGTTGAAGTCCTTTGGATGAGGCCATAAATCCATAACCCCCTTGTACTTGTAAATGACATCCTGGTGCAAAATGCAAATGCCGACAACTAGAATGGCAATGGCGAAAAACAAAAACTGAAATAAACAAACAGCTTCTTGGTAAACAAATCAACAAAGTCAAAACCTTAATCCATTCAGCAAAAACAAAGTACTACTCTTCTCAAGATCTTGATGCCACAACTATGAAGTCTCTCTTTTCCCTCACATCCACTCTTCTTGGATCTGCGAAGGCTAGCCCTCTGCCTTCTATCTACAACCACTCTGAACTTCCTTCTATTTTTTTCTGCATTCTTTTCTGACAAAATCCCCTTTTCCAGCTTGCAATTTCTGATCCTCAATTTTCTGGCACTCCTCTCCTGTTCTTTCATCCAGCAAGCGAGAAAGAAATCGAGACAATTCTGAAAGGAATGACTATAAAATCATGCAATCTCGACCCCATACCTGCTTCTCTTTTTGCACAGTGCCTACCACAGCTTATACCCACTATCACGAAAATAGTTAACTCAGCCTTGTTTCTGGAAATACTCCTTCAGCTCTCAAAAATGCTTTAGTCACATCATACTCAAAAAGCAGGGACCTTGACCCAAACCCATCTGAAGAACTACAGACCTGTTTCCAACCTACCTTTTATCTCTAAAGTCCTTGAAAAAGTTGTTCTGAAACAGCTCAACAACCACCTTCTCTCCAACAGTCTTCTTCCTGCGTTTCAATCTGCCTATCGTGCTAACCACAGCACCGAAACCAACCAAGTCCACACCTTAAACACGCTTCTACTTGCTTCTGACTCGGGGAAAATCTCCCTTCTCTACTGGACTTGTCTGCAGCCTTCGACACTATTGACCACTCTATTCTTCTCTCCCGTCTTCAAGATACATTTGGTGTTTCTGGTACAGCCCTCACCTGGTTTAGCTCATACCTGACTGACCGATTCCAGACAGTCACAGTAAACAAGATTCAGTCAGTACCTGCCAGACTGGATTGTGGAGCCCCGCAGGGATCAGTTCTGGGCCCTGTTCTTTTCACTCTGTACACTGCTCCACTGTCACATATTATTAACCATCATCAGATCAACTATCACTTTTATGCAGATGACTCTCAGATTCTAAGCAGAAAAACTCCTGAAAATCTGCCTTCTCTCTTGACAAATATAGCCTACTGCTTTCAAGATATCCAAAATTGGATAGTAGAGAACAAGCTACAACTAAACACTGATAAAACTGAACCCATGCTTGTAGGGACCAAACACAAACTCTCTTCCATTACAACAGCTTCAATAGAATTCGGCAATGCATCAGTCCCTTTATCCACTGCTGTGAAGTATCTAGGGGTCATTATCGACAACACACTCTCTATGCCCCCGTGGGACTCCCGGGGTATGCTTGCAAAGCAAGCATCACAAGAATAGGATCTCTGCCCTCCAACCAGGCATGTCGTAAAAGGCGACTAAGGTGGAACCCTTCCCCCAGGTAGGGGGTTAGACACAGGGCTAACAACCCTGTTCTGTAAAAAAACCAATTGTTACAGAAACAGCAACAAAAGAAATGAACAATACTGGTGTGACGGGCTTCCAAGTCATGGGAAGATGCTCGTATGAATGTCAGTTTTGAAAGCCGAAAGGAAGCCCTGACAGGAAGATGAAGTCTTAAGCGCCAAAAATAAGACCAGGATAGATTCTGGAATGTGAGAACCATGTTCGAAACAGGAAAACTAGCGCAAGTTACAGCAGAGATGAACCTACAATTTGCAAAATTCCGGAATCATGAAAGCCGATGGACAGGAAATCGGGCAAAAAACAGAGCCAGCACAGGAGAGACAGTGCTGTACAGTGGTAGAGATGACGGCCAACCCCCATGGGGGAGTAGCAATAAATCATGAAGAAAGGAATGGAGAAGTCCTGATGGAATGGAAACCTATCAACAGCAGGATGATGAGGATAAGAATGAAAGGTAACATGCTAAACCACAATCATACAATGCATCCCACCAACCAAGTGGAGAAGAAAGCAAAGATACTTTTATGAGCAATTACAGCTGAAATGGAAACCACAAACCCAAATCATGACATGAGGATAGTGATGGGGGTGACCTAAATGCAAAAGTCGAAAAGACAACACAAATCAAGAAAGAGCCATGGAAAAGAAGGATGTGGCAGCATAAATGACAACGGAGAAAGATTGGTGGAATTCTGCATGACAAACAACCTGGCCATTGGAGGGACATTATTTGCACACCCTGAGATCCACAAGCTTACCTGGTGTTCCCCCAATGGAAGAGACAAAAACCAATCAACCACCTGATGATCAATGGGGCATGGGGGAGATCGCTCCTAGATGTAAAAGTAAGGAGAGGAGCCCATGTTGGCAGTGATCACCACCTTGTTACTGCAACCCTAAAAGTGAAGCTGAGAAAAAATGGATCTGGGGAAACCAAGACAACAACATTTTGATGTGGAAAAACTGCGCAACACCAAAGTAAAGAGTGCTTATCACTCCAGCCCCAAAAACAAGTTCCAAGCACTGGTGGATACTGAAAACTACACACCTCCTGACACGGGTAATAAAACACCATGTGGAAACAAGTTTAGGACAGCCTACACACAAGCCAGCGAAACGTGCTTAGGACAGAGACAGAGAAGAAAAAAGGTGGATTACAGCAGACACCTGGCAAGCCATTGAGAACAGGAGAAACTGAAGAAGAAAAACTTAGAGACAAAGTCAGAACGGATAAGAGAGAGGTAAAACAACAGTACAGAGAAGCAAACCAAACGTGAAGAGAATGACAAGAACAGACAAGCGTACCTACATGGTGATATTTCAAGACAAGCAGAGGAGGCCACCGCAAAGGGAGAACAAGGCCCGGTGTATAAAATCACTAAGACTGTCAGTGGCAAGTACCGGAGCAACACCGAAACACCAAACCTAGATAAACAAGGCCAAATACTTACCACAAAAGCAAACAAAAATGCAAGATGGGCAGAACATTTCAGCGAAGTTCTCAACAGACCACCACCAACTGAAGAGGCAGACGTACAAGATCCTGATGCTGATCTCAATGTGAACAGCTCACCACCAAAGAAGGAAGAGATTATAGCAGCAATCAGCTCTCTCAAGAATGGAAAAGCCCCTGGCCAGGACAACCTCAACGCAGAACTTTTCAAGGCAGATCCAGAATTTGCATCTAAAGTTCTACAGCCACTCTTTGCAGCTATATGGGAAGAGAAACAGCTACCAGCAGATTGGACAGAAGGAGTCATACTGGAGAGGAATCACTCTGCTATCTGTTCCCAGCAAGATTCTGGCAAAGATCATCATCGGACGGATCTCAGAGGCAGTGGACCAACAACTCAGAAAGGAACAGGCAGGTTTTAGACCAGGAAGAAGATGCATAGACCAGATCTTCACCCTGCGCAACATCATCGAACAGTGCACAGAATGGCAGAGACAGCTGTATATCAACTTCGTAATTTTTAAAAAGCCTTTGACAGCATTCATCGAGAAAGTGTATGGCGCAAAACCCGAGCATATGGGAATCCACAGGAGATTATCCAAGTCATTAAGACTTCTTACAACAACTTCACGTGCAGAGTAGGAAACAGCAAAACCAGTTTCAGTGTACAAACCGGCGTCAGACAAGGCTGCCCCATGTCAGCACTACTCTTCAACCTGACAATTGATTGGGTGATGAACAAACAACAGCTGACCATTCACGGGCATCAAAATGGACCCCCTTCTCAACGCTTGAAACCTAGAATTTGCCGATGATCTGGCACTGCTCTCACATACCCACCATCACATTCAAGAGAAGACAACCCGTCCAGCACTTTTCGCACAGCAAGTAGGCCTGAAAATCAGTCAGAAGAAGACAAGGTGATGACACTGAACGTCCAGAACCCCCACCGGGCACAGTGAATGGAGAAGTTTTACCAACAACTGAAAGTTCACTACCTCGGAGCACTGTTAGGCATGACGGCGAGCAGGCAGCGACATCAAAAACCGGATTAGCAAAGCAAGAAATGCTTATAGAAATCTGAACAATGTGTGGAAATCGTCCCAGTACAGCACCAGAACCAAACTAAGACTATACCAGAGCTGTGTACTTTCCACCCTTTTGTACGGCTCGGAGTGCTGGAGGATGACTGAGAGTGACCTCGACAAACTATCCACATTCCACACGAAGAATCTCAGAAGAATCTTGCGCATCTTCTGGCCTGAGACCATATCCAACCAAGAACTTTTTGCCCGTTGCAACCAAGAAAGCATGGACAACATCATCATGCATAGGCGATGGGGATGGATAGGGCATATCTGCCGTCGGGAACAGGGAAACATCGCCCGAACAGCCCTCCACTGGACACCAGAGGGAAAACGCAAACGAGGACGACCCAAGAACACTTGGCGTCGGACTGTTGAAGCAGAGCTGAAGACCTTCCAACATACCTGGGGAACCATTCAGAAGCTGGCCCAGGACAGACAGCAGTGGAGAACTTTTGTTGCTGCCCTACATGTCAATAAGGCACAAAGGCATTGATGATGATGATGACTCTCTATGCAAAAATTCATCACCCAGACCTGCCAGTCATGCTACTATCAATTACAGCATAATAGTGCAATTCGAAAGTACCTGTCCACAGACACAACATCCAAACTGGTGGCATCTCTCATTCTTTCATGTCTGGACAATTGCAATTCTCTTTTGGCTTGTCTGCCAGCATCATCTATCTACTTCCTTCAACGTATTCAAAACTCTGCAGCTGGACTAGTCCTCAGAAAGAAAAAATCTGAGCGCATTACTCCTCTCTTGCGATCTCTCCACTGGCTGCCTGTGCCACAAAGAATAAACTATAAGATCTGTACCCTCTGTTACAAATGTCTCCACAAAACAGCACCCTCCTACCTCTGTGAATGTCTTCACCTGTACACTCCTTCTCGTTCCCTTCGCTCTGCTGCAGATTCCTTGTGTTTTCAATACCTAGATTCATCCAGTCCACTGTGGGCCGTCGCTCTTTCTCTGTTTCTGGTCCATCGATTTGGAATGGCCTCCCTATCTCTCTTTGCCAAAGGCCTTCTTGTGACACTTTTAAATCCAGCCTCAAGACATATTTGTTTCAAACCTAAGATTTTCCTCTCCTGTTTCATTTCATAGCTCTCCCTGCTTTTCAACAGCCAAAAGACTCCATCACCCTGCCAGGGTGTGTGGCCTGTGTGTGTGTGTGTGTGTGTGTGTGTGTGCATTTGGACTTGTTGGAACTGTTACTTGCTGTTGGTTGTATGCCTTACCTTAACCTTAACCTTAATTCTCTCTGTGCCAGGAGGCACACAAGGCTTGAACATCATTTCTCCACTGGTTCCGGTCTGCAGCTGTGCCTCATGCGCTGTTTCACTCTACCTCTACAATTCGTCGCCATGTTGTTTTTGGGCGTCCCCTTTTCCTTCTCCCTTCAGGTGTCCATCCGAGGGCAACAGCACAGTTACTCCTGTCCTTTCTTAGGACATGTCCGATCCAGTTCCATCTCCGTCTTCTAATCTCCTGGCTGATTTTTTCTGCTCCTGCTATTTCCAAGACTGTTGGCAATGTGTTCTTGCCATCGGATCTTGAAGATCCTCCTCAGACATTTGGTTTGGAAAATGTCTAGTTTCTCTTCTTCTCCTTTCGTTAATTTCCAGGTCTCACATCCGTAGAGAAGAACTGACAAAACAAGGCTCTTGAAAAGGGATGCTTTGGTTTTTCTGCCGATGTCTCCCATTTGCCAGATGTTGGATAATCGTTTCATCTGCACACTGGCCAGTGCTACTCTCTTCTTGACATCTGCTGTTCCTCCTCAGTCTTTGGTGACGTTTGCTCCGAGATAGGTGAAGTTCTCCACCTCTTCAACTTCCTGATCTCCAACCTTCAGACCGTTGATGTTCCTGCTGTTTACTTTCATGGCTTTGCACTTCTGTCCA
>CM054142.1:32659976-32678052 GCA_028751875.1 Rapana venosa | reverse complement strand
AAAGGGGGGGGAAGTAAGTGTGTTGGGGGAGGGAGGGGGGGGTGTGTTTGGGGGAGTGAAGGGTCCGAGAGGAGGAGGGGGAGGGGGGGTAGGGTGGGGGTGGGGAATACCTGTTTGTGTGAAAATGGTACAGACTTACGCTGGTGAAGACAGACAAGCTTTCTAGGACTGGGTTACTGACCTATGCTATGGGTGAATGTCTTCACAAAGGCTTGGTCTATGGTAACCTACGTGTGTCAAACTTAAGAGAAAAAGAAAAGACCATAATAATTTGTTGTGTGTTTGAGTCCTATTTATCTGAGTCTTATGAATCTCATATGTGTGTATCTGTGTGTGTGTGTGTGTGTGTGTGTGTGTGTGTGCGTGCGCGCGCACGCGCGCGAGCACAAAACATCAATAAACTGACTTGCAGTGGAATGATGTTGGTTGGAACGTTTTCCCAAACACTGCGTCAAGTTAATCAATTAAGCCATCTTTTGCATGTTCTGTCCTCTAGTGTTTGGAATTCCCAAAGGGTGTAAAGCAATTCTTAATCAGGTGGACACGCATTTCAAGTGAAAGCAGATGTGCATACACATACAAACATGTACACGCACAGACACATGCCCGCAGAGAAATCTCGTGAATTTAAGTGGTATAAAATATAAAATAAAATAGATAAATATAAAATTAAAATAAAAATCCCCCCCCCCCCCACACACACACACCGCGCACCCACGCCCATGTCCACGCACTTGGAAAGGACAGGGCTAGGCCTAGCCTATCTGGATCAGACCAGACCTAGGCTAATCCACCTCCAGTTGTACAGAAAAGATATCTTATCACTGCTGATGATAGTACTGGGGAACAGTGAAAGTCAAAAGCAGATGACACCCTGGATTGATCCATTCCACACACACACACTCTCTCTCTGTCTGTCTGTCTCTCACTCTTGTACGTGTGTGTACGTGTGTGTGTGTGTGCGCGCGCGCGAACGTGCATGCATAAATTAGCCATGCTTCTGGATACTTGCTTTCAAATATGCATCCTAATTCATTTCTTGTCCATTATTCCAGCTGACCACCACTTAGGCTATGTTAAGGTTAGGCTTAGTGCACAAACTGAAACTCATGGCCTACACACACACACACACACACACATGCATGGCCACAGTCTCTTTCTAATACCCCTTCCCCCCTCTCATCTTTAATCACCTCTCCCCTTCTCCACTTCCCCTCCCCCTGGCACGCAGGCATACACACACACACACACACACACCAGTATAAATCTACCAAATATCTAGATCCTTGTCATCATTTTATTTACCCTAACCTTTTTTTTTGGTGATAACCATATGGCATTACCGAATCTGTCATGCTTTTTTCTTCACAGACAAAGGCTTGTGAAACCTATCTCTGAAAGGAGCCATACCAGATTTTACACTGTGGGTCTCTGGAACAATGACTGCCGGATCAACTTGTGACAGACAAGCCAGGCAATAGCGATATTGGTCTGATGCTCAAGTACATTCGATAGGCTAGGCTAGATACAAGTTTTTACTAGGAGAGTCAAAGAGAGAGAAAACAAAATCTTTTATTTCAAGGATAATGAAAGAGGCTCATGTGCTAACATTGTGTGATATGAAAAAAAAATTAAACCCAATCCAAACCCAAAACAACCAAACCACACACACACACACACCCCACACACACTTTTTCCGTCTAAAATCACTAAATGTGAATAGACGTTAAACTGAAGATCACACACACACACATGTTGAGAGAGAGAGAGAAAAAAAACAAAACATACACAGAGTAAGAAATAAGGACAAGAAGAAGAAGAAGAAGAAGAAGAAGAAGAAGAAGAACAACAACAACAACAACAACACAAATACTACTAATAATATTAAAATATTTTTTAAAAACCAGAGCTGTGTTGTGTCTACGCTCCTGTACGGTTCTGAGTGCTGGAGGATGACGGAAGGGGATCTTACCAAACTTCGATCCTTCCACACCATATGCCTGCGAAGAATTCTCCAGATCTTTTGGCCAGAGAAGATCTCCAATGAAGACCTACTATGGAGATGCAGGCAAGAAGACATGGGAACCATCATCACCAGACGACGGTGGAAGTGGATTGGGCACATCCTCCGAAGAGACCCACAGTCAATCACAAGAACAACATTGCACTGGACCCCAGAAGGAAGGAGAAAGAAAGGAAGACCAAAAGCAACGTGGAGAAGAACTGTAGAAAGTGAGATGAAGGCCATGCAGCACTCTTGGGGATCAGTGACTAGGTTGGCCCAGAATAGGCAGGAGTGGAAGCGCTTTGTTGCTGTCCTACACACCGCTGGGTGTAATGGCTAATGATGATGATGATGAACAACACTGAAGCCCCCCCCCCCCCCCCCCTAACAAATTAACCAAAAAGCAAACTCCCCCAAATAATAACATAACTACCCCCAAACCCAATAAATCGCAATATTCCATTGGCCCATACATGAAGGGAGTTGCTGAACTGCTTATTATTTTGGTGTGTGTGTGTGTGTGTGTGTGTGTGTGTGTGTGGTGGGGGGGGGGGGGAGGGAGCAATAGTAACTACAAAATGTTACTGTATGACAAAAAGTCAGCTTGACCTAGGATATGACTTAAGATAAAAATATCTCTCTTATTCTGAAAGCTTTACACAAGTATAAAGTGAGGAGGCTGCGTATGAAAGTGAAACATGAAAGGACCAACAGTAACGACAACGACGACGACGACGACGACGACGACAACAAAGTCCAGGAGATGGGGAACAACAAGGAAAAGACAGAAGACTACCAAACAAAGAGAGAGAGAGAGAGAGAGAGAGAGAGAGAGAGTATAATGCATGCTCAGTTCAAGTCCATCACAATAGCAATAGGAAATCAAAGATTCCCACTTCAGTGCTCCTTAGCATACCTTAACACAAATATAAAGCAAGGCTGCGCACAATCTCAGGTTGACTAGATGCCATGAGTAAACAGAATCTAAATAAATTAGGCTGTCAACTATACTTTACCAGAATGTAATTCTGTTTAACATCTTCTAATGCTGGACAGCACAGCACAAAATGAACTTCATCTTCCACTGTCGGCTTACATCAAGAGAGAGAGAGAGAGAGGGGGGGGGGGTTCCATGCTTACAGTTATCAGTACAGACATCATTATTAGAGTGGAAAAGTTTTTGCAAACTGTCCTCTGCTCATAGGTGTGTCTTGAATACTAGATTTTTGACAAGCTAAGAGCACCATAGCCAAACCAAGCAGTAGGTCAGTAGGCCTAGGGCCTAGTTTCTAAGATGAAAAAAAAAAGGCCTAGGCCCTAGGCCTACAAGGAGCATAACATGGTCAGGTCCAAATCCCCAAAACTGGCCCAGGCTTGTGAGGTAAGGGTTGGGGGAGAGGGAGAAATAGACAAAGAGTCTACTAGCCTAATATAGGCATGGAGTGATGAACTTTGTCTGTAGGGGCCTTTGTTGTCCAACCCCCCATCCTGATATCAAGTCTATTTCTTATGATCTCACCTTTGCCCTATACACACATTGGGCTTACTTGTGTGTGTTTGTGTGTGTGTGAGAGAGAGAGAGAGAGAGAGAGAGAGAGTGTGTGTGTGTGTTCCTATGTGTGTGTAAAATCGAAATTCTGTGTGGTGTTGAGTCATCCATGGCCCTCCATGGTTAGTGGAGGCAACTAGGCCTATGGGATAGCCTATGTAGATTGAGCATCAGGCTCTCTGATAGGCTAGGCTACATTTGAACCACACCATACAAGCTGTCCAGTTTGGATTTAAAAATAAAATCCTATCAATGCAAATCAGAAATGGAGCGTCCAAGATAGTAACATGATGCCTTTGCCAAAAAAAAATAAATAAATAAATAAAATAAAGAAAATTCACAGAGTTGTGCCTTTGTGACAGTCCTTGATCATGGAAAATGTAACAATGGTTATTGTGGAGGAGACTCCCCCCCCCCCCCCCCCCCCACAACAACTAAACACCCTTAATGAGAAGTGATTCCATTATTCACCTTTTAGGATTTACTTGTGTTGGAGGAATCTGTCGATACAATATATGTATGTTTGTATGTATGTTTGTCCGTCGTGTCCGACGATGACCTCCAAAACAGCAGAGGAGGCATGTATAGGCCTATATTATAGTGTTAACTTTTATAGGCCTCTGTGGTGTAGTAGTGGGTTGGGGGCGGGAAGGAGTGAAACTGTTGCTGGGTTCATCACGCAAAACTGTACCTCTGTGGTCACAAACCCTAGGCCTACCACAGCCGACAGTTGTAAAAATCTATTTTAAGCTCCCCCCCCCCCCCCCCCCCCACCCTCCCCCCCTCACCTTGACAATGACCATGGCAATGCAGCGCATCAAAATCAAACGCTACTAGGCCTAGGCTAGTCCTAGAAGGCTAGAAGGCTATTGGCTCAAGCTTGCCTAGGCCTACACCTATGGCCAGCCAGCATGATGGACAGGGGAAATAGGGGTGGTGGGGGTATTGGGAAAACACAGCACAGGCGCCTGATAAAATAATTCCTCTCTTGCCTTTATAGAACAGGGAGGGAGGGGGGGGGGGGAACCCTTTCTTCCCCCCCCCCCCTGTTGGTCGGGTTTTTACCTCAGGATCTTGTAGAAGGGGTTTAGTGCCAGTGTGAACTACAGCAAATTGACTAAACCTTGTTTTG
Organism: Rapana venosa; assembly: GCA_028751875.1. Classification (NCBI taxonomy): domain Eukaryota; kingdom Metazoa; phylum Mollusca; class Gastropoda; order Neogastropoda; family Muricidae; genus Rapana; species Rapana venosa. The sequence goes on along the minus strand of CM054142.1, from coordinate 32,673,366 downwards.
TGATATATATATATATATACACATTAGGTTTTTCAACGGATTTTGAAAATTTAATATGTCTTTGTTTGAAATCCGTTGGAGGCCAAGTTGGGAATGCTGGGCAACTCTTGATATACAACATTATTTATCCCTACCCTAAGCAGTTTTCTGGCATCGCTTCGGTGTTCTAAATTTAGCTCACGGGAATCTGAGAAGACCGACCCACTAGCGCGCAGGGGAAGCGGCTTCTATAAACAGTGTGCCAGCTGCATACCAGGCTAGGCTACCGCCTTATTTCACCCCTGTGAAATGGAATAGGCTAGCTCACAGCCCAGGGGAACCCCGTGTAGATTTGTGCACAGGCTTTACCATGAGTAAAATGTACAATTGATACTCTTCCTCATATTTCATCTATCCTCACTTATTTTTTTTAAAATGCACGCCATTTCAACAAACATTCATGGCAGATTAGCTATGTGAATGGATGTGCCTTGAAGAATTGTCAAGCTTCACCAGAAAGAGCAATTGTCTTTGTCCCAGAAAGTTTTGTGTAACTAACAATTAATTTTTAGGATGCCAGCCTGAAACGATGGGTTGTGTGTGTGTATGTGTGTGTGTGTGTGTGTGTATGTGGTTGTGTGTGTATATATATATATATATATATATATATATATATAATATATATATATTATATATATATATGTGTGTGTGTGTGTGTGTGTATATATACATACCTGTGTGTGTGTGTGTGTGTATGTGTACATACCTGTGTGTGTGGTGTGTGTGTGTGTGTGTGTGTGTGTGTGTGTGTGTGTGTGTGTGTGTGTGTGTGTGTGTGTGTATGTGTACATACCTGTGTGTGTGTGTGTGTGTGTGTGTGTGTTGTGTGTGTTGTGTGTGTGTGTGTGTGTGTGTGTGTGTGTGCAAGTTATTTCCGTGTGTATGTGTGTGTGTGTGCGTGTGTGTGTGTGTGTGTGTGTGTGTGTGTGAGAGAGAGAGAGAGAGAGAGAGAGAGAGAGAGACAGACAGACAGACAGACAGACAGACAGAGAGGTACTTGTGTCAGTTGGTTGGGAAATGAAATTATGGGTTAAATAGTGTGATTTTGAGGTCAATGTTTATCCACTTATTTTATCGCTGGAGTTCCCAAGCTGCTCTGCGGAAAGAAACATGGCCAGAATGTCAGGGCCCTCAGGTTCCTTGTTGAGGAATTGCTCAAGCCTCTCTTGTAATCCAGTTCAAACATCCACACAATGGCAGATCTGACGACAGTCTTGTCCAAAATGTCTAATGGCAGCAAGGCAACAAAGTTGTGGGTACATACAAGGCCTCATCCAAGCTCTGTTTATCACCATGGCATTCCTCAGGGCAGAGAGAGAGAGAGAGAGAGAGAGAGAGAGAGAGAGAGAGAGAGAGCGAGAGAGAGAGAGAGAGAGAGAGAGAGAGAGAGAGAGAGAGACAGACAGACAGACAGACAGACAGACAGACAGACAGAGAGGGGGGGGGGGGGGACTGGCCACTTCATTTGTTTGCAATTGAGAAAATGATGCCATACTTTTTTGCTGTTGGTCACTTTAACTATGCACGCTACAGGTTTTACTATCTGCGTTACATGCTACATCTGCATCCTGATCTGGCCAAAAAGTTCATTGCTGGAGAACACGTCATGTACCATGAAGCAGGAATCTGGAATGACATAATTATGGTCTGACCTCTTCATGGAGACAATTCATGCCCTATGGGAATGGACCATCTGGGATCATTGGATCCACACTGAAGGAGTCAACACTGGCTATTTGGGCAAACTCTTACAGTACAATGACGCCAATCCTGCACAATCTTCAGGAGATGAAGGGGGGGGGGGGGGGGGGGGGGGGGGGGGGGGGGGGGGGGGGGGGGGAGAATGCCAGACAATAGTTGAGTCACACAAAGAAGAACGCAATACTCGCCTGAAAGAAGATGCTGCAGACAGAGAGAAGACAAGAGAGGCCCTGTCAACATGTGTTGATGTGTTTGACATCAGCAAACACCCAGAAAATGGCATCTTCAGTATCTACTTCGGCAATGTTATAGACAGATGAGCCCTCCCTGACTGTTAATGAAACTGTTGAAATTGGATAACAGGATTGTGAAGATTTTGAAAGTCACTGGCCCACTGGTTTCCACATGAACTGAAAAAGATGCACCAGAACAATGGCTTCTGTAACAAACAAAGCCCCCAACGACCAGGCTGGAAATTCCTACATGGACGCCGAGTTCAATTTTGCCTGTGTTCTTGGAATCATGGCCTTAACAAGAGACACTATCTTGCTGGAAACTCTCTTTTCTCACGAGTTAGCACCTCATCCCACATCCCTTTTTGATGTCAATGGCATTATACACACAACAACCAAGTCTGCATTGAAGAACAAGCTGCTGGTTGCACATGGAACACAGGGTCTGGATCCTGCAGATGTTGTCATCCTGGATGCCTGTGTTGTACTGTGCACTGTGGCATGGCATGGCAAGCCTACAAAAGTGTCTGATTTTGTAAATGCAACTGTTGCTACCATTCCTGGTTATGCTGAAACTGCTACACAACCAGGTCACTACCACGAAATGAGTACCAAGTCATGTTGTCATGCTGGGCGACAGAAAGGATTCAGCCAGCCATACACCCTCAGTGACAGCACACCTTTCCAAAGCAAACATTGGTCTTGAACGTGTCAGCCAACAAGCAGCAACTAATGAAAATGATTGCAGATAAACCGAGTGTCATTGAACCACTGAAGGGAAATCAGATAAACATGGCTGGGCCAGATCTGCAGCCAGTGTGCACGGTGTTGGTCCACTACAGACAGCTGTCCACCATGAGGAGGCTGATGTGTTGATGGCACAGCATGTGCTTCAAGAAGCAAGAGATGGACACAAATTCATCAGAGCGATTTCTGGTGACAATGATGTCTTGTGATTTTGGCCCACCATTTACATTGCAGAACTACCTGGTTACCTGAAGACCTTCTTCTGACCATGGAGAATCATCAAAAAAACAACAACTCATATGTATCTCAAAACAAGGACATCCCAATTTCGCATGGACTAGTTCTCTCACCAGCCACCATGGTGCTGTGGTTCTCACGTTAGATTCCTAGCTAGAAAGTCATGGGTTCAAATTCCATACCAGTTAAAGATCGGAATTTAAAAAAAAAATTACTCTGGCTGGCTCCTACCCAGAGTAAGTTTGGTATAAATGATGGATTTATTGGGAAACTGGGGGAGGAGGGGGGGCGCGGGTTAAAAACCTAGTCAAATGTCATCTGCTTACCAAATGTGATCTTAAGGGTGTAACTAAAATTACTTGACCAACACCCACAATGGGTGTCAGTCTGGCTCCATGACTAAGCTATTATTGTCATCAGTTAGGAGGTTATTGTCATCAGTTATAGCTCAGAATAGGCTCCCATGAACATCACCAAGATGACCCAGCAACAGTGAAGAGCCCCTCTGGCTGATAGCCCCAGAGTGGTCTAACATTGATCAGCTTCCTATAGTGCACAGCCCCTTTGGCTGATAGCTCCAGAGTGGTCTAACATTGATCAGCTTCCTATAGACTGTTGACCCAGAGGATGGACTTAACAAACTTTGGCATGGCTGGGACAGAGTGAGATGAGTGGTATGGGAGCAGCAAGAATCTGCTTTGCCCATATTTGTTTTTCACAGTGATCTTAAAAGATCTCACACACACAACTACTAATGATTTGAAATGCTATGATTGGCATGCTTGACTTTTTTTTTTCAGATTAGGTTTTTCTTACACATGCTACTGAAACTTCAGGCCGCCCTATTCCAGAACCAGCAGTTGGAATTTGCAGTGGTGTTCTATCTGTTATCCACACACCCATTGTGAAGCTAGTGGTGTTTATGTCTTAACTTTGTCTCAAAGTGGGTTACCAGAGAGGTGTATAATATCAAGAGAAGTTTATCTGATTAACTTTTTCAGCCAAATTGACTGCACCAGGGGATTTCTTCTCTGTTACAAGAGATCAAAACTGAGAGGTCCACAGGAGGTCAAACAAAGTTAACTGTTTGAGTCAGTTTCATAGAACCACAGATGATTCCAGCCCCACAGAACCTTTCTAATCTACCCCCTCCCAATGTCAAGGTAAACCAAAGGGAAAAATTAAATCCAAAGCCTTAAGGTGGCTGGACATAACTGGTTTAATGATTGCCCAGCTTTGTTTCATCTTGGTACACAGATTAGGGTGGAGGATGAGCTCTTCTCTGGTTACTCATGTTTACCAGTCAAATGGCCAGCATATAATGACCAAAATATATACAACCAGATTCACACAACTTGGACACATGAATAAGTCAAATGGGGGGGGGGGGGGGGGGGGGGGGGGGGGGGGGGGGGGGGGGGGGTGAAGGTGAGAGAATCATAAAGGAGAAAGACTGCTGAGTTATTTCCAACTGTCTTTTACCCATTTCCAATTAAGATTCTCCTTTTTTGTGTTTTGTTTTGCTTAAATAGAAATGGTACTGATTTATGAAAGCCTGCCTCTCTCTCTCTCTCTCTCTCTCTCTCTCTTCTGATATGTTAAGGAAGTAAGGTGGCAGGATGGTTAAGACGTTTGCCTGCCAACAAGTAAACCGTGAGGTTCTGAGTTCGATTCCCAGCCTCGAACCTTTCTTCCCAGTTTGACAAAAAAATCGAACTGAATGTCAAAGTCCTTCAGATGAGACTATAAACCGAGGCCCCGTGTGCGAACGCATGCAGAACATCTTGCGAACACGTTAAATCCTGTTCCGCTTTTCGAAAGAGTAGGCCATTGTGTGCCGGTGGGAACAGATGGATCGGTGGTCTAGAGGTAACGCGCCTGTCTAGAAAGCGAAAAGTCCGGGTCGGAAGTGTGCGGTGGTTCGTATCCCGTCTGGGCCCGAAACTTTTCCGCCATCCATTAGACCATGAGTGGTGGTCTGGGCGCTAGTCTTTCGGATGAGACGATAAACCGAGGTCCCGTGTGTTATACAAAATTATGCAGCGCACGTAAAAGAACCCTCGGCAACAAGAGAGTTGTCCCTGGCAAAATTCTTAGAAAAAAGCCACTGTTTAGGGAAAAAAATACAGTTGCAGACCCCCCCCCCCCCCCCCCAAAAAAAAAAAAAAAAAGAGGAGAAAGAAGGGTGGCACTGCTCTTGTGGCAACGTGCTCTCCCCGGGGAGAGCAGCCCGAATTTCACACACAGAAATCTCCTGACTTGAAGTGATATAAATGAAATGAAATAAATGAAAATAAATGAAATTTACAAAACCGCATACACATGGGGACTGGGTGTAAAAAAAGCAAATGAGTGCTTATTCCATTATCCTGGATATATATATATCTATCTATATATATATATATTATATATATATATATATATATATATATATATATATATATATAAGCACATGTCATCTGAGCGCTTTGATTTGTTGCTTTACAAGATTCAGCACTATATAAATTCCATACATTATATTACATTATTATTATATTTCCATTAATTTTTAAATCACCTTTATTTGTTCCTGGGTGACGAAATCTAGGTTGAACGAAAACGAAAAATTTCATATGCCTGTTGTGTAGACCCACTATAGGCTTCACCAAAACGTGTTGCATTGGTCACATACTATTACCACCCTCACCAGTCTGGACCCCCCCCCCCCCCCCCCCCCCCGGCAACCGGCTCTCTCTCTCTCTCTTTCTCCTTTTCTCCTTCCGCTTCCCAGGCCCAGGCTTTCCTTGACCTAGGCTGACAGTAAAATTGTTCAAAGCGAAAGACGTCCACAGAAGAAGACTTGTTAGTGGTTAGTATTTCGGACTGAGGTAAGTATGATGGATAAACTTTGTTCAATTTAGCTTTTAAAAAAAGTATGTCGAATCGATGACCATTCATCAAATCCTGATAATTATAGTGCCCAGAAATCGTTAGCATGACCCAAACATGTTGCATTCGTGAGATACTAGCCTACCCTCACCGGCCTAGGCCTATCAGATTTCCGTTGCTAGCTGTTACAGCATGCCGATCAACCAGTCTAGTATTAGATTCGGCCATTGGGCTATCACTACAAGGTTACATCTGTATTACGCTGGGAAAATGTACACAACTGTCGATCATACTGACAGCATACGGTAGCAGCAGGGGAGGGGGGGGAGGGAGAGGACTTTACTTTTGTTCTTTTTCTAGAATTCATATGTGGCTAAATAAGAAAAGAAAGGTGGCAGGACATTTTAGACATTCACCTGCCGAACAAGTAAAGTGTGAGGTTCTGGGTTTGATTCCCGGTCTTGCCCCTTCTTTTCAGTTTGTAAAATTGAAGTAAATATTGTCTTTCAGAGGAGACTCTAAAACCAGTCAGATCTGTGTGCTTACAGACTTGTGCATGTCGAAAGAACGCCCAACTGTTGATGATTACAAAGACTAAAGAGCAGGGAGGTACCTCCCAACTGGCTGTCATGGCAAAATTGGAACTTGGAAGGTTTAAATCAAGTCCAAACTGTATCCCTGAAGTTGGAATGCAGCTTCCTCAATGGTGGGGCAAAAAGAAATCCATTTATTATGCAAACTCTGGTGGAGGAACACACACAAAAAACGTAGTCTTGCACTCACTCGCGTTAAAACCAGTTCCGCTTTTCAGAAGAGTAGGCCATTGTGTGCTGGTGGGAACGGATGACAAAATTTGCAAAACAGCATTCACAGAGGACTGGATGAAAAAAAGCACAGGAGTGCTCATTCCATTATCCTCGAAATAAAAGAAATAAGAAATAAAAAAATAAAAAAGTAGCTAGCAGACTTAAGACTTACCACATGGGACTGACATTGCCACACTGCTACCCCTTCTTTTTCTCTAAGACTACTTTACTCATTGGGCTGAAAAGGAGATAAGGATGCTGAGGGGTGGGGTGACATAGTGGTTAAAGCCTTGCGCTCATGATTTGGTGACCTGAGATTGAACCACCACAGAGACATTGCATCTGTTTTAGGGAATTTTACTCTCAACATTAATACTGATTCCAGTCCCCCAAAAGTCCTTCGGATGAGACTATAAACCGGATGAGACTATAAACCAGGGTCCCTGTGTGAACACACACAGTGCTTAAGTATAAACCAGATGTCAAATTCTTAGGTGTAATTTTAACTAGAAAGCTGAGCTGGAAGATGCACATTAACCAGTTAATATCTGAGGCTAGAAAAAGACTTAACTTTTAAAAAAATAACTTTTCAGGCATGGAGCCAAGATACCAAGACACTGATACATTTGGCTCAATCTTTAGTACGCTCAAAATTAATCTATGGACAAGAAGTTTATTTTTCTGCTGCAGATTACCTACTTAAAAAATTACAGTTTAGACAGTAAAGCCATAAAAACTGCTGTTCCAGTCCATGCTAACATAAATAATACTTATAAAGAAGCACATTTACTCTCTCTTTCTGAACAACGAAGATTGGCCGTATTAAAGTATGTGATTCGAAGTCTCTCTGTTCCAAATTCAGTAAAAGATTAATTTTTTATGAATCAAGACTCTGACTATCCAAAACGAGCAAGCAATGTTTCATTTCTCCTGCCAATTAAAAATTATACAGATTCATTAATGAAAGACATTGGTATTGACCTAACAACAATTCCAATTTTTCCGATGGTTTCTCAAATGCCTCCTTGGGAACAATCGGAACATATATCGGCTAACTTTGACACTGACTACACGGATGTCAAAAAGAATGAAGATCAAAATTTGCTCACTGTTGATGTAAAAAGTCACATTGAAGTAATTATTCTAATCATTTAAAAGTGTATACTGATGGATATGTTCTGGAATCAGGAAGAAATGGGGCAGCATTTGTGATTCCTGTTTTTAAAGTACAAAAATCATTTCATTTAGGAAAACATTTTTCTATTTTTACGTGTGAATTGTTTGCAGTCCTTATGGCCTTGAATTTTTTTGTCCAATACTGTGCTTGACATTCACCACATTCTTTACATTCACCACATTCTTTTTTGCGTTGACTCAAAAGCAGTATTGATGGCACTAAAGCACTGGCATGGGAACATAAGGAAAGATATTGTATTTGAGATTAAATTCTTGATATATTGTATTGCAAGCAGAGGCATACAAATAATTTTTTGCTGGGTCCCTTCTCACTGTGGAATCTATTGGAATGAGTTGGTTGATTCTTTAGCAAAACAAGGTGCCTCGGATTGCAACATTGAAACGTTTGGTTCCAATCTCGCATTGTCCTCGCATGAAATTAATGCTAAATTGATGAATTGTATACATTCTAAAATGAAGAAAACACACTTTGAAAACATTTCTTGCTCACGGAAAGTAGAAATTTTAATATATAAAATGAGGCTAAATGCATGGAACTCCAAATATTCTAAAAATATGACATGTTGCTGTTCCCAATCTCTTTCAATCCACCATTTATTGTTTGATTGCCCAATCCTAACTGACCTGTTTAAAAGGAGATATTCATAAAAAAATATTCCACTGTTCAAGAAGTTTTATATGACTCTCAGCAGTTCATAACATCAGTTGCTGAGGTTATATATTCTTCCCCAGTAGACCTCTACTGTAGATAGTTGTGAGAATATAAATATACATATAATTATTAGGGGGAGAGAGGGAGAGAGAGAGAGAGAGAGAGATGGTTTGAATGCGGGTGTGTCCTTATCACCAAGTAGTGAATGGACATTAAACAAAAACAAAACAAAAAAACACAGAGAACACCTTCTGGAAGAGTAGGCCGTTTCATGGCATTAGGAATGGATGAAGAATTTGTTAAAAACTGCTTGCGTACAGGTGTCTTGTTTAGACACCATCCCTAAAGTCGAATGTGGTTTATCTTAATTAATGGTGAGTAAAAATGGGTGCATTATTTATATGCAAAATCTCACCATTGGTGAACCTCGGAGCTCTAGTCAAGGAACAAAAAAAAAAACAACCCCAAAAATGATGCTGAGGTATATCTAGAAATGACTGACCAGACATACATGTAAGCATATTGAGGAACCTTTTTACCAAGATTGTACACCAAAGTGTTAACCATCACAGCAGCTGATGTGGTTGGGACTGACAGTTTTAAGTGCTCAGCTAATCCAGTGTTACCAAGAGAACTATGTTTCCTCTATCTTTCCCTTGTCTTTGACCTCCAGCATTCAAGCCATTCATAAGTTCTGCAAATGTTATTGTGAATCTATCACAGCACTGAACAGCAAATGCGAAGATTCAAAGTCACAGAATAAAGAATGACATAATGATGTTTTGGTACAAAATTTATTAGTCCAGTGACAATATAGCATCAATAGAATACATGAAATGAATACTACAATGAGCAATGCTTATATGACTACTCTAACATCATTACATATGCAAGAATGGGCTGCAGCTAAGAAAATATGTGTCAAATAGATGAACTGTAACAGTGTAAGTATTTAAAGATTTTGAAAATATCAGAAAAGAAACAACAAATAAACAGTGATAACAAGGGGTAGATTATCACAGCAGTGCAAGGCAACACCATCACAAGACAGGCTGTGACATGCTTTTGCCAGAAAGCAATAGTACCATAATTATATAATTCTGATATCCAACACATGAGATTGCAGCTCTTTCTTGTCCATTCACTCTGCATGGATATCAGTTTGTATGTTTGGGCAACATCCATGTATGTCGTATACCATGTTTGTGTGTGTGTGTGTGTGTGCAGGCGAGCACACAAGCATGTGCATGTATGTGTGCATGCATGTGGGCATGTATGTGTACATGTGTGCTTGTGTGTGTGCATGCACTTGTGTGTAGCATGTGTGTATGCGCACGCGCGCGCACACAGGCATGTGCTATGAATGAAATGTTTCAGATGCAGTATCAGTAAAAGTTATATTTATAAGCAATAGAAGTGGGTCATTATGATCTTGTAGCAAATATTGTATGATTCTCTGTTGATCTTTTTTCTGTTTGAAACAAATTTTTTGCTACTGTAGTCATTCATGTGTATTCAATTTGTTTTTTCTTCATGAATTTGCTTTCTTTTCTTTCAGATACATGTTTTAAACAGATACCATGGCTACATCAAACATAAAAAGAGAGGATGATGATGAAGTTGAAGAGGAAGGCGCACAGCCAAAGCAGCATGCAGGTAATTGTGCTTTGCCTCAGTCTGTCTCATCAAAATAAGCACTTTGAAGGGTATGGGTTTGGGGGCTCTTCTCAGTCCAAACTTGTCCTTGAGTTATACAAAAAAAGCCAATCAATTTACAAATATGAAACTGGCTCAGTTATGTAACTCGGGAACATTTGCCCTTACAAAAATGACAAGTGGTCATGATGCCAAGCCAGTCACTGAGTCGGTCGTAATACCTATTGTGGTATAAATTTGTAAATAGTGAATGAATTACATGAATAAGCCAGTCTTCTTTCAAAATCAGGTCTTGGTTCTATTTCCTAAGTAAGTAACAAATTATGTACATATGTTAAAAAATGTATGTATATGTGAGAAACAGCCCAAAAGAACATTAAATACTTTTCTGATCAGGACATCACATCGGAGTAACAAAATGACACACGGTTTTGTGATGGTGCTAATCTTGTTTTTGATTATCATTGATTATGGCAACTACTATAAGCATGCCACAAGGTGAAGGAGACTTTGATATTTGATGGGAAGTCTGGGAAAATTTTATTTTTTAAATGTGCAGAGTTGGAGTGTTGTATATACTGGCTGGCAATGAATTCCAAGTTTTTGGCACAGTTAATTGTCTATGTCGCACAGTTAAGTCTGTCATTTTTTTTTCCCCCAATTATCTTCTGAGAAGTTTTGATTCTTTTCCTGGGGAAAAGCAGACTTGACTTACTTGACTTATGCCTCTTGGTTCCTTGGGGAACATAGGGCTGCAACAACACCCCTCCAACAAACTCGGTTTTGGGAGATCCTCTTCAGCTCGGCCCATGTCATTCCGGCTGCCTTCGTTTCTTCGTCAACACTTCTGCGCCAGGTCTGCTTTGGTCGACCAACTTTCCGCTTCCCTTGTGGATTCCAGTCAAGGGCCTGATTGGTGACACTTGACGCAGGCTTGCGGAGTGTATGGTCGATCCACCCCCACTTCCTTTGTTTAATAATGGACTCGATTGGGGTTTGTCTGGTCCTGTCCCCCAGTTTGTTGGATATGACTTCCGGCCACCTGATGTTGAGGATGGGGGAAAAGCAGAGGTGCAAGTAAAAGGTTAAATAGTGAAGTAGGTAACACTATAATAGGTCCACTGAAATGATAGTATTATTAGTAACTGCTTCACACTTAGTAATCAAACAAGTATTTTCTCTTCTTTCTTTTCTTTTTTATTATTATTTTTTTAACGATTTCTGCAGATTTTAGACCTTACTTTGCTGGGCATTTTGTTTTTGCCTTTGTTTTGTGAAGGTGGTGGTGAGTGGTTTTGTGTGTTTGTGCGTGTGTGCATGTGTGTGAATTATAAGGACCTGCTCAGACAAATAATTTAACTGTATGAGTTATATCCATAATACTCCATGGTGGTATAAAAGTAAGTTTCATGAGAACTTCACCTTGTAGTGCACAAGAATGTCTTTTATGTGCGCAGGGGCAAATTCATGTGAAAACAGGATAGCAGTGAAGCAACGGTAGATATAGTATTGAAAAAGAGAATCATAGTAAATTTATACATATGTACGTTCCATGCTTAACAGGATGTTCATTATCATGCTTCAGAAGATAAGTCATATATATATATATCCACTTTTTTTTTCTCATAAATCTTTGGTCCTCTAAATATATTTTTCCATTGTGTAATTGTATCAGTTGATACTACTGTAGGAGAGGAATCTGTTCAGCAAGAATAGGGCTGATTTATGCTGCAAAAATGTTACTGCCAAAAAGGAAAGATCTTGTGTATGCAGTATCCTCAAGTTTACCACCAGAACAATACATATGTGTATATATGTAGATGCAAATGTAGGGGGGGGATGCAGAAAACCTAAATGGTTAGAGTGACATTGAACTCAAGATCTGCTGGTGTGGGTTTTAGTCACCTTGAAGATGCCTGTTTGTGGGAATTTTCCCCCTGGAATAAACATCAGTACCAGCTCCCCTCCCCCTGAAAGTCCTTTAGACCGGACCATAATCAAACCCAGGTCCTGTGTGCAAACACATGTAGAACATCTTGCGCGCATGTAAAAACCAGAGCTGCCTTTCGGAAAAGATTGCCACTGCGTGCCAGTACAAATGATGAGAATAGTTTCGAAAAATGCATGCCTACTGGTGTCATGTCTAGACATCATCCATGAAGTCAGAATTGGTGAACCTTGGAGCTCTAGCCAAGGAACAAAAAAGGCACCCCCTCCCCCCCCCCCCCCCCCCCTCCCCCCCAAAAAAAAAAGCAACAAGTCTGGCTTCAAGAGTATTGGTATGTCATAAAACATAAGAGCCCCCTAATCTCACCCCCACTTCCAGCTAGCATGGCCTTGTATTATGATTCTTGTTTGGTTGGGTTTTTTTTACTTTTTAAAATCATCCTCAGTAATGTTCTCTGATGTCGTCCTCAGTATGTCCATCATGGCTGGCTAGGTTGCAAGCATCATAGTGTTGAGAAAAAAAAAATGAAAAAAAAAGAAAGCTCTGCAAACTGTCCCTTCAGCCAGTGTACAGCAGCATAGTGCCATCATGGTTCTGCCAACGTTAGAATTTAAAAGAAATTTGAGTATGAATACAAGATCCAAAGATTAACATTTTTTGGCAAGTCATAATTTTTGTTCAGCATGAATGTTAACTGGATATGCATGTTTTGCTTTTGTAGGTTTGGCAGCCTACCCTTCAGCCCTTGCCAATGGAGTGGAGAGTTCGGGGAACACACAAGGTGCAGGAGCTTTGACCCGCACAGCCTGCAACAGTCTGTGCATCCATTGAATCTACAGCAGCCTGCCTCTATTTCAGGCACTCCTATGGTGTCACAAATTTCACCGCCGAGCTCAACATCAATGGTCCCACTTCAGCAGCAGAATGGGACCCATGCCCACATGAATGTGGGGAGTCCGGCTTCAAATTCTGGATATTTTTTACCTTCGGGTGCAGCTGTTGCCTCCATTATCCCTGACCAGTCTTGTGCTGATTCAGTTCAACCGTCATGCAGTTCTGGCTACTCGGAGGATGCACAAAGTAGTGGAGTGTCTAGTACCAGTTGTGAGTCTTCTACTTCCAAAAGGAGTTCAAAAGGTGCCCACCAGAAAGATTCGAGTTACTGGGAAAAACGAAGGAAAAACAATGAGTCAGCCAAACGATCCCGTGAAAACCGCCGTCACAAAGAACAGCAAGTTACTCTAAGATACAGCTACTTGGGATTTCAGTATAAGTTTTTACGGACGACGATTCATGTAATATTGCG
>CM054142.1:32602831-32659476 GCA_028751875.1 Rapana venosa | reverse complement strand
TGGTAGTATGATTTTTAAAAATGTCATGATGCTTCAAATTTGTTATCCATATGTGCAGATATTTGTAGTAGAGAACATGTGTGACCTTTTCATTATGGGTATACCCACAGAAGCAATTATTTTAATGGTCAATGGATATATTTCCTTATTGCTCAATTGGTTTTTATATAACACTGTTTTTAACAGCTGCTCATTTAGTAATTTGGCATATCAGTTCTGTGTGCTCAATCATAAATTGATATGACTTTTGATATTTAGTTGTTTATTTGTATTTTTGGCTGTCTCATCTTGTGTGACATACCATTCCCGCTGTTCACGTGAAGCTTATTCTAATCTCACCACCACCGCCATAGCAAGGGTTGTCATTGCATATTTTCAGAGCCAGACATATAAAGAGCTGATCAATGTCAGACCACCATGCACATCATCTATATCAACCTCAATAGCCCTGCCTTACAACTGAATCACTTTGGTGTTCTGTTCAGTGGTGCCTGTTCTCATCCGCTACTTGCACCACCTACTAAGCTTGTGGAGCCAGACTGAATGAGACACCTGCCTAGGGTAGTGATTTTTCACAATGTTCCCCAATTGTGCCATAGTTCTCAAGACTCCACAGGCTTTGACACAAAACTCCTCACAGAGTGGAGGAGAAACCAAAACCAGTCACCACTGAGACCAGAGTAATAAAGCAACCAAGTCTGGGACATCTTTTTTTCATTGCATGACAGTCAGTGTTGATAGTATCAGAAGTATGATAATGATGATGCTATGGAAATGCACCAGCTTTAAGACTACTTCAGTTCTTGACATGGCTGTACTCTACACTTCCTACCTCATTGTATCCTTGTGTCGACCAAGCCAAAGAGAAAGTAGCATGTACACGTGCAATGTTGGTCAAGTAATTTGAGCATTCCATAACAAACCTCTCCCCCCCCTCCCCCACCACCACATGAAAGAAGTTGATTCTGACTGACTGATCATACAAAAGAGGAAATTTCTGTCAAAAATGTCCAGTAGGTGGAGAAATACTTCATGAGAATGATTGAGCTGACAGCAATTCTGTGAGGGAACCGCTTGCCTTTAGCTTTTGCAGCATGTTCTATATTTTAATCCTTACCATTTTGTTTTCCTGTATTGAGATGACAGCATTTGTTGGGTTGTGTTCGTTTGAAATCTGTAAAAAAAAAAATCACTTTTAAGCATGGTTTGGTCAAACGATCATGTCAGTGGTGTGTGCATACTGCTGAGAGTACCTCAAAACCTGACACTGGAGCTGTTCTATGTGTATCTGATTGTCTTGTGTACTGTGTTATTTTGTGTTGATCCAGGACATCGAGCATGTTTGTCCTCTTGCTGACAAGACCTCTGCCTAGTCGGGGCTTGACTCTATTGAGTTGCCATAGTGCTTGTAAAACTTTGAGTCTTCTCCCAACCTGCCTGGTCTTTTCCTATTTGTTCTGTCCCTTGTTTGGCCCATCCGTGATGTCGCCTTTTTGTTTTTGTTTTTTGGGGGTCAGTCGAATAATGTAGTACTTACTTTTACAGTGGTGTCAAAATCAGTCCATAAAATGTAGTTTTTCTGTGTTTGCAACAATTCAATTTTCTTGAACTTTTGTTTTGCAGTTTTCCCTTCAGTTTTACATTTTCTTTAGTGTTCTTCCTTCAGTCCACCTCCCCCCCCCCCCCAACATACACATGCATTTTAGTTGAACAGGTCAGTGTAACAGTGTTATGTAGCTCTCGGCAAAATATGTTCTATACAGAGTTGCTCCAGCGACACTTAAGAGTATTTGGTTAGTGAAGGTCAGACAGGGTTCCTGGGAGATATAGATGATAATGTTAAACTGATATAATGATTTGATGTTTTATTGGTATAAACAGAATTGATATGATTTAATGTTTTATTAGCATAAATAGAATTTGACCAGATTGCTGCTATGTGTATATTTTGAAAAAAGACTGATACACTGACCGGACATATATGCTTAAAGTTGTCAAAGTTTTATGGGTTTGGAAAATCTGTATGCAAGTGGATTGAGACATTTTACAAAAAATATAAAAGTTAGATGCCCAACCAATTAGGTAGTTTGAAATGAAAAGAGATTGCTGACAAGGAGACCCCATCTCTCCAGATCTATTTATCTTTATGTGTAGAAATACTTATGATCAGGGAAAATAAAGGAATTATACTTGTAAATAAGACAGAACATAAAATAGCACAGTTCGCAGATAACATTCAATTACTACAAGATGGAACTGAAGAGGCATTTTAATAAACATCTTATACATATGTACATGTTCTATGGTACTGAAGAGTCCTTTATAGAAAATTGTTATTTCCATTCCTCAGCTAGAGCTCCGAGGTTCACTAATGGTGAGATTTTGCATATGCGACCATTTCTGCCCCCACTCTTTAAGAAAGCCACATTCCGACTTTAGGGATGGTGTCTTTAGAAACATGGCAGCAGTGTGTATGTGTTTTTTAAAATTTTGTCATCCGCTCCCACCAGCACACAATGGCCTACTCTTCCAAAAAGTAGAAATGATTTTAACATGTGTGCATGATATTCTGCATGCTTTAGCACAAGGGATCTCGGTTCATAGTCTTGTCTGAATGAGTTTTTTCAGTTTTAGGGGAATGGAGTTGGTTATTGATTTCTCGGAGGGAGTTCAAACCTGGGCTTGAATCCAGGCTGTCAGATTTCAAGCCCAATGCTCTAATCACTTGGCTAACCCTCCCTCTGCAAGAATTAAAACATCAAAGAGGTTCAATAGCATTTCAGGTCTAGCAATGAACTGTGGAAAAATATCTGCCATTTGGCTAGGAAAAGACAGAAATTCAGCAAAAAAGTATCTTCCCTATTGTAAGATGAAGCAGGATCCCTCAAAGTTAAAACTGTTTGGGAAATGGTTGGCTGTAGATTTGTTGGGTTGCAAAGAAATTTATTATTATAGTATGCTGAAAAATTAATGCGAATCGGATACATTCCTCTGTGGGGTGACTATGGTCTGTCAGTATAAATAGCATCCCCACCTTCTGGAAAATATATGCCAAGATCTCCCTCTTTTCCATTCTTCTCTTTGTTTCTGCCTTGTTTCGTTTTTTCCTTTTATCTTCTTGTCTATTTTCTGCTTTCTTGGTCCATTCTCCAGGTTTTTTCCCCCCAGGAACACAAAAGATGGTGGGTTGTAGTCTAGTGGTAACGCGCCTGCCTAGAAAGTGAAAAGTACTGGTCGGAAGTGTGCTGTGGTTCAATCCCTGTTCGTGCCCAAAACTCCCCCCCTCCCCACTCCCCACCATGAGCGTTCATCTGGTGCTAGTCTTTGAGATGAGACGATAAACCAAGGTCCCATGTGTTAAAATTATTCAGCACATGTAAAAGAACCCATGACAACAAAGGAGTTGTCCCTGGCAAAATTTTGTAGAAATAAAATCCACTTGGATGGTTTTGGGAAACAAGTACAGTTGTAGACAAGAAAAGGAAAACAACAAAAAAAAGGGTGGCGCTGCTTTTGTGGTGATACGCTCTCCCAGGGGAGAGCAGCCAAAATTTCATGCAGAGAAATCTTCCGTGATTTAAAAGTGGTATAAAAAAAAATTACATAAAAATTTAAAACAACTTAAAAACAAAAAATAAATAACGATTCTCTCCCATGCCAAAGTTGGATGCTGCTTAACAGCAGCACATTCTTTCAGCTTGATGTTATTTTCTTGGCTCGGCTGTGTCTCAGCTTTCCAGGGTTCGTACAAATCTTAAAAAGCCCTAAAAGGCCCTGATTTTTGAAGATCCAAAATAAGGCCCCTAAAAAGCCCTAAAAATGAGACGTATGGCCCTGGAGGCCCTAAAACTGGGAACCATGAGTGAGAGTTTCGGTTGAAATGTAGATTAAACAGATATACAATATAAAACTTATGAGAAATGAAAGCAAGAAGGGTGTCCAGAGATCGTATTATTGCCGATAAAATGCCTGTCATCTGCTATTCATGTCGCGCCATCTATTTTGCCAAGGGAGTTAATTTGCCTCCATTGGAAGTGCATATTCGCTTTGCTTTCACCAGTTATTTTTTTACATGCGGAGGACTACCTACCCCTATGGTATGTCCATAATTTGTTCAGAAAATGATGTTTAACTATGGAACTGCGATCCTGAGTTTAAAAAAATACCAATTTTCTGTTTACTGGGCTACAGTCCTTCTCTACGAGATTTTAAAATTTTAGTACAGCTGCGCTGTGAATAGCAAGGCCTATTGTTTCTCCTGTGCGCACACACAGTTTACAAAATGACAGTCAGTGATATAGTCACATGTCAGAATGGGAAAACAATAAAACCTGTAGCCAAATCTATTCTTTATTCGAGGAGATTATCCCACGGATTTCCTGCAGAATGCATACAGAAACGAATCCAGTTGATAAGGCAAGTCAGAAATGCCAGCACTTTGCATATTTTCCACTGCTCCTTTGGGTCGATTTAGTTGACTTAACTTTAAAATTTGCAGCTTATTCAGTTATTGGCAGACTTGATCCAAAGATTCTTGCTTAAAAAAAATTACTATGGGGAGAGGGCGTGGGCATCCTTTTCAAGCCAGTGTTAGGCCTACTACTCGGTCTGCATTCAGGATACGGGACTTGTGCATGTATTCATAGTGAAGAGAACTTGTGTCCAGCAACATGTCTCTTGTCTCTCTCTCTTGTGCATGCATGCATGGGCGCACGTGCGTGTGTGTGTGTGTGTGAATGCCTGCATGTACATATGCGTGAGATTGAAATAAAAGAGCAGAATTTGGAAGAGGCACTGTGACTGTGTGAGGTTATTGTTATTACCAGTTCTAGTACCGGGTAACATCTGCATCTTGGATAAGGCAAGGAGAGTAGTTCACATCAGGTGAAGTTTGAGGGATAGTGTCTGAAGTTCACTTTGCTAGTTGTTTGTGGAAAAAAAAGTACTACAATCAGAGACACTTATTTCAGTTTTCACTTTGCTTGGTATTTCAAGACATGGAGACTTCCATCACATCATAATTTTATGTTTTACTGTGTGAAGATTTAATTCATTGTGGTATCTATGAATGATTGAAAGACATTTTATTCTAGAACTAACTTGGATTTGTGTCAATAATCAATATCCAACATGTAGTTTTAGGCAAGAAGACTTTACTTACATGAGTTTGAGATTACTTTATCAAAGTAAATGTGTACGCAGGTTTATATTTATACTTTGATACCCTGCGGCTAGGCCCTAAATTTGGAAATAATGGCCCCTAAATAGGCCCTACATTTTTCCCCACCAAGTCTGTATGAACCCTGCTTTCTCTCTGGTTCATTAAGAGCATCATGAGTCCGCTGCAGCGCTTCAGACCAGTATGGCTTGTAGTCTTTCCTTGCTCCCCTTGGTATGCACTTCTTAGTAGCTTGAAGGATGCTGTTATTAAACTCCTTCACACCTTTGTTGATGTTCCTTCCCTCTGTCTTGATGTTTCTTGTCAGCTCGTTCGTTCTAATTGCTGAAGAGAGCTCATTTCCCTTTCTTGTAGTTTCATCGTGGGTGTTGGGCATGTCCAGGCATTTTTTAACACCACTAATGGTGAGGATAACTGGGCGATGGTCACTTCCACCTAGTTAATGTTCAACCTTTCTGCTGATCTTTCTGTGGATGTCATCAGTGCAGAAAGCCAGGTCCGGTGTGGTGGCTGTATGCCAGCGGCGGGAGTAGAAGGTCGGTGGGTCAGTGGGATCATTGACAAGGATTAGGTGGTGTTCATCTTGCCAGTTCTCTACTTCTTCTCCTCGTGAGTCCAAGGTATGGTATCCCCAGCTCTGGGACCGGCTGTTGACGTCATCAGTGATGAGGAAGTCGCTGTCAGGGACCTGGATGCTGTCCAGTGCTAGCAGCTTGTCGTCAGGGCAATAGTAGTTGACGATGTTGAGGATGCTGTTTGAGGTGGACACCTTGACTTGAAGATATTCGGATTCTTTCATGTATCTAGTTGTTTCACCGGCGTTTAGATTGTTTCTGACCAGTGTTAGTACTCCTTTCCTTCTCCCTTGACGGTCACTCCTGAACACCTGATAGCCTCTAATCTTGAAAGTCTTCCCTTCCTGCAGATGTGTTTCTTGAATGCAGCTTCTGACACCCTTATCAAAAGGAGCAATTTTAAAGTCATTGATACTGTCCAAAATAATATCAGATGGACACTTCTCCCCAGTCCTCCTGATCAGTTTACAAAATACATTCTGAAACCGCTAGACAGAGAGAAGAAGAAAAAAAAGAGGGAGGTAGATTTCATGATAATTCTTATAAACCATTTCATCCAAGCTTTTGTTGGATAAGAAAACTCTGATCTACAAGCCATAAATGGAAATTTGCCACCGATAGATTATATCCAAATATTGAAAAATATACATAACTTTGGATCAGGATATTATATCAGTCCATAAGGGCAAAGTACCTTTTGGAAGAATACATTTCAAGTATATAAAATGTTCAGTAGTAACATTGAACCTACCACTTCATCTTGACTTACTTGACTTATGCCTCTTGGTTCCTTGGGGAACATAGGGCTGCAACAACACCCCTCCAACGAACTCGGTTTTGGGAGATCTTCAGCTCGGCCCATGTCATTCCGGCTGCCTTCGTTTCTTGGTCAACACTTCTGCGCCAGGTCTGCTTTGTCGACCAACTTTCCGCTTCCCTTGTGGAGCCACTTCATCAGAATCTCATAATTTCCACTGCGATGATCAAAATATAGACTACTGAAATTCAAGACGTAGACAAAATAGAAGACATTCTGATTGAGAAAAAAAGTTTCTCTTAGTCCCAGCAATGAACAAAGTAAAGCCCTGGGAACTTGATAAGGAACTATTCTCTGTCCAATGAACAATTAACCCAAGTTTTACCATTAAGGAATTATTCTCTGTCCAGTGAACAATTAACCCAAGTTTTACCAGTTACAATGAATAACTTAAATGATAAATTTGAGTTTCCCTCCAGTGAACAAACAACTCAAATTTCTTAACTACAATAGATAACATTTTTTTACCATGAAGTAGTAATGCCTATTCTACTTCGTGAAATGCTCAGACAGCAACTATTTATTGTCTGTCATGAGCAATGATGCACTGTGCTGCCGTTAAGTGCCTGACAAGTCAAGCCCAGTGCATCGGACATAAGTGTGTAAGAGAACTTTATCTTTTCAGTATTTCTGGATAAAAGGCAGGAGAATGGACCGACCATGAAGGCAGAAAATGGATAAAAACTAGGTACCAGAAAGAAAAAGAACAAGGCAGGAACAAACAGAAGGATAGAAAAGAGGATATTTGTAGTACAGAATTTCCAGGAGGGGATGCTATTCATACTGACACGCCCCCAGCGTCCTGACATTGAGAGGCAGTGGGAATACCTTTTTCCTAATTTTAGATTTTTGGTTGTTTGTAGTCTGCTGCTTTTTCGTTTTGTTTGCTTTTCTATTTGTAATGTTTTTCTTTCAATTTCATATAATTATAAACTTCAAATCTTTGATTAAAAAAAGAAAAAGCTTAAAAAGTATATATTTTTTAGAATTAATAAAGGTTTTAAGTATTTGCATAAGTGTGTAAAGTTATTGGCTTTTGTATGATATATTTAAACTTTACTTGAAAATATGTCAGTGATAAACTTTGTAAATTTGTTTCTTTTGGGTCTTTTTTCTTGATCCTTGTAACATAGTTGTTGCAAACTGTATGCTGCTTTCTAGCTGCAATTCTTTTTTGATAACTCTTGTTATGTGCACTTCATTTGAAAATGGGAGATGGTGCAAACTGAGAGTAATGATCTCATATTTGGTTTGTATTCATCACTTTTTGTCAACTGTTAAGTGTTCTATTTGAATGCACCAAAATTATTTTGTTCTTGTTATGTTTGAAAAGAATGCATCACATTGAATTCAAAGGGTGCTTTAATAAATGTTGGTGCAGTGTGTGTGCATTTATGAGTTCAATTTTTAGTTCATTTTAGAACATGCATTTTTGTTGAGGTAATGGAGGCGTATGTGTTGACGGTAGATTTAGATAATCCCTGCTGTGTTGTAATGTTTATGCTGAAAATCATGTGCAGAAAAGTTTTAGTAGCAGTGCTGGATTTGGTTTTTCTACAGTTGATGAGATGTCATTATCATAACTTGATGTCCATGTCTAAAAGTTTCAATAAGAGATTTCAGCGACAGAACTCTTTGGCACTGTTCTTGTCAGTCCTATGAATTACCAGAAGAAATGGGATTGGAAAAAAAATGTCACTGTACAGTGACTGGGAAGGGTGTGATGTTATGAGTTGTATTGGAATGGGGGTTCAAGTAAAGTAAACAACAATGTGACGATTTTGAAAGGTGTTTTTTTAATGTTTAACATACTGGGCAATGCTAAAAAAAAAAAAATGTGTTTTAGTGTTGCCATATGCTGTACTGAACCCCCTTGTAAAGTATACCTGTGAATTCTGACGGTGAAATGCCATAAGCATCCCCATGAACTGTACAGGTAGGTATGATAATGAGGCCATAGATTTTATAAGAAAAAATATTTGTATATTTTGTTGTGGCATTCAGATTGGGTAAAGAGAGGGGAGGAGTCAGATTTTCGTAACTTTTATACTCATAGAGAAATACTTCAGTACCCACCATACTTTAAAAGACATCACAACCTCTTCGCTTTAAGTGTTTCATAACACAGTCAGGTCACATCAAGTATTCAGAAGAGACAAACGGACAACATAGGCTAGGAAGTGTGTGTGTTGGTTTTTCTTTAGCTAGGAAATGTGTGCATATGAATCCTGGACATTGAATGCAGATCTACAATGGAGGACCCAGGCTTTGGAGAAGAGATGCCTCAGAATCAGAAGACTCCTTGGCATTTCATACACGGACCACATTACCAACGAAGAAGTCCTACAAAACATCACCCAAGAAGTAAAACAGTACGAAGACCTGCTGACCGCAGTCAAGAAAAGGAAGCTCAGATGGTATGGGCATGTGACAAGATCAGATGGGCTCTCCATGACCATACTGCAAGGAACAGTGCAGGGGAAGAGAAGGCGAGGCAGGCCAAAGAAGAAATGGGCAGATATCACTGAATGGACCAGGAAGAGCTTCTCCACAACCCAGGCACTTACCTACAACTGCCGCAAATGGAGCCAACTGGTGCAAAGTTCATCACTGCAGTGCCCCTATGGCCCCAGAGAGGGTTACAGGAGCAGATGAGATGAGGAAATGTGTGCGCGCATGTGTGTATTTGAAAACACACACAGACGCAATACGTACATTTGTAAGGGAAGTATAAAGAGGAATGCCTGTTTTTACTGTTTTATTTGTTGAGAAATAGTTCAGTTGTTAGCCAACAGCACATTGTTTGATTTCAAAGCAAGCAATTTCTCACTTGGTTTTCTTCTTTATTTCATTGTTTTACAAACTCTATATGAGATGGCATAAAAGAAAATTATAATGTTTTAAAATAAAGTGTTATATCTTTCCTCTCCCTAGCTGTACCATAAGCAGTAAGGGAGAGGAGATGAACGTCGCCCTCAAAATGCAGGCCCCTAGATAAGCCAAGATCTGACAGTTTGCTTTCCAGTGACCCCATAGGTTATGGGGACACCTTTACCTTTAGGTACATTAAGAATGCACAAAAAGCTCATTTGGGGGGAGAGGGCGGGGATTAATCGGTTACCAAATTTTACTTTCCCCCAGAGTAAAGTACTTAAACTTGTTAAGAAATTTCTATATTTACTCACTGATTAGATTTCACTGTGAAATTGCAAATGATGTTAATTTTTTTGGGGGGTAAAGGTGACCTTTATTTACGTGCAAAAAAACTGGGTTATTTGAAGAGCAATGCAAGGAAACTTATTTTCACTTTTGTACTTCTCATCCAGCCGGACAGGACATTTTTTGGACTGAGATTCAGCTTGTATGTTCTTTTGAGCCAGAAGGCCCATAGAGCCAGAGCTTATCCCAGTTTCTGTAGCGTTAAGCGAACTGATGGTTTTTCACCACCCCTGTGACAGGACGCTAGTCTGTCGCCAGATACTTCCCCAGCAGAGCTGGTACCCACTTGTACACCTGGGTGGAGTGAGGAAAATAGGAGTAAAGTGTCTTTCGCAAGGACACAACACCGAGCCGAGCGGGGATCGAACCCGCGACCTCTGGATCACGAGTTGACCGCCTAAACCACTCGACCACGGTGCCTCCCTGAGATTCAGCTTGGATTGTTAATATGTTGCTGTCGTGCGTTCCCCAGCTTAACCCTCCTGGGGATCACCCACAATGTGCACTCTGACTCACACTCATCCCACCTGGGAATCACTGTGAGATTGAAATTGCACACTGAATGAGGTTTGCACGTATGACTGTTTTTAAATACCTCCCTGTTATTATAGGCAGCCATACTCTGACTTCAGAAGAATTTTTCTCCTTTAAAGGAGAGTGCAGGTTGTGTATGTTTTTTGTTGTTCTTCCTTGGCTAGAGCTCCAAGGCTCACCAGTGATGAGATTTTGTGTATGCAACCATTTTTATCCACCATGAAGATAGCTGCATTCCGAGGTAGGGGATGGTGTCTAAACACTATACCTGTATGCATTTTTTTATTTTAAAAAAAAATTGTTATCCGCTCCTACCCGCATGAAATTGCCTACTCTTCCAAAAGGCGGACTGGGGTTTTAATGTGTTGCGAGGTGTTTGTACATGGCACCTTAGTATATAGGCTGCCTTATCTGAAGGACTTGAGATGTGTATGTGTGTATCCATTGTTTACATGAATTATTAAATTTTTGTGCTCATAACTTTGTGTATTCCATTTGATATATAATTTGTTTGTATGTGTGTACATGCACGCATGTGCGAGTGTGTGTGAATTTGAACGTGTACATGTGTATACATTATGTATTTTGTATGTATGGAGTCCCCACATTCAATGCCTTGAAAATCCTTCAGAACATGAAATTATGTAACAAAAAATACCTCCATGCCAAAGGGAGTTGAAGGCGTGACGGGCTTTGTTGATTTGGCACTTGATGTCTTCATCTGTTTCCCCATCTTTACTGACGACACTGCCCAGGTAAATAAACTTGCTGACTTCTTTGATAGTTTCTTGCTGCAGTTGCACTGGGTCATGTGTTTTGTTGTTCACCCTCATGACCTCAGTCTTCGCGATGTTGATTTAGAAGCCAGTCTTTTCAGCTTCGTCAGCAACACGACAAAGCTTCTCTTGTTCGTCTTGTTGCCTGTGGGAGAGAAGGCTGATGTCGTCTGCGAAGTCCAGGTCTTCCAGCTGCTTCATGAGGGTTCACTGTATGCTGGTTCTCCTGCCTGCTGTGGCTTGCCGCATTATCCAGTCAACCACCAACAGGAAGATGGTTGGCGACAACAGACAGCCCTGACAAACACCGGTCTGTATGGAGAAAGGTTCCGTCAGTTTCCCTTCATGGATGACTTGACAGGTG
This sequence comes from Rapana venosa, assembly GCA_028751875.1. Taxonomy (NCBI): domain Eukaryota; kingdom Metazoa; phylum Mollusca; class Gastropoda; order Neogastropoda; family Muricidae; genus Rapana; species Rapana venosa. The sequence goes on along the minus strand of CM054142.1, from coordinate 32,648,012 downwards.
GCATCCTCATGTAGCTGCTGGATGATGGTGATGAACTTTGGTGGAAAGCCATAGTGATGCATCAGTTTCCAAATGACATCTCTGTCAACGCTGTCAAATGCCTTCTGGGAGTCGACAAAGACTGAATATAGGGGGGTCTGCCACTCCAGGGACTGCTCAATGATGATGCGCATTGTGGCGATTTGATCTGTGCATGATCTGTCTTGCCTAAAGCCTTCCTGTTCATCCCGAAGTGTCTTGTCCAGTGCTGTCTTCAGTCTGTCTAGCATGATCTTTGTCAGCACTTTCCCTGGGATGGACAGTAGCATGATTCTTCTCCAGTTGTTGCAGGAGGACAGGTCCCCTTTCTTTGGCAGCTTTACGAGATGGCCTTTCTTCCAGTCTTCTGGTACACTCTCTTGCTCCCAGATCTTGTATAGGAGTGGGTATAACATCTCAGTGGAAGTTTGGATGTCTGCCTTCAGTGCTTCAGGTGGTATACCGTCTGGGCCTGCTGCTTTGCCTGATTTGAGTGACTTGATGAGATGTCTGCTTGCTAACAAGTATTCTGGGCTTGATTCCTGGTCTTGCCCTTTCATCACAGTTTGATAGGAAAATTAAACTAAACGTCACTGTCTTTTGGAGAAGACTTTATAAACCAGTCTGATCTGTGTGCTTAGGGACTTGTGCTCATCAAAAGAACCCGCAATAGTTGAAAATGAAAAAGAGCAGGGAGGTTCTCCCTGACTGTTGTGGCAAAATTGGAAGATTCAATTCCTAACTGTATTCCCAAAGTTGGAATGTGGTTACCTTAATGTGTGTGGTGGAGGGGGGGGGGGGGGGATTTAAGATTGGTTTCCTTTTTGTCTTTAGTTTGAAAATTATTACTTTCTGTGGGGAAACAAGAAAGGCAAGCACCATAAAGGCTTTGTATGGTATGTGTGTGTGCAGGATGAAGAAAATGAGTGTCAGGATCAAAAGTAGTGATGTTTGTTATTTTGGGAGAAGAGAGTGGTATGGGTGATGTTGTTATGTTGTAAAAGACTTGTCAATGGCCTCAGCTGTTAACTGGAGGTGATACTAGTGTGATTTAACCTTTGTTAGAAGCCAATGGTCAGGTGTTTACCCAGTGATTCTAGTGTGATTTGACCATTGTCAGAAGCCAATGGGTCAGGTGTTTACCCACAGCCATGTGTTTTACCTTGTAACTTATTTTTTTAATGCTTTTTTCCACAGAATTCTGACTTTTAAATAAAGCAATATATGCGACAAACTACAACCCTGTGTGTGTGTTAGTGTAAAGAATTAAGCAATGTGTATTCAAAAACATAATACATTTTAAGACATTAAGGAAAAAAACACCTTTTCCAAATGTTGCACACTCTTGTATGAACATGAAACTCATAACTTTGTGGTATATAGATTGTCTATGCTGGCATCATGCCATTTATAAGTACAATATATATATATATATATATATATATATATATATATATAACACAGTCAAGTCAGATTTTTATTTCCAAATGGTACATTGAATAATAGTACAGGCATACGCCCCATAACTATAGTACAGGCATACGCCCCTACATCAGACTGCACAGATGAAGCCGTAGAAGAATTTTATGACCAGCTACAAGAGGTTCTGAATCAAACACCCAAGAAAGACATCCTCGTTGTGCAAGGCGACTGGAACGCCAAGGTAGGAGAAGATGCATGGAAAGACTGGGAGGGCGTTTGTGGGCCACATTGTAATAACCAATCAAATGAAAGAGGTTGAGACTCCTGGAGTTTGCCAGTAACAACCACCTCAGCTAGTGACATACACTTGGCCCACAAAGAATCCAGAAATGGACATGAATAGCCAATGGAGACACCACAACCAATAGATACATCATGTGAAAAGACGGTTTCAGTCTAGCGTGTAACATCGCACAGACACGAAAGTTTTCAGGAGCAAGACATAGGGAGTGATCATGATCTTGTGATGATGCTTTCGACTACGTCTAAAGAAAATCCACAATGGACAACATCAGGATCAAATTTGACCTCGAGAGCTGAAGGACCAGAGGTATTAGAATTTTTCAAGCAAGGATAGGTGGAAATTTGCGGCACTCACTGTGATAGACCAGACATAGATACACTGATGAATAGTTTCATACAAGTGACTGAAACAGCAAACGAGTTCTGGCAACACCGACAGTCAAAAAACCAGGGTCACACCTAACATCCTACAACTAGCGACAAGCGGTAGAGAGTTGAAGAAAAAGAAATAATGTAAAACAGAAAGAGACAGAACAATATTGGGCAGATCAACAACAAGAATCAGGAGTCCATGACGAGCAAAAGGTAATGGATCGTGAACAGTGCAAGACATTGAAGAAACAACATCAAGAAAAACAATGCAAGAAAGCATATCAGTGGGGAAAGACCTGACTAGCACGAAACAGAGAAAAGGTTTACATCCAAGACAAAATGGGAAGTCTCACGACGACCTAGGATATTCTGAACAGATGGACGACGTAAAATAGACGTAAGTCAGAGTTGTAAATAAACCGAGGAATCCAAAGCAATGAAACGAAAGCAAAGACAGACAGTCACCCTACCTCCGGGAGAAGAAGTGGCAGCATGTCAAGCTGGAAAAGAGTGGAAGTCGACAGGCTGAACATTCAGCGAGTTGGAAGCGGAGTGGGACATGACAGGCCGTACTAATTGGAATCTAGAACAAACTGCGACAGGAAAATGGCCATACACGTGGACGCTAGATCATCATCATCACAAAGAAAGGAAAAGTTCAACATGCCCATATACGCAAATAGATAGTTCACTCACAACTGGTATGCGCAGGATATTGGAACAGACTTGACAACGAGACATATGGTGGAAAACAGTGTTTTAGAGCAGGGGCAGCATCCTGAACCAGATGTTCAACTCAGAGTACATAGTGAGGGTATACTCAAGACCTATGCACGTAATTTATCGTTAAGAAGCATTGAAGGGTGTGGCATGCAGCTTTGGAACCATGACTTGTAGATCAACAAACCTGACAGGTCAAAAGTGTAGCGACGGCCACCAGTGCAGTGTACTAAAATACAACAGTGTGGCAGATGGTTTGACAACAGTGGAGGTAAGGCAGCTGTCTTATCTTCAGCCCACTCTTTTCAACATCTCCTTGAGAGAATATGGCTGATGCATCTGGAACATTGAAGATCAGTCAGCATTGGTGGCCGCAGATCATCAAACCTCCGCTTCGCAGAGACATTGAAGGAATAGCAGATCAGAAAAAGACTTGCCGCTACAGAACACTTGGATAAGGCTCCAAAACATACGGCATGGAAATGTGCAGAGATGAAATATGATAATAAACCAACGATAACTGATATAGGGTTAATGACCAGAAGGAGAACAGTTCAAATTAAGTACCTGGAGATGTATCGACAGGGTCAAGCCAGAAGTAACTGAGGATGCCAGACATAACAGTGCAAACTAAACACGATCTGGAGAGATAAGAATATCTCACATCCCAGATCAGACTAAATGCGCTCCTTGTAACCATATTTTTATTGAATCATGGCCCTGACTGCGATTTGAGAGAAGAGTTCGGCAGTGGAGATGGAGATGCTTAGACTCGGCATCTCCAAAAGACCACATAAGCAACGAAAGCGTGCATAACAGAATCCAGCAACTGGACCATGAGAACTCTAACGATCGTGAAAAGGGAATCTAAGCTGTATGGGCATGTCACAAGATCCCAAGGAATTAAAAGAAGTTTGCGGATGTCAAGGAGGAGAGAAGATGGCAGCAAGGAAGAGTGGGAGATAACTTCAGAATGGAAGCTTGACTTATCAAAACCTGAGAAACAGGCAGACGGAGAAAATGAGGAACTGGTTTGAGTCTTGGGGTGCACGATCGCAAAAACAACTGGGTCAGATAAGTATGTGACATTTGGAATAAGCATGTATGATCAGCTTTATCAGAAAAGATGTCTATGTAGACTGCTTAGACTTACGAGTAATGACAGTATAAGGGACATGTAGAAGCATGGCAGGATCGTTACCAATGAAATAACAATGCGATGGAAGACAAAGCCAATGTTTTACCCCCTTGTTTTATTGTAAACTTACAAAACCTCAAAATGCTATTTTACACAGAAACTAGAACTTTGAAATGCAAAATGGCAACTAGTCAACCTGTCGATATCTTTCATGAAAAGCTAATTCGAAGCAGAGTCTTCACATGCAGGATACATTTAGCATCAGAAACATTAAATTATGCGAATGGGCAAAGGTGAACATGAAAAGAGAGAATTTGTTAAAAGATTCCACAGCTGCTAACTGACAATAAAGACTTTCAAAAATAAATATTATCATTGGAATATGATATGAATATAGTATTATCCAGTAGTCATATATAATTATATTGATCATGATGGTTACATGAAATGACAAAGGCAAAATCCCCAAATATAGTGGGTACATAGATACAGAACAGATTTATGACCACAAAGAGTACATCAAAACCACAGAGAAGAATTTTGCAAGGCATGAACCCAAGTAAATGATTTCATGAAACTGGAGCGTTGTGCCACATGATACCATAAATGAAACGTGAACATGTTTCCAGTACAAGCAGTGTCATGACAAAGAAATCGATGACATGGCATACCAAATGGAGAACCACAACAAATAGATACTCAGTACAAAGAACATCTACGTACATGCACAGCAACAGAATCCAGAAAGAAAAAGTACATGTATTTATGAGACTTCATACAAGATGAAAACAGTGGAACAAAAATAGCAAATGATGAGGAATGGGCACAAACATTTAAGAAGAAGTGGAATGGCATGTATGACCAATAGAAAACTGAATTGTAATACATGACAGACAGCACATTACTGGCAACACGACCAGCAAAAAACATGGGTCAGCAGAAACTGAGCTTGAACTATGCCAAGACGTAGAGAGTTGAGGACAAAGAAATGGAAATAAAGAAAGAGCAGAGAAATATAGGGCAGTGACTAAAGAACAGAATATGAGGAAGGCAAAAGCGAAATGATCGGTGACAGTGCCTAGAATTGATGAAAACTCAAGAAAAACATGCAAAAGGATATCAGCTGTATAGACTGAATAAAAGACAGAGAAATGTTTTAACAATCAAGCAAATGGGAAGGTCAACGAGCGAAGGATTTTACTGAACAGATGGACAGGGAATCTTGCTTGAACTGTTAACTAAAGCAGGATCCAGAGTCAATGGTGACGAAAGAAGAAGAAGTAAAGAAGAAGTGGAAAAGCAGTCAACGAAAAAGTGTAAGTAGCAGGGGCATGACAACATAGCTGAGGAACTGGGGGAAGCATATCAGCGCCCACTAAGAATCTTACAAGACTGAGACAGGAAAATGGCAAACCATGGAGCAGTCATCATCATCTGACCCAAGAAAGGAAATCTACAACAAGCTGAATTCGATACTCATAGCACCGAAGGGACAGAAGTCGCATTGCGACTGATTTGAATCTGAAGCCACAACGAACATCATGACTCAGGAAAAAGCAGTTTCGACAGGGCGCAGCACAACAGAACAGTTTCAACCTCGGAATAATGGAGGGTCACTTCAATAAGAAGCACCAACGATTTATCGATTTAGAAGGATTTGCGGTGGCATGCGCTTGCAACTGGAACTTGTACACATCAATTTGCAAACACTGAAGTGGTTATCAATCAGATGTACAGCGAGGCACAGGCATGTCTACAACAACACATTGGAGAATGGTTGAGACAACATTTGTGAGTGGCAGGCCTGACTACTACAGCCAACTTCTTTAATCTTCTGAGAGAATACAGGGATGCACGGTGGAACACAGAAGGTCAGTAGATTGGTGGCAGAAGATCACAATCGTGCAGTACTTGATGGAATTGCAGTGACGGAAAATGAGCTTGCAGCAACTACAGAACCATTGGAAACTCAACAACAATAGGCATGGAAATCATAGCAGAAAGACCAAACTGATAGATCTATAAATCACCACGTCTTAGCCTGATATAGGGTTGAATGACCAGAATGCATAGAAAAATCGTTCAAAGCCAAAGTACCGGGAATTGTGATCCGACAGGACACAAGCCAGAAGTAGTATGCAGGACTGCACAGAAATAAAAGCTCAAAACAAACACCAGGAGAGATAGAATACTCAATCCCAAGATTCAGACAATGGTCCCGTTGATCATACATAGTTTCGGATGCTGTGAACATGCCTGCTGAGAATTTGGTAGAATACAGCAGTGGAGGCAGAGGATGTTTTCGGAGGCATAACCAATAGGCATTTGCTTACAAATGACACATAGCAACAGAAGCGTGCAAACAGAATCCCAAATACACCACTTGGACCAGAAACCTTCAGAGCAAGATGCCGATAAAAAGACGAAACTTAAGATGGTGTGGCATGTCCAGAATCCAAAGGAACTTACAAAGCACAGAATTTGCTGGCTGATCAGGATGGAAGAAAGAGAGACCAAGATGAAGAGCTGAGGATAACATCAAGTGAAGTAAGGCCTAGAACTCGGAACAAAATGAGAAAGGCAGAACAGTATGAGAAGCAATGGAGGGAAGCTGATTTTGAGGGGAATGTCGCAGACACGAGATAGATAATTGACTTTGAAATGCAATGTATTCTTTTAAAGACCATCTATCAAAAAAGATGTCATTGCTGTAATGTAGTACATGAAAATTACAATAGGCAATCTAACCCAATCAAGTGAACGTAAAAAAAGAGGTAAATGAGAAATTTGTTGGAAACAAATAGCAGCATAATTCATCAACCACTGCGTACAAGCAAGCATTTTACCAGATTGATTTCAAGTAAACTTAAATAGCACTAATGCTATAACAACAACAAAATGCTATGAAATGTAGTGCTTGTGCATATTGTGTCTGATAACCCATTATTATTGAAACAGCTAGCATGCATGAAAGGCACGAAATATCCTTTGTCCCTTCATCTGAGAGGTGATTTAGGACAGTCATAGAAATACCTATTTATCTAATAAATGTTTATAGAATAGGCAAAGGTAACGAGAGGAGAAAAACGAGAGAATTTGTTCAAAAGATTCCAAGCAGTTTGATTCTGACCATTGACGGAAAAATGATATTATGCAACTGCTGTAAAAATTATCAAAGCTCGCTGAATCATGAACAGAATTGGATATGAATTAACTTCTTTTACCTTATATAACTATTGAACTTGGGACTGGATTTTGCATGAAAGTTTACACAATCAAAGAAAGAGTCGACCGGAAATCAGAAGGGAGTACACAAGCTAGATATGTCGCAACAAGGAGTACATAAAAATAGTATGATATACATACTTTGCTGCACACTGCACTATATGACTTCATACTATCTGATGAAATTCTGGTGACCAACACGTTTGATTTACTGGATGTAAAATGCTTACCCAATCTGTACGATTGGAAATTACATGAAAACTGAAGTTATGAAATTCAACTAAAAATGGAAACTTGACAATTAATCTTTACGGTAAAGCAATCAGTTCAGAATGGAACCAGGTGACATTTTCGGCTGACAATGGATTCAAAGTCCATCAGATAATGGGAACAAAAAAGACAACATTTGCTGACTTTCCATTCTATGTGTTAGAATATTTTGTCAGACAATATGACCTTGGCAAACAATAAATGTCATGATAGTCAAGAAAACATGGAAGTTGCGTATTTCCTAGCTTGATTTTGAGCAAAAGTGGATGATGTTGATACAACGTACATTCAAAACTGCTGTGAAAGAATGCATTCTGAAGTAAACTAGGTACATCAAATCAGAGATGGTCGACAGAAAACTTGAACGTTGATAGAACATCGTGCAATTGGGAGAGTGCGATGGATTCAACAGAGATATTGTGTGATTACATGTTATCACAGCATTTATAATCCACTTAAGGTCACTGGGTCGAGAAGATTGTTGATATTCTAAGGTACAATAGATATGGGTGTGTTAGCCAAGATGAACAGTAAAACTCTGATTGTGTCTGTTTTGGGCTCTCACTGCTGATTGATAAGGAGTTAACTTATGTATTGTTTCTCCTGAATGAAATTCAATTTGGAAAAAGTAAGGCACCTGTTCGTTGCAGTTGTCTACTTGCGAAGCTGAATAATGCGTTAGCCATTAGCAGTACAGGAAAGTTTTCCGAATCAGTGCGAAGGACATGATACAGGTAAGGTTCAGGCTTTGATAATTGAAGCACAAGAGATTGTTCTGCCACACAGCGAATGGAAGTCGAAGACATTGACTTAATACATTTCATAGAATGTTTTGGTCAAGCGTGGCAAGACGTCCAAGATTGTCCAACTGTACATGATTGCTGAAATGAAGACATCATTGAAAACTCGTTGTGAAATTAATCTTCTGTTATGCAGTTTTAACAATGATTGATAGGACAACTATGCCTATAAGCTGAAACATGATGCAACATTAACATCGTGAAGTGTAGCAAGACTTAGGTGATAAGTGGTGGAGAGTAACAAGTGAGTCGATTAATTTGACTCATGGTTTATTACCCAGAATCCTGTGCATCTTTGTACGTGTGTACGTGTGCCGTAAGAGATAAGTACTGAATATTCACCAAATTCAGTTTGTGTTCTCGTCACCTTAGTTACGGATGAAGTCTATGGCCTTACAGGACATTGGTTGCAAACTTCTAAATGAAGCATCTTCTACAACCCCAAGTGATTGAAATATTAATTGAATTAGAATGTGAGAAAGCTGAGTTGTTACTTGCATATTGATACATTTTCCTCAAATTGTCTCTTGTACAAGATCAAGGCGTGGGTAGAGTACTGGCTATTGCGAAGCTTGGGGGGTCACGTTAATCGTCAGTAAATTGGAGCAGGTTGAAGAGGGAAACGGGATAATGTTGAAGCTGGAGAAGGAACGGTGAGGTGATGTTGTGGCGACGAAGGCAAGGGTGAAGTTGTTCACACTGTTGTAGTGATGGTCTGCAGAGTGATTTTCGCTTGGAGGTGGCCAAAACAAGGTTAAGGTTGCGATGTTAATTCCTGATCGAAGACTACAATGTAGGAAACTGTGATTTTGGTGTGATTTGAGATGTATCCTACTTTTCACAATGAAGACATTCCGTTTCGGGCAGCGAAAACTAAGCAGCATGAGATTGTTGAAGATTGACACAAGGCTTGTGTTGATGGATGAACCATTTAAATCGAAGAGAAGGTAGAGTTAGAAGCTGTAGAGGAATGGAGTAGATAATGGACTGTTTTAACCCACAGAGTTATGGAGATAGCTTTTGCAAAATGTCGTATAGGTCACGTGCAATTAGGATCCTTTCTGAAGATTTTTGACGGCTGTATGTCTTTGTTCCCATGCTGAGGATATTGGAGAGCACGTGTAAGATGATTGTGAACCATTGGTAATGCGGCAAAGACATGCAAACAATAGAGTCACGTCATGTCAAGAGCACACTATCGTGACCGGTAACCAGCATCCATGAAGTGCTTTTCAAGTTGCATGGGCATGCATTTTCACAGACGAGTAGTTCTGATCTCTGTAGTTATATTCGACTGACCAAATGTGAAACATCAAAGCCTCGAAAAGTTTCTGCTCAGTCTGACCTTTTGGCAAGGTAAAGAAATAGATCTGTAACGGTTCTGAGTTTTACAACCATTGGAGTTTACGGAATCCTAGGAAAAAACTAGGATGAAGCATGAAACCTCACTCTGTGATTCCGCAGGCCCTAACGGGCAGCTGAGATGAAATGGTCGCATTCTATTTTTGAGATGGTAACGATCTGTGATCAAACAGAAACTTCATAAAGGTTTTTTGCCATATGCTGGGTGGACACTGGCTGTGGTGCCAATCGTAACCATGTACAATCCAGGATAATAATCTATCAAGGTTGACTGTTCGTAAACCCAAACATTCAAACATGAGAATTTTTGGAACAGAGTGTATGCATATCCACTTCAAGAGCAAACTTGATCATCGATTGACTGGTGTTTTTTGTAGTGAATATGGTGGTTACAGTCCTGCATACTTGTGTATTACCGCGAAAGTGCAAATTGGATGAAACGCGTGTTGTGCATTTGTGTCAGATAAGCCATGACAGAGTTGATGTGAATGCCAGTGGTACCAGACAGAGAACGTCTTAAGTGAGTGGTGTATGAGATGCAGAGATCTCTTCTAGTCAGTCAACCCATACCTGTAAGCTCTTTCATTAGGTGTACTGTAGGTCAAGGACGGAAATACAGACTATGTAATTGCCTAAAATGAGCTTTGGTTAAAGAAAATCCAAGTGCTAGGTATCCGACAAGGCATAAAAACCCCCTAACACTTGAAAGAGTTGAAACGCAGATTTGATTTGAGTGACAAGTTTTGTTGACGAAACATGATATGTTATAAGATGTTCTCGTTCAAAAGTTACAGGAAGCAGGGGCTGAGATTCTAATTGCTGGAAACAGGCATGGTTGATGCCATTAACTCTTTGACCAGGATATAAGATAACTCTGATGGCTCTCCCGGGTGGAGGCAACAGGTGGATGGGGAAAATGGGTTTACACAATCAAAGAGAGTGCGGACTGTTCAAACGTTTATCCTCAAAGGCAGATATTATGTCGCAAAAGGTTCAGTCAGAAAGAAGGTGTTGATTATACCGTATACTTTTGCACCTCTGCTAAATGACTCAGGACGTACTTGAAGCAAATTGCAAGGTGAAACGTATTTAGTTTTGTTTTCATCAGATGGATTGCCAAAAGCTGCTTAGCTACTTCAATGCGACTTGAATTGTGAAAGTTTACAGGATCAACTGAAGGTTATGAGAATCAAGGTCCGAACAGGTTGAAAAAATTGAGTACAATCTAAAAAATCCTTGTACGGGTAAAAGGCACAATTTGCCAGGTAGTAAATTTGGAACGCAGTTGCTTTGACAAATTTATTTTCTGGCTGAAAATGAAGGTTCATTCAAAGTCCCTTTTTGATAATTTTGTAGTACACAATTACTAGACAGAACAGTTGGGCAAACTTCATTTTGTAGTCAGGTTGCTTGGATAGTTATTGTTGAAGTGCAAACAATCAATGACTCGTGCAAACGAAGGAGAAGCTCCGATGGTTTCAAATGAAAGACTGGATATGTTGTTCGTGCTCCTAGTGCATTAAATTTTGAGCAAAGGATGTTGTGTTAGGATGGACTTAAGGCGGTTTACATTCCAAAACTGCTTCCAAAGATATGACTATTGTCTGAAGATAAACCTAGGGTATCCCTCAGACACATCGGAGATGGAGTACTGAAAACACTGTCACCTGTTGTATCACTCGCAAATATCAGTGAAACTGTATTGTGCCTGATTCTATTGTCATATTACAACAAGCCGATAATGCCTTTTTGTGACAGTTATCTCAGCATCCTCTAACCCATTCTCAAGTCACTGGTTCGCAAGCAAGCATTGTAGTTGGCTACTGTAAGGACAATTGGACTATGATTTGTTGTTACAAGAGAAAGTACCACAGTGATAAAACTCATTGATATAGTTGATGCGGATTGCTCTCAAGTGTCTGATGATGGCGCTAGTACTTAGCGCTATTAGTTGTCTCCCTGAATGAAAACGGTCCCACCGATTTCTTAAAATCAAAGTACAACTCTTTTGATTGCATTTCACTTGCCAGCATGAATAATTTGCTTGAATAAGAATTACAATGAAGTTTGTATCTGAATCAGTTTTCTGAAGCATGGTATTTTAACACAAGGTAATGTCAAAAGAGTGACTTGATCTAGTTGAAAGTCACCAAGATGCTTGCTTATCGTTGCACATCACCCAGCGAAATAGCAAAATCGAAGCACATTGACTTTAAATCCATTTTTCATCAGAACTGAGTTCAAGCGTGGAAAAGTGTTCTCAGCTATTGTCCACTGAAACATGATTGCTGATTATGGACTCAAACCATCTTGAAAATCTCATTGTTGAAATTCTATCTTTGTCGATTTGGTTAAATAAAGACAATGATTGGAATAGGGTGTGACGTGACTATGCGTTTTAATTGGGCGGAAAACTCAGTATGTAATCTAAATTTCATAGTGTGACATATTAGGCACTTAGTTCGTATGATAATGGGTTGTTGAATTAACAGACAGCTTGTCAGATTATGTTAGTCATAGTTTGATTATTTATTTATGACGTATATATGGTGTGCACTTAGTGATAGCCAAGTCGTCTTGACAGTAACTGCTGTTTTTGTTTTTGTTTTCTTCTTCCTCTTGTGTTCTGCATAAATGGATTATCTACTGTTATTGTGACTGAATAAATTAATCTAGTGACAAAAGTGGACTCTTGTCGTTCGTTATGGCTGGAATTCTAACAGAGATCCCCAAACCAATGAGGAAAATGTATGGCTGATCTAGATCTACTTTAGTTTGCCAGATTAACACACAAAACAAGTCACCCCAGTAACTTAAAAAAAAAGACTCTTTTACAACTACATAGGCCTGTCCTTAGTCTGTCAGTCCGTACCTATCTGTTGTCAGTCTCCACTTGCAGCACTATAGATCTAGGCCTAATAATTCTGTAGCCTTTTCCTTCACACTTAACTAAGCCTAAGCTACAATCTGCTGTGCTACATTTTCTAATTTCACATGGCAAGGTTTGGTCTAACACACTGAGCCTGTTGTCAGTTTGTGCTGTTCCAGGCCTATAGGCTACACTTCATCTGGTGCCCAATCTCTAAACTAGTCTACATTTTAAAAGTTCTGGGAGGCCAAATTCAAATTTCTGCTCCTATTTCAGTTGTGGCATAAAATCACAGCTGCAAGAAGCCAAAAGAGACGATTAATAATTTATTTATACCACTTTAAGTCACGAGATTTCTCTGCATGAAATTCGGGCTGCTCTCCCCAGGGAGAGCACGTCGCCACAAGAGCAGCCCCACCCTTTAAAAAATGCCGATGATATAATAATAATGATGATGGTTGGCTAGTGGTACAATTCCTAAATGGGAGATTATGCTGGGACTCATTAGAGTATTAACAATGAACCCAACCAAACAAAAGAGCCTGCACCAATACTTACTGCCTCTGTCAGCTGCTAGGCCCACTCATTTTCACGTCTGCTTCTTTTGGGGGACGGGATAGCTCAGTGGTCGGAGCACTTGCTTTAGCGTGGTTACCAGTTGGATGGGTGACCGTTTGCACGCCTTGGCTTCAGTACAGTTCCCCTAGTTCACCCAGCTGTAAATGGGTACCTGCCCTCTTTAGGGTCAGGGAAGGTAAAGCAGCGAGGGAGAGGAGATGGGCGCCGCCCTCAATATGCTGGCCCTAGAGAAGTGAGGTCTCTAACGCCTTGCTCCCCTACGACCTTATAGGTTATGGGACTCCTTTACCTTCCTTACCTTTTCTTTTGTGTTGATACTGGTTAAGTTTAAATTAAGATCTCAGGTGCATGCACAGGAAATGTTGTCTACTCAGTTTAATGGGGTATAGATTTCCTATTTCGGCATTTTTCATTGATAAAGCAATGCATCTACTGGATTAGAAAGGGATGCAAAAGCAATGTGAGTCGGAACTAGAGTTTCAGTGTCGGCGGATGTATCAAAGTCACTCATTGACCTAAGCTAGGCCTGACACATTTCCAGATCTATCTGTTCAATGTATTATTGGGATGTATAGTCACATCTGTTGACCTAAGCTAGGCCCAACACATTTCCAGATCTATCTGTTCAATGCGTTATTTGCTTTAAGATGTTGTCAGGAACGGGGTGAAGATCACTAATGTTGTAAAATGTCTATACGCGAATGTAGACAGTGCTAATTATAGTTGTTACCCAGACTAAGCAAAAACAGGTCTAAAACAGATGGGCTGGGGAGGGATTGATCTCGAGACAGCCTATGATTCGAAAATGTATTAAGTAGTTAATAGTCAAAAGCAGTTTCGCGTAGGGATGTTTGGGTATGCATGATATATTATGCGTGAAGGGAAAATGAAAAGGGACTTGAAGGATTGGAGAAGAAGACTGGGTATATCAGTACAGCATGCCTATCAGTTGTTACAGCAAAGGGCTGCAGTTTCGTCCAAATTCTGAAAGAGTAGCTCGTGACACCGAGGAGTGCTGAGTACCTGCATATATAATATATTATTACATATAGTTATCATGTGTGTGTGTTGAGAGAGAGAGAGAGAGAGAAGAGGAGAGAGAGAAAAGAGAGAGAGAGAGAGAGATGGAGAGAGATTGGGGTGGGGGTGGGGGGGGTACATTCGGGGTACATCCAGTTTATCATTTTAAAAATCAATTACTATGCAAAATATTACCAACGGGACGGGATAGTACAGTGGTCAGAGCACAGGCTTTCCCCAGCTAAGGTTAAGCAGCATCCATGCCAGCGTAGTCCCCTTGTGGATGGGTGACCGTTGTGCGCCTTGTCTTCAGTACAGTCCCCAGTTCACCCAACTGTAAATGGATACCTGCCTCTTTAGGGACAAGGAAAGTAAAGCTGCGAGGGAGAAGAGATGGGTGCCGCCCTGAATATGCCCCTACAGAAGCTGAGGTCTCTGATTCCCCAACCACTGCTTAGGTTGTGTGTGTGTGTGTGTGTGTGTGTGTGTGAGTGAGTGTGTGTGTGTGTGTGTGTGTGTGTGTGTGTGTGTTGTGTGTGTGTGTGTGTGTGTGTTGAGATCTTTTTTATTTGAAGTTATCTTGGAATGGTTAAACCAATATGAAATTGCTCTCTTGTGTCTTTCGAGATCATGATTTGTATCGATGTGTCTGTCAGCATTGTAATTGCCCTTCATAGGATGATTAAAGTGTTTTGACTTTGACTTGACTTTGACTTTGAAACAGCTTTACATTTACCTATCCAAAATAACTGTAAACGGGATGCAAATAGTAAAGATAAGCTACTGCAAATAAAAGTAACATACTTATTTCTTGTTTAAGATGGTACTTAAGTATAGGTTGAATAGAAAAGGACTAAACATGCACCATGTCTAAATCGTCTATCTAACGGATATTTGATTATGGTGATTTCATTTGGGATAGTTACACCAAGAAAAATCACCTGTTGTTTTAGATCTTCATTTTAGAAACCTGACGAATCAATACTGAAGCCGTCCGTGGTAGTTAATCACTTGAAACTTCAAGAATCGAGATTTTGCTCTTACAGAAAGGAGAAATAGGCATACATTTGTGTTTTGAATGGGAGTTAATGCTCCAGATTCTTAAACAACCCCCCCCCCCCCCCCCTCCTTACTTCTCAAAATCCGTACCACAGACGGAGACCCATCAACAGATTAATACCCAAAGTAAAACTGAAAATGCTTCCTTTCTTTCGTCCACCATGGATCGAATGACCAAAGCACACGCAAGCTAGCACTTAACATCAGTCAATTTAACAAAATTGAAAGGACTTTGAGGGTTAGGGGTGGAAGGGGGTGGGGCGGGATAGCCTGATTTTTAGAGCCTTGCAATCGCGATCTGATGGCCCTGTATCATCCCAGGTTTGAGCTGTCACCGATACACCCGTCCAAGGGGATTATTTTCGCTAAAGGTAGCCTAACGTGAGTTCCGACTCCACTCCCCCCAAAAGTTAGTCTGATGAGGCTATAAACCGAGGTCTCATGTGCGATCACATGTAGAACATCTTGCGCACACGCATTAAAACCCGTTCTGCCTTTGGGAAGAGTAGGCCATTGTGTGCCGGTAGGCAGGATGACAATTACCCCCCCCCCCAAAAAAAAAACAACAACAAAAAAACCAAAAAAACCCACCAAACCCCCCCCCAAAAAAAAACAACAACCACAAACCAACAACAAAAAACAACACAACAACAACAACAACAAACACAAAAACAACAAACAAACAAACAACCCCCCCCAAAAAAAACCCCCAACAACAGCAACAACAAAACACATGCACAGTGATGTCGTGTTTAGACATCATCCCTGAAGACAGAATGCGGCCACCTTCTTCGTGGACAAAAACGGTCGCGTACAATAACTTTTTTTTTACTAGTGTGAACCTCGGAGCTTTAGCTGAGGAATGGAAAAATGTATAGGCCTATTTAAAAAAAATAACACACACACACACACACACCAAAAAAAAAAAAAAGGAGAAAAAAAGAAAAGAAAAAGTAATCGATGCTGATGCCCCATGATGCACTTGTGAACTCTGCTCACCCACAGAGGGTTCAAAAAGCGTGTTACCAAGCCGACATGTTCATTTCTGATTTGGCGACCACTGTGACAAGCTTGAAGAAAATCCACACCATGAATTGTCACCACTCCTTTTCACCCCAGGCTACAGGTAACTGTTTTGTTTGTTGTTGTTGTTGTGTGCTGGTCTGTGTTTTATTCATGATTATATTAAATGTTTTAAACAAAAACGGATTAATTTTTTTTTAAGCAAAAAGAAAAGGGGTGGGGGGATTCCAGTTTGTAGGGGAAAAAAATTGCGTAGATCATTATCATAGCCAGGTAAGATTTCCTTGTGAGTGCTTCCGGAGCGGACTCAATTTACTCTTTTTCTTCTTTTAAACATTTTTTTATTTCGAGAGCAATTGAATAGGCTGCTATTTGCTTACAAAAAATGTTTAAACTTCAATTCCTGGGTGCATGCCATTTTGTAAATGTTATCTGTTAAGACATGGCCTTCTCTTCTGAAAGGCGGAACAGGTTTTAACGTGTGCACAGGATGTTCTACGTGTGTTCGCACACAGGACCTTGATTCATAGTCTCGTCCAAAGGACTTTAGGGTAGTGGAGTGGGCACCGATTTTTCACTTCAGGGAACGAAAGGGAGACAGTAGTCTGAGAGTGTTGGTAATGATTTATTTTCCAGATTCAGTAACGGATTTTTACATGCTCTTTGCTTCCTTTCACAGAAAACTAGTTTCGTTGCCCAAAATTCAGGCCGGCCTTTTTGACCTGACAGGCAAACATGGCTTTGAAGTTCCTGAGAAACCTTGTTTGCAAGAAAACTATTCAAGCACAACTTGGTCAAGCCTGTTGCTAAATAGAGCCAATTGTTCTCAAATATTATTTGCGAGTGAAGTGAATTGGGGTAGCTGGAAACAAAATTTATAACTTTGGTGTTATAGTTTTCTACTGCTAAACTATCGAAACGAAAGTGATCAAACAAAATAAATTTGAAAAAACTTGCAGTGTTATGCCAGTTGAGCATGGGTGAGGTGCACAAGAAAGAATCCTTTACATCATTTTTAATAATTGTTCTTTTTAATTTTTTTAAATAGATATCTGCTGTTTTTTCCCGCCGATTTTTAATTGTTCGGTCCTCGTCATATCAAAAACTAACTAGTTAACGCGGTATTCAAAACCAGTAGGCCTAGGCCTAAATGGTAAGCTGAGAATTTTTACCCTTATTCTGACGTCACTTCCGAAGCATGCATTTTTCCGAATGCAAATGAAATTGACCCCCACATTAAACCAATCAGAAATCACTTCATTCTGGGGTCAGTCGACATACAACACGTAGCTTCCCGAAGACTCCCGACAACTATCTATCTATCTGTCCCGTAGTCTGACGACCGTGGGGGCACCCTCAAAGACTCAGCAACCAGTTCCCTCCATTCTTCTCTCTGTTCTGCCTTTCTCAGGGTTTTGTTGAGTTCTAGGCCTGTCCATTCACTGATGTTATCCTCCCAGCTCTTCCTTGGTCTGCCTCTTCTTCTTCCTCCTTGGACAGTGCCTTGCAACACTGTCTTTGTAATTCCTTGGGATCTTGTGACATGCCCATACCACTTAAGTTTCCGCTTTTTCACGATAGAAGGTTCTCATAGGGTCCAATGGTTTGCTGGATTCTGTTATGCACGCTTTCGTTGCTTATGTGGTCTTTGTAGGAGATGCCAAGGAGTCTCCGAAAGCATCTCATCTCCACTGCCTGTACTCTTCTCTCCAAATCTGCAGTCAGGGTCCATGATTCACAGGCATACAGAAATATGGCTGTGACAAGGGAGCGCATTAGTCTGATCTTGGAGATAAGTGAGATATTCTTATCTCTCCAGATGGTGTTTAGTTTTGACAAAGCTGTTATTGTCTGTGCAGTCCTGCATACTACTTCTGGCTTGGATCCCTGGTCGGATACAATGGCTCCCAGGTACTTGAAGCTTTGAACTGTTTCCAGCTTCTGGTCATTAACCCTGATATCAGTGCTAATGCCGTTGGTGTTATTAGTCATCAGTTTGGTCTTCTCTGCACTGATTTCCATGCCGTATGTTTGGAGGCCTTATCCAAGTGTTCTGTTAGGCTGGCAAGCTCTTTTTCTGATCCTGCTATTCCATCAATGTCATCTGCGAAGCGGAGGTTTGTGATCGTTCTGCCACCAATGCTGACTGATCCTTCATGATGTTCCAGTGCATCAGCCATGATTCTCTCAAGGAAGATGTTGAAAAGAGTGGGTGAGAGTAGACAGCCCTGCCTTACTCCAACTGTTGTTCGAAACCATTCTCCAATGTTGTTGTTGTAGTACACTGCATGGTGGCCTCGCTGTACAGCTGTTGATGACTCTGATCAGGTTTGCATTGATGCTGTACAAGTTCATGGTTGCCCACAAAGCTGCATGCCACACCCTGTCAAATGCCTTCTTAAATCGATAAATACGTGGTATAGGTCTTGTTGATGTTGAAGGTACCGCTCACATAGTATTCTGAGGTTGAATATCTGTTCTGTTGTGCTGCGCCCTGCTCTGAAACCTGCTTGTTCCTCAGCAATGATGGTCTCTGCTTGTGCTTCAGTCTATTCAATATTATCTGCAGCATGACCTTGCTTGGGTGACATATGAGGCTGATTGTGCGGTAATTATGGCATTGTTGTAGATTTCCTTTCTTGGGGAGGTGATGATGAGTGACTGCGTCCATGGTGTTGGCCATTTTCCTGTCTGCCAGATCTTGTTGCAGATTCTTAGTAGGGCGCTGATCATGGCTTCCCTCCAGCTTGGACCAACTCAGCTGGAAAAGTTGTCAGCCCCTGCTGACTTCCCCTTTTCAGCGATCTGACTGCTGTTTCCACTTCTTCTCGGAGGATAGGGTGACTGTCTGTGTCTTTGCTTTCGGGTACATTAGAGACTTCTGGATCTCCTGCGGTTCTATAGTTATACAGGTCGGAGCAGTATTCTGTCCATCTGTTCAGAATATCCTGGTCGTCAGTGAGACACTTCCATTTTTGTCTTGGATTGTTAAACCTTTTCTTGTTTTGTGCTAGTCAGGCTTTCACCAGCTGATATGCTTTCTTGCTATTGTTTTTCTAGATGTTCTCTTCAATGTCTTGGCACTGTTCACCGATCCATTTCTCTTTTGCCTCCGTCATGGACTTCTGATTCTTTTGTTGACTGCCCTATATTGTTCTGCTCTTTCTTTTGTTTCATTTTTCTTTTCTTCAACTCTCTACGCTTGTCGCATAGTTGTAGGATGTTAGGTGTGACCATGGTTTTTTGACTGGTCGGCGTTTGCCAAGAAGCTCGTTTGCTGTTTCAGTCACTGCTGTATTGAAACTATTCGTCAGTGTGTCTATGTCTGAGTCTAACACAGAGTGCTGCAAACTTTCCACCTATCCTTGCTTGACAACTACTTCGGTAATTATCGGCTATGTTTTCTCTGGAAGACAAGAGAACTCGAATTAAAATTTTTTTAAAAAAGTTCCGGCAAAGAGTGCAGCTTTGTAGGCTTGCCACTGTTGGGTTTCAGGCTCGGAAAAGATTACAAGTGAAGTGCATTAAGTGTTTTTAGGGCTGCAGACTCGATTTGAATCGACACTTAGGAACTCCGGTATCTGGATCAAAGATCCACGCAGAAACTGACAATTTAACTATTGGAAGAGGGGGAAATGCAATCCATTGAAGAAAAAAATCGAGCACTGATCCAAAATAGGCTATCTTCGCTAGAACATCTTTGCGGAGGAGGCATAAAATGTTTATGCTTCGTAAACGGAAAAACTCCGTTTGTGTGTGTCTGAGTGGAAACTTTTCCAAAATGCAAGTTCTTGGCCGAAAAGCACCAAATGAATGCATCTTGGCATGTTGTCCAGAATCCTAAGTGCTAGGCCTAGGCCTATTATTTAACTTTGCCAGTACAGCTCATGCCACACTTCAAAGTGTGTTCCAGTTGGCGACCTGTAGGCCTAGTGTGTCCACCCCCTATGTCGACTCTCTCCCTCCCTCCGAGCGCGCGCGCATGTGTGAGAAGGTAGGCCTAGGGCCTAGGCCTAGTAGGACTAGGCTAGCAAAGGCTACTAGTAGGGTGACTTTTTTCCCCCCATGAGATTCACTGGTCTTTGGAGATTCTGGTGTGTCATGGTGCTTTTTGGGGGGTGGATGGGGGAAGGTGATTGCTTGTGTGTGTTGTGTGTGTGATTTTTTTTCTCCAGATTCTATTTTTTGCAAGTTGTGTGTTCTTTTTCATGTAGCATTGTAGGTGTTAAGTGTTTCTTATGTTTGTCCACATAATCAACTTTTTTTTATGCATCATTTTCTTATCCCATTTCTATAAGAGGAAAGGAGGCAACATGCTTATTTTGTGTTAGAAGTGATCAAGGGAAAATAGATCTAAAGAGGGAGAGGTTGTTTTTTAAAAACTGGATATGGTATGTAAAATGAAGGGACATAAAATAGTGTCAGCAATCCAGTGTCGCAGTTTTTCCAATATTTCAGTGTATTAAAAAGTTTTTGGTAAAGCAAAAATTTACTTCCTCAGCTAGAATTCTAGTTTCACCAATGGTGAGATTTTGCGTATGTGACCATTTTCCCCCACCATAAAGATGCAGTAGAATACACAGTGCAAATCACTGATTATGGTTAAGTGTGATAAAAATGAACTAATGGAAAGCTTGTTTACAGAACTAGGAGAAAGATGACGCACATCCACCTTCAGCCTCTCAACCCCAGAAATGGCCACCCTGTGTATCAACGGACAGAGCCTGCAGCCTTCAGATGACAATGGAAGCAGCAGACCACAAAAACAGAAGCCATGAAAGGAAGACTTCAACAACCAACAAAGGGACAAGTGAAGAGAGGCAGCCTCATTTTGCAGACCTGAATGCTTTAACATCAGGACATTCTTGACCTTGCTGTCGTAGCCTGAGCGAGGGGGTTTCTGCCCTCAGTCTTGGTGTTGGACTGACTCTTTAGAGTGGCCCTTAGAAAAAGCCCTGGACCATTGCACACCTTTCAGACCCGCTGTCAAGACTTGTGGACACAGCACTGTTGGCTGAGCTGAGAATCCAGTTTGAAATGCAAGGTCAGGGATCTGCATGTACCTAATATCCAGAAAGCGGCAAAAAATAGTGATTTGCCTCACTACTGGCCCCATCTCCGCATACTTCCCAGAGAATTATCTCGACAAATGCCTCCAAATACTGATCTGAGCAACCGTTTCTTCACTCCTGCCTCTCCTACAGAAGTGATATATATATGACAGTTTCTGTAGTGGGTCCTCTCCCATTACAACGTGCTATTTTGAAGCCAAGACTGTCTAGGCCTAACAGCAAAGCCAGTGAATAGTCGCATCCACACAGATCCGGCTCCAGTTTCCTGCTAAGAAAGGAGCAGGTCTGTATGCTCTGGCACAGGACAGGCCACAGTCACATCAGTTACCATAACTATGTACATAAAATTCTGCAAAGGCCACACACAGTGGTGCCCTTGTAAGACTTGCAACCAGACAACAGAACAAGGGCTTCAATCCAGCCTGAGCATTATACGAGACATTCAAAAAGATCTGGCCAAACTCATTCGCAACTTGGAAGACCTGCAGCATGCCACCGCCTGCATTGCAGAGACTGAGCTGGTCCCTGACGAATGCAAAAGAAAAACGGGAACATTGCGCCAGCAAACAGGCCAACAAGCTTTTTGTTGCAGATGAGCTGGGGACATGCAACTTCAGTCAAATTGTGAGTATATCTAAAATGGCATTATGATTATGCCTGAATGTGTGCATTTCCAGTAGGCATACTTTCCGCTAGCAGCAGTCAAGCACACACACACACACACTGCATACCTTCCACAAACCTGTGCTACCAATATAAAAGCAGAGAGGGGGGAGGGGTGGGAGAGAGATTGGTAGTTGAAAAAACGCCAGAGCGCAAATTTGGAACGACATTTATTCAGAACTAGCTATTCTACCATCTATAGTATTCACATACAGAAGTCAAATAACATGTAATATTTGCAAAGCCACCATTGGCCATATTTCAATGTTATAACTTTATATGCCTACAACTATAGTGTGGGCAAAACGGTCACTGACAGTGGGTAGCACTGCATTTTTTTAACAACCATTTCTTGGTTAGAACTCCAAGGTTGACCAATGGTGCACATTCAGACTGCACAGAATTTTTTGGTCATTCCTCAGATTCACCAGTGGTGAGATTTTGCATACATGACCATTTTTTCCTGCCGTGACATTGCCGCATTCTGACTTACATGTCTAAACACAGCCATGTGCATGTGGTTTTTAAAAATCTTGTTACCTGTTCGCAGTGTTCCTACCAGCACACTTATGGCCCACTCTTCTGAAAGGCAGAATGGGTTTGAACGTGTGCACGATGTTCTGCTGTGTTTAGACGTCGGTTTATAGTCTAATCTGAAGGATTTTCAGAGGAGGGGAGTTTGTACAAACTGCAGAGAAAAAATCCCTCAAACAAGTGCCTTGGTGGTGGTGGCTCAATCCCGGGCTGTCAGATCACAAGCTCAGTGCTCTAACCACAGGCTATCACCTCCACCCCCCACCCCCCTTCCAACACACATGCACTAAAGGAATACCTAAACATGCCACCAGCGTACATGCATTTTTTTAAAAAGTCATGATCTATCAGTTGCTGCTGGCACTTAATGGCCTACTTTTACAGGATGCAGAATGGGTTTTGATGTGTGCGCAAGATGTTCCAAGAGCATTTGTTTTTATTTGTATATTGGTCTCGATTGTTGTTTTATTTACATTCCAGCGGAGAGTTAAGTCCAGTGGAACCATCTGATTTAGAGACTGCACCATCAACCACCTAGGCTCATGTTTGTACATTGGACCCTGGTTTATAGTCTCATCCAAAGGACTTGAGGGAGTGGAGTCGGTGACAACTCCAGGGGATAATATCCCCGCGAATTTGGTGTGGTGGTGGTGACTTGAAGCTGCGCCATCAGATAGCGAGCTCGGTGCTCTGTTACTGTTAGGCTTGCCCCCATTCCTGCCGTGATGTCAAGATTGATGTAGAATGCTGAATTGATATCGTCATCGTGTTTATCAGCTTGGCTGGGTCATGTGATACTGTGGCACTCACATGCGCATTGTCTGTCTTTCTCTCACTGTCACATCTTTTTCTCTCTTTACCGTCCTCCCTTCCTCTTTTGATTAGACGCTATACACTTCACACAACTGTTTGTCTTCATTTTCAGACTCCTTGCTGCAGTCTTCGACTTCCTCACCACAAATGCCATGATGATCTTGCCTTGTTAGACCTATGTTGGTAGAAGGTAGGGAATGGATGAAAGGAAATTTCAACAAACCATTCAGAGTTTTGTTTTCTTGGCGTCTAGGATATTAAAGTATTCGATCTTCATTATCAGAATGGGAATATCGCGGTAACCCAATCCTCAGAACTTGCGTATGTTTGAAGATCTGGTAGGACGGAAATGCTATGCACAAGTCGCACAGCTGCTACCTTGCACAGCTGGTTTACAGACTTCACATACATGTACATTTCCCTCTGCTCGCAATCAAATTTTGCTCCTGAAGTTTCTTGGCTGACTTTGGTTCAGTCTTTGTTTGGACTTCCTTGTCAGTTGTCTTCAAATGATCACTGGGCACTGCCGATTGCTTCAGTATTCCTTGCTACAATTAAAAAAAAAATTAGTATGAAATATAAAGTCAATAAAGAAATAAAATAGGATAAAATCCAACAAAATAGAATAAGATAAAAAATTTAGAGATAAAATAAAAACTAAGGTATAAAATAAAACCCAAAAATAAATTGAAAAAAAGGGGAAAATTGCGCAAGAAATCTCAAGTACAATTTTAAAATCCAACAAATAAAAAATTTAGAACTATTCTAAGATATGAAATAGAATAAAAATAAGATAAAATGAAATAAACGACAAAATGAATTGAAATAGAATAGGGAAAAATTGTGCAAGAAATATGAGAGCAATCTGGGTGACAGTGATCTCGTCCGAAAATATCGCAACCTACAAGAGTTTTTAGACAGTGATCATGAAGCATTGCGACTCGGTCATGAATCCTTTTCCATTTTTAATACTTTTCCTTCTGACTGAAAATACCAATGTGTATCGGCTTTTAAACAGTGGTTATGATGTATTGAGACTAGGTCATTCCTTCCATTTCTAATGAATTTTCTTATGTCCGAAAACGAGCCACCACCTGGCTTTTAGACAGCAGTCATGAGACATTCCGACTCAGTCATCCCTTTACATTTCTGAAGCGCTTCCATTCCAAAAACGCCACCTACAGCGGCATTGCAAACTCGGTCACCCCTTCCTATTCTAATGTTTACGCAACACCTGAAAATACCGACACCTATAGCAATGATTTTGAGATAGTGGTCATGAGGCATTTGTGTTGTTTCCTTAGCCTTCCCATCCTTTATCAAACACGGGTCCTAACCTGGTGAGTCATGTGGGTGGAGTCCTGTCAGGAGGGGCGCCAAGTTCTGTTGTTGATCATCTTGCAGTCAACTCGGAAGTGGGACCTGAAACTTGTTCCTTCTTCTTGTGTGCCTGTGGCAAAGAAAACCAGACTGCAGCACATCCTTCGCAGGTGCACGCTATACAGCAACCTGAGGAAGATTGTGTGGCCGACAGAAATAACCTGCAAACTGAGCTGTACAGCCCACGAGAGGAGCTGGAAAGGACTTGCCACTTTTTTCTCCCAGACACATCTGACAGTGTAAAAAGCAAACAAGAGGAGTGGGGCCAAGTTCTGCTGATAATCCTGGAGTCGACTCAGGAGAGGGGCTGTAATCTGCTTCATGAAATGCTTGCATCTGTAAGTACTTTAAGAGCTGAACTCTTACAGTTGAGAGACTTTAGCATACATAATTATATGATCCAGGGATAAGTTTTTATTTAGGTCTAGGCTTAAGTCTTATGTTTAGGAGAAAAGTTCACATCCCTTAAGATGAGTGACTTAGGTTTTTACTTAAGAGCTTGTGGTTAATTGCTGCAAACAAGTCAGCTTTTAAATTATTATTATCATCATAGTTATTACTAATTTTCTATTTCAAGGATAATGGAATAAGCACTCATGTACTTTTAAAAAATCTAGTCCCCATGTGTGTGTAGTTTTGTAAATTTTGTCATCCGTTCCACTGGCATGCAATGACCTTCTGAACAGCGGAACAGGTTTTAACCTGCAAGATGTTCTGTGTGCATTGATGCACGGAGCCTGGGTTTATAGCCTCATCCAAAGAACTTTTGGGGGCCAGGGAGTGGAGTCAGCACTGATGTTCACTCCAGGGTAGAGTAATATGATTGTACCGTAAGAAAAGCCGCCTTGTTTGCCCATTACATGGAATATTTACTGATAAGGGTATTTCAATAGAATAACTTGTTGGTCCATTGTAACGAGTTTGATATCCAACTCCATAAACTGGTTGGAATGGAACAAGCATGGTAAAATCTGTCTGATGAAATCAAATTGTTATATCTGAGCCAATTAAACAGGCAGGTTTTCAGTCAACTGACTTTCAGGGACTCTGGGTCTGGAATTGTCAGTGACCTGTGAGGGCAGCCATCATGACCCGTGTTTTCTAAAAGCTAGATAGGGTATTTATATTTTTGCCCCAATTTTTTTGGTCTATTTCTGACCTGATACTTTTTACCGTGAATCTTTTTGTTGCCATCTTTCTACTATTTCTGTCCATTCATTTTTTTCAACTAGAGTTGTGAGGTTCACCACTGGTGAAATTTGTTAGTGTATGCGACAGTTTTTGCCTACCATTAATGTAACTGCATTCCAACTTTGGCGATATCTAATAAAACATGACACAAGTGTGCACGTGTTTAAAAATATTGTCATCCATTCTTATCGGCACAAATGAGCTGCTTTTCCAAAAGGCAGTACTGTTTTAATTGAGTGCACGAGATGTTTTGTGTGCGCTCACACATGGGACCTCAATTTAATGGACGGACTTTTTTTTTGGGGGGGGGGGGGTGGGAGTTGGTGATACTGATGACTCGGGGGGAATAACCCCTTGAACAGGCATCATGGTGGTGGCTAAAGGGGTCGATGCTCAACTTTGTGGTCCCAGTCTGCATAAGCATGTAGGTTTTGCACTAGGCAGGAGCAGCTGGAGTAACAAAAATATCCCAACCCACCCCCCCAAAAAACCCCCCACAAAACAAACCAAAACAACCCAATCCCTTTGAGATCTGAATTAATGAACTACCAACTACTAGATCATTGTGTTAACTCCTGCACCAAGGCAGTTGGTCAATATTTTTTCTTCTTTATTTGTAAATGAATCGTGTACTACTAATGTTACATTTTTCTCCTGTTTTTTTAAAAGTTCGTTTTCATCTATTCAACCAGGTACCATATGAGCCGGAACAGTTCCAGTGAAATCCAAAGTCAAATGGGGACTGCTAAACCAGGCCATCAACTTGCCGTCCATTTTTGTCTGCCACAACTGCAGCAGAAACTGCATGCATGGTTGGACTTGAGTCGTTCCAGACGTTGATCCCAGCAGAACTGAAGCAGAAAGAAGACGGCCATTGTCTCTCAAGACAGGAGGAGCCTTACTGAATGGGGACAAGCATTGCTACCTTCAAGGTCCATGCATGTATCTGCATGGAATGGAGTCAAGATGTCTCCGTTACAGCAAAATCCAGGTTTGAAAATTGCTGCTATCATTTGTAACCAAAGCATTTTTCGTTAAATGCTTTGTGCTCTCATTGATAACAAAAGTGTGTAAAATGTTTTTGGTTAGAAAAGTTTTTCTGTGTTTTAGTCTCTTAACTGTACATTTACAGACTGTCACCAGTTAAAAAAAACAACAAAAAAACAACTCGATCCAAGTAAGGGTTTGAAGATAAAATTTTAACATTATGTTATGGTTATTCATCAAATCTTAGAAAGTGAGGAAATCAAGTCATAGCAATATTTGAGCTAATAGAGTACAGTTGATTTGTGATTTTATTCAAAGTACCATGATCAGATAAATGTAATGTATGGTCAAGAAGGCCCTCTGAACTTTGTTAGTGATTAGGACTCCCATGCTTTAAGGGGCTGTGGGACTGGAATCGCCCAACGCCATGTTTATTTCATCCATCATGAACAACGTGCTATGGGTAAAGACAGATGTGAAATCATCAAAGTTCAGCTGATAAAGCAAAAGATACAATGTTGTAATTTATTTGATTCAAACATTAGTGATCAGATCCAGTTACTTTGAATTTGAGCTTATAAGATTAGGATGTAATGCTTCTTTCACAAGTGTTCATGAATTCAGTTTGTTGCTAAATGTTGAGAGCAAATCATTTAGATATTGTAGCTAATGAAGTGAGAGATGTTTGTGATAATGTTTTTAAAACGGTAATCGTGAATTTGTTTTGATATAAAATCAAATTTTAACATTTGAGCAAACGAAATGAAAAAATGAATGTGACATCTTTATAGAATAATTGTGAATTCATTCCGTTTTGAAGTCCTGTGATCAGAGAATTTTTATATCGGAGGTAACAAAGCAAGAGGTGAAATGTGACTGTCTTTAAAGAACAATTGTGAATTTATTCCGTTTCAAAGTAAGATAAAATCATTGTAACATCTGAGCTAACAGAGCTAATAAGTTTCCCATCACTAATTTCTTAACTGTTTACAGGAACAACCGGACTGGAGTTGAGTGCCCAAGAACACTCACCATCTAGCACCACTTGTCGGTTACCAGCATGTGATAAGGTAACATTTGTGACTGGTCCTTCTGTCTTTGCGTCTGCCTGTCTAATGTATTTGTGTTTGTATTATTCTAATCTCACCGTGGTCGAGTGGTTTAGGCGGGTCAACTTGTGATCCAGAGGTCGCGGGTTCGATCCCCGCTCGGCTCCGTGTTGTGTCCTTGGGAAAGACACTTTACTCCTATTTTCCTCACTCCACCCAGGTGTACAAGTGGGTACCAGCTCTGCTGGGGAAGTATCTGGCGACAGACTAGCGTCTGTCACAGGGTGGTGAAAAACCATCAGTTCGCTTAACGCTACAGAAACCGGGATAAGCTCCGGCTCTATGGGCCTTCTGGCTCGAAAGAACATACCACTTTTTTTATTCTAATCTAATGGAAGATACAAGTTGCATCCATCGTTTTTTAATGGTCATACATTATTTTTAAATCTGAGTTACCATTCAGACCATAGATGCTAATTAATGAATCCCTTTGATATTGCTGCGAAAAGGTAATATTTCAGAGTATGTAAATTTTATAGATCATAAATTCACAATTTCTATTATATATAACAGGAGTTTTTCTTGCAATGTATTCAAAGCAAAAATTGTTATACAGCCCCATTGACACTGCATCCATGGCAAAATGAGAGAACTAGCTTAATAGCCAAATAATTCCCCACAAATCTTCAAGGGAACATATGGCCGACTGAGATATTTAGTATTCACCTTCACCTATCCTGTAGTCTGGTTGATGACCATTGTGGCATCACTGAAGATATTACAAACGGATTCCTTCATTCCTCGTGGTTCTCAGCTTTCCTCAGTGTGTTGCTCCACTCAAGACCAGTCCGCTCACTGTTTCCCATTTTTTGTCTGTCTGCCTTGATAATGACATAAAAAGAGGAAGACCAAAATCTGCTGAAGACATCTAGAAGAGCATTCTAATCATGTACAAATTTTTACTGAGTTTAACCACTAGACTGCCCCACCCAGGAAATTTTCCGGGCTAAATGTGCACTCTATAAGCCAACAACCCGGAAAATTTCCAGGGTTTCAAACCGAAGTAAACAAGCCAGCTTCCTCGACTACAGTTAAAAGGGAAAGAACTCAAAAATTAGTGGAGATCACTCCTGTTGCTTGGCAACATCCAGCTGCAAAATCCATGGCAAAAACGTTTTTTAGCTCATATTTTGTGTTATGCATGACTGCTTGGGCAGTTCTTGTTCAAAATGGCCGACACTTCTTGTTGAAGGTATCAATAACTTTACACAGCTGAAAAAGTGACAAAACTGTAGATAATCCTGACGGTGATGAAAACGATCAATTTGTCAATTTTTTTAAAAACATTTTATATGTTCATAGTGAAATATCATGCTAACTAATTGGGCTTGCCTCAAAGCAATCTACAATATATATATAATATATATATATATATATGGAGGCACCGTGGTCGAGCGGTTTAGGCGGTCAACTCGTGATCCAGAGGTCGCGGGTTCGATCCCCGCTCGGCTCGGTGTTGTGTCCTTGGGAAAGACACTTTACTCCTATTTTCCTCACTCCACCCAGGTGTACAAGTGGGTACCAGCTCTGCTGGGGAAGTATCTGGCGACAGACTAGCGTCCTGTCACAGAGGTGGTGAAAAACCATCAGTTCGCTTAACGCTACAGAAACCGGGATAAGCTCCGGCTCTATGGGCCTTCTGGCTCGAAAGAACATACATATATATATATATATATTATATATATATATATATATATATATATATATATGACTGTCATAGACTATCAGGATTATTCATGTAGTAATTTCTGAGTAAGAGGGAAATGAACATAGCCAGTGGTACATAAGAATTTTATTCCCTGGCATATAGGGTG
The DNA here is from genome assembly GCA_028751875.1 of Rapana venosa. Lineage (NCBI taxonomy): Eukaryota > Metazoa > Mollusca > Gastropoda > Neogastropoda > Muricidae > Rapana > Rapana venosa. The sequence goes on along the minus strand of CM054142.1, from coordinate 32,618,269 downwards.
CTCTTGCACTCGGCAGTTAAGAGGTTAAAAGAAGAGAGGGTTTAGCTTTCATCAATCCTAACTTAAAAGTGAACACATCTTTAATGTTTACAACAGTTCATATGGCTTACAAGTACATTTTATTTGACTTAAAAAATATTTTTTAATAGTTTTCGTAAGTTTCTGTTTTTAAAAAATTCAAAATCAGTCCTGTTAGCTATTAGAGTGGCAAGGTAGACTGCAGAATGGCTATATTTGAAATGAGATTTTGGATACACTGTATCAAGTCACAAGGTATTCATTTAGAATTTTGCTGGGTCCCATTTCACTGCAGACTGTATTGGAATGAAAGTGGATCCTCGAGCTGAATGAGGGGCTTCAGAAAGTTTTAATACAAATGGCGCGAGTAGAACTGGTCTAAAATGATCACCAGATGAAATTAAATTGGTTTTGACTAGTTCTGTGTTATTCCGATTCCAGAAATTGCATTTTTAAAATAGTTTTTTTTCCCCGTGTATTCCAAATTCCGGAAACTGCATTTTGAACATATTTCTTCCCCAAAGAAGAGAGATGCATGTTTATGAATTACATTGAAATGCCTGGAGCACAAAAATATGTAAAAAAAGTTTTTTAAAAGTGACACTTGCGTTGATCTATTACAGTCCCATCTATTTTATGATTACTTTATTCTTAAAACATTTGTATACAAAAAAGGGGAATTGATATGATTTCCCTATAAAGCTGCCAACCATACCTTTTTCTGGTATTTTTTTCTGTATTTTTGCCACAAATTCTGCTTTTTAAGAGAATTTTCCAGTTTTTGAAATGTTCTTTTTATTAAAAAAAAAAAGCGTTAAATCGGTATGACTTCATTACGTGTGCTGGTTTCCAGTGCCAGTCACCAAGAAATCGTTGAAAAAAAGCATTAAGTATGACAGCTGTGCCTATCAGAAGTTTGTTCTGAAAACCATGAATTTTCCTGACATAGATCAGTCTAGACAAGGCAAAGTTGGCAAAGTTATGCTAGTTTACAATTTCTCATGGCCAACAAAATGACGTCACTGCATATGAGCAGTCAAGTTGTTTACCACTACGATGTTAGTGTAGCAGTTCCGATTTCAGCCGTCTTGCTACATTACCATACAGTTATTCTAAAACTCTGATTTTTCTCGAGTTTATAGCATGTGATTCAAATGCGTACTCGAGTGTAAGACAAAATGAGCAAGGAACAGCCAATCTAAGGTCAGCAATGGCCGAGTGCTTATGAGCATTAAGTTAAGGAAGTCGTGTATTGGTTGCCTTACCTGGATGAATTTGTCTGTCGAAGTGCAGAACAACAAAGCAAGGGTAAAACTGCGTGTTTAATGCTGTTGAAAGCGGATTTCAATGATTTGATTTCCAAAGGTATTATATTGAGACGTATGTTCCATATCCAATTATTACTAACAGAATGATGTGGAATTTTTTCCCTTTGTTTTTATGTTTCTATTGTTGTAGAAGGCTGGATTAAAAAAAAAACCTCATGCATTTTCTCATCTTCTGAAAATAAAACTGATTCAATTCAGTTGATTCAAGTGGCAGCAAAGTAGTTTTTGCTGAGCATGTAACAAATTCAACCTGCAGGAAATAGTGGACAGATTAAGCTGTTGCCTAGTTACAAAAAGCTGACAAGTTCCGGCCAGGTTTGACACTTTGGAGGACTTCAGTACTTATAAAACCCAAAATCAATGCAACTGGTAGTCAACTCTTTCTTTAAATGATTTTATCTGTTTCTGTACTTCGTGAATGTCAAAGTTGCAATGGATGCTGTTGCTGAGTTAAGTTTGTTTGACTTGAATTCCATTTTTTTTTTAGACTGATATTGGCAGACTTAAAAAAAAAATTGTTGGCAGGGAAGGCTCATTAAATGGCTGAATAATGTAGGGTGTACTCTTACCCCCCCCCTTCTATCTCTCCCTCTCCCTCCCCATCTCCCCCTTCTCTCTTTCTCCCTCTCCCTCCCTCTCTCTCTCTCTCTCCCTCTCTCTCTCCCTCTCTCTCTCCCTCTCTCTCTCCCTCCCTCTCTCCCTCTCCCTCCCTCTCTCCCCCTCCCTCCCTCATCTCCCCCATCTTCCCCCTCCGCATCCCACACACACAGAGGAACATGCACACAATGTATGTACACACACACCACACACCCACACCCACAAACCCCAACCCCTCACTCACACACACACTCACACACACACCACTCGCACACATATGTACACACACACACACCCCTCAAACACACACACACACACCCACACTCCCACACACCACTCACACACACATATGTACACACACACCACTCACATACACACACATATTTAAAGTTTCTGTTGTCTTGCTGGGATGAGAAATTTCCCCTTTTCTTTTATACCAGCTTTTTACTGTTCTTTCCACTCCTTTTGTTTAAAAAAAAATTTGCCTTTTCTGTTCATTCTCCTGCCATTGTTCAAGCAAATCTGACAACTTTCTTTCAGATGATTACGACGTTTTGAGGACATCTCTACCAAGGACATCGCTACCAAGGACATCTCTACCAAGAACTCTCATCAGGAATAGCACAACAGTCGAGGAAGGTGATGTTAGTCACCGATGATGATATTTTCCATGATCAAATTGTTTAATTCAGTGAACTGTGTTGTTGCCTATGAACAGCTTTGTGAAACACCGTTTCTGTATAACAAAACAACAAAAGCCTACGAAAAGGAACAAAGTGAGCAAGAACAAAATGAAGGGAAAAGAAAAAAGAAAAAAAAAACTTTCTCAAAATGTGACAACAGAAACAACGGTGTTAATCCCCCCCCCCCACCTCCCCCCCAAAAAAAAAGGTAAGGGGGAGGAGATTTTTAAAGTTAAAATAGGAAAATGGAACTGCAGAATCTGCATGTAAATGAGACAAAATAGTAAAATATAATCATGAAAAACTGAAAGAGTAGAATGCCTGTTTACATGACTACATAACTATGAAGTAAAAGCTGGAAGATTGAAACTCTTTTGTTGTTTTTGATTTTTTTCCTCATGTATTTCAACTAAAAAATTTTTTATGAAATGAGTAGAATAGCTGGCATCCTCAATACTGCCCGCTGTTAGTTGCCCCAATTATTGTAATATGACATTGATTTTTAACCCTTGATATTAGGGAACTTGTATCGGTTGCATGGTTGATGATTCATTTTGAAGTTGAAGTGAACGGATTTAAACTGAATGGTTTTTCTTGGAGTGTTGAAAGGGATGAGAAGTACTCGTGTTGTAATATGCTTTGTGGACTGGCAACAGTTTTAAACAATATTTTTTTCAGCGAGTCAGATCAAATGAAGAATTTTTTAGTGATAATCTGGCCCTTGGTGCTTGTATATCTGGCATTGCTTTGTAATTTTTGTTTTTACACGTTTTTTCCAGTTACTGGAAAATAGGTGAATGTGTTCATTAATCTATATGGTTGTCCAGCTGAATGTCAGACATTAAAAAAAATCAAAATTGGAAAAAGGCAAACAGCTATTGATTTTTCGCTTGAGTAGATGTGCTGAAAAAATCCAAAAATTGTATGCAGATAAATATCCTGGTCTTCATGACCAGGGCTTTTCTTACTGTTGGAAAGTTGGTGCTCTGGCTAGTTCCAAGCCTCAAGATAGTGTTTACTATTTGGTGTTAGCAGAATTGGTAACAAATTGTACAGCATTGTGAATATGTCTGTGTGAGGATTTGCAGTGGTATGTCATTCCTGATTGCAGTGTGGTGTCAAGCACTTAACAATTAAAAGTTTAGAATTAATTTATATGAAAATAAGATGAATTGATTTAAATGAAAATGAGATTAAAATCAAACTTATAAAAAAAATCCCCCCCTTCCCCCCCCACTTTCAGTCCCTAAAGTTCCTTGACAAGAGCTCTGATGTTCACAGTTTAGATTTTTGCAGATGCGGTTAATCTTGCCACCATTAAGATAGCTACAATCTTGCCCACCATTAAGATAGCTACATTCCGACTTCAGGGGTGTTTAAAATTCATAGACATTTTGCAAATCATTAGTGCTGTATAACTTTTTGGGAAGTGTGTGAGAGAGAGAGGGGGTTGTGTGTGTGTGGAAAGGGGGAGTTGGAGGGGTACGGATGCACAGTTAGAGCAGTGGGGATGGGAAAAAAGAGGGTCTGGCTGATAAAACTCTTCATACATGGTTTTTCTGAGGTTCACCAATGGTGAGAGCATATACAACTGTTTTTTCCTATCATTAAGGTAGTCACATTCCGACTTCAGAGATTTACATGGCTTTATTTAATCTTTTTATTATTTTGTTAATGCGTGCAGGTTGTTTGAAAATAGTCTTAGGCCTGAAGTAACTGTAGTGATAGGAAATCAGGAAATTTTATGGACATGGCAGTCCAGTGCATAGCCTCGGCTTTTGATAGAACTGGTGATTCTGATTTTAAAGCGCGGTACTGTTGCAAGATGCGCATAGCCTTTGTGGTCGGTGAGGCTATAAACATGAAATGAAATTGTATACCATTGTCTTGAGCTACATACCATTTGTCCATGCGCTATTGTGTCCATTCTAACATTCAGACCAACCAGCTGACAGACAAAACCCTTGCCCACTACTAAATTTTAACGCTAACCTTTACACTAACCTCAACTCTAAACCTGGCCCCTCATGTGGACACAAAAGGCAGGTGGATAAATGTTATGCTGAGCAGACAACCGTTCAACATTTTTCTTTCGGGTTGAATAGAATTGATTTATTGAGAGTAAATGGATAAGCACAGAACTGTTTTACACCCTTCTTTCAAAAACAAAACAAACAAAAAATCGTATGCAAACAGTAATAGTGAACAATTTTAAAGGCACCAAAATGATTTTGAAATGATCATTATAATAACACAACCAATATTTTTGTTATTGCCTTCTTTGGTTAGAGCTTCAAGGTTCATCAGTTATCAGATTGTTGCGTAAGTGGCCATTTTTTGCTCACCATTATTAAGGTAGCCTAATCCCAACTTTGGGGATATAATGATATAAAAATTTCAAAATGAAATGCTACTGCTAGGGTCAGAAGGAAAGGGGGAGCTAGAATTTTTAAAGGCGGGGGTGGGAGTTAGTGTGTTCTTGGTGTATAGGAACTGGGGAAAGAGGTCTAATGACTAGGATAGGGAATAATTTCTCATGTATGTGAGATAAACGTATCCTTATCTTTTACATAAAGTATTCATACTTAGATGATATAGTATACATATTCATTTATATATGTATATAAATTATATATATGTATATATTTAAATAAAAGTATTCATATTCACATTTTATTGCATAGCAATAGGGACAGGCAGTCACACTTTGTGATCAGGTTCAGGGGAGGGTGGGGGTTGGGAGTGTTTTAGAAAAAGTATATTTGCAAACATAAGTAGAGGTAGCTGGTTTTAGAATGCATGATTGAATGATTTGAAAGGGGGGAGGGGGTGTACATTTTAGAAAAAAAAAGTATTTAAAAGCAGAAGTAGGGTGGTGCTGATTTTAGATTGCATAATTGAGTGTGCGTGCGTGCGGGCATGTGTTAGTGTGTGTGTGTAGGAAGTATTTGTACCACAGGCAAATCTATGGAATGGTATACCACAGGTATTAATCAACTTTGTGTGTGTGGCTTTTTTTTTTCAGTGGAGAGTGTGAAGTGGAAAGTATAGCACTTACTGAAATACGAATTCAAGGTCTGTGTGTGGTTTAAAGAAATCTGTTAAATTGCAGGATTTGCAACTATAACCAACATTTGACTTAAAAATTTGTCATAATTTTGGAAAGGACAGTGAATGAGGAGACATTGGAATGTCACATACCAAAAAAAACAAAACTAGAGAACTTTCATTGTCGATGTAAAACGATGCAATATTTTCATTGTCAGTGTACACTTACATTAGGGAAGGCATTTTTTCCCTTTTGTTTTGCAAAATCTGGTATAAGAAAACTATTTTGCCTTTAACTTTGTGTGCAGTTGTAGGCATAATGAATTGGTGTATCCTGTTGCTTTATTTGCTTGTCTGTTGCTTTGCTGTAGATCAGGGACATGCCCATTACTCGGGTCATAGGCCTCCCAACCAGCCCGTTATAATAGGCTATTTTATCTGCATCTCTCCCTACAGTCTTTGATTTCAATTGTCAGCACATGTGTACTCCACATGGCATCCTGTCTTGTTTTGTTTTGTTCAATCTGAAATGAGGAAGCTCAAAACAGATGAAGGCTCATCAATGTCAAACCTCCCCTGGGAGAAACATGACAAAAGGGAAAAAAATCTGAAAGGGAAACGGGTTGAAAACCCCATAATGTAATTGAAGTATTATTGTTTAAACTTCAAGAAGAATGACGGAAAAAGATGGGAAGAAAGGAATGAAATAAGTAGGGGAAAAGAGTTAGTGGGCCCCCCCTTCCCCAAACAAAATCTGGTTGTCAGCAAGACTATGAAAGATGTTACATCAAACGGTGCTCATTGCTGCGTGATTTATTGTCTGCTCTTTCACTTGTCCAGTTTTTGTACTGTATCTGTTGTATCCATTTGTGCTGATTTTCTGCTAGTACGGAACTTCAAATGTGTGTATATCAAAATTCCAGTGTAGCAGTTGTGAGATGTGTTCTAGCAGATCACTGTGATAGTATGTTGTGGTATGCCATACAGGTTGTGGTTTTTTTGTTCAGCCTTTCTTTTTGCTTCTAAACTTATGTGCTCTCAAGAAACCTGGCTTGTGTAAAAGTAAAAAATGGGTTTAGCATGTTTTGTTTTGGTTATAAACTGTGTACAAATAGTTGTACAAAACACTTGGCTGTATTGCTGTGGGGTTTTGGTTTGTGCGGGGCTTTTTTCTTTTTTGTTGTTATTGCTTGAAATCAGTTTGTTCAAGGAGAAGAAAAACGAGCATATAATAATATATGGAATTTATATAGCGCTAAATCTTGTAAAACAAATCGAAGCGCTTGGAATGCTGATGGACAGCTTGTCTTGTATCTAAAGCACTTGGCTTTTCCACTTTTCCCCCTTCTGGTTGATCACGTCTTTGACCTTTTGTATTGAAACATTTAGTACAGTTTTCTTGGACTTGATCACCAAAAGGCAAAGTTTTTATTTCTGAGATTTACTTGATTTTGAAGTACTGAGAGGAGAAAAAGCAGATTACTGCTTATAGTCCTTAAAAAAAAATTCAAATATAAAATCGCCCTGTGAATGAATGAATGCTTTAAACATGACAGTTCAGTAATGGTGGGGTTTTTTTGGTTGGTTTTGTTTGTTTTTTGCATTTGATCAATATTCATTTTGGAGGCTTGAAATGTCTTGGGCTTTTTCTGGGGATTGGTGTAATTGGCTTACTTGCATGTAACCTTTCCAAACGATGCCTGTGTTTCTCGCCTTCAAATGGAGGATAGTAACTGTGTAGCTTGTTGCCTGTATTTCTTGATCATAACGGCTAGGACATGGCTTAAATCCTGTCTCTAAACTATCCTTTTTATGAACTTCTAGACAATGGTTGTGCATAGTATTTGAGATATAAGTTATGCAGTTAATTCCCCTCCCCCTCCCCCTCCCCCACCTTGTTTACTGCCCCCTCCCCACTCCCAATTATTCCAAGGCCAGAACTAAAGTGTTAAAAAAAATGGTATTGCTTTTGAAGTTGCTTTACAATTGATTTCACTTCTGTGAAAGGTAAATTGCAAATCCCATTTGCCAGTTTTTCGGTTTTGGGGTTGTAAGGTGTTTTTTTGGTATGTTTTTTCCCTTCTGAACCCAGTTAAGCTTGTTATAAAAATCCCATCTGGAAATGGCAGTGGATGAAATTTTACAACTTGGTGTAATTGCATATATCATGTGTGATAAAAAAACAACCACCACCCAGCTTGCCCATCTGAATGAGTGGAGAAAATGTTGCATGTTTCTGTAGAGAATCAAGATTTTTTCTGTAACAAGTATTTTTTTTATGTTTCCTGTATTTCATTATAGCTTTGTACAAAATTATTTTATTTATAAGACCTTTTGACAAATGGTGAGCACACACCACTGGCACTGACAACCCAACTGACAACTTCCTCTGCTTTAAAACGTATAAGCTGACCTGCATTTTACTTGTGTGGGGTGTCTGTTTCTAGCTGTAAAGAAAACATGGCTGGAATTAAACTTTTCGTCACTTCTGCGTTTCAACCTTTTCCCTATGGGTAACCTGTTATAGGGTATCCAACTATCCGCTAATTGTGGTCTGGAGGTAACGCGCCTGCCTAGAAAGTGAATGGTTCCGGTCAGAAGTGTGCGGTGGTTCGATCCCCTTTTGAGCCCCCAACTTTCCCCCATCCATTAGACCATTTGTGGTGGCCTGTGTGCAAGTCTTTCAGATGATACCTGGGTGTACACAAAATCATTTTGCACACATAAAAGAACGTACAGTGACAAAAGCTGTTGCTGGCAAAATTTTGTAGGAAAAAGCCACTGTGATAGTGAAACCCAGTTGCAGACAGAAAAATAAAAGGGCGATGCTGCTCTTGTGGTGACGTGCTCTCCCCAGCCTGATTTTCCTGCAGAGAAATTCCCTCCGTGTCACCCACTACTGGGTTACGGTAGCATACAAATGTACACAGTGCATAAGTACTAGGAAAGAGGGGTTTTCTCTCCGTAACGTTAGGGTAGTGTTTAAAACCATATTGGCACCAAAACGTCGTTGTGGTCCAAGACCATTTTCAAATGATGGTATGAGAGTTCAAAGCAGTCACTGTTGGTCAGTCATTGTCGCTGCTGGTCAGAGCATTGGGAAAAGCCTACCTCCCCCTTCAGCCAAAAAAAGGGGTTGGAGTTAGGGGTGGGTAGCCGGCTCGCAGCTGAAATAAAACAACGAAAAGGAAATTCAGAATAATTAAAAAAATTGTCAAAGACTGAAAATAAAAACTGAAACTTGGAGTTCCATTCATGACTGATGACCGTGTGTTTACAAGTGTGGAGTATGTGCACAGGATCTGATGCATATATATATTATATATATAATTATATATATATATATATATATATATATATATATATATATATAATATATATATATATATATATATTATATATTTATATTATAATATATATATAATATAAACAACCGTTTTTCTGTGCTTTTCTCTCTTCCAGTCTCTTTTTGTCTGTCTGTCTCGCTCCTCTTCCTTACATTCAGATGTACTCAATTCATCAGTCCAGCACATATACATGAACGACTCGTGACACATTATGATGCATTCAAAAGCTGTCAGAAATAAACTTGCATGCTCTAGATATGCACCCTTTAGTACATTCTTCAAGCACACCTTACACAATGAAAATACAAGTCTCCTCTCCCAAAGCATGGATTTAATTCTATGCAAAGTAATGCAAAATCCCGTCACCATATTTATGGAAACGGCCTGCTCAAGTGTTGGGAATTGTAAAAAATTTGTTGGGGTTTTGGCTTTGTTTTAGTTTTCCCCTAAAGGGGGATGCCAGGAGCATTTTTTATAAAAAACATCCCCCTTCTGGAAATTCTGTGCTAAAAATTTTCCCTTATTATCGCTTCCTCTTGTTTTTGTTTTTCCTATTTTTTCATCCTCTTGTTTGAGCGAATTTTTTAAGTGAAAGGATGACAAAGGAAGACCTGAAAAAACCCTGGGCTGCTGTATTCAGATGATTTTGGGAGAAAGGGGTAAAAAAGGAGGAAGCTCAAAAGGAGAGATGGAGAAATCTCTGCAAACCCCCCTGAGAGAAACATGAAAAAAAAAGGGGGAAAAGAAAGGTGCAAAAAGAAAAACCTTTAACAGTGGGTAAAGTTCAATAATAGTTTCATAGGTAGGTCATTTTTTTCGCCCCAATAGGTTTTACTTATTGAATCAAAAAGATCTACTGTTTAAAAACAATTATTTGTGGTTCTTTGCTTTAAATTTAAAAGTTGGTTTTGATATCACTCAGTCTGGAAATTTTTTTTTGTGAAATTTGCTCCCCCTTTCCCCCGAGGTATGTACTAAAAGGCGCACCCCTACCCCTCCTTTTTTCCTTTAAATTTCCTTTGTTGTGTTGTAAATTTTTTTACAGAATTTTGCAATTTTGCTGAATAATAAATTTTTTTAAAACAACTTCATTTTAGGCAGGTGCATTACCTCGACCATCAATCCATTTTTTAATATTTTGTTTTTTTAGGTGTGTCAGCAATTTCGTTTTCAATTTTTTTAAAATTTTTTTTAAATTTTCAAAATATGTATGATTGGCTTTCTTTAACATTTTCTTTTTAAAAAAAACCCGCACCAACCTTTGTTGGATTTTGTATCATTTGTCAATTACAGGGGGTCACATGATTTAGATTGTCTGGTATTCGGTAATTCACCAAATTGCTGTTTTTGCCAGATGGGTGCAGAAAAATTACTGAACACCATAATATTTAATAAGTACTTTAGCTTTAACTTTTTTTTGCAACAAAATGTAAAGGATGATGGTCGCCCAGAATGTAAGTTCATCAAGATCATATCATTCTACAACCATTTGAATACTTTCTTATTTTAATTTGTCATCCTATTGGAGTGATCATTTTAGTTGGCGTGACTTTTTTGTGGTGGTATTTTGATTTTTCACCCTTCCCTGCCCCCCTCCCCCCTACACACACACACAATTCAGAGAAACCAAGAACATAAAAAAAAGTAGACACATAACTACATTTATTGTATCTTAATTTTCAAGGGCACAGACCATACATACATACATACATTATATATATATATATATATATATATATATATTATATATATATATATTATATATATATTATATATATATATAATACATAATATATTTGTATGAAAGCAATAAATGAAAGTTGGTGAGTCAGTAGACTACTGTTTCCTTAAGTAAAGCAAATAAAGCTGATGATTAATTTAAAGGAAATTGCATTTTCGCAGTTAACATTCTCAATAAACCGATATATTTATCTTTTACGTAAAAGAATAAATATCTTATCGTCAGAACTAAACCTAACTGGTATATTATATATTTGTGAGTACATTAGAACACAAGTGCAAATGAAACAGTAGAGCACTGCATTCATATGATGACTCGGCAGATGAGAGAAGGAAACTAAATAGTTCTGTATATGTATACATGTGCTCGTGTGTGATATATATGTGTGTGTGTGTGTGCACACGCACATGTGTGTGTTTATTTATTTTAATTTTCATTCTTTTATTTCAAGGTAATGGATTAACCACTGGTGCTTTTAAAAAAAAATCCAGTCCCCGTGTGTGTGCAGTTTTGTAAATGTTGTCATCCATTCCCACCCGGTACACAATGGCCTACTCTTCCAAAAGTGGAATGTGTTTTTAACGTGTGCGCAAGATGTTCTGCGTGCGTTTGCACACGGGACCTCGGTAAATAGTATCATTTGAAGGACTTGTGTTTGTGTGTGTGTGTTGTGTGTGTGTGTGTGTGTGTGTGTATTAGATGTAGGCTATTTTCTTTATCGAGAGGATAAAATCATGCTGTTGGCTAGTGGTCTTCATGCTCTTGATCAAGTTATTCTCATCTGTCATTGTCGACTGCCTTTACCATTTCACATCTTCCCCTCACCACTTCACACCTTTTCAATCTTGCCAATCAGCTGCAGGTAGTCTACAAGGTGCCTCACTGTACCATCACTCTTTTAAATCTCTGCTCTGTTCTTGGATAACTTTTCCTTTGCCCGCCCAAAAGCCACTTCCAAAGCCAGCTACAATTTAAAGCTCACACAACCCCAGATACAGGATTAGAGAAACTGGCAGTCACTGAAAGCTAAGACCATACACACAACGGGAGGGCTGGCGTATTATGTAATCGAAAGCAGGTCGAGGTGTGGGACATGAGAAACAGGGTGATAAGGCAAAACAGATGTAGAGAAAAATAATAATAACAACAGTAACTGGATTTTATATAGGGCTATTCAATTCAATGCAATTAAAACCTTGCAATGACAAATCAAAACGCTTGAAATACCAGAAATAATAATAATAATAATGTATGAATTTATATAGCACTAATCTTGTAAAGCAACAAATCAAAGCGCTCAGATTTTTTTTGTATCGAGGATAATGGAATAAGCCTCATGTGCTTTTTTACTTCCAGTCCCGTGTGTATGCGATTTTGTCAATTTTGTCATCTGTTCCCACCGGCACACAATGGCCTACTCTTTCGAAAAGCGGAACAGGATTTTAACGTGTGCGCAAGATGTTTTGCATCAATGCTGCTGTAAGCTGAGAGATGATACTGGAGATTTGTGGATACTAAAAAAAAACCCCAAACAAACCCCAAACAAGCAACACCCTCCCCCCCCCCCTCAATTAAAAAAAAAAAGATATATCGAATATAACAAGTTGTCGTGAAAAGCTAAAAGGAGATGTGGGACACAATAGGAAACAGATGCACAGTCATCAGACAGGTTTTCTCGATGACTATGTTACACTGGAAAACGCCGAAAACGATCTGCGAGTTGCTAGGCCTATGGACCAATCATCTATTCTCATTCTTTTTATGAGGATAAGGGTAACTTTGTGCTTGTTTTTTTACAACATCTCCGTGGTGTATGCGTTTTGTACATTTTGTATTTTTTCCCCACGGAAATGGCCTACTCTTAAAAAAAGCGAACAGGATTTAAAAGTGCGCAAATTTTGCGTGCTTTGCACAGGGTATTGTTTATGCAAACCCCAAAAGGACTTTTGGGGGAGAGTAGATCCGCATGATGTTAACTAGGGGAAAATACCCCCCTTTAAAGGGGGTTCGAACCGGTGAGTCAATTGGGGAGCGCAATGTTTAACCATAGGCTTTCCCGTCCCCTTTTTTTTCATGGCACATTTCTTCTAAATACCATTCTTGTTTTTTGAAGTTTAACCTATACTCAATTGTCACTCTCCGCTGAAGCCTAAATCAGTCCCGATAGGCATAAAACAGGTCCCGAGTGCAAACAACGCGAACTCTTGCGCACCCTTTAAAAAACCCTTTCCCGCTTTGGGAAGAGTGGGCCCTTTGGGGTTTGCTGGTGGGAATGGATGAAAAAATTTTACAAACTGCATCACACGGGGACTGGACAATAAAACCCAATAGGGCTTACCATTATCCTCGAAAAAAAAGACTTTAAAAAAAAAAAAAAGCATTTACGGGAATTGTCCAGGTAAGGGTTTATTGAAATTCCACCCTTTGGGCGTCCATCAACAAGACAAGGGGGGGGGGGGGGGGGGGGGGGGGGGGGGGGGGGGGGGGGGGGGGGATTAGCCTGGTGGTTTAGAGTGTGTCGTGATTGCTGCCGGGTTCGAGTCTCTTAGAGGTTTTTTTCTCTGGAGTTAAACACAGTCCCGATCCACTTCCCTCAAAAGCCCGGGGATGTTACTTAAACCGGGGTCCCGTGTGCGAACGCAGAAAAAACATCTTGCACACATTTAAATCCCTTTTCCTTTTCTAAAGAGTGGGCCCATTATGTGCAGCGAATTTTTCATTTGGGTTAGACCTGTCCCCAAACGGGGCTTTCTGCAAAGGGAGTTCGAAATTGTTGGTCCACCATTTGTTTCATGTATTGTGGGTGTGTGGGACTATCCCTTCTTTTCCTTCCTTCAACATCGAATTTTCTGTGGAGTTTTTTCAGAGGGATTAAATAACTAAAAGTTTAACAAAAAAAAGTGTTTTGACATTAAAAATGGATCCCATATAAAAACAAAAAAAAAAACCCCCAAAAAAAACTACACTGGAACACCATGAAAGAAATCCTTACTGGCAGTTTTCTGCGGGGGCTAGGGGGGGGGGAGAAGAAAAAATCAGCAAAAATGAAGACGGGGGTCCCAAAAACTAAGGGGAAAACGTATAATGTACGTCAGAGGGGGTTTAAAGCTAAATGCAGTACTGGGCAGGATATGGGTGTTAACAAATTTTAAAAAAGGTACAAAAAATGATGATAAAAAAGGAACTTATATCTATAGCGCTATTCTTGCAAAGACAAATCAAAGCGCATGTTCAACCTAATCTTAACCCGTAAAAGCAAAATGATAAATAATCAAAAGTTTAAACAAAAGATATTTACAAACAGGTGCGACAGACAAAAACTATGAAATAAACTTTATAGATAACAATAGTTACCAAATTTGATAAGGGGGTAAAAAAAAGGGGAAAGAAAAAGCTGAAAAGAAATTTTGTAATAGATAAAAGATATAGAGCAATCTTCAGTTGTAAAAGTTGGTTTTAATATTGATGTTAATCCTTCAGCCCGAGGGGCTTCAGGAAAAAAGCAAAAATTTGCGATATTATTTTGAAAGGAGGGGGAAACTGAAGAGTTGTGATTTTATACTATTTTCCCACAACACACCCACACACACACACAACACACACACCACAACACACACACAACACACACACACACACACACACTATTCTCTACTTATACTATTTTGTAAATACAAAAACAATAAAATGATTACAACCAGAACAACATCAACCCAAAGGTGGGGCACAATTACGACAACTTACTACAGTGTAAGAAAGAGAAAAAAAAAAAAAAAAGAAGCGATGACCAATTTTTTCAATAGCAAAGGAATCTGACACCGTAATCGATCTTCCCGAAACATTGGGCGAGTGCAAAATTGTCGGGGAGTTCAGGGCGGTTTTTGCACATTGATATGTGAGTGGTCGTGTTTGACCCCCCTTCCATAAAAAAATCCTTTACCTTTGTCCCAGGATCCCGGTCCAATGTCCGGGAAAGTTTTGGATCCATGACAGCCCAACTCGGTATTCAGACTGGGGGCCTGATGGAGAAAACCCAAAAGGATTGTTTAAAAAAAAAAAGTTTTAAAAAGTGTTGTCAAATTCTTTGTTGGATTTTTTGTCTGTTTCCTCAAAGTGATATTGACATGGGGGAAAGGGGGGGGGAGGGGGCACTTTTTGGTGATGGGGAGGTCAGTAAAATGTGTTTCTCTTGCAAATAACGAATGGGGGATTTTCTCACCCACACACAAAAAAAACACACAAACACAAATTTTACATTTTTTCTATATTCAGTGATAAAGCTTAAGTTTTATCGGAAAAAAAAATAAAGCGCTGCCCTTTTTTGCGTGACCAAATTTTGGGAGGTCTCAGAGGAACTCACATCTCTCATCTCAACGTCCGGACCCCGGCGGGGCGTGGAGGAGACACGAAAGACGATGCCAGGGGAACCCTCCATCCCTCTCGGCTCGGCTTTCGAGTAGGCCGAGCATTCATCCTGGTCATTCTCTGATTTGTCCCCTGATTTCTGTCTCCCCTCTTTTTGCCACCTTCGAGTGTTCCCTGCGTCTGTTTTGGCGGTGTTGTGGGGGGTTTTTGGCCCACCCTGCGTTTTCTTCTTTTGATGGTGAGAAAGGGGTTCCTGTGAAAGCCGCCCCTGTTTTTTTTTGGCTCTTGACAAAAATTTAATGGGCCTTTTGTTC
>CM054142.1:32546329-32602331 GCA_028751875.1 Rapana venosa | reverse complement strand
AGTCCCACAGTCCCCTGAAGATTACTGTAAACATGCCAACTGTAGGCAGTTCATGAACTATTATGCGTTGTCATACCTAATGGATCTTGCATTTCATTTCCACATCACAAATACTCCCAGTACAAAGAACCCATTTCCCTACTCTGGTTCCAGCAAGCTTCATTCAGTCCAAAAAGAAAAAAATTAACATTTTTTACTTTCCCATTGCCATGTTCTTACAAGCCTTCTTCTTGTCTAGACAATGCTGACATTATAAATGCATGATGAGGCATACATGGGTGCACACATTTGGGAAAAAGTGGATATGGCATGTTATGACCCATATAGAAACTGAATCTGGTGAATACATGCACTGCCTTTCATTTAGCAACTAGGTCACATTACAGCCAATTTTAAATCATGGTGTGTCGCAGAAAACTTTGAGTTGGATCTTCCTCAATGACGGAGAGTGAGGGTTCAAAGAGATTGTTGAATGTAATCGAACAGCTTATGTCAGATTAATGTTACGTCATAGTTTTGATTATTTATTTATGACGTATATATGGTGTGCACTTAGTGATAGCCAAGTCATCTTGACAGTAACTGCTGTTTTTGTTTTTGTTTTCTTCTTCCTCTTGTGTTCTGCATAAATGGATTATCTACTGTTATTGTGACTGAATAAATTAATCTAGTGACAAAAGTGGACTCTTGTCGTTCGTTATGACTGGAATTCTAACAGGTTATGGGCCCAGTACACGAGGCAAACTGTTTTTCGACGGTGACGAGAGACATTATGATCACTGGGAGGTGAAATTCTTAGCTTATATGAAACTTCGTAAGCTAAAAGATGTGATCCTGGCAGACGATGGTGAAGAAATTGATGTAGATAAAAATGAAGAAGCTTTTGCTGAACTTGTTCAGCTCATAGACGACAAGAGTTTGTCACTTGTAATGCATGATGCAGCAGACGATGGACGAAAAGCTCTGAGAATTCTTCGGCAACATTATGCAGGTTCGTCTACACCGAGAATTATCAGTCTTTACACCGAACTGACAAGCCTGCAGATGAAACCATCAGAGACAGTGACAGATTACATCATCCGTGCAGAAGCAGCTGCAATCGCCCTGAGAAGTGCTGGAGAGACAGTGAGTGATAGTTTGTTAATAGCGATGGTTCTGAAGGGGTTACCAGAATCGTTCCAGTCATTTGTCACTGTTGTCACTCAGTCCCAAGAGAAACATGACTTCAGCAAATTTAAAGTTTCTCTCCGCAGCTTTGAGGAGACGGAGAAGTCTCGAGTGTCAGCAGCCATGGGTGAAGATTCACTTCTGAAAATGAAGCACAAATCGTTTGACAGCAATCGTGAATTATGTCAATGCTTCAAATGTGGAACTTACGGACATCTTCAACGTGATTGCAAGAAGAAGAAAATGTGGTGTAGTCATTGCAAAAATGCATCACACACTGACCAAACTTGCCCTCGTAAAAGCAAGACTAGCGGTAAAGGGGTAAAGGAGGGAGTCAACACTGTGAGCGACAATCCTGACTCCACTAATCCAGATCCAGAACATTCTTTTATCTTCAAGATGAACGAAGGGAGCAGACAGGAGATAAGAAACCATACAAAGTTACTAGTTGATTGTGGTGCTACAAGCCATCTACTCAATGACAAGACTTTGTTCACCTCGTTTGAAAATTCTTTCAAACCAGAAGACCATTTCATCGAACTTGCGAATGGTGAAAGCAAAAACAATCTAGCAAAGCAAAGAGGTACCGCACATGTAACTGTCAAAGATATCAGTGGAAATCTAGTCAGTCTTACTCTGAATGATGCATTGTATGTACCTACTTTTCCACAGAACATATTCTCTGTTCAGGCAGCGACAAACAAAGGTGCGAGTGTGATATTTGAACCTGAAACAGCAAGCCTTGTGTATGAAGGTGAAGCCAAATTTAAATCGAAAAACAAGGTAGATTGTATTACCTCAAGACTGTCTCAGAGGAATGTGATGTTGATAATGTTAGTTTAACCGATTTGAATGTCGGGGATAAAATTTCAGGTCACTGTAATTTTTTGATGTTTTGGGCTAAAAGGGTGTTGTTGAGGGGCATGAAAAATACAGACAAAGGAAAGGGCAGATTGTGAAACAGGTAAGGGCAAAATGCAAAAAAAATCATTTTAAAACAACACGCACTCGTGAAATTTCCTCTAAGTTAGTGACATGACTTGCGGCCCGGGGTCACCCAGCATCCCATGAGGTTTAAGTAGCCTTCACTTTCCAGACGATTATTCGATGCTCATTTGTGATTTCATGACATGCAAAAGTAAACGACAAACCCACAGAAAAAGTTTTGGTTTCTCACCTTTTGGCAAGGAAAAAAACCATTAATCTGATAACGGTTTGATTTTCCTAAAGGGAGTTTAAAGGAAACCTCGGGAAAAATCAAAAAGGCTGAAACCTCAGCCCCTTTCCCCCCCACACCAAAAGGGGGGCAGTAAAGGGGGAAATGGCGCATATTTTTGGAGGGGAAGATGCATGCTGATTCAAAAGAACCTTTCCCAAAAGAGATGTGGCCTTGCTGTGCACACTGTGTGTACAATCGAACCCATGTTACAAGCCAGGATAATCAAATCCATATAAAGGGTTTGACGGGTCAAAAAACCAAAACCAAACATGAAATTTTTGGGAAACAGAGTCTATGCATATTCCCAGCTAAACGCAAACTTGATTCACGATGTGCAAAGGGGTATTTTTGTAGGAATTGGTTCAGCTCATCCCTTGTGATTACCCTAAAAGTGGCAAAGTGATGAAAGTCGTGTTTTGCATTTTGTGTCAGAAAAGCCAGACAGAGTTGATGTGAAGACCGGGGTACACAGACAGGGGAACTCTTTGATGGGTGGTGTATGAGATGAGAACCCCCTTCTGTCATTCAACCCATACCTGAAGAGCGTCAGAGTGACTGTAGGTAAAGGTCCAGAAATACCTATGAAAGCCTAAAAATGAACCTTTGGTTAAAGAAAAAAAAGGGTCACGGTATCCGAAAAGGAGAGAAAACCCCCAACCACTTGAAAGATTATGAAACGCGTTTGATGATGATGATGATAAATTTATAAAAACATGGATTATTGTTATAAATGTCCTCGTTTCCAAAATTTATCAGGAAGCGTGGGCTCAGAGATTTCTTGCTGGAAACGGGAATGGATGATGAAAAAAACTTTTTGAAGGAAAAAAACATTTACCCCTTGATGGCTTTCCGGGGGGTAGGCAAAACAGGGGGGGGGAAAAAGGGGTTTAAAACAAACAAAGAGAGTGCGACGGTTCAAATTCCTAAAAAAGGGATATGTCGAAAAAGGGTTTTTCATCAAAAAGAAGGGTTATTATACCGATATTTTGCCCCCTACTCTAATATGACTTCAGTATACCCCTGATGCAAATTGGGGCTGAAAACGTTTTGTTTTTTACATCAGATGGATGCAAAACTGCTTACCTCAAGCTGACTTGTTGTAAAATTTACATGGTCAACCTAAGGTTTGAAATAAAAGGGTAAAAAAAGGTAAAAAAACTTGTGTACAAATTAAAAAAAATCCTTGTAGGGGTTAAAGCAATGGGTAGGAATTGGGAAACCCAGTTGCTGCACTTTTTGGGGCCAAAAATGAGTTCTTTCAAAGTCCTTGAAATTTTGGGTGTACACAAAACAACAGCAGGCATGACTGTCATTCTTGTGTGGGTTTGATATTTTGTTGGTGCAAACAATAAGACCTCTTGTGAAAAACGAAGAAAATTTTCCCGATGGGTTTCAAAAGAAAGACATGGAATTTGTGTTTTTTCCAGGCATTGATTTGAGAAAAAGGGGGGATGGTTAGATGACCAAAGGTTACATTAAAAAACTGCTTAAAGAAAAGACATGTCTGAATGAAAACCCTAGGGGAACCCCACAGAACAGAAGATGGAGTCGAAAACACTGAACCTGTTGATCCCGCAATATCGGAAATTTAGGGTGTGATCATTCATGATTACAACAAGGCCAGAATCGCGGGGTGATTACCAGTTATCCAGTCTCTCTAACCACTAAAGGGTCACTGGGTCGCACCCGATGTGTTGCTTTCTCAAAGGCACAAAAGACTTTATTTTGGTTCAAGAAAAAGTACCACAGGATTAAAAAATCATAGGAAAAGTGATGGGGGATTGGGCGTCTAATGCTGATGATGGCCAGTACTTCAGGGTATTGTTTCTCCCTGAATAAAAAAGGGTCCACCGATTTTGGAAATCAAAAAAGCAACCTGTTGTTGCTTTGCTATTGCGAAGCTGATATATTGTTTACTTTTGCGACAAAAAGTTTGTACCGAATCGTTTTAAGGACAGGGTTTAACCCAAAGGTCAAGGTCAAGGGTCTTTGATCTATAAGACAACAAGGGCCATTGTTCTGGCAACAACCCCAGCGAAAGGAAAACGAAGCACATTGCTTAAATACCTTTTTCATAGAAATGAGGCAAGCGGGCAAAGTCGTTCTCAAGTATGTCCAAGAAAACATGATTGTAAATTAATGACCAAACCCACTTAAAAAATCATTGTTAAATTCGATCTTTTCTTTTTGGGTTAAAAAAAAGACAAGTTTGGGATGGGGTGTGACATGACTTCCCCTTATTTAATTGCTGAAACATGCTGAACTAAATGTTGATGGAGACTTTTGGGATTTTAAAGTTGTATTGATTAATGGGGGTGTTGAATGTAATCAACAGCTTATTCAATTAATTTACGTCATAGTTTTGATTATTTATCTAGAATTGGCCTGTGCTCGGGGTAGCGTGTGTATGTGTCCTGAAGAGATCAAATTAGCTGTTATATTTACCCACTTTCCATGTGTGTATCTCAGTCACCTTAGTTACGGTATAGATTTTTTGGGCCCTTTTACAGAAGCGTCGAAAACTAGATCATATTGACAATCCTACAACCCCCCCTTTTTTTTAGGTGAAATATAAAACCAATTAAATGTGGAAAGCTGATTTTTAATTTGTCCATTATTCTGTACTTTTTTTCCTTTTTTTTTTTTTTTTTTTTTTTTTTTTTTTTTTTTACAAATCAAGGCCGTGGTTTTTTATTACTCTGCTTGATCTGCAAACTTTTTGGGGGGTGTCTGAAGTTGTATATTGAGCGGGTTTAAAGAGGAAAACCCGGCTAAATTTTGAGTTTGGGGAAGGAAACGCGCTGGGGTGGGTTTTGGGGCGTGAAGGAAAGGGGTGATGATGATGTTCTCACAGCTGTTGGGGGCTGGTTGCAGAGGTTGATTTTCCCCTTGGGTTGCCCAAGGGTGTTCTGTTCCTTTTGATGGTGCCGTTTCCGTAGACAAAATGTAAAAACGTGGTTTGGGGGTTTTCCCAAGATCTCTCCTGACGTTCACCTTAATGAAACGGTGTCCCCGGTTTCAGCGCGGGAGCTTTTTAGCAGCAGCGATTTTTGAAGTTGACACGTTGCTTTGGCTTCAACCCCTTTTCTGCTTACGGAGAGTGGTCAGGATTTTGGGGGCGTGATGGATGGAAGTAGGGGATTTTGGGTTTTTTAAATTTTTCTCCCCACAGTTTTCACTGGGTGAAACCCATTTTGCAAAGGGCTTGCTCTGATAGGAGTATGCAATGTAGGGACCTTTTTGTTTTTTTTGAGAAGTTTTTTGGAGGGCTGTACCCCTTTTTCACTTCCCCATTGCTCTGAGGTTTTGGAGAGCTCGGTGTGGGTGAAGCCAAAACCTGAAGAAAAAATTGCGGAATCAGCACTGGCAAATGAGGTCCGTTGTCAGACATACTACATCAGGGAGCCGGAACACAAAGAGCTTTCAGTTTGGCGATGAGGGTTGCTAGTTGGGGTCAAACGACGTAGTTCGTCCATCGGGGGTAATTCGACTACAACGATGTAAATCTTCCCTGTACTGAAAGATCCATTCCCGCGACCATGGGCGATCGGAAGGGAGGGAAGTAAGGTTTCCTTTTGGTCAGTTGTGTTTGTCACAAATAGCACTTTTTTTGACAAGGGCTTAATCTGAGAAGATAGTATGGCCACCAAATGAGGAGAAGCAAAGTCTGCATTTTGTTTCCCAGGGGGCCCTTTGTGAATCATTTAGAATGTCCCCTTCTCATCCCTGGGGTAACGATTCGTCATCAAACAGAGAATATTTTACGATGGGGAAGTGTTTCTGTTTGTCCATACTGCTTTAGATGTTGCTCTGATGAGGTGGGGCCCTCCCTGAGAGTTTCTCGGGTTTTTGGGCGTTTCAGGGGCGGGTTTTTTTTCTTTCCCTTTATTTCATGCGCTTTTTTGCGAGCGGGGAGATTATCGATGACCTGATTACAATTAAAGGTTTCACATCGATAGCTGTTTTCCGCTTTTTTTTCTGAGCATGTGGTGCACGTGACGGCGTCCCGTTTTCTGATTTTTCCCGACGGCACAAAATTTGGGGAGAAAAGCTGGTCGTAGTCGAAACCCCTGAAAGGGGCATTTTGGGGGAAATTCTGGATGGGGGGGTGGTTTGGGGGGCTTGGGGGAATTTTAAGTGAAGGGGGGTTATTACTGTCTAAAGGGTGATGTTGTTTTTTAAGGGTAGTTTTTCTTTGGTCTGGGGGGGTTGGGGGCGTGTTTGTTTCCCGATTTGGGGGGTGGTGGGGGTGTGTTTCCTTTTGGGGGTTGTGGGGCGGTTTTCAAGGTTTTTTGATTTGCCCGGAAATGTTTTTGTTGTGGGTCCTTTTAGTGTTCTTGGTGAAAAAGCGTAAGGGGGCTTGAGATTGGCGTTGGGGCATGTTTGGGTTGGTTTTGGAAGGGGGGCCGTATTTTTTGGGGGGTTGCTTTTTTTCTGGTCTGGCAAGCCGGGTTCTTTTTGTGCCCCTCGTGGTCTTTGGTTTTTTTTATTGGGTGGTCATTTTTTGCATTGGGATTTTTGAAAGGGGACAGGGGTTTGGTTGGTCTTAGCTGGCAAGAATACCCATTGGCATAAAGCCTTCCAATACAAGGTTTTTAGATCTCCTGAAAACCTATTGCTGAAATGCCCGGGGGTCGGTTTGAAAAAAACGCCAAAAGGTGTGTAAGTTTTCGGCTTTGACTCAGGGAGAGTATTTGCCAAAAACCCTTGAGCTCTACTTGAGCTTTGAAGCCCCTTTTGAGGGGTTTATCAACTGAACTTGGATTTTTCCCTTTAAGGTTTGTTTAGTGATGGCAAAAAAGTATGTCCTTGCTTTGGGGAACCCATTTCCAGAGCAAACGGAAAAATTTTTTCTTTCGGGAAAATAACACCTTTCCTTTGGGGCAAACGGTCAACTGTTTTTACTTTTTGGAATTAATTTTGCTATTTTTCCTTGGAAAATAAATCCCAGGTTCACAACTTTGAGAGTGTTTTTAAGGTTTTTCCAATTTTCCTAGGTACTTGAAAAAGTTTTTGGGAAACTCAAACTTTTTGAATCAGGTGTCTTTGGGATAAAGTTGACTTTTTTACACTGAGACAATCCCAACTTGACACAGCCCTTTTCCCTATGAGGAGAGAGCATACTGCCCTTTTCAGAACTAGAGAGTTTTCTTTTTCTTTGTTTTCTCCGTGGCGCAGTTGGGTTGAATTTGCCCCGGTGTAAGAGAGTGTTGCCCGGACCTTTTAGGATTTCCGGGGACTTGATTTCGGGGTGTCTGCCCCGCTTTTTCCCCCCACTGAAACTGATGCACCCGTATCTATTTGAAATATGAGGTTTCCATTTGTGGGGGGTTTTTGCTGTCCAGCATCATCATCCTGGAGATGGGAAAACAGGCCTAAAAATTTGTCATCAGTTCGTGTGAACATCACTTTATCTGATAATTTAGAATGATTTGTGTCCAATTTTTTCGTTTGTAAGGCCCTAATTTGGGAAAACCATAATGTCCTTTCTTGTGGCAAGAAACAAATAGCTGTGCGCGCAGAATTTGCTCTGGATGAGATTCCTTGGGCCCCAATTCCGCAAGATTTTAAATTGTAGTTGGCTCTAAAGGTTTATGGAAACTGGGCTGATACTGTTTTTCAAACAGAACGTTGAAACTTTTATAGAACGTCGCCTCTGATCACTGGGTTTCTCTCTTTTTCTTTCGCTTTTCTGCAGACTGACTGCTTGAGTAAGGTTAAGGGGAGCTTTAGCTTGGAGTTCGTTAGAGTGCATCTCGGTACACCAACAAATATTCGGGCTCTTTCAGTTTCCCCTTTTAATTTAACCCTATTCACATTTTCGCCAAATTTTAATAAAATTGAATAAAAATTTTAAATGTCTCTCCAGGCCTTTGTATTTTTTTTTGAACTTGGCTTCTCAAAAATGATTTTTCCCAGCACCAAAGTATTGATCAAAAGCAGTGACGATCCACCTGTTTAACAGTGTCTTCATCAATGTTCATGGTTACATTATATCGTCCCACACTCCCATATGTTAAAAATACACTCACCTGTTTTCTCTAGTTTTTTTCTAAGATGAACCCGTTTTAACGAAGGAAACTGGCTTCCCTTTTGGCCAGCTGGCTGTGTGCCCTCAATGTTTTTTGGGGCTGGGGGAAATTTTCGGACGTCGAACAGCTTCGTCTGTCCCTTTCTGCTACTTCTTCCATCTTCGTGTCGCAATCTTGGTTTATAAAAGACCCCTGCCCCCTCTAAATTGGCCCGGCCGTGGAGCGTTTACGGTGTGCCCTGAAAGATCGAAGTTTGCTGTTAAATTTTTACCCCAATTCCATGTGGTATCTCAGTCCCTTTGTACGGTATGGAGTTATGGCCCTTACAGAAGCGTCTGCAATACAGACTATATTTAGCAATCCAAATTTATTTATGAGTTTTAAAGGTGTGCACTTAGTGATAGCCCAAATCGTCTTGACAGTAACGCTGTTTTTTTTTTTGTTTTCTTCTTCCTCTTTGTTCTCTAAATGGATTTTCTATGTTATTTTACTGATAAATTAATTAGTGACAAAATGGCTCTGTCTTCGTTATGGCTGAATTCTAACAGAGATCCCCAAACCAATGAGGAAAATGTATGGCTGATCTAGATCTACTTTAGTTTGCCAGATTAACACACAAAACAAGTCACCCCAGTAACTTAAAAAAAAAGACTCTTTTACAACTACATAGGCCTGTCCTTAGTCTGTCAGTCCGTACCTATCTGTTGTCAGTCTCCACTTGCAGCACTATAGATCTAGGCCTAATAATTCTGTAGCCTTTTCCTTCACACTTAACTAAGCCTAAGCTACAATCTGCTGTGCTACATTTTCTAATTTCACATGGCAAGGTTTGGTCTAACACACTGAGCCTGTTGTCAGTTTGTGCTGTTCCAGGCCTATAGGCTACACTTCATCTGGTGCCCAATCTCTAAACTAGTCTACATTTTAAAAGTTCTGGGAGGCCAAATTCAAATTTCTGCTCCTATTTCAGTTGTGGCATAAAATCACAGCTGCAAGAAGCCAAAAGAGACGATTAATAATTTATTTATACCACTTTAAGTCACGAGATTTCTCTGCATGAAATTCGGGCTGCTCTCCCCAGGGAGAGCACGTCGCCACAAGAGCAGCGCCACCCTTTAAAAAATGCCGATGATATAATAATAATGATGATGGTTGGCTAGTGGTACAATTCCTAAATGGGAGATATATGCTGGGACTCATTAGAGTATTAACAATGAACCCAACCAAACAAAAGAGCCTGCACCAATACTTACTGCCTCTGTCAGCTGCTAGGCCCACTCATTTTCACGTCTGCTTCTTTTGGGGGACGGGATAGCTCAGTGGTCGGAGCACTTGCTTTAGCGTGGTTACCAGTTGGATGGGTGACCGTTTGCACGCCTTGGCTTCAGTACAGTTCCCCTAGTTCACCCAGCTGTAAATGGGTACCTGCCCTCTTTAGGGTCAGGGAAGGTAAAGCAGCGAGGGAGAGGAGATGGGCGCCGCCCTCAATATGCTGGCCCTAGAGAAGTGAGGTCTCTAACGCCTTGCTCCCCTACGACCTTATAGGTTATGGGACTCCTTTACCTTCCTTACCTTTTCTTTTGTGTTGATACTGGTTAAGTTTAAATTAAGATCTCAGGTGCATGCACAGGAAATGTTGTCTACTCAGTTTAATGGGGTATAGATTTCCTATTTCGGCATTTTTCATTGATAAAGCAATGCATCTACTGGATTAGAAAGGGATGCAAAAGCAATGTGAGTCGGAACTAGAGTTTCAGTGTCGGCGGATGTATCAAAGTCACATCATTGACCTAAGCTAGGCCTGACACATTTCCAGATCTATCTGTTCAATGTATTATTGGGATGTATAGTCACATCTGTTGACCTAAGCTAGGCCCAACACATTTCCAGATCTATCTGTTCAATGCGTTATTTGCTTTAAGATGTTGTCAGGAACGGGGTGAAGATCACTAATGTTGTAAAATGTCTATACGCGAATGTAGACAGTGCTAATTATAGTTGTTACCCAGACTAAGCAAAAACAGGTCTAAAACAGATGGGCTGGGGGAGGGATTGATCTCGAGACAGCCTATGATTCGAAAATGTATTAAGTAGTTAATAGTCAAAAGCAGTTTCGCGTAGGGATGTTTGGGTATGCATGATATATTATGCGTGAAGGGAAAATGAAAAGGGACTTGAAGGATTGGAGAAGAAGACTGGGTATATCAGTACAGCATGCCTATCAGTTGTTACAGCAAAGGGCTGCAGTTTCGTCCAAATTCTGAAAGAGTAGCTCGTGACACCGAGGAGTGCTGAGTACCTGCATATATAATATATTATTACATATAGTTATCATGTGTGTGTGTGAGAGAGAGAGAGAGAGAGAGAGAGAGAGAGAGAGAGAGAGAGAGAGAGAGATTGGGGGCTGGGGGTGGGGGTGGGGGGGTACATTCGGGGTACATCCAGTTTATCATTTTAAAAATCAATTACTATGCAAAATATTACCAACGGGACGGGATAGTACAGTGGTCAGAGCACAGGCTTTCCCCCAGCTAAGGTTAAGCAGCATCCATGCCAGCGTAGTCCCCTTGTGGATGGGTGACCGTTGTGCGCCTTGTCTTCAGTACAGTCCCCCAGTTCACCCAACTGTAAATGGATACCTGCCCTCTTTAGGGACAAGGAAAGTAAAGCTGCGAGGGAGAAGAGATGGGTGCCGCCCTGAATATGCCCCCTACAGAAGCTGAGGTCTCTGATTCCCCAACCACTGCTTAGGTTGTGTGTGTGTGTGTGTGTGTGTGTGAGTGAGTGAGTGTGTGTGTGTGTGTGTGTGTGTGTGTGTGTGTGTGTGTGTGTGTG
This sequence comes from Rapana venosa, assembly GCA_028751875.1. Taxonomy (NCBI): domain Eukaryota; kingdom Metazoa; phylum Mollusca; class Gastropoda; order Neogastropoda; family Muricidae; genus Rapana; species Rapana venosa. The sequence goes on along the minus strand of CM054142.1, from coordinate 32,591,078 downwards.
TGTGTGTGTGTGTGAGATCTTTTTTATTTGAAGTTATCTTGGAATGGTTAAACCAATATGAAATTGCTCTCTTGTGTCTTTCGAGATCATGATTTGTATCGATGTGTCTGTCAGCATTGTAATTGCCCTTCATAGGATGATTAAAGTGTTTTCGACTTTGACTTGACTTTGACTTTGAAACAGCTTTACATTTACCTATCCAAAATAACTGTAAACGGGATGCAAATAGTAAAGATAAGCTACTGCAAATAAAAGTAACATACTTATTTCTTGTTTAAGATGGTACTTAAGTATAGGTTGAATAGAAAAGGACTAAACATGCACCATGTCTAAATCGTCTATCTAACGGATATTTGATTATGGTGATTTCATTTGGGATAGTTACACCAAGAAAAATCACCTGTTGTTTTAGATCTTCATTTTAGAAACCTGACGAATCAATACTGAAGCCGTCCGTGGTAGTTAATCACTTGAAACTTCAAGAATCGAGATTTTGCTCTTACAGAAAGGAGAAATAGGCATACATTTGTGTTTTGAATGGGAGTTAATGCTCCAGATTCTTAAACAACCCCCCCCCCCCCCCCCCTCCTTACTTCTCAAAATCCGTACCACAGACGGAGACCCATCAACAGATTAATACCCAAAGTAAAACTGAAAATGCTTCCTTTCTTTCGTCCACCATGGATCGAATGACCAAAGCACACGCAAGCTAGCACTTAACATCAGTCAATTTAACAAAATTGAAAGGACTTTGAGGGTTAGGGGTGGAAGGGGTGGGGCGGGATAGCCTGATTTTTAGAGCCTTGCAATCGCGATCTGATGGCCCTGTATCATCCCAGGTTTGAGCTGTCACCGATACACCCGTCCAAGGGGATTATTTTCGCTAAAGGTAGCCTAACGTGAGTTCCGACTCCACTCCCCCCAAAAGTTAGTCTGATGAGGCTATAAACCGAGGTCTCATGTGCGATCACATGTAGAACATCTTGCGCACACGCATTAAAACCCGTTCTGCCTTTGGGAAGAGTAGGCCATTGTGTGCCGGTAGGCAGGATGACAATTACCCCCCCCCCCAAAAAAAAACAACAACAAAAAAAAACCAAAAAAACCCACCAAACCCCCCCCCAAAAAAAAAACAACCACAAACCAACAACAAAAACAACACAACAACAACAACAACAAACACAAAAACAACAAACAAACAAACAACCCCCCCAAAAAAAACCCCCAACAACAGCAACAACAAAACACATGCACAGTGATGTCGTGTTTAGACATCATCCCTGAAGACAGAATGCGGCCACCTTCTTCGTGGACAAAAACGGTCGCGTACAATAACTTTTTTTTACTAGTGTGAACCTCGGAGCTTTAGCTGAGGAATGGAAAAATGTATAGGCCTATTTAAAAAAAATAACACACACACACACACACACAAAAAAGGAGAAAAAAAGAAAAGAAAAAGTAATCGATGCTGATGCCCCATGATGCACTTGTGAACTCTGCTCACCCACAGAGGGTTCAAAAAGCGTGTTACCAAGCCGACATGTTCATTTCTGATTTGGCGACCACTGTGACAAGCTTGAAGAAAATCCACACCATGAATTGTCACCACTCCTTTTCACCCCAGGCTACAGGTAACTGTTTTGTTTGTTGTTGTTGTTGTGTGCTGGTCTGTGTTTTATTCATGATTATATTAAATGTTTTAAACAAAAACGGATTAATTTTTTTTTAAGCAAAAAGAAAAGGGGTGGGGGGATTCCAGTTTGTAGGGGAAAAAAATTGCGTAGATCATTATCATAGCCAGGTAAGATTTCCTTGTGAGTGCTTCCGGAGCGGACTCAATTTACTCTTTTTCTTCTTTTAAACATTTTTTTATTTCGAGAGCAATTGAATAGGCTGCTATTTGCTTACAAAAAATGTTTAAACTTCAATTCCTGGGTGCATGCCATTTTGTAAATGTTATCTGTTAAGACATGGCCTTCTCTTCTGAAAGGCGGAACAGGTTTTAACGTGTGCACAGGATGTTCTACGTGTGTTCGCACACAGGACCTTGATTCATAGTCTCGTCCAAAGGACTTTAGGGGTAGTGGAGTGGGCACCGATTTTTCACTTCAGGGAACGAAAGGGAGACAGTAGTCTGAGAGTGTTGGTAATGATTTATTTTCCAGATTCAGTAACGGATTTTTACATGCTCTTTGCTTCCTTTCACAGAAAACTAGTTTGGTTGCCCAAAATTCAGGCCGGCCTTTTTGACCTGACAGGCAAACATGGCTTTGAAGTTCCTGAGAAACCTTGTTTGCAAGAAAACTATTCAAGCACAACTTGGTCAAGCCTGTTGCTAAAATAGAGCCAATTGTTCTCAAATATTATTTGCGAGTGAAGTGAATTGGGGTAGCTGGAAACAAAATTTATAACTTTGGTGTTATAGTTTTCTACTGCTAAACTATCGAAACGAAAGTGATCAAACAAAATAAATTTGAAAAAACTTGCAGTGTTATGCCAGTTGAGCATGGGTGAGGTGCACAAGAAAGAATCCTTTACATCATTTTTAATAATTGTTCTTTTTAATTTTTTTAAATAGATATCTGCTGTTTTTTCCCGCCGATTTTTAATTGTTCGGTCCTCGTCATATCAAAAACTAACTAGTTAACGCGGTATTCAAAACCAGTAGGCCTAGGCCTAAATGGTAAGCTGAGAATTTTTACCCTTATTCTGACGTCACTTCCGAAGCATGCATTTTCCGAATGCAAATGAAATTGACCCCCACATTAAACCAATCAGAAATCACTTCATTCTGGGGTCAGTCGACATACAACACGTAGCTTCCCGAAGACTCCCGACAACTATCTATCTATCTGTCCCGTAGTCTGACGACCGTGGGGGCACCCTCAAAGACTCAGCAACCAGTTCCCTCCATTCTTCTCTCTGTTCTGCCTTTCTCAGGGTTTTGTTGAGTTCTAGGCCTGTCCATTCACTGATGTTATCCTCCCAGCTCTTCCTTGGTCTGCCTCTTCTTCTTCCTCCTTGGACAGTGCCTTGCAAAACTGTCTTTGTAATTCCTTGGGATCTTGTGACATGCCCATACCACTTAAGTTTCGCTTTTTCACGATAGAAGGTTCTCATAGGGTCCAATGGTTTGCTGGATTCTGTTATGCACGCTTTCGTTGCTTATGTGGTCTTTGTAGGAGATGCCAAGGAGTCTCCGAAAGCATCTCATCTCCACTGCCTGTACTCTTCTCTCCAAATCTGCAGTCAGGGTCCATGATTCACAGGCATACAGAAATATGGCTGTGACAAGGGAGCGCATTAGTCTGATCTTGGAGATAAGTGAGATATTCTTATCTCTCCAGATGGTGTTTAGTTTTGACAAAGCTGTTATTGTCTGTGCAGTCCTGCATACTACTTCTGGCTTGGATCCCTGGTCGGATACAATGGCTCCCAGGTACTTGAAGCTTTGAACTGTTTCCAGCTTCTGGTCATTAACCCTGATATCAGTGCTAATGCCGTTGGTGTTATTAGTCATCAGTTTGGTCTTCTCTGCACTGATTTCCATGCCGTATGTTTTGGAGGCCTTATCCAAGTGTTCTGTTAGGCTGGCAAGCTCTTTTTCTGATCCTGCTATTCCATCAATGTCATCTGCGAAGCGGAGGTTTGTGATCGTTCTGCCACCAATGCTGACTGATCCTTCATGATGTTCCAGTGCATCAGCCATGATTCTCTCAAGGAAGATGTTGAAAAGAGTGGGTGAGAGTAGACAGCCCTGCCTTACTCCAACTGTTGTTCGAAACCATTCTCCAATGTTGTTGTTGTAGTACACTGCACTGGTGGCCTCGCTGTACAGCTGTTTGATGACTCTGATCAGGTTTGCATTGATGCTGTACAAGTTCATGGTTGCCCACAAAGCTGCATGCCACACCCTGTCAAATGCCTTCTTAAAATCGATAAATACGTGGTATAGGTCTTGTTGATGTTGAAGGTACCGCTCACATAGTATTCTGAGGTTGAATATCTGTTCTGTTGTGCTGCGCCCTGCTCTGAAACCTGCTTGTTCCTCAGCAATGATGGTCTCTGCTTGTGGCTTCAGTCTATTCAATATTATCTGCAGCATGACCTTGCTTGGGTGACATATGAGGCTGATTGTGCGGTAATTATGGCATTGTTGTAGATTTCCTTTCTTGGGGAGGGTGATGATGAGTGACTGCGTCCATGGTGTTGGCCATTTTCCTGTCTGCCAGATCTTGTTGCAGATTCTTAGTAGGGCGCTGATCATGGCTTCCCCTCCAGCTTGGACCAACTCAGCTGGAATGTTGTCAGCCCCTGCTGACTTCCCCTTTTTCAGCGATCTGACTGCTGTTTCCACTTCTTCTCGGAGGATAGGGTGACTGTCTGTGTCTTTGCTTTCGGGTACATTAGAGACTTCTGGATCTCCTGCGGTTCTATAGTTATACAGGTCGGAGCAGTATTCTGTCCATCTGTTCAGAATATCCTGGTCGTCAGTGAGACACTTCCCATTTTTGTCTTGGATTGTTAAACCTTTTCTCTGTTTTGTGCTAGTCAGGTCTTTCACCAGCTGATATGCTTTCTTGCTATTGTTTTTCTAGATGTTCTCTTCAATGTCTTGGCACTGTTCACCGATCCATTTCTCTTTTGCCTCCGTCATGGACTTCTGATTCTTTTGTTGACTGCCCTATATTGTTCTGCTCTTTCTTTTGTTTCATTTTTCTTTTTCTTCAACTCTCTACGCTTGTCGCATAGTTGTAGGATGTTAGGTGTGACCCATGGTTTTTTGACTGGTCGGCGTTTGCCAAGAAGCTCGTTTGCTGTTTCAGTCACTGCTGTATTGAAACTATTCGTCAGTGTGTCTATGTCTGAGTCTAACACAGAGTGCTGCAAACTTTCCACCTATCCTTGCTTGACAACTACTTCGGTAATTATCGGCTATGTTTTCTCTGGAAGACAAGAGAACTCGAATTAAAAATTTTTTTAAAAAAGTTCCGGCAAAGAGTGCAGCTTTGTAGGCTTGCCACTGTTGGGTTTCAGGCTCGGAAAAGATTACAAGTGAAGTGCATTAAGTGTTTTTAGGGCTGCAGACTCGATTTGAATCGACACTTAGGAACTCCGGTATCTGGATCAAAGATCCACGCAGAAACTGACAATTTAACTATTGGAAGAGGGGGAAATGCAATCCATTGAAGAAAAAAATCGAGCACTGATCCAAATAGGCTATCTTCGCTAGAACATCTTTGCGGAGGAGGCATAAAATGTTTATGCTTCGTAAACGGAAAACTCCGTTTGTGTGTGTCTGAGTGGAAACTTTTCCAAAATGCAAGTTCTCTGGCCGAAAAGCACCAAATGAATGCATCTTGGCATGTTGTCCAGAATCCTAAGTGCTAGGCCTAGGCCTATTATTTAACTTTGCCAGTACAGCTCATGCCACACTTCAAAGTGTGTTCCAGTTGGCGACCTGTAGGCCTAGTGTGTCCACCCCCTATGTCGACTCTCTCCCTCCCTCCCGAGCGCGCGCGCATGTGTGAGAAGGTAGGCCTAGGGCCTAGGCCTAGTAGGACTAGGCTAGCAAAAGGCTACTAGTAGGGTGACTTTTTTCCCCCCATGAGATTCACTGGTCTTTGGAGATTCTGGTGTGTCATGGTGCTTTTTGGGGGGGTGGATGGGGGGAAGGTGATTGCTTGTGTGTGTGTGTGTGTGATTTTTTTTCTCCAGATTCTATTTTTTGCAAGTTTTGTGTGTTCTTTTTCATGTAGCATTGTAGGTGTTAAGTGTTTCTTATGTTTGTCCACATAATCAACTTTTTTTTATGCATCATTTTCTTATCCCATTTCTATAAGAGGAAAGGAGGCAACATGCTTATTTTGTGTTAGAAGTGATCAAGGGAAAATAGATCTAAAGAGGGAGAGGTTGTTTTTTAAAAACTGGATATGGTATGTAAAAATGAAGGGACATAAAAATAGTGTCAGCAATCCAGTGTCGCAGTTTTTCCCAATATTTCAGTGTATTAAAAAGTTTTTGGTAAAGCAAAAATTTACTTCCTCAGCTAGAATTCTAGTTTCACCAATGGTGAGATTTTGCGTATGTGACCATTTTCCCCCACCATAAAGATGCAGTAGAATACACAGTGCAAATCACTGATTATGGTTAAGTGTTGATAAAAATGAACTAATGGAAAGCTTGTTTACAGGAACTAGGAGAAAGATGACGCACATCCACCTTCAGCCTCTCAACCCCAGAAATGGCCACCCTGTGTATCAACGGACAGAGCCTGCAGCCTTCAGATGACAATGGAAGCAGCAGACCACAAAAACAGAAGCCATGAAAGGAAGACTTCAACAACCAACAAAGGGACAAGTGAAGAGAGGCAGCCTCATTTTGCAGACCTGAATGCTTTAACATCAGGACATTCTTGACCTTGCTGTCGTAGCCTGAGCGAGGGGGTTTCTGCCCTCAGTCTTGGTGTTGGACTGACTCTTTAGAGTGGCCCTTAGAAAAAGCCCTGGACCATTGCACACCTTTCAGACCCGCTGTCAAGACTTGTGGACACAGCACTGTTGGCTGAGCTGAGAATCCAGTTTGAAATGCAAGGTCAGGGATCTGCATGTACCTAATATCCAGAAAGCGGCAAAAAATAGTGATTTGCCTCACTACTGGCCCCATCTCCGCATACTTCCCAGAGAATTATCTCGACAAATGCCTCCAAATACTGATCTGAGCAACCGTTTCTTCACTCCTGCCTCTCCTACAGAAGTGATATATATATGACAGTTTCTGTAGTGGGTCCTCTCCCATTACAACGTGCTATTTTGAAGCCAAGACTGTCTAGGCCTAACAGCAAAGCCAGTGAATAGTCGCATCCACACAGATCCGGCTCCAGTTTCCTGCTAAGAAAGGAGCAGGTCTGTATGCTCTGGCACAGGACAGGCCACAGTCACATCAGTTACCATAACTATGTACATAAAATTCTGCAAAGGCCACACACAGTGGTGCCCTTGTAAGACTTGCAACCAGACAACAGAACAAGGGCTTCAATCCAGCCTGAGCATTATACGAGACATTCAAAAAGATCTGGCCAAACTCATTCGCAACTTGGAAGACCTGCAGCATGCCACCGCCTGCATTGCAGAGACTGAGCTGGTCCCTGACGAATGCAAAAGAAAAACGGGAACATTGCGCCAGCAAACAGGCCAACAAGCTTTTTGTTGCAGATGAGCTGGGGACATGCAACTTCAGTCAAATTGTGAGTATATCTAAAATGGCATTATGATTATGCCTGAATGTGTGCATTTCCAGTAGGCATACTTTCCGCTAGCAGCAGTCAAGCACACACACACACACACTGCATACCTTCCACAAACCTGTGCTACCAATATAAAAGCAGAGAGGGGGGAGGGGTGGGAGAGAGATTGGTAGTTGAAAAAACGCCAGAGCGCAAATTTGGAACGACATTTATTCAGAACTAGCTATTCTACCATCTATAGTATTCACATACAGAAGTCAAATAACATGTAATATTTGCAAAGCCACCATTGGCCATATTTCAATGTTATAACTTTATATGCCTACAACTATAGTGTGGGCAAAACGGTCACTGACAGTGGGTAGCACTGCATTTTTTTAACAACCATTTCTTGGTTAGAACTCCAAGGTTGACCAATGGTGCCACATTCAGACTGCACAGAATTTTTTGGTCATTCCTCAGATTCACCAGTGGTGAGATTTTGCATACATGACCATTTTTTCCTGCCGTGACATTGCCGCATTCTGACTTACATGTCTAAACACAGCCATGTGCATGTGGTTTTTAAAAATCTTGTTACCTGTTCGCAGTGTTCCTACCAGCACACTTATGGCCCACTCTTCTGAAAGGCAGAATGGGTTTGAACGTGTGCACGATGTTCTGCTGTGTTTAGACGTCGGTTTATAGTCTAATCTGAAGGATTTTCAGAGGAGGGGAGTTTGTACAAACTGCAGAGAAAAAAATCCCCTCAAACAAGTGCCTTGGTGGTGGTGGCTCAATCCCGGGCTGTCAGATCACAAGCTCAGTGCTCTAACCACAGGCTATCACCTCCACCCCCCACCCCCCTTCCAACACACATGCACTAAAGGAATACCTAAACATGCCACCAGCGTACATGCATTTTTTTAAAAAGTCATGATCTATCAGTTGCTGCTGGCACTTAATGGCCTACTTTTACAGGATGCAGAATGGGTTTTGATGTGTGCGCAAGATGTTCCAAGAGCATTTGTTTTTTATTTGTATATTGGTCTCGATTGTTGTTTTATTTACATTCCAGCGGAGAGTTAAGTCCCAGTGGAACCATCTGATTTAGAGACTGCACCATCAACCACCTAGGCTCATGTTTGTACATTGGACCCTGGTTTATAGTCTCATCCAAAGGACTTGAGGGAGTGGAGTCGGTGACAACTCCAGGGGATAATATCCCCGCGAATTTGGTGTGGTGGTGGTGACTTGAAGCTGCGCCATCAGATAGCGAGCTCGGTGCTCTGTTACTGTTAGGCTTGCCCCCATTCCTGCCGTGATGTCAAGATTGATGTAGAATGCTGAATTGATATCGTCATCGTGTTTATCAGCTTGGCTGGGTCATGTGATACTGTGGCACTCACATGCGCATTGTCTGTCTTTCTCTCACTGTCACATCTTTTTCTCTCTTTACCGTCCTCCCTTCCTCTTTTGATTAGACGCTATACACTTCACACAACTGTTTGTCTTCATTTTCAGACTCCTTGCTGCAGTCTTCGACTTCCTCACCACAAATGCCATGATGATCTTGCCTTGTTAGACCTATGTTGGTAGAAGGTAGGGAATGGATGAAAGGAAATTTCAACAAACCATTCAGAGTTTTGTTTTCTTGGCGTCTAGGATATTAAAGTATTCGATCTTCATTATCAGAATGGGAATATCGCGGTACCCAATCCTCAGAACTTGCGTATGTTTGAAGATCTGGTAGGACGGAAAGCTATGCACAAGTCGCACAGCTGCTACCTTGCACAGCTGGTTTACAGACTTCACATACATGTACATTTCCCTCTGCTCGCAATCAAATTTTGCTCCTGAAGTTTCTTGGCTGACTTTGGTTCAGTCTTTGTTTGGACTTCCTTGTCAGTTGTCTTCAAATGATCACTGGGCACTGCCGATTGCTTCAGTATTCCTTGCTACAATTAAAAAAAAAATTAGTATGAAATATAAAGTCAATAAAGAAATAAAATAGGATAAAATCCAACAAAATAGAATAAGATAAAAAATTTAGAGATAAAATAAAAACTAAGGTATAAAATAAAACCCAAAAATAAATTGAAAAAAAGGGGAAAATTGCGCAAGAAATCTCAAGTACAATTTAAAATCCAACAAAATAAAAATTTAGAACTATTCTAAGATATGAAATAGAATAAAAATAAGATAAAATGAAATAAACGACAAAAATGAATTGAAATAGAATAGGGAAAAATTGTGCAAGAAATATGAGAGCAATCTGGGTGACAGTGATCTCGTCCGAAAATATCGCAACCTACAAGAGTTTTTAGACAGTGATCATGAAGCATTGCGACTCGGTCATGAATCCTTTTCCATTTTTAATACTTTTCCTTCTGACTGAAAATACCAATGTGTATCGGCTTTTAAACAGTGGTTATGATGTATTGAGACTAGGTCATTCCCTTCCATTTCTAATGAATTTTCTTATGTCCGAAAACGAGCCACCACCTGGCTTTTAGACAGCAGTCATGAGACATTCCGACTCAGTCATCCCTTTACATTTCTGAAGCGCTTCCATTCCAAAAACGCCACCTACAGCGGCATTGCAAACTCGGTCACCCCCTTCCTATTCTAATGTTTACGCAACACCTGAAAATACCGACACCTATAGCAATGATTTTGAGATAGTGGTCATGAGGCATTTGTGTTGTTTCCTTAGCCTTCCCATCCTTTATCAAACACGGGTCCTAACCTGGTGAGTCATGTGGGTGGAGTCCTGTCAGGAGGGGCGCCAAGTTCTGTTGTTGATCATCTTGCAGTCAACTCGGAAGTGGGACCTGAAACTTGTTCCTTCTTCCTTGTGTGCCTGTGGCAAAGAAAACCAGACTGCAGCACATCCTTCGCAGGTGCACGCTATACAGCAACCTGAGGAAGATTGTGTGGCCGACAGAAATAACCCTGCAAACTGAGCTGTACAGCCCACGAGAGGAGCTGGAAAGGACTTGCCACTTTTTTCTCCCAGACACATCTGACAGTGTAAAAAGCAAACAAGAGGAGTGGGGCCAAGTTCTGCTGATAATCCTGGAGTCGACTCAGGAGAGGGGCTGTAATCTGCTTCATGAAATGCTTGCATCTGTAAGTACTTTAAGAGCTGAACTCTTACAGTTGAGAGACTTTAGCATACATAATTATATGATCCAGGGATAAGTTTTTATTTAGGTCTAGGCTTAAGTCTTATGTTTAGGAGAAAAGTTCACTCCCTTAAGATGAGTGACTTAGGTTTTTACTTAAGAGCTTGTGGTTAATTGCTGCAAACAAGTCAGCTTTTAAATTATTATTATCATCATAGTTATTACTAATTTTCTATTTCAAGGATAATGGAATAAGCACTCATGTACTTTTAAAAAATCTAGTCCCCATGTGTGTGTAGTTTTGTAAATTTTGTCATCCGTTCCCACTGGCATGCAATGACCTTCTGAACAGCGGAACAGGTTTTAACCTGCAAGATGTTCTGTGTGCATTGATGCACGGAGCCTGGGTTTATAGCCTCATCCAAAGAACTTTTGGGGGCCAGGGAGTGGAGTCAGCACTGATGTTCACTCCAGGGTAGAGTAATATGATTGTACCGTAAGAAAAGCCGCCTTGTTTGCCCATTACATGGAATATTTACTGATAAGGGTATTTCAATAGAATAACTTGTTGGTCCATTGTAACGAGTTTGAATATCCAACTCCATAAACTGGTTGGAATGGAACAAGCATGGTAAAATCTGTCTGATGAAATCAAATTGTTATATCTGAGCCAATTAAACAGGCAGGGTTTTCAGTCAACTGACTTTCAGGGACTCTGGGTCTGGAATTGTCAGTGACCTGTGAGGGCAGCCATCATGACCCGTGTTTTCTAAAAGCTAGATAGGGTATTTATATTTTTGCCCCAATTTTTTTGGTCTATTTCTGACCTGATACTTTTTACCGTGAATCTTTTTGTTGCCATCTTTCTACTATTTCTGTCCATTCATTTTTTTCAACTAGAGTTGTGAGGTTCACCACTGGTGAAATTTGTTAGTGTATGCGACAGTTTTTGCCTACCATTAATGTAACTGCATTCCAACTTTGGCGATATCTAATAAAACATGACACAAGTGTGCACGTGTTTAAAAATATTGTCATCCATTCTTATCGGCACAAATGAGCTGCTTTTCCAAAAGGCAGTACTGTTTTAATTGAGTGCACGAGATGTTTTGTGTGCGCTCACACATGGGACCTCAATTTAATGGACGGACTTTTTTTTTGGGGGGGGGGGGGTGGGAGTTGGTGATACTGATGACTCGGGGGGAATAACCCCTTGAACAGGCATCATGGTGGTGGCTAAAGGGGTCGATGCTCAACTTTGTGGTCCCAGTCTGCATAAGCATGTAGGTTTTGCACTAGGCAGGAGCAGGCTGGAGTAACAAAAAATATCCCAACCCCACCCCCCCAAAAAACCCCCCACAAAACAAACCAAAACCAACCCCAATCCCTTTGAGATCTGAATTAATGAACTACCAACTACTAGATCATTGTGTTAACTCCTGCACCAAGGCAGTTGGTCAATATTTTTTCTTCTTTATTTGTAAATGAATCGTGTACTACTAATGTTACATTTTTCTCCTGTTTTTTTAAAAGTTCGTTTTCATCTATTCAACCAGGTACCATATGAGCCGGAACAGTTCCAGTGAAATCCAAAGTCAAATGGGGACTGCTAAACCAGGCCATCAACTTGCCGTCCATTTTTGTCTGCCACAACTGCAGCAGAAACTGCCATGCACTGGTTGGACTTGAGTCGTTCCAGACGTTGATCCCAGCAGAGCTGAAGCAGAAAGAAGACGGCCATTGTCTCTCAAGACAGGAGGAGCCTTACTGAATGGGGACAAGCATTGCTACCTTCAAGGTCCATGCATGTATCTGCATGGAATGGAGTCAAGATGTCTCCGTTACAGCAAAATCCAGGTTTGAAAATTGCTGCTATCATTTGTAACCAAAGCATTTTTCGTTTAAATGCTTTGTGCTCTCATTGATAACAAAAGTGTGTAAAATGTTTTTGGTTAGAAAAGTTTTTCTGTGTTTTAGTCTCTTAACTGTACATTTACAGACTGTCACCAGTTAAAAAAAACAACAAAAAAACAACTCGATCCAAGTAAGGGTTTGAAGATAAAATTTTAACATTATGTTATGGTTATTCATCAAATCTTAGAAAGTGAGGAAATCAAGTCATAGCAATATTTGAGCTAATAGAGTACAGTTGATTTGTGATTTTATTCAAAGTACCATGATCAGATAAATGTAATGTATGGTCAAGAAGGCCCTCTGAACTTTGTTAGTGATTAGGACTCCCATGCTTTAAGGGGCTGTGGGACTGGAATCGCCCAACGCCATGTTTATTTCATCCATCATGAACAACGTGCTATGGGTAAAGACAGATGTGAAATCATCAAAGTTCAGCTGATAAAGCAAAAGATACAATGTTGTAATTTATTTGATTCAAACATTAGTGATCAGATCCAGTTACTTTGAATTTGAGCTTATAAGATTAGGATGTAATGCTTCTTTCACAAGTGTTCATGAATTCAGTTTGTTGCTAAATGTTGAGAGCAAATCATTTAGATATTGTAGCTAATGAAGTGAGAGATGTTTGTGATAATGTTTTAAAACGGTAATCGTGAATTTGTTTTGATATAAAATCAAATTTTAACATTTGAGCAAACGAAATGAAAAAATGAATGTGACATCTTTATAGAATAATTGTGAATTCATTCCGTTTTGAAGTCCTGTGATCAGAGAATTTTTATATCGGAGGTAACAAAGCAAGAGGTGAAATGTGACTGTCTTTAAAGAACAATTGTGAATTTATTCCGTTTCAAAGTAAGATAAAATCATTGTAACATCTGAGCTAACAGAGCTAATAAGTTTCCCATCACTAATTTCTTAACTGTTTACAGGAACAACCGGACTGGAGTTGAGTGCCCAAGAACACTCACCATCTAGCACCACTTGTCGGTTACCAGCATGTGATAAGGTAACATTTGTGACTGGTCCTTCTGTCTTTGCGTCTGCCTGTCTAATGTATTTGTGTTTGTATTATTCTAATCTCACCGTGGTCGAGTGGTTTAGGCGGGTCAACTTGTGATCCAGAGGTCGCGGGTTCGATCCCCGCTCGGCTCCGTGTTGTGTCCTTGGGAAAGACACTTTACTCCTATTTTCCTCACTCCACCCAGGTGTACAAGTGGGTACCAGCTCTGCTGGGGAAGTATCTGGCGACAGACTAGCGTCTGTCACAGGGGTGGTGAAAAACCATCAGTTCGCTTAACGCTACAGAAACCGGGATAAGCTCCGGCTCTATGGGCCTTCTGGCTCGAAAGAACATACCACTTTTTTTATTCTAATCTAATGGAAGATACAAGTTGCATCCATCGTTTTTTAATGGTCATACATTATTTTTAAATCTGAGTTACCATTCAGACCATAGATGCTAATTAATGAATCCCTTTGATATTGCTGCGAAAAGGTAATATTTCAGAGTATGTAAATTTTATAGATCATAAATTCACAATTTCTATTATATATAACAGGAGTTTTTCTTGCAATGTATTCAAAGCAAAAATTGTTATACAGCCCCATTGACACTGCATCCATGGCAAAATGAGAGAACTAGCTTAATAGCCAAATAATTCCCCACAAATCTTCAAGGGAACATATGGCCGACTGTGATATTTAGTATTCACCTTCACCTATCCTGTAGTCTGGTTGATGACCATTGTGGCATCACTGAAGATATTACAAACGGATTCCTTCATTCCTCGTGGTTCTCAGCTTTCCTCAGTGTGTTGCTCCACTCAAGACCAGTCCGCTCACTGTTTCCCCATTTTTTGTCTGTCTGCCTTGATAATGACATAAAAAGAGGAAGACCAAAATCTGCTGAAGACATCTAGAAGAGCATTCTAATCATGTACAAATTTTTACTGAGTTTAACCACTAGACTGCCCCACCCAGGAAATTTTCCGGGGCTAAATGTGCACTCTATAAGCCAACAACCCGGAAAATTTCCAGGGTTTCAAACCGAAGTAAACAAGCCAGCTTCCTCGACTACAGTTAAAAGGGAAAGAACTCAAAAATTAGTGGAGATCACTCCTGTTGCTTGGCAACATCCAGCTGCAAAATCCATGGCAAAAACGTTTTTTAGCTCATATTTTGTGTTATGCATGACTGCTTGGGCAGTTCTTGTTCAAAATGGCCGACACTTCTTGTTGAAGGTATCAATAACTTTACACAGCTGAAAAAGTGACAAAACTGTAGATAATCCTGACGGTGATGAAAACGATCAATTTGTCAATTTTTTTAAAAACATTTTATATGTTCATAGTGAAATATCATGCTAACTAATTGGGCTTGCCTCAAAGCAATCTACAATATATATATAATATATATATATATATGGAGGCACCGTGGTCGAGCGGTTTAGGCGGTCAACTCGTGATCCAGAGGTCGCGGGTTCGATCCCCGCTCGGCTCGGTGTTGTGTCCTTGGGAAAGACACTTTACTCCTATTTTCCTCACTCCACCCAGGTGTACAAGTGGGTACCAGCTCTGCTGGGGAAGTATCTGGCGACAGACTAGCGTCCTGTCACAGAGGTGGTGAAAAACCATCAGTTCGCTTAACGCTACAGAAACCGGGATAAGCTCCGGCTCTATGGGCCTTCTGGCTCGAAAGAACATATATATATATATATATATATATATATATATATATATATATATATATATATATGACTGTCATAGACTATCAGGATTATTCATGTAGTAATTTCTGAGTAAGAGGGAAATGAACATAGCCAGTGGTACATAAGAATTTTATTCCCTGGCATATAGGGTGCTCTTGCACTCGGCAGTTAAGAGGTTAAAAGAAGAGAGGGTTAGCTTTCATCAATCCTAACTTAAAAGTGAACACATCTTTTAATGTTTACAACAGTTCATATGGCTTACAAGTACATTTTATTTGACTTAAAAAAATTTTTTTTAATAGTTTTCGTAAGTTTCTGTTTTTAAAAAATTCAAAATCAGTCCTGTTAGCTATTAGAGTGGCAAGGTAGACTGCAGAATGGCTATATTTGAAATGAGATTTTGGATACACTGTATCAAGTCACAAGGTATTCATTTAGAATTTTGCTGGGTCCCATTTCACTGCAGACTGTATTGGAATGAAAGTGGATCCTCGAGCTGAATGAGGGGCTTCAGAAAGTTTTAATACAAATGGCGCGAGTAGAACTGGTCTAAAATGATCACCAGATGAAATTAAATTGGTTTTGACTAGTTCTGTGTATTCCGAATTCCAGAAATTGCATTTTGAAAATAGTTTTTCCCTGTGTATTCCAAATTCCGGAAACTGCATTTTGAACATATTTCTTCCCCAAAGAAGAGAGATGCATGTTTATGAATTACATTGAAATGCCTGGAGCACAAAATATGTAAAAAAAGTTTTTTAAAAGTGACACTTGCGTTGATCTATTACAGTCCCATCTATTTTTATGATTACTTTATTCTTAAAACATTTGTATACAAAGAAGGGAATTGATATGATTTCCCTATAAAGCTGCCAACCATACCTTTTTCCTGGTATTTTTTCTGTATTTTTGCCACAATTCTGCTTTTTAAGAGAATTTTCCAGTTTTTGAAATGTTCTTTTTATTAAAAAAAAAAAAGCGTTAAATCGGTATGACTTCATTACGTGTGCTGGTTTCCAGTGCCAGTCACCAAGAAATCGTTGAAAAAAAGCATTAAGTATGACAGCTGTGCCTATCAGAAGTTTGTTCTGAAACCATGAATTTTCCTGACATAGATCAGTCTAGACAAGGCAAAGTTGGCAAAGTTATGCTAGTTTACAATTTCTCATGGCCAACAAAATGACGTCACTGCATATGAGCAGTCAAGTTGTTTACCACTACGATGTTAGTGTAGCAGTTCCGATTTCAGCCGTCTTGCTACATTACCATACCAGTTATTCTAAAACTCTGATTTTTCTCGAGTTTATAGCATGTGATTCAAATGCGTACTCGAGTGTAAGACAAAATGAGCAAGGAACAGCCAATCTAAGGTCAGCAATGGCCGAGTGCTTATGAGCATTAAGTTAAGGAAGTCGTGTATTGGTTGCCTTACCTGGATGAATTTGTCTGTCGAAGTGCAGAACAACAAAGCAAGGGTAAAACTGCGTGTTTAATGCTGTTGAAAGCGGATTTCAATGATTTGATTTCCAAAGGTATTATATTGAGACGTATGTTCCATATCCAATTATTACTAACAGAATGATGTGGAATTTTTTCCCTTTGTTTTTATGTTTCTATTGTTGTAGAAGGCTGGATTAAAAAAAAAACCTCATGCATTTTCTCATCTTCTGAAAATAAAACTGATTCAATTCAGTTGATTCAAGTGGCAGCAAAGTAGTTTTTGCTGAGCATGTAACAAATTCAACCTGCAGGAAATAGTGGACAGATTAAGCTGTTGCCAGTTACAAAAAGCTGACAAGTTCCGGCCCAGGTTTGACACTTTGGAGGACTTCAGTACTTATAAAACCCAAAATCAATGCAACTGGTAGTCAACTCTTTCTTTAAATGATTTTATCTGTTTCTGTACTTCGTGAATGTCAAAGTTGCAATGGATGCTGTTGCTGAGTTAAGTTTGTTTGACTTGAATTCCATTTTTTTTTTAGACTGATATTGGCAGACTTAAAAAAAAAATTGTTGGCAGGGAAGGCTCATTAAATGGCTGAATAATGTAGGGTGTACTCTCTACCCCCCCCCCCTTCTATCTCTCCCTCTCCCTCCCCATCTCCCCCTTCTCTCTTTCTCCCTCTCCCTCCCTCTCTCTCTCTCTCTCCCTCTCTCTCTCCCTCTCTCTCTCCCTCTCTCTCCTCCCTCCCTCTCCCCTCTCCCTCCCTCTCTCCCTCTCCCTCCCTCATCTCCCCATCTTCCCCCTCCGCATCCCACACACACAGAGGAACATGCACACAATGTATGTACACACACACCACACACCCACACCCACAACCACAACCACTCACTCACACACACACTCACACACACACCACTCGCACACATATGTACACACACACACACCACTCAAACACACACACACACACCACACTCCCACACACCACTCACACACACATATGTACACACACACCACTCACATACACACACATATTTAAAGTTTCTGTTGTCTTGCTGGGATGAGAAATTTCCCCTTTTCTTTTATACCCAGCTTTTTACTGTTCTTTCCACTCCTTTTGTTTAAAAAAAAAATTCTGCCTTTTCTGTTCATTCTCCTGCCATTGTTCAAGCAAATCTGACAACTTTCTTTCCAGATGATTACGACGTTTTGAGGACATCTCTACCAAGGACATCGCTACC
Organism: Rapana venosa; assembly: GCA_028751875.1. Taxonomy (NCBI): domain Eukaryota; kingdom Metazoa; phylum Mollusca; class Gastropoda; order Neogastropoda; family Muricidae; genus Rapana; species Rapana venosa. Next base: position 32,573,419 of record CM054142.1, on the reverse strand, counting down.
AAGGACATCTCTACCAAGAACTCTCATCAGGAATAGCACAACAGTCGAGGAAGGTGATGTTAGTCACCGATGATGATATTTTCCATGATCAAATTGTTTAATTCAGTGAACTGTGTTGTTGCCTATGAACAGCTTTGTGAAACACCGTTTCTGTATAACAAAACAACAAAAGCCTACGAAAAGGAACAAAGTGAGCAAGAACAAAATGAAGGGAAAAGAAAAAAGAAAAAAAAAACTTTCTCAAAATGTGACAACAGAAACAACGGTGTTAATCCCCCCCCCCCCCCCCCCTCCCCCCAAAAAAAAAGGTAAGGGGGAGGAGATTTTTAAAGTTAAAATAGGAAAATGGAACTGCAGAATCTGCATGTAAATGAGACAAAATAGTAAAATATAATCATGAAAAACTGAAAGAGTAGAATGCCTGTTTACATGACTACATAACTATGAAGTAAAAGCTGGAAGATTGAAACTCTTTTGTTGTTTTTGATTTGTTTTTTCCTCATGTATTTCAACTAAAAATTTTTTTATGAAATGAGTAGAATAGCTGGCATCCTCAATACTGCCCGCTGTTAGTTGCCCCAATTATTGTAATATGACATTGATTTTTAACCCTTGATATTAGGGAACTTGTATCGGTTGCATGGTTGATGATTCATTTTGAAGTTGAAGTGAACGGATTTAAACTGAATGGTTTTTCTTGGAGTGTTGAAAGGGATGAGAAAGTACTCGTGTTGTAATATGCTTTGTGGGACTGGCAACAGTTTAAACAATATTTTTTTCAGCGAGTCAGATCAAATGAAGAATTTTTTTAGTGATAATCTGGCCCTTGGTGCTTGTATATCTGGCATTGCTTTGTAATTTTTGTTTTTACACGTTTTTTCCAGTTACTGGAAAATAGGTGAATGTGTTCATTAATCTATATGGTTGTCCAGCTGAATGTCAGACATTAAAAAAAATCAAAATTGGAAAAAGGCAAACAGCTATTGATTTTTCGCTTGAGTAGATGTGCTGAAAAAATCCAAAAATTGTATGCAGATAAATATCCTGGTCTTCATGACCAGGGCTTTTCATTACTGTTGGAAAGTTGGTGCTCTGGCTAGTTCCAAGCCTCAAGATAGTGTTTACTATTTGGTGTTAGCAGAATTGGTAACAAATTGTACAGCATTGTGAATATGTCTGTGTGAGGATTTGCCAGTGGTATGTCATTCCTGATTGCAGTGTGGTGTCAAGCACTTAACAATTAAAAGTTTAGAATTAATTTATATGAAAATAAGATGAATTGATTTAAATGAAAATGAGATTAAAATCAAACTTATAAAAAAAATCCCCCCCCCTTCCCCCCCCCACTTTCAGTCCCTAAAGTTCCTTGACAAGAGCTCTGATGTTCACAGATAGATTTTTGCAGATGCGGTTAATCTTGCCCACCATTAAGATAGCTACAATCTTGCCCACCATTAAGATAGCTACATTCCGACTTCAGGGGTGTTTAAAATTCATAGACATTTTGCAAATCATTAGTGCTGTATAACTTTTTGGGAAGTGTGTGAGAGAGAGAGGGGGTTGTGTGTGTGTGGAAAGGGGGAGTTGGAGGGGTACGGATGCACAGTTAGAGCAGTGGGGATGGGAAAAAAGAGGGTCTGGCTGATAAAACTCTTCATACATGGTTTTTCTGAGGTTCACCAATGGTGAGAGCATATACAACTGTTTTTTCCTATCATTAAGGTAGTCACATTCCGACTTCAGAGATTTACATGGCTTATTTTAATCTTTTTATTATTTTGTTAATGCGTGCAGGTTGTTTGAAAATAGTCTTAGGCCTGAAGTAACTGTAGTGATAGGAAATCAGGAAATTTTATGGACATGGCAGTCCAGTGCATAGCCTCGGCTTTTGATAGAACTGGTGATTCTGATTTTAAAGCGCGGTACTGTTGCAAGATGCGCATAGCCATTGTGGTCGGTGAGGCTATAAACATGAAATGAAATTGTATACCATTGTCTTGAGCTACATACCATTTGTCCATGCGCTATTGTGTCCATTCTAACATTCAGACCAACCAGCTGACAGACAACCCTTGCCCACTACTAAATTTTTAACGCTAACCTTTACACTAACCTCAACTCTAAACCTGGCCCCTCATGTGGACACAAAAGGCAGGTGGATAAATGTTATGCTGAGCAGACAACCGTTCAACATTTTTTCTTTCGGGTTGAATAGAATTGATTTATTGAGAGTAAATGGATAAGCACAGAACTGTTTTACACCCTTCTTTCAAAAACAAAACAAACAAAAAATCGTATGCAAACAGTAATAGTGAACAATTTTAAAGGCACCAAAATGATTTTGAAATGATCATTATAATAACACAACCAATATTTTTGTTATTGCCTTCTTTGGTTAGAGCTTCAAGGTTCATCAGTTATCAGATTGTTGCGTAAGTGGCCATTTTTTGCTCACCATTATTAAGGTAGCCTAATCCCAACTTTGGGGATATAATGATATAAAAATTTCAAAATGAAATGCTACTGCTAGGGTCAGAAGGAAAGGGGGAGCTAGAATTTTTAAAGGCGGGGGTGGGAGTTAGTGTGTTCTTGGTGTATAGGAACTGGGGAAAGAGGTCTAATGACTAGGATAGGGAATAATTTCTCATGTATGTGAGATAAACGTATCCTTATCTTTTACATAAAGTATTCATACTTAGATGATATAGTATACATATTCATTTATATATGTATATAAATTATATATATGTATATATTTAAATAAAAGTATTCATATTCACATTTTATTGCATAGCAATAGGGACAGGCAGTCACACTTTGTGATCAGGTTCAGGGGAGGGTGGGGGTTGGGAGTGTTTTAGAAAAAGTATATTTGCAAACATAAGTAGAGGTAGCTGGTTTTAGAATGCATGATTGAATGATTTGAAAGGGGGGAGGGGGTGTACATTTTAGAAAAAAAAAGTATTTAAAAGCAGAAGTAGGGTGGTGCTGATTTTAGATTGCATAATTGAGTGTGCGTGCGTGCGGGCATGTGTAGTGTGTGTGTGTAGGAAGTATTTGTACCACAGGCAAATCTATGGAATGGTATACCACAGGTATTAATCAACTTTGTGTGTGTGGCTTTTTTTTTTTCAGTGGAGAGTGTGAAGTGGAAAGTATAGCACTTACTGAAATACGAATTCAAGGTCTGTGTGTGGTTTAAAGAAATCTGTTAAATTGCAGGATTTGCAACTATAACCAACATTTGACTTAAAAATTTGTCATAATTTTGGAAAGGACAGTGAATGAGGAGACATTGGAATGTCACATACCAAAAAAAACAAAACTAGAGAACTTTCATTGTCGATGTAAAACGATGCAATATTTTCATTGTCAGTGTACAACCTTACATTAGGGAAGGCATTTTTTCCCTTTTGTTTTGCAAAATCTGGTATAAGAAAACTATTTTGCCTTTAACTTTGTGTGCAGTTGTAGGCATAATGAATTGGTGTATCCTGTTGCTTTATTTGCTTGTCTGTTGCTTTGCTGTAGATCAGGGACATGCCCATTACTCGGGTCATAGGCCTCCCAACCAGCCAGTTATAATAGGCTATTTTATCTGCATCTCTCCCTACAGTCTTTGATTTCAATTGTCAGCACATGTGTACTCCACATGGCATCCTGTCTTGTTTTGTTTTGTTCAATCTGAAATGAGGAAGCTCAAAACAGATGAAGGCTCATCAATGTCAAACCTCCCCTGGGAGAAACATGACAAAAGGGAAAAAAATCTGAAAGGGAAACGGGTTGAAAACCCCATAATGTAATTGAAGTATTATTGTTTAAACTTCAAGAAGAATGACGGAAAAAGATGGGAAGAAAGGAATGAAATAAGTAGGGGAAAAGAGGTTAGTGGGCCCCCCCTTCCCCAAACAAAATCTGGTTGTCAGCAAGACTATGAAAGATGTTACATCAAACGGTGCTCATTGCTGCGTGATTTATTGTCTGCTCTTTCACTTGTCCAGTTTTTGTACTGTATCTGTTGTATCCATTTGTGCTGATTTTCTGCTAGTACGGAACTTCAAATGTGTGTATATCAAAATTCCAGTGTAGCAGTTGTGAGATGTGTTCTAGCAGATCACTGTGATAGTATGTTGTGGTATGCCATACAGGTTGTGGTTTTTTTGTTCAGCCTTTCTTTTTGCTTCTAAACTTATGTGCTCTCAAGAAACCTGGCTTGTGTAAAAGTAAAAAATGGGTTTAGCATGTTTTGTTTTGGTTATAAACTGTGTACAAATAGTTGTACAAAACACTTGGCTGTATTGCTGTGGGGTTTTGGTTTGTGCGGGGCTTTTTTCTTTTTTGTTGTTATTGCTTGAAATCAGTTTGTTCAAGGAGAAGAAAAACGAGCATATAATAATATATGGAATTTATATAGCGCTAAATCTTGTAAAACAAATCGAAGCGCTTGGAATGCTGATGGACAGCTTGTCTTGTATCTAAAGCACTTGGCTTTTCCACTTTTCCCCTTCTGGTTGATCACGTCTTTGACCTTTTGTATTGAAACATTTAGTACAGTTTTCTTGGACTTGATCACCAAAAGGCAAAGTTTTTATTTCTGAGATTTACTTGATTTTGAAGTACTGAGAGGAGAAAAAGCAGATTACTGCTTATAGTCCTTAAAAAAAATTCAAATATAAAATCGCCCTGTGAATGAATGAATGCTTTAAACATGACAGTTCAGTAATGGTGGGGTTTTTTTGGTTGGTTTTGTTTGTTTTTTGCATTTGATCAATATTCATTTTGGAGGCTTGAAATGTCTTGGGCTTTTTCTGGGGATTGGTGTAATTGGCTTACTTGCATGTAACCTTTCCAAACGATGCCTGTGTTTCTCGCCTTCAAATGGAGGATAGTAACTGTGTAGCTTGTTGCCTGTATTTCTTGATCATAACGGCTAGGACATGGCTTAAATCCTGTCTCTAAACTATCCTTTTTATGAACTTCTAGACAATGGTTGTGCATAGTATTTGAGATATAAGTTATGCAGTTAATTCCCCTCCCCCTCCCCCTCCCCCACCTTGTTTACTGCCCCCTCCCCACTCCCAATTATTCCAAGGCCAGAACTAAAGTGTTAAAAAAAATGGTATTGCTTTTGAAGTTGCTTTACAATTGATTTCACTTCTGTGAAAGGTAAATTGCAAATCCCATTTGCCAGTTTTTCGGTTTTGGGGTTGTAAGGTGTTTTTTTGGTATGTTTTTTCCCTTCTGAACCCAGTTAAGCTTGTTATAAAAATCCCATCTGGAAATGGCAGTGGATGAAATTTTACAACTTGGTGTAATTGCATATATCATGTGTGATAAAAAAACAACCACCACCCAGCTTGCCCATCTGAATGAGTGGAGAAAATGTTGCATGTTTCTGTAGAGAATCAAGATTTTTTCTGTAACAAGTATTTTTTTTATGTTTCCTGTATTTCATTATAGCTTTGTACAAAATTATTTTATTTATAAGACCTTTTGACAAATGGTGAGCACACACCACTGGCACTGACAACCCAACTGACAACTTCCTCTGCTTTAAAACGTATAAGCTGACCTGCATTTTACTTGTGTGGGGTGTCTGTTTCTAGCTGTAAAGAAAACATGGCTGGAATTAAACTTTTCGTCACTTCTGCGTTTCAACCTTTTCCCTATGGGTAACCTGTTATAGGGTATCCAACTATCCGCTAATTGGTGGTCTGGAGGTAACGCGCCTGCCTAGAAAGTGAATGGTTCCGGTCAGAAGTGTGCGGTGGTTCGATCCCCTTTTGAGCCCCCAACTTTCCCCCATCCATTAGACCATTTGTGGTGGCCTGTGTGCAAGTCTTTCAGATGATACCTGGGTGTTACACAAAATCATTTTGCACACATAAAAGAACGTACAGTGACAAAAGCTGTTGCTGGCAAAATTTTGTAGGAAAAAGCCACTGTGATAGTGAAACCCAGTTGCAGACAGAAAAATAAAAGGGCGATGCTGCTCTTGTGGTGACGTGCTCTCCCCAGCCTGATTTTCCTGCAGAGAAATTCCCTCCGTGTCACCCACTACTGGGTTACGGTAGCATACAAATGTACACAGTGCATAAGTACTAGGAAAGAGGGGTTTTCTCTCCCGTAACGTTAGGGTAGTGTTTAAAACCATATTGGCACCAAAACGTCGTTGTGGTCCAAGACCATTTTCAAATGATGGTATGAGAGTTCAAAAGCAGTCACTGTTGGTCAGTCATTGTCGCTGCTGGTCAGAGCATTGGGAAAAGCCTACCTCCCCCTTCAGCCAAAAAAAGGGGTTGGAGTTAGGGGTGGGTAGCCGGCTCGCAGCTGAAATAAAACAACGAAAAGGAAATTCAGAATAATTAAAAAAATTGTCAAAGACTGAAAATAAAAACTGAAACTTGGAGTTCCATTCATGACTGACTGACCGTGTGTTTACAAGTGTGGAGTATGTGCACAGGATCTGATGCATATATATATATATATATATATATATATATATATATATATATATATATATATATATATAATCACACCGTTTTTCTGTGCTTTTCTCTCTTCCAGTCTCTTTTTGTCTGTCTGTCTCGCTCCTCTTCCTTACATTCAGATGTACTCAATTCATCAGTCCAGCACATATACATGAACGACTCGTGACACATTATGATGCATTCAAAAGCCTGTCAGAAATAAACTTGCATGCTCTAGATATGCACCCTTTAGTACATTCTTCAAGCACACCTTACACAATGAAAATACAAGTCTCCTCTCCCAAAGCATGGATTTAATTCTATGCAAAGTAATGCAAAATCCCGTCACCATATTTATGGAAACGGCCTGCTCAAGTGTTGGAAGTTGCTATAAAATTTGTTAGTGGTTTGCTGCTTTGATGTCAAGATTTCCCTGAAGGGGATGCCAGGAGCATTTTCTGTATAAATAACATCCCCACCTTCTGGAAATTCTGTGCTAGAAATTTTCCCTTATCTATCGCTTCCTCTCTGTTTTTGTTTTTCCTATCTTTTCATCCTCTTGTTTGAGCGAAATTTTTTAAGTGAAAGGATGACCAAAGGGAAGACCTAGCAAAACCTGGGCTGCCTGTATTGCAGATGATCTTGGAGAAAGGGGCATAAATAAGGAGGAAGCTCAAAATGGAGAGATGGAGAAGGCTCATCAATGTCAAACCTCCCCTGAGAGAAACATGAAAAAAAAAGGAGGAAGAAGAAGAATGGATGACAAAAAGAAAATCCTTTAACAGTGGGTAGAAGATTCAATACTGATCAGTTTCATCAGGTAGGTCATTTTTTTCCTGCCTACAATAGTGTTTTACATGTCATATGAATCAAAAAGATCTACATGTTTAACAACAATTATTTGTGGTATCTTGCTTTAATTGAAATGTTGGTTATGTATATCACTCAGTCATGGCAAATTTCTTTGTGTGAAATTCAAGCTGCTCTTCCCACAGAGAGTATGTACTCAAAAGAGCAGCACCCCCTACCCCCTCCTTTTTTTCCTTCAAATTTCCTCTTTGCTTGTGATTGTAATTTTTTCTACAGAATTTTGCTAATTTTGCTGAACTAATAAATTTTGTTTAAATCAACTACTCACTTTCTAGGCAGGTGCATTACCTCCAGACCATCAATCCATTTTTAATATTTTGTCTATTCATAGGTGTGTCAGCAATTTCGTTTTCAATTTTTTAAAATTTTTTACATTCTATCAAACTATGTATGATTGGCATTTCTTTAACATTTGCTTTTGAAAAAACCCAGCCACCAACCTTTGTTGGATTTTGATATCCATTATGTCAATTACAGGGAAGTCACATGATTCAGCATTGTCTAGGTATTCAGTGTAAATTCACCAACTTGCTGTTGTTGCCAGATGGGTGCAGAACATTACTGAACACCATAATATTTAATAAGTACTTTAGCTTTAACTTTTTTTTTGCAACAAAATGTAAAGGATGATGGTCGCCCAGAATGTAAGTTCATCAAGATCATATCATTCTACAACCATTTGAATACTTTCTTATTTTAATTTGTCATCCTATTGGAGTGATCATTTTAGTTGGCGTGACTTTTTTGTGGTGGTATTTTGATTTTTCACCCCTTCCCCTGCCCCCCCCGCCCCTACACACACACACAATTCAGAGAAACCAAGAACATAAAAAAAAAGTAGACACATAACTACAATTTATTGTATCTTAATTTTCCAAGGGCACAGACCATACATACATACATACATTATATATATATATATATATATATATATATATATATATATATATATATATATATATATATATATATATATATATACATACATATATTTGTATGAAAGCAATAAATGAAAGTTGGTGAGTCAGTAGACTACTGTTTCCTTAAGTAAAGCAAATAAAGCTGATGATTAATTTAAAGGAAATTGCATTTTCGCAGTAACATTCTCAATAAACCGATATATTATCTTTTACGTAAAAGAATAAATATCTTATCGTCAGAACTAAACCTAACTGGTATATTATATATTTGTGAGTACATTAGAACACAAGTGCAAATGAAACAGTAGAGCACTGCATTCATATGATGACTCCGGCAGAGAGAGAAGGAAACTAAATAGTTCTGTATATGTATACATGTGCTCGTGTGTGATATATATGTGTGTGTGTGTGTGCACACGCACATGTGTGTGTTTATTTATTTTAATTTTCATTCTTTTATTTCAAGGATAATGGATTAACCACTCGTGTGCTTTTAAAAAAAAATCCAGTCCCCGTGTGTGTGCAGTTTTGTAAATGTTGTCATCCATTCCCACCGGTACACAATGGCCTACTCTTCCAAAAAGTGGAATGTGTTTTAACGTGTGCGCAAGATGTTCTGCGTGCGTTTGCACACGGGACCTCGGTAAATAGTATCATTTGAAGGACTTGTGTGTGTGTGTGTTGTGTGTGTGTGTGTGTGTGTGTGTAATTAGATGTAGGCTATTTTCTTTATCGAGAGGATAAAATCAATGCTGTTGGCTAGCTGGTCTTCATGCTCTTGATCAAGTTATTCTCATCTGTCATTGTCGACTGCCTTTACCATTTCACATCTTCCCCTCACCACTTCACACCTTTTCAATCTTGCCAATCAGCTGCAGGTAGTCTACAAGGTGCCTCACTGTACCATCACTCCTTTTAAATCTCTGCTCTGTTCTTGGATAACTTTTCCTTTGCCCGCCCAAAAGCCACTTCCAAAGCCAGCTACAATTTAAAGCTCACACAACCCCAGATACAGGATTAGAGAAACTGGCAGTCACTGAAAAGCTAAGACCATACACACAACAGGGAGGGCTGGCGTATTATGTAATCGAAAGCAGGTCGAGGTGTGGGACATGAGAAACAGGGTGATAAGGCAAAACAGATGTAGAGAAATAATAATAATAACAACAGTAACTGGATTTTATATAGGGCTATTCAATTCAATGCAATTAAAACCTTGCAATGACAAATCAAAACGCTTGAAATACCAGAAATAATAATAATAATAATGTATGGAATTTATATAGCACTAAATCTTGTAAAGCAACAAATCAAAGCGCTCAGATTTTTTTTGTATCGAGGATAATGGAATAAGCACTCATGTGCTTTTTTACTTCCAGTCCCCGTGTGTATGCGATTTTGTCAATTTTGTCATCTGTTCCCACCGGCACACAATGGCCTACTCTTTCGAAAAGCGGAACAGGATTTAACGTGTGCGCAAGATGTTTTGCATCAATGCTGCTGTAAGCTGAGAGATGATACTGGAGATTTGTGGATACTAAAAAAAAACCCCAAACAAACCCCAAACAAGCAACACCCCTCCCCCCCCCCCCTCAATTAAAAAAAAAAAGATATATCGAATATAACAAGTTGTCGTGAAAAGCTAAAAGGAGATGTGGGACACAATAGGAAAACAGATGCACAGTCATCCAGACAGGTTTTCTCGATGACTATGTTACACTGGAAAACGCCGAAAACGATCTGCGAGTTGCTAGGCCTATGGACCAATCATCTATTCATCTATTCTTTTATATCGAGGATAATGGAATAAGCACTTATGTGCTTTGTTTTTTACAACCACTCTCCGTGGTGTATGCGGTTTTGTACATTTTGTCATCTGTTCCCACCGGCAATGGCCTACTCTTTAAGAAAAGCGGAACAGGATTTAACATGTGCGCAAGATGTTCTGCGTGCGTTTCCAGGGTATCTGTTTATGTCAAACCCAAAAGGATTTTTGGGGGGGAGAGTGGGCCCATGTGTTAACTGGGGGAAATTCCCCTTAAAGGGGTTCGAAGGGGCGTCGATTGCAGCGAATGTTTAACATGGGTTTCCCCCGTCCCCTTTTTTTTTAATGGAATTTCTTCTAAATACTTCTTGTGTTTTGAAGTTTAACCTATACTCTTTTGTCATACTCCGTGAAGCCCAAACTCGGCGATACTATAAAGAGGCCCCGAGTGCAAACAACGCAGAACATCTTGGACCGTTAAAAACCCCTTTCCCCTTTTAGGAAAGTAGGCCTTGGGTGTGGGGGAATGGATGCAAAATTTTACAAAATTTGCATACACAGGGGACTGGACAATAAAAAGCCATGATGCTTTTATTACCTCGAAATAAAAGATTTAAAAAAAAAAAAAAGAAGCATTATAATTGCCAGGTTTTTTATTCAACCACCCTTGCGGCGCCAAACCGGGGGGGGGGGGGGGCTGGGGGGGGGGGGGGGGGGGGGGGGGGGGGGGATAGTGGTTTTTAGAGGGGTGTTGTTGCTGACCGGGTTCGAGTCTGTTAAAGAGGATTTTTCCCCGGAGTTAACACATGCCGATCCCTTCCCTCAAAGTCCTTGGTTGTTATTTAAAAACCGGGGTCCCGTGTCGAACGCACGAAAAAACATCTTGCACACATGTTAAATCCCTTTTTCCTTTTTGGGGTGGGCCCATTATGTGCAGCAGAATCTTCATTTGGGTTAGCCCTGTGCCCAAACTGGGCTTTCTGCAAATGGAGTTCAAAAATTTGTTGGTCCCCAGTTTGTTTTCTGTATGTGGGTGTGTGTGGGGACTACCCCTTTCATTTCCTTCCTTCAACAGTCGAATTTTTGTGGAGTTGTTTCAGGGGGATTAAATAACATGAAAAGCTTAACAAGAAAAAGTGATATGATTCAAATGGATGCATATAAAAACGAAAAAAAAAGCCCCCAAAAAAAATACACTGGAACCCCATGAAAGAAATCCTTATGAACAGCTTTTTGAGGGGGGCTGGGAGGGGGAAAGAAAAAATCCAAAAAAGAAGGGCTGGGTGCCAAAAAAATAAGTGGGCAGTATAAGTGTACCAGAGGGGGGGCTTAAAGCTAAGATCAGTATGGGCAGGGTAATGGGTGTTAACAACTTTTAAAAGGGACAAAATTAGATAAAAAATGGGAACTTTTTTTATAGGCTATTTTCTTGCAAAGACAAATCAAAGGATGTTCAACCTAATCTTAACCCGTAATGCAATTCAAAGATAAATAATAATAGTTTAAACAAAAGATATTTACAAAAGGTGCGGAGAAAAATCTTGAAATAAACTTTTCCAAAAAAATGACAAACAAAGTTACCCAACTTTGATAAGGTGGAAAAAAAGGAATGAAAAAGTGAAAAGAAATTTTGTAATAGATATAAAGATATATGGGGATCTTCAAGTTTTAAAAGTTGGTTTTAATATTTATGTTAATCCTTTAGCTGAGGAAGCTTCAGGAAAAAAAGCAAAAATTTGCTGAATTATAAAAAAAGGGTGAAATGAAAAAGTTGTGATTTTACTATATTTTTCCCCCACACACAAAAACCCCACACCACACACACCCAAAACACAACACACCACAACAAACACACACCCACACATTGGTCTCTACTTATACTATTTTGATAAATATTAAATACAATAAAATGATTACTACACCAGAACAACATCAACCAAAGGGTCGGACGACAATTACGACAACTATACTACAGTGTAAGAAAGAGAAAAAAAAGAAAAAAGAAGACGATGACCAACTGTTTTCTCAATAGCCAAGAGGAATCTGACACACGTATCGATCTTCCTGAGAACATTGGTCCGAGTGCAACTTGTCTGGGGAGTTCAGGGCGGTTTTCGCACATTGATATGTAGAGATGGTCTGTGTTTGACCCCCATTCCATAAAACGTCCTTGACCTTTGTCCCAGTGATCCAGGTCCAATGTCCAGGAATGTTTGGATCCATGACAGCACCAACTCGGTATTCACGACTGGGATCGCCTGATGGAGAAACGCAAAATGGTATTGTTTAAAAAAAAAAGTTTTAAAAAGTGTTGTCAAGTTTCTTTGTTGGATTTTACGTCTGTTCACTCAAAGTGATATTAGACGATGGGAAGGGGGAGGGGAGGGGGCACTTTTGGTGATGGACGTGTGCAGTAAAATGTGTATCTCTTGCTAAATAACGTAATCGGGTGATTTTCTCACCACACACACACACACACACACACACATTTTACATTTTTGCTATATTCAGTGATAAAAGCATTAAGTTTTATCGGAAAAAAAATAAAGCGCTAGCCTTTCTTGCCGTGACCAAACTTGTGTAGGTCTCAGAGTGAACATCATCATCATCATCATCATCAACAGTCCCGTGACCGTGGCGGTCGTGGAGGAGACACGAAAGACGATGCCATGGTAAGCCTCCTCCATCCATCTCGGTCCTCGGCTCTGCGCAGTAGTGCCGAGTCATTCATCCTGGTCCATTCTCTGATGTTGTCCATCCATGACTTGTTCTGTCTTCCCCTCTTTCTGCCACCTTCGAGTGTTCCCTGCAGTACTGTTTTTGGCAGAGTGTTGTGGCGGGTGACGTGGCCGAACCATGTCAGCTTTTTCTTCTTGATGATGGTGAGAAGGGGTTCCTGTGAACCTGCCAGCCGTGTTATTTGGCTCTTGACAAATTCAATGGTCTTTCGTTCTCTCCAGGATATGCCCAGCAGTTTTCTATGGCATTTTGTTTCAAATGACTTCGATTCACTTTGCTGTTTCAGCAGTCAATGTCCAGGTTTCACTTCCGTACAGCAGGATAGTCTGAATTAGGGCTTTGTAGAGCTTTAGTTTAAGATCAGACTAGGACATTGGAACGTGAGGACGATGTATGAGGCGGGCAAGCTGGCACAGGTAACATTAGAGATGAGAAGATTCAACCTCCATGTCCTAGGAGTAAGCGAGAGTAGATGGACTGGATGTGGGAGAATGAGAACTACCACCGGAGAAACCGTCCTCTACTCTGGGAGAGATGACGACCAGCACCACGAGGGAGTTGCCATCATCCTCAAGAAAGGCGTTTGAGCGATGCCTTATGGAGTGGAAGCCCATCAACAGCAGACTAATGAGTGCGGACTGAAGGAAGGCACATCAACATCACCATCATCCAGTGCTACGCACACAACCAACACAGCAACGATGAGAGCAAAGATGACTTCTACACCACTGCAGACGAGACAGAGAAAGCCCACGCCATGACCTCATCGTCATCATGGGGGACCTCAATGCCAAGGTCGGAAGTGACAACACGACTATGAGAGAGTCATGGGAAAAACACGGGTGGGAACAGAAATGACAACGGGAGAGACTGTGGAGTTCTGCGCCATAACAACTTAGTGATAGGAGGGACCCTATTCACGTACCGGGACATCCACAAGCTGACTTGGGCGTCGCCGAATGGGAGAGATATGAAACCAGATTGACCATCGATGATTCAATGGTAACGTGGAAGAAGATCTCTTCTGGAGTTGTAGAACCACGCGAAGTGCCGGATGTCGGGAGCGATCATCACTGGTGACAGCACACATCGCCATGAATGAAGAAACCACAAGACATCCACCAAGCGCTTTGATACCACGATTGAGAGACCCAACGTGAAGTCTGCATCGTCAACGATCTGAGGAACAGATTCCACATCCTGCAGAACATGAAGAACAGCATGACATAGATATGACATGGGAGCAAGATCTGTAAACTGGTACACTGAGAGCAGCAAGGACAACATCGGCCATCAAAAGAAGAGACCACAATGACTGGATCCAACAAGACCCTCGATGCCATCAAGAAAGAAGAGAGACCAAGAAAGACTTCTGCAAGTAAAGCTCCACGGCTTCGAGAGAGGCAGGAAGAGTTGTACAGAGAAGGCACATAGGAAAGTGAAGAAAGACTCCACGCCGTGACAAGAGAGAAGCCATGGACCACTGGCAGCTGAGGCATGAAGAGGCGGCGGCCCAAGGAGAGCAAGGGAGAGTACAAGTCCCAAGAAAGTATGCAACAAATTTAAGAAGAGCGCTGGGGGACCAATCAGGACAGACCAAGAAACTGTTGACAACAGAGAAAGAGCAAGAAGAAGATGGGCCTGAACACTTCAGGAAGTTCTCAACCGACCACCACCTGACGAGACAGCCGACATCCCAGAAGCTACAAAAGACTTAGACATTGACGTCAATCCCCAACAAAGGAAGAGATAGTGGCTGCCATCAAGACTCTCAAGAACGGCAAGTCACCAGCAGGACAACCTTGGTGCGAAGTCTGTCAAGGCAGATTCTGAACTAGCAGCTGACATACTGCACCACTGTTCACAGCTGCATGGAAGAACGAAAAAGTACCTGTGATTGACCAAAGGAGTGATAGTCAAAATCCCAAGAAAGGAACCCTGAGCAACTGCAACAACTGGAGGGGAATCACTCTTTGTCTTGCCAAGCAAGATACTGGCCAAGGTCATCATCAGAAGAATATCAGCCCGTGTGACGATGCTTGGAGGAAGAACAAGCAGGTTTCAGGAGCAACGAGGATGTATAGACCAGATATTCACGCTCGAAACATCATCGAACAGTGCACAGAGTGGCAAAGACAATGTATGTGAATTTTGTGGACTTCGAAAGGCATTAGACAGCATAACAGAGACAGCCTTTGAGTATCCTTCGACACTATTGGCATCCCATCGAAACTGGTACACCTTATCATAAAGTTCTATGACAACTTCAGATGCTCTGTGGGCCATGCAACACTGGTCTTCGAAGTCAAGACTGGAGTAAGACAAGATGTGTGTGATGTCAGCAGTTATCTTCAATCTGGCCATTGATTGGGTGATGAGGAAGACGACAGAACACCCCAAGAGGATTCGCTGGAGCCTGTTCTCAACACTAGACGACCTTGACTTTGCGGATGACTGGCGCTGCTGTCCCACACACCAACAATATCCAGGAAAAGACCAGCAGACTCCAAATATTCGGACAGCAAGTGGGCTTCGTATTAGCACCAAGAAAACGGAGACAATGTCGCTCAATGTGAACACACCAGCCCCTGTGAAAGTGAATGGAACTGACCTGCGCCAGACAGACAAGTTCACATACCTTGGCAGCATCATCAAACCAGAGGCGGAACAAAAGAAGACATCCACAACAGACTGGGCAAGGCAGGAATGTGTTTAGGGAGATGAACAATATCTGGAGATCAACTCAGTACAGCACCAACACAAGCTGAAGCTATACCAGAGCTGTGTTGTGTCTACGCTCCTGTACGGTTCTGAGTGCTGGAGGATGACGGAAGTGGATCTTACCAAACTTCGATCCTTCCACACCATATGCCTGTGAAGAATTCTCCGGATTTTTTGGCCAGAGAAGATCTCCAATGAAGACCTACTACGGAGATGCAGGCAAGAAGACATGGGAACCATAATCACCAGACGACGGTGGAAGTGGATTGGGCACATCCTCCGAAGAGACCCACAGTCAATCACAAGAACAGCATTGCACTGGACCCCAGAAGGAAGGAGAAAGAAAGGAAGACCAAAAGCAACTTGGAGAAGAACTGTAGAAAGTGAGATGAAGGCCATGCAGCACTCTTGGGGATCAGTGACTAGGTTGGCCCAGAATAGGCAGGAGTGGAAGTGCTTTGTTGCTGCCCTACACACCGCTGGGTGTAATGGCTAATGAATGAATGAAGAGCTTTAGTTTGATTGGGAAAATGATCTCTTTACTTTTCCATATGGTGGTGAGTTTTGTCATGGAAGATGTTGCCATGGCTATTCTGACTTTGATTTCTGTCGTCGATCGCCCGTCCTTTGTGTGTGATCTCAGAGTGATCAATATCCCTTAAAACAGGGACAGTGAATAAAGAACTGTCTAAAAAGTGCTCCTTTTGATAATAAGCTTTTTTTTTTTTTTTACCCTGCTCCACAATGGCTTTTCTAGTAAGTGGTAGCCCTCTTGTAGAGTTAATGGAACATGTAGATCCACACAATTCTTTGTTTTCAGTTTCTTTGTGTCTACGGGTGTTTGCTGGATAATTTGATACTGTTCAAATCTAGCCTCAAAACGCACTTATTTTCTACTTGAGAGCTTCCCCTGTTATCTGTTCCTACTTTTTTTTTTCAATAGCTACCTTCACCTCCACCACCCCCACCTAAGCGTGTTATGTGTATAAATTTGATATTTGTTCATCTTGATATATGTGGATGGTTGCATGCGTGTGAATGATTTGAATGCAAGCGCTTTGATTTGTTTACTTTACAAGATTCAGCGCTATAGAAATCCCATACATTCTTCTTCTTCTTCTTCTTCTTCTTCTTCTACTTCTTCTTCTTCTTCTTCTTCTTCTTCTTATGTAATGTTAGCATAAGAGTTTTGACTAGATCAACAAGGAAGGTGGCAGGATGGTTTAGACATTCATTCATTCATTCATCAGCCCCAAAACGTAAACCGTGCGGTTCTGGGTTCGATTCCCAGCCTTGTCCTTTCTTCCTAGATTGATGGGCAAATCGAACTGAATGTCAAGTCTTTCGAAAGAGACTCTAAACCAGTCAGACCAATGCGCTTACGGTCTTGTGCACGTCCCAAGAACCCACGACAGTTGTAAAATCGGAAAGAGCAGGGAGGGACCTCCAGACTGTCCTGGCAAAATCAAAAAAAGGTAAAGGTAAAGGAGTCCCATAACCTATAAGGTCGTAGGGGAGCGAGGCGTCAGAGACCTCACTTCTCTAGGGGCCAGCATATTGAGGGCGGCACCCATCTCCTCTCCCTCGCTGCTTTACCTTCCCTGACCCTAAAGAGGGCAGGTACCCATTTACAGCTGGGGGAACTGTACTGAAGCCAAGGCGCGCAAACGGTCACCCATCCAACTGGTAACCACCACGCTCGACGCTGCTTAACTTGGCTGGGGGAAAGCGAGTGCTCCTGGCAAAATTGGTGGCTTCTAATTCCCAGCTGTATCCCCGCAGTTGAAATGCGGCTACCTTAATGGTGAGGGGGAAAAACGGTCACATACACACAAAAATCTCACAACTGATGAGCCTTGGAGCTCTATCAGAGGAAGTTGGGGGAGGGAGGGGAGGGGGAAGGGGTTAACTTGAACACATGTCATCAACATGATGGTAGTGAAGAAACATATGACGTCCTTAAAAGCTTGCATACAATACATGCAATCTGGCATTTATCAGAAACTCTTAGTGAGGGTGGTTAGTCGATACACTCCTTGAATCGGATTACTTCGCTGGGACTCTATTTAGTTATTTATTCTTTTATATCGAGGATAATGGAATAAGCACTCACGTGCTTTTTTTTTTACATCCAGTCCCCGTGTGTATGCGGTTTTGTAAATTTTGTCATCTGTTTCCACCGGCACACAATGGCCTACTCTTCCGAAAAGCGGAACAGGATTTAACGTGTGCGCAAGATGTTCTGCATGCGTTCGAACACGGGGCCTCGGTTTATAGTCTCATCCGAAGGACTCTAACAAAACCAAGCCAGTCTGGCATTCGCCCATTCACTGCTGACTGTCAATCTTCATAACTCTCAGGCGTAAGAAGTGAGACAGAAGGCTAACTCTCTTGGTGACTCTCAGAATGGTAAGCTGGGGAACGTTCAATAAGTAAAGGCGCATACCATGTTGTTCACCCGGTCTCAGCAGTGTGTGTGTGTGTGTGTGTGTGTGTGTGTGTGTGTGTGTGTGTGCGTGCGTGTGTGTGTGTGTGTGTCCAAATGTGAAATCTGTTTAATTTTTTGGGTGAATGGTTGCATGTGTGATGAATGATTCGAAAGCAAGCGCTTTGATTTGTTTTAAAACAAGATTCGGTGCTCTAAAACTTCCATATATCATCATCACCATCACCATCATCATCATCATCATTATTATTATTATCATCATCATCAAATAATAATAATAATAATAATAATAACAACAACAATAATAATAATAATAATAATAATAATAATACTATTATTTTATTATTATTATTATTATTATTATTATTATTATTATTATTATTATTTATTATCCTCCTCCTCCTCCTCCTCAATAATACTCACCCAAATCATTGACAGCGGCAGCCAAAGCCGCCATTTGTTCCGTGGTTTCACCGACGTACAAATGGCCGCCATAACCTTCACAGACATCTCGATTGTCAGGCCACGTGATCTTACGGTCCGATATCCGCACACAGTTCCCGCTATTCATGACGAACCCTTGATCAGTGGGACAGTGATCTGTGATAAACAGACAGATCGAATGAATTAATAAATACATTTTCATTTTTATTCCATGGTCTTTATAAACCCTACTGACCACGAAAGCCATACTGTCATGGCTGTCCCCTCATTCAGTTTCAGCGGCCTCCAATAGCATTCACTTCAAGTTCATAACCATCACCTCCTCAAAAAAGGTAAAGGTGTCCCATAACCTATAAGGTCGTAGGGGGGGGGGGGGGGGGGGGGGGGGGGTGCGAGGCGTCAGAGACCTCTCTTCTCTAGGGGCCAGCATATTGAGGGCGGCGCCCATCTCCTCTCCCTCGCTGCTTTACCTTCCCTGACCCTAAAGAGGGCAGGTACCCATTTACAGCTGGGTGATCTGGGGGAACTGTACTGAAGCCAAGGCGCGCAAACGGTCACCTATCCAAGTGGTTGGTAACCATGCTCGATGCTGCTTAACCTTAGCTGGGAGAAAGCGAGTGCTCTGACCACTGAGCTGTCCCATCCCTCACCTCCTTATCCCTTCAAATATCCAACACTGTCAATCTTAAAAAACCAACAACAAATAAACAACCCATTACATGACACAGTACCTAAATTATTTCATTCCGAATTGATAATGGACCGAGAAGGCTGAAAATTAGCAAGAAAGATGACAGAAAGGTAAGGAAAAAGACAGGAACAAAGAGAATGATAGAAATGGGGAAATTTCTAGCTCATAATTTCCAGAAGGTGTGGATGCTATTTATGCGGAAAGAGCCCCACTTCCTCGGGTATCCCCCGGTGCCAAAAATAGACATGAAAACCAATTCATTCACAATACCCCCCCTCCCCTCTTTTTTTTTCTTTTCTCTCTCTCTCTCCATGCAAAGCCTTTCAACTAAACAGGAATCATAATTGTTTTGTATTGTATTGTATTGTATTGTATTGTATTGCATTGCATTGTATTGTACTGAATGCCACTTTTTAAGTCACGGCATATTCATCTGCGTGAATTTCGGACTGCTCTCGCCGTGGGTTCTTTTTACGCGCGCCGAATACGTTTTACACACGGGACCTCGGTTTATCGTCTCATCCGAAAAACTAGCACCCAGACCACCACTCACGGTCTACTGGGTGGGGGACAAGCTTTGGGCCCAAACGGGAATCAAACCACCACACACTCGGAACCGGGACTTTTCGCTTTCTACACATGTGCATTACCTGTAGACCACTGATCCACTGTCTTAAATTCTTAAGTTATTAAGTTGTGTTATCTTACTGGGGGAGGGGGGGGGGGGGGGGGGGGGGGGGGGGGGGGGGGGGGGGGGGGGGAGGGGAGGGGGGGTGTTGTGATCTGTTGTTTTATAGCAAGGAATTTGTTTAGCATTGTTGATGCAACGTTTTTATGGAGGGGGGTTGAGGGGTGGGGGTGGGGGGTTGTTTGTTGTTTTGTTTTTTCTAGACAGTATCTCGTGCCATTCAACATCCCTGCCATGCCTGGGTTGATTGCCTCTGTGTGAATAAATCATTCAGTATGGAGCCCTGTCTCTGTCTCTGTCTCTCTCACTGTTTGTCTGTCTGTCTGTCTGTCTGTCTGCCAGGCAGCCTGCCTGCCTGCCTGCCTGTCTGTCTGTCCGTCCGTCCGTCCGTCCGTCCGTCCGTCCATCCATCCATCCATCCATCCGTCCGTCCGTCCGTCTCTCTCTCTCTCTCATATTTTTTGTAACTGATTTTTATTGTGGTGGTTGCGGTTATGCAATAACATTTTGGTTTTTTTTTTGTGTGTGCTTCCTTATTTTTCTCACTAAAATACTAAGCAGTTCGGCAACCCCCCTTCATGTATGGGCCAATGGCCTTTTTGTGAAATAAATCTTTCGAGTTCGAGTTCTCTGTCTGTCTGTCTGTCTCTCTGTGAGGAGACAGGGAAAGGGATGGAGAAAACAAGGGTTAGCCCACGTACGGGCGCACTAAACATAATCGATAAAACAATCTGAAGCGTAATGAAAAGCTGCAGAACAACAGAGCAAAGCGACTGGCCAGCTTCACACGCGTCTCCTATGGCGGCAAGGTAGCGGGTTTCTCAGTTAATTATACCATGACCACAACTTCAAACAAAGGGCAGATTGGAACACGAGAATGGCCACTTCTTGGTTGATTGTCCTCACTTTCACTGGGAAACTGGCATTTTTCTAGTATACAATGAAATCAATGTCTTGGCGGATTACGAAGCGTCACCTGACCCCAAGAAATTCTGTAAATAAATAACGAAGTGCAGACCTGTCTCCAACGTACCTGTACTCTTAAATAAAGTCATGAAAAGTCAAGGTGTTTTTGGTTTTTTTGGTTGTTGTTGTTGTTTTGGTTTTTTTAGCTCTCAAAACTTCTCAGAAAAAAACTGAAAAGACAGGTTCTTTTACAGCTCTTAAAACTTCTCAGGAAGAACTGAAAAGACAGGTTTCTTTTACAGCTCTTAAAACTTCTCCGGAAGAACTGAAAAGACAGGTTTCTTTTACAGCTCTTAAAACTTCTCAGAAAGAACTGAAAAGACAAGTTTCTTTTACAGCTCTTAAAACTTCTCAGAAAGAACTGAAAAGACAGGTTCTTTTACAGCTCTTAAAACTTCTCAGAAAGAACTGAAAAGACAGGTTCTTTTACAGCTCTTAAAACTTCTCAGAAAGAACTGAACAGACAGGTTCTTTTACAGCTCTTAAAACTTCTCAGGAAGAACTGAAAAGACAGGTTCTTTTACAGCTCTTAAAACTTCTCAGGAAGAACTGAAAAGACAGGTTCTTTTACAGCTCTTAAAACTTCTCAGAAAGAACTGAAACGACAAGTTTCTTTTGCAGCTCTTTAAAACGTTTCAAGAAGAACAATCTGTACTATTCTTTACAGTCCTCTTATCATGCAGGCCATAGTACTGAGACAGTTCTGCTGAACGTGGTCAATGGCCTTCTTACCGCCCTGGGCAATAATGATTAGTTCTCTTCTTTCCTTGTTTGATTTGTCAGCAGCGTTTGACGCTGTTGACCATTCCACTCTCCTTTATCGACTCCATAACACCTTTGGTGGTGTCTGTTACAGCTCTTTTCGTGGTTTTGCTTCCACCTCTCTAATTACATCCAGACTTTGACTGTCAACTTGTTGTCTTCAAGACAGTCTTTGCCAGACGTGGGCGTTCTGCAAGGATCTGTTCTTGGGCCAAGTCTGTTTGCATACCACTTGTTTACTGTTCCTCCAAATTTAACCATAACCATGCCTCTCACTTTTTTGCGTTCTCTTCACTGGTTGCCGATTGAAGAAAGAATCCATTAAAGGTATGTGCAGCTTGTGTTACCAAATTCATGAATAAAATGACTCCAGCCTATTTTGATTACTCCCTTTTGTACTATTCACCTTTTTTCCACAGCTCTCTTCGTCAACGGATTTCCCCCCTGGAGTTCACATCAGTACCGACTCCACTTCCCCACAAAAGTCCTTCAGATGAGACTATAAGCCGATGCCCCGCGTGCGAACGCACGCAGGACATCTTGCGCACACGTTAATAATCCTGTTCCGCTTTTTGTAAGAGTAGGCCATTGTGTGGCTGTGGGAACGGATGACAAAATTTGCAAAACCGCATACACACGGGGACTGGATGTAAAAAAAAGCACACGAGAGCTTGTTCCATTATCCTCGATATAAAAGAATAAATAAATAAATTCAACCGACACCCGCTTTCTGAAAATAACTGTTCACAGAACTAAAACTTATGGCTAACGTACCCCCCCCCCCCCCCTCTCTCTCTCTCTCTCTCTCTCTCTCTCTCTCTCTCTCTCTCTCTCTCTCTCTCTCCAGTCTTCTTTCTAAAACACTCTGCCTTTCTATATCCGTTATGTTTTTTCTTTTATTTCCTTGAAGACCTCTTTAAAATCTCACCCGTTTCCCTCTCTCTAAGCCACCAAAATTAATGTTACTTACCCGTGAATGTACTTGGCTTTAATTTTCCACATGCCTATGTAGTGTGTGTGTGTGTGTGTGTGTGTGTGATGGAGAAAGGAGAGAGTTTGTGTACACCACCGCTGATGTAAGCGCCTAGGGCTTTTGTTTTCATGAGATTAGGCGTTCTAAACACTCATTAGTAGTAGTAGGAGGAGGAGAAGGAGGAGGAAGCAGGGAGGAGGAGAAAGAGGAGGAGGAGGAGCAGCAGCAGCAGCAGCAGGAGGAAGCAGGGAGGAGGAGAAAGAGGAGGAGGAGCAGCAGCAGCAGTAGTAATAGTAGTAGTAGTAGTGGTGGTGGTGGTAGTAGTTTGCACGCTCGAGAGTGCATGTATACGTCTGTGTTTGAGTGTATGTGTGGGCAGATGCTTGTCTTACTTGCAACTCTATTTTCGATGCAATAACTCTGTTAAAAGACTTGTACACTTTTCCTGTTTCACATAAGTTTGAAGGTTGACAAGCTTTTGTAGAAATTCATACCAGTTCGTTAAGATTATGATTGTTGTTGTTGTGTTTTTTGTTTTGTTTGTTTTTTTAAATCATGGTTAACGCTAAAGTGTAAGTGGTAGAAATAAAGCAACCCCTCTCTCTTACACACACTTCTACATGCTACGTCACAATGTCCTAAACGTCACAAACATGACGTTATCATATTTCTAGTCATAAGTGATGGAATGAACTTGAATCTGAAAAAAAAAAAGATCTCTTATGAATCTTGGATCTTTTCTCACAGTCGTGTAGCCTACCCGATTTCTTCGGTTTAGATTCGTCAATTAATCCATTGCTTGCTATTTCCCCCCCAAGTCATTCTGTTGTCTAATCAGCGAAGTTAATAATAATAATAATAATAATAATAATATATGGAATTCATATAGCGCTGAATCTTGTAAAAAAGAACAAATCGAAGCGCAGTGAATACAACGGATTTGTTAAACATTACTTGTACCTAGAGGGTCGAATTTCTAAATGTCTAGATCTAGTTTGTTATCAGCCTAACTTTTTAAAATTTCTTTTTCTTCAATTTTTCTTGTTTCTGCTTTCTGTTGTTGCTTCCCTCCCCCCCCCCCCACCTCTCTCTCTCTCTTCCTTCTTCTTGTCTTCTCTCTCTCTTCCTCTCTCTCTTCTATCTCTCTTCTTCTCTCTCTGTGTGTGTGTGTGTTTGTGAGTTGAATTAGATGCTGCTTCCTCATCACCCTTCCCCACACCAATCTCGTCACACCACCCCACACCACACACACCACCACCCCCTCTCTCACCACCACCCCAGTTATTCACAACAACAAATTCTTACTTCCTCAACACCTGTCACAAAACTCACACACACACACACACACACACACACCACACACCACCACCACACCACACACACACACACACACAACACACACTACCTCACCACCAATCTTCACACACCACACACACACACACACACACACACACACACACACACCACACACACACAACACCACATCGCACACACACACACACCACAACACAACACAACACACACACACACAACACACACAACCCATTCCCACCACACCCCCCCCCCCCCCCCCCCACCACACACACACACTCGAAACTGACCTTTCATCCTCCAGTAATGAACAAAGCCATTCGCAGCAGACATCGCAGTGCCGTAGACAACGCGCCGCTCATACAGCAGACATCGGCCAGTCATTTGGTGGAAGGAGAAAGACATGCACAGATGTTTGCCGCTGCAGCCGAAAGCACAGAGACTCTTGGTGCCAGAAACGAAGTCCAGCTGAGCATCGCTGAAGAAGACGTCCTTGGCGGCGATCTTTTGGAATCGGGAGACTCGCTGCTGACACTGTCCGAGAGGAAGCCTCCAGAGATGATGAGTCAGAGTCAGCAGAAGCGCGGTCAGATTACCGTGCTGAAGTTTCATGGCGACGGTTTCTTTGTTTTTTTTTGGGTTGGTTTGGCTTCTTTGTTGTTGTTTTGTTTGTTTGTTGTTGTTTGTTGTTGTTGTTGTTGTTGTTGTTGTTCTAGTTCTTCTTCTTCTTGATGGTGCTGCTGTTGTTGTTGTTCTTCTTCTTCTTGTGCTGTTGTTCTTCTTCTCGTTGTTGTTGTTGTTCTTCTTCTTCTCGTTGTTGTTGTTGCTGTTGTTGTTGTTGTTGTTGTTGTTGTGTTGTTCTTCTTCTTCTTCTTCTTCTTCTTCTTCTTCTTCTTCTTTCTCGTTGTTGTTCTTCTTCTCGTTGTTGTTGTTGTTCTTCTTCTCGTTGTTGTTGTTGCTGCTGCTGTTGTTATTGTTGTTGTTCTTCTTCTCGTTGTTGTTGTTGTTGTTGTTGTTTCTTCTTCTTCTTCTTCTTCTGTGGGTTAGTGGTTTTCGTGGGTGTGGTTTCTTTGCCGCTGATGTTAATGAATTGGTCAGCTAGGTCTTTCTGTCTGTACATACATATAAGAACAATAATATCACAGTCGCACAGACAGAGACACACAGACACAGACACACAGACACACAGATACACACACACACACACACACACACACACACACACACACACACACACACACACACACACACACACACACACACACACACACACACAACACAAACACACACAGACAGAGAGTCGAAGAGAGAGAGAGAGAGAGAGAGAGAGAGAGAGAGAGAGAGAGAGAGAGAGAGAGAGAGAGAGAGAGAGAGAGAGAGAGAGAACTCTGACCTCTGAAATGGTTTAATGTACATCGGGCCTTAGGCAATAATACACTTTGAGGGGGAAAAATGGAAGAGAGAGAGAGGCAATCTGGGGAAAAAAAAGAAATGAAAAATAAACAAATAACCCAAACCCCAAACAGACCCTGCCCCCCCCCCCCCCCACCCCTCCGAAAAAAAATCGCACCCCTCACATAAAAGCAAAACAAACAAACCGAAAGCAAAAAAACCAAAAACCAAACAAACAAAGCAAAATAACCCTAGGTCAAACCAAAACAAAAGGAGGAAATTCGTCAAGAAAAAAAGAAGAAAAAAAAGACCCTTCCCCAAAAAAAGACCCATAAACAAAGAAAGAAAAAAAAGAGAAAGCTAGTAGCCCCCCACCCCCAAAGCATACAAACAAAACAGCAAAGGACAACAGCAGCAATAAGCTTATACTCGTTGTGCTATTAGTTCACGTGTTTCTGGTATGTTGTTTTGATCCTAATAACATTCTGTTCAACATCAGGACGAATACCACTCCCCACGAAAGTCCTTCGGATTAGGCTATAAAACCTACGTCCCGTGTGCAAACGCACGCAGAACATCTTACGCATACGTTAAAAACCTCGTTCTTCCTTTCGGAAGAGTAGCACATTTCATGCCAGTAAAAACGGATGACAACATTAAAAATAATGATAATTATAAACCTGCACGCACCCTGGTGTCGTGTTTAAACATTAACCCTCGAAGTCGGAATATGGCTACCTTCATTGTAAGGATGATAATGATGATGATGATGATGATGATGATGATGATGATGATGATGATGATGATGATGATGATGATAATAATACTACTAATAAAGGGATGTTATATAGTGCTATATCTTGTTAAAAAACAAATCAAAGCGCTTGCATTTGACCCACTCCAACACAATAAACAGTATTAACAAAATTCAAACACACACACACACACACACACACACACACACACACTTCGGCAGGATGATGGGAATTTTGGTCATTGAAGGCAGCGACAGATAATTATGAGATGAAACGAGAGGGGAAAGTCTTAGGTTTGCAATAGGTATGTCTTGAGGCTGAATTTAAAATGTGTCGTAAGTAGGATAAACGGTTACACACACAAATCCCACCAGCATAGGGGAACCTCCGAACTCTGGAGGAGGAGCGAATCCCTCGCTCCCTGCTGAATTGCCCGAATAGGTAAAGGTAAAAAAAATAAAAGGTAAAGGTGTCCCATAACCTGTGCGGTTGCAGGGGAGCGAAGCGTCAGAGACCTCAGCTTCTCTAGGGGCCAGCAGAATATTGAGGGCGGCGCCCATCTCCTCTCCGTCGTTGCTTTACCTTCCCTGACCCTAAAGAGGGCAGGTACCCATTTACAGCTGGGTGAACTGGGGGAGCTGTACTGAAGCCAAGGCGCACAAACGGTCACCCATCCAAGTGGTTACCACTCTTGACGCTTCTTAACCTTAGCTGGGGGAAAGCGAGTGCTCTGACCAATGAGCTATCCCGTAACCCGAATAGCCTGAATAAGACTGCTGAATTCAAACTAAACCAACCAACCAATCAACCAACCAACCATCCAACCAACCAAGCGACCATCATCCGAGATAAATAAAACGTTTTTTATTAAAAAATTTAGTCAAATAAAGTCAAGTGGAAATCAAGTGACTAACTTGGAACAGACGCAATTGCAGAAGACGGACAAGAAGGAATGAAAGAGCAAGCGATCGAAAGAAAGAAGCAACAAGAGGATGAATGAATGGATGAGAAGACAAACGAACGAACGAATGAATGAAGTTGAAATGAATGAATAAACAAAAAGCGAAATAAATGATAGGAAAAACCCTTCCGACTAATACAAACAAACAAGAAAAGAAAACAAACAAACAAACGCACACCAAAATCAAAACAAATAAGCGATTACCACCCCTCCAAC
>CM054142.1:32538829-32541329 GCA_028751875.1 Rapana venosa | reverse complement strand
GCGCGCGTGTGTGTGTGTGTGTGTGTGTGTGTGTGTGTGTGTGTGTGTGTGTGTGTGAAGTCAAGTCAAATTTTTATTTCCAGATGGTACATTGAATAAGCAATGCATTTGCTTTTTTTTTTCTCCACCAAACCATCTATCTTAGAACAACTTTCCTAATGATTCTACTGAAATACTACATTATTGCAACCTTTACCAATAAATTGAACCAGTAAAGTGTAAGTGTGTGTGTGTGTGTGTGTGTGTGTGTGTGTGTGTGTGTGTGTGTGTGTGTGTGTGTGTGTGTGTGTGTGTGTGTGTGTGTGTGTTGTTGTTATCTTCAATTTAACGTCTGTTCACTCTAAGTGATATTAGACGAGGGAAGTGGAAAGTGTAGTGGAACTTAAAGAAGGGAGAGGAAGGAGTGGAAGGAGGAAAGGTTAAGAAATAGCATCAGTGCTGGTATTTTTGTGCATTTAACAAGTTAGAAAAGTCATAATAATAATAATAATAATAATAATAATAACAACAACAACAACAACAATAATAATTATAATAATAACAATAATAATAATCTTAAACGGGAACAAAATTTAAACTCAACAAAGTGGGACCATGAGACAACAATGATGTAACTACAATAAAAAATACATATGGAATATGCAATAAACATCTAGCAATGGCAAAAGCAAGCTTTGAATTTTCAAATACATTTTCCAGAGACTGTTCAGAAAATGTAGGTTAAGAGAAGGTTTTATAATAGGGCACTGAAATATGATATGAGTATTGGAAATATGATCTCCACATAGACATCTGACATGTTAGAAATTTTTTGTAAGGAATGCATTTAAGTTCATTCTAAAAGATAGTGGATCAACCCTAATTAACCTTAAGAACATTAACCTAATTAACCCTTCCCCCGCGCGCGCGCGTGTTGTGTGTGTGTGTGTGTGTGTGTGTGTGTGTGTGTGTGTGTGTGTGTGCGCGTGCGCGCGCCATTAAGTCAAAATGAGACATATTTGACACGAAACATAAACGTTATCCATGTTTCCTAAAAGATGTAGATTCTTATATTCTTAGATGTGTGTATGTGTGTGTGTGTGTGTGTGTGTGTGTGTGTGTGTGTGTGTGTGTGTGTGTGTGTGTGTGCGCGCGCGTGTGTGTAGGCAGATATTTGACAGGAAAATAGTAAAAGAAAGTACATACTTTTATGTAGTTCAAGCCCAACTCTCTTCATACTTGTGAATAAAAAGGTAGACATTTGAAAGAAAAATAGTAAGACACGTATAATGAACTTATACGGAAATTTATGCGTAATATTGGTCAATGTTAAGACGAATATTTGCAATAAAGTAGTGAGACAAGTATAGAAAATTATACAAGTGTAACTTTTTATATGCTGGTAAATGTTAAGTAAGATCTGCTACAGAAAAATAGAAAGGTACGTACATGAATTCATAGAATTCTAAGTAAAATTTAAGCATATTGTTGAATGTAAATGTGCATCTTAAAAAAACAAATAACAACAACCCCATTACAACAAATACAGAAATGTATACAGTTCAAGTGTAACTTTATACATATTGGTAAATGTTAAGTTGGATCTACTATAGAAAAATAGTAAGACAAGTATATGAACTCATATAATCCTTACTGAATTTTAAGCATATTGTTGAATGTAAATGTGAGTCTTAAAAAACAGAAAAAACATTACAAGTACAGAAATTTATACAGTTCAAGTGTAACTTTATACATATCGGTAAATGTTAAGTTGGATCTGCTACAGAAAAATAGAAAAACACGTACATGAACTCATATAATTCTAAGTGAAATTTAAGCATATTGTTGAATGTAAACGTGCATCTTAAAAAACAACAACAACAGTACAACAAGTATACAATTTTATACAGTTCAAGCGCAACTTTATACTTATCAGTAAATAACAAGATAGATCTTTCGAAAGAAAATACAGACAAGCATATGAACCAAAACAACTGAATCATAACTTGATATAATTATATTGATAAATGTAAATATAGATCCCTAATTTAAAAAAAAAAAAAGGAGGGGGGCGGAAGCTATATCAATTCAACCGTAACCAACTCCTTAAGCCTTCATTCAGGATCACACACACACACACACACACACACACACACACACACACACACACACACACACACACACACACACACACACACACACACACACACACACACACATATCCTTCGGATGAGACTATAAACCGAGGCCCCGTGTGCGAACGCATGCAGAACATCTTGCGCACACGTAAATCCTGTTCCGCTTTTCGGAAGAGTAGGCCATTGTGTGCCGGTGGAAACAGATGACAAAATTGACAAAACCGCATACACACGGGGACTGGATGTAAAAAAAACACATGAGTGCTTATTTCCATTATCCTCAATATAAAAGAATAAATAAAATAAAACACACACACACACACACACACACACACACACACACACACACACACACACAACACACACACACACACACACACACA
>CM054142.1:32513829-32536329 GCA_028751875.1 Rapana venosa | reverse complement strand
GTTCTCTACCCAGTTGCCCTGGAGCGAGGCGTCAGAGACCTCAGCTTCTGTAGGGTCCAGCATATTGAGGGCGGCACCCATCTCCTCTCCTCTCGCTGCTTTACCTTCCCTGACCCTAAAGAGGGCAGGTACCCATTTACAGCTGGGTAAACTGGGGGACTGTACTGAAGCCAAGGCGCGCAATCGGTCACCCATCCACAAAGCGACCACGCTGCTTAACCTTAGCTTCGAGCGATCAAGGGCTCTGACCACTGAGCTATCCCACCTCCTTTTCTTTACCCCCCCCCCCCCCCCCCTTCCCTTTCCCCCCTCATTTCCTATTCCACATCTCGTTCAGTGGCTCTCTTCCCTACACAAAGACAAACTATCAATCTCCGAAGTCAGAATTTGGCTACCTTAATGGTGGGAAAAGAAAAAACAACTGTAGCAGACACACACAAAATCTCACCGTTTATTAACCTCAGGAGCTCTAGCTAAGAAAGAAGGAAAAAAAAAACGGAAGAAAAGATAAAAAGAAAAAAAGATAGCTATCAGTTTGTATCATACACTCTCCCCCCAAAAACCCCCACAAACAAACCAAAAAACAAACACCCAACAACCAAAAAACAACAACAACAACAAACAAACCCCAACAACAACAAAAAAGCCAACAGCCCACACACACAATCACAAACTTCTTCGTCGAACGTTCAGACAGCAACTATTGTTGCCTGTCTGTCATATGAGCGAAAATACGTTGCGCTGCCGTTAAGCGCCTGGCAAGTCAGACCCAGCACATCCCACTTCGGCATTGGGAGAGAAAATCTTTTCAGCATTTCTGGAGAGAGAGAGAAAAAAAAACCGGCAAGAAAAATGGACCAAGAAGGCAGAAAATAGACGAGAAGGAGGTGACAGGAAGGAAAAGGAACAAGGCAGAAACAAAGAGAGGGATAGAAGAAAAGAGGACGTTCCTAGCACAGAATTTCCAGAAGGTGGGGATGCTATTTATACTGACAGGTCCCCGGCATCTCCACAGGGGGGCGGGGGGGGGGGGACCTTACCTTAACCTTAATTCTCTCTGTGCCAGGGGAGGCACCGTGGTCGAGTGGTTTAGGCGGTCAACTCGTGATCCAGAGGTCGCGGGTTCGATCCCCGCTCGGCTCGGTGTTGTGTCCTTGGGAAAGACACTTTACTCCTATTTTCCTCACTCCACCCAGGTGAACAAGTGGGTACCAGCTCTGCTGGGAAGTATCTGGCGACAGACTAGCGTCCTGTCACAGGGGTGGTGAAAAACCATCAGTTCGCTTAACGCTACAGAAACCGGGATAAGCTCCGGCTCTATGGGCCTTCTGGCTCGAAAGAACATACATTTTTCTCTGTGCCAGGAGGCACACAAGGCTCGAACATCATTCCTCCACTGGTTCAGGTCTGCAGCTGTGCGTCGTGCGGCGTTCCACGTTGCTCCATCCAGCCTGCGCCGTTCCGCTCTACCTCTATCCACAGGGGGACGGGGACCCCCCCCCCCCCCCCACTCAACTACCCCCCCCTCCTCCCCCCAAAAAAACCCACCAACAACAACACATGCTCGCTTACCAAACTTTTGGATGGCCTCAACCAAAGCTGTCATCTTTGCGTCAGTGTCAGCAACGCACAGACGGCCGCCATGTTTTTCACAAATGCCCTTGGCCACACTCCACCTCCGCTCCTTGTTCCTCACCACCATGCAGCTTCTTCCGCCCTCTGAGATGACGTAAGTCTAGTTTGGTGGACACGGCGAGGAGGGGACTGGATGTAAAAAACACCCAAAAAGGTACATGAGTGCTTGTTCCATTATCCTCGAAATAATATTAGAATACATCAATAAATTGAATTAAAAAAAATACACATATACCACACCCCTCCCACCCTTCCCCAGCCCCCAACTCCTGCACACACATACAAACACACGGACACACACACACCACCACCACTACCCCCCCCCCCCCTCCCACACACACACTACACCACCTCCCCACAAACACTACACACATCCTCCATCACCCCCATCTCCCCGACACACACACACACACACTACCCCACTACATACCCCCTCCAATACCACAAACCCCCCCACACACACATACACACACCACACACACTCACACACACACACTGCACACCCCTCCATCCCCCCCACTCCCACCCCCGCCACACACACACACACTCACACACACACTCACACACACACACACACTACACATCCCTCCATTCCCCCATACCCCACCCGCTCCCCCCACTCCGCCACAAACACGCACACACACTACACATACACACACACACATACAAACACAAACACACACTACACAACACAAAACACAAACACACTACACATACACACACACTTCACATATACACACACTACACATACACAAACACACACACACACAACACACACACTACACACACCTCCACCACCACCTCCCCACCACCCCTAACCCCTCCCCCTTCCCCCCCATCCCTCCCATCCCCTCGCCCCCCCCCCCCCCCGCCCCCCCTCCCCCCCCCCCCCCCCCCCCCCCCACTCACACACACAAACACAACACACTACACGAAACATCACACGTCACCACCACCACCACTAACACCACCACAGCTAACCCTCTTCTTCTTCTTCTTCTTCTTCCACCACCGCCTTCAACCACGTAGTGACCGAAACCAGACGCAAGCGACACCGTCTCCTCCTGACCCTGCTGCAAACGTCTGCTGTGCAGCAGGCAGCGACCGGAGCTCTTCTGGAAGGAGAAGGACTGGCACCCTGTCGGCCCAAGAGCTTACAGGCAACGCCGCATTCCATCCCGGTGCCAGACACAAGGTCGACAGCAGCACTCTCTCCAAGAAGGCGGCGTCCTGGATAGGGACTCTGCGATAGCTGGTGGCGGCCACCATCAGGGACAGGCCTGGGATGAAGAGGAAGAAGAGGAAGAAGAGGAAGAAGGAGGAGGATGAGGATGATGGTGATGGTGATGGTGATGATGATGGTGATGATGGTGATGGTGATGATGATGATGGTGGTGATGATGGTGGTGATGATGGTGATGATGATGGTGTTCAGGGTCGTCAGCGTCAAACTGGGCGGGAGAGGACGGGGTAGGATGACTCATGGTGTGTGTGTGTGTGGGGTGGGGTGGGTGGTGGTGTGGGGTGGGGGGTGGGGTGGTGTGGGGGTGGTGGTGGTGGGTGGTGTGTGTGTGTAAGTGTGTGTGTGTGTGGTGTGTGTGTGTGTGTGTGTGTGTGTGTGTGTGTGTGAGAGAGAGAGAGAGAGAGAGAGAGAGAGAGAGAGAGAGAGAGAGAGTGTGTGTGTGTGTGTGTGTGTGTAAGTGTGTGTGTGTGTGTGTATGTGTAAGTGTGTGTGTGTATAAATAAGGTTGTCTGTTTTTGTGTGTTGTGTGGTTCTGGTTGTTTGTCTGTTTTAGGGTGTTGTGTGACTCTGGTAGTGTCTGTTTTAGGATGTAGTCTGTCTGTTTTTGTGTGTTGTGATGGTTCTGGGTAGTAGTCTGTCTGTTTTTGTGTCTTGTGTGACTCTGGTAGTCTGTCTGTTTTTGTGTCTTGTGTGACTCTGGTAGTCTGTCTGTTTTTGTGTCTTGTGTGACTCTGGTAGTCTGTCTGTTTTTGTGTCTTGTGTGACTCTGGTAGTCTGTCTGTTTTTGTGTCTTGTGTGACTCTGGTAATCTGTCTGTTTTTGTGTCTTGTGTGACTCTGGTAGTGTCTGTTTTAGAGTGTTGTGTGGTTCTGGTAGTCTGTCTGTTTTTGTGTCTTGTGTGACTGTGGTAGTGTCTGTTTTAGGGTGTTGTGTGACTGTGGTAGTGTCTGTTTTAGGGTGTTGTGTGACTGTGGTAGTGTCTGTTTTAGGGTGTTGTGTGACTGGTAGTGTCTGTTTTAGGGTGTTGTGTGACTGTGGTAGTGTCTGTTTTAGGGTGTTGTGTGACTGTGGTAGTGTCTGTTTTAGTGTGTTGTGTGACTGTGGTAGTGTCTGTTTTAGTGTGTTGTGTGACTGGTAGTGTCTGTTTTAGTGTGTTGTGTGACTGTGGTAGTGTCTGTTTTAGGGTGTTGTTTGCTTCTGGTAGTCTGTCTGTTTTAGGGTGTTGATTGCTTCTGGTAGTTTGTCTGTTTTAGAGTGTTGTGTGACTCTGGTAGTGTCTGTTTTAGGGTCTTGTGTGACTCTGGTAGTCTGTCTGTTTTAGGGTCTTGTGTGACTCTGGTAGTCTGTCTGTTTTAGGATGTTGTTTGGTTCTGGTTGTTTGTCTGTTTTAGGGTGTTGTATGACTGTGGTAGTGTCTGTTTTAGGATGTTGTGTGACTCTAGTAGTGTCTGTTTTAGGGTGTTGTTTGGTTCTGGTTGTTTGTCTGTTTTAGGTGTTGTGTGACTCTGGTAGTCTGTCTGTTTTAGGATGTTGTTTGGTTCTGGTTGTTTGTTTTAGGGTGTTGTGTGACTGAGGTAGTGTCTGTTTTAGGATGTTGTGTGACTCTAGTAGTGTCTGTTTTAGGGTGTTGTGTGACTGTGGTAATGTCTGTTTTAGGATGTTGTTTGGTTCTGGTTGTTTGTCTGTTTTAGGGTGTTGTGTGACTGTGGTAATGTCTGTTTTAGGATGTTGTGTGACTCTAGTAGTGTCTGTTTTAGGGTGTTGTGTGGTTTTGGTTGTTTGTTTTAGGGTGTTGTGTGACTATGGTAGTGTCTGTTTTAAGGTGTTGTGTGACTGTGGTAGTGTCTGTTTTATGGTGTTGTGTGGTTCTGGTTGTTTGTCTGTCTTAGGGTGTTGTGTGACTCTGATAGTGTGTGTTTTAGGGTGTTGTGGGACTCTGGTAGTGTCTGTTTTAGGGTGTTGAGTGACTCTGGTAGTGTCTGTTTTAGGGTGTTGTGTGGTTCTGGTTGTCTGTCTGTTTTAGGGTGTTGTGGGACTCTGGTAGTGTCTGTTTTAGGATGTTGTTTGGTTCTGGTAGTGTCTGTTTTATGGTGTTGTTTGGTTTGGGTTGTCTGTCTACTCTGGTAGTGTCTGTTTTAGGATGTTGTTTGGTTCTGATAGTGTCTGTTTTAGGATGTTGTTTAGTTCTGGTTGTGTGTCTGTTTTAGGGTGTAGTGTGACTCTGGTAGTGTCTGTTTTAGGGTGTTGTGTGGTTCTGGTTGTTTGTCTGTTTTAGGGTGTTGTGTGAGTCTGGTAGTCTGTCTGTTTTAGGGTGTTGTGTGACTCTGGTAGTGTCTGTTTTAGGGTGTTGTTTGCTTCTGGTAGTCTGTCTGTTTTAGGGTGTTGTGTGGTTTTGGTTGTTTGTCTGTTTTAGGGTGTTGTGTGACTCTAGTAGTGTCTGTTTTAGGGTGTTGTGTGACTCTGGTAGTGTCTTTTTTAGGGTGTTGTGTGACTCTAGTAGTTTCTGATTTAGGGTGTTGAATGACTCTAGTAGTGTCTGTTTGAGGGTGTTGAGTGGTTCTGGTTGTCTGTCTGTTTTATGGTGTTGTGTGACTCTGGTTGTTTGTTTTAGGGTGTTGAGTGGTTCTGGTTGTCTGTCTGTTTTATGGTGTTGTGTGACTCTGGTTGTTTACTTTAGGGTGTTGAGTGGTTCTGGTACTTTAGTCTGCAGATGTGGGCGTGTGGAAGTACTCACAACATAACCCACTCAATACACAACGCAATCACACAATGTAGACAAATAATGTAGTTTTATGATGCAAGCGGAAATCTGCATATCTCCCCACCCCGAAGAAAGAAGCCCAAAGCGCTAAAATACAACAACATAAGCTAATATACAACAACAGAAGCTAATATACAACAACAGAAGCTAATATACAACAACAGAAGCTGGTATACAACAACATAAGCTAATATACAACAACAGAAGCTAGTATACAACATCATAAGCTGGTATACAACAACATAAGCTGAAATACAACAGCATAAGCTGGTATACAAGAGCATAAGCTGAAATACAACATCATAAGCTGAAATACAATAGCATAAGCTGGTATACAAGAGCATAAGCTGAAATACAACATCATAAGCTGAAATACAACATCATAAACTGAAATACAACAACATAAGCTGGTATACAACATCATAAGCTGGTATACAACATGAATAGACCTGATAGAATGACGATAGTACGTCATGAAAAACATATGACAAACAAGGACATGAAAACAGAAACAGCAACCACAACACATGAAAAGAACAATCAGTCAAATCGAGGGTTAAATACGTGAAAACGATGACATACAACAACAACAACAACAACAACAACAACAACAACACCACCACAGATGGGACTGAATAAAATAATGAAAGTATATGATGGAAAACAATGACAAATTGTGAATATGAAAATAGAAACAGCAACCATAACACAGGGAAAAAACAATCACTCAAAATAAAGTTTCTTTCTTTCTTTCTTTCTTTCTTTCTTTATTCTTTTATTTCGAGGATAATGGAATAAGCACCCATGAGCTTTTTTCCATCCAGTTCCCGTGTGTATGCAGTTTCGTATATTTTGTCTTCCGTTCCCACCGGCACACAATGGCCTATTCTTCCGACAAGCGGAACGGGTTTTAACGTGTGCGCAAGATGTCCTGCGTGCATTGGCAAACGGGACCTCGGTTTATAGTCTCATCCTGACTTTTAAGGGTAGTGGATAAGTCGGCACTGATGTTAACTCCAGAAGAAAAATCCTCTTGAACGAGATTCGAACACGGGTCAGTAGATCACCAGTGCATCAATAGTATAAACACATGAGCAATCATGGCGGCACAATGGGTAGTACTAATGGTTACACATCGCTTATTGTATCACACACACTGTATAGTATTGGCATGTGTTGTATCATAAAATTAATGTATTATAATGTAATGTATGGTACCATATGCCCCGTTTGGTCACGGCAAATTTTTGTGCGTGAAATTTTTGTGCTGTTCTCCTTGGGAAGAGCGTTTCGCCACCATCAACGCGCCACTAGTTTGTGTGTGTGTGTGTGTGTGTGTGTGTGTGTGTGTGTGTGTGTGTGTGTGTGTGTGTGTGTGTGTGTGAGAATTTTTTTCTCTCTGTGAATGTACCCATTTGAGAACGCCTTTTCTTGTCAACAGAATGTGCCGGTGACAGCTCTCTTGTCATCGCTGGTTCTTTCATGTGGGTATGTATGTTTGTCCGTCGTGTTCGACGATGACCTCCAAAACAGCAGAGGAGGCAGCTGCTGTTTCGGAAACTGGGCAGAAATTTGATTATAGTGGAGATGCCTTGCCCACAGTACATTCTCATTCTCTCGGCCAAGTAGGCATAAGGACAGTCAGCGTTGGAGATGTTCTCCAAAGGCCAGCTAGCCCCCAGGGCTGCAGCACATAAGGACTGTGCGAGTCAAGCCTCCTAGTCAGAGAGTCATAGTCGATTACTAAAGACTAAGCTGTAAAGTGGAATTCCATGAGTGGGAAAGAAAGCCACTGGTCATACAGCCTCTCACTTTGCAGTTGCCCCCAGCGTCAATGGTTTAGTCAAGAACTGTGATAACCCCAGGCGCTGACGGCAAAGTGTGCTGAATGTGTATTGAGTACAGCGCCTCAGTTTATCACTTCATGCGAAAGCCTAGCACCCAGACCACTTCTCAAGATCTGATGGATGGATGGAGAGAGAGAGGAGAGAGAGAGAGAGAGAGAGAGAGAGAGAGAGAGAGAGAGAGAGAGAGAGAGAGAGAGAGAGAGAGAGAGAGAGAGAGAGAGAGAGAGTTCCGGTACAAACGGGATCGAACCCGCGACTGATAGCTTTCTAGACGGGTGCGTTACCTCTAGACCAAGATCTACTCAGTGAATTTCTCAAGTCATTTCATGTCAAGTCAAATTTTTTATTTCTAGATGGTACATTAAATAAGCAATGCAATTGCTTTTCGTTCTTGACACAGTAGCATCATTGACCTATTGCACAGGCAGTAGCATCTCCCGGATTTACACTGAAAATAAAAGGTAAAGGAGTCCCATAACCTATAAGGTCGTAGGGGAGCGAGGCGTCAGAGACCTCACTTCTCTAGGGCCAGCATATTGAGGGCGGCGCCCATCTCCTCTCCCTCACTGTTTTACCTTCCCTGACCCTAAAGAGGGCAGGTACCCATTTACAGCTGGGTGAACTGGGGGAACTGTACTGAAGCCAAGGCGCGTAAACGGTCACCCATCCAACTGGTAACCACGCTCGACGCTGCTTAACTTGGCTGGGGAAAAGCGAGTGCTCCGACCACTGAGCTATCCCGTCCCCTACACTGAAACTACAGCTGCATAAATCCGATACTGCATGGTTAACAACTCCCTGCTGTGATATCAGAACACAGTGTAACGTAACTCGTAAAAGGCTGAATCTAGAAAAGGAAAGGGAAAGCCGTATCCGTTAAAGCAATGATGAAAAATAAACGGGGAAAAAAAGGAGACAACGAATCAAAATAACGCACAGCACACATGAGAGAAGTAACAGGAAACAAGGTTGTGATCCTCCTCCTCCTCCTCCTCCTCCTGATCATCATCATCATCATCATCATCATCATCATCGTCGTCGTCGTCGTCGTCATTCTTCATACTACTACTACTACTACTACTACTACTACTGCTATCATCATCATCATCATTCTTCTTCTTGTTATGGTAAAGGTAAAGGGTAAAGGAGTCCCATAACCTATAAGGTCGTAGGGGAGCGAGGCGTCAGAGACCTCACTTCTCTAGGGCCAGCATATTGAGGGCGGCGCCCATCTCCTCTCCCTCGCTGCTTTACCTTCCCTGACCCTAAAGAGGGCAGGTACCCATTTACAGCTGGGGGAACTGGGGGAACTGTACTGAAGCCAAGGCGCGCAAACGGTCACCCATCCAAGTGGTAACCACGCTCGACGCTGCTTAACTTGGCTGGGGGAAAGCGAGTGCTCTGACCCCTGAGCTATATAGTCCCCCTCTTGTTATGAATATCTATATAAATTATAGTATATAAATTCTACAACGTATTGGTCATGCAACAAACACTCTAAAAATTCATTCTCACACAACACAAAACTCAAAAAGAAAACAACTGAACATTTCTTTTGCCACTCAATCTTACCTTTCACAAGCCACCCACAAGTCTTATACTATACCCCTCAAAAAATCTTCTTGCCACCTATATAGCCATTCTGACGATTGAAATGCAGTAATCCATTTAAAAATAATAACAACAATAATAATAACAGCAAAAAGTATTTTAAAACCGGAACAGATCAGGAACTGAAAATCTCTCCTCTTTTCTTTTCTTTGATTTTTGGTTTTGTTTTCGTTCTTTGTTTGTTTTTCTTTTTGCTAGAGTCCAATAATGCTCTTGATGAAAATGTTTAATGGATAGAAAACAAGACCTGTCACTACAGTGAACAAGAAAATGCAATTTATGATATTGTGCTAAAAATCATTTTTTTAAAACCCGCCCAAACAAAAACAAAAAAAATAGAAAACCAAAACCTGACTTGCTTCTTTGTGTGCTCTTTCCGTTGATCGCCATGTTTTTTGGTTGTGTTTTTGTCTCCCGTGTTTTTTCCGCTTCCGGTTGAATGAAGGGGATTGGTGCGTGCTGGAGTGTTCTTTGTCCCTTCCGCTTTCTGTTTGACTCTTTGTCTGTCTGTTTGTCTGTCTGTTTGTCTGTCTGTCTGCTGTCTATGGGTCTGTCTGTAATACACATACATACATATACACACACAAGCACGATCGCGCACGTGCGCACACGCGCACACACACATACACCCACACTTCCCTCCCCCATACACACAGCCACACTCACACATACACACATACAAGCACGTGCACACACACCTTCACACACACTCCCCCTCCCCCCCACACGTTCAAGCGCTTTGATTTGTGTGTTGTTGTTGTTGTTTTTTTACAAGATATAGCGCTATATAAATTCCATTTATTATTATCTATTGTTATACTCGTACATACGCATATAACGGTATTCTTCACAAGTATATTGACACTGTTTGCTCCAATTTCAAAGACATTTTTTTTCATTCTAAAGATCGCTTCACATTTTAGCAATATGTGAACATGTGTAAGGTGGCAAATACAATAGTTATTCATTTAATCATTTTTGGGTGTAGACTAAAGAGTATGAGAGAGCAAAACATTCAAAAATCAAGCTTGTAAAATGTAACTTACGAATAATCACGCAGATGGCATCCAAAATTTGAGAATGAAAATCACCCTCAAAACTGGGTGTAGCAATTATTCTTGGTGGAAAGCTCGGACAGCAACTATTGCTGTCTGTTATATGAACGAAAATGCGTCACGCTGCCGTTAAGCGCCTGACAAGTGAGGCTCAGCGCATCCACTTTCGACATAAGACTGAATTGTTATTTTTTAAGCCTTTCTGGAAAAACACACACCAGGAGAATGGACCAAGAAGGCAGAAAATAGATAAGGAGGAGGTGACAGGAAGAAAGGCAACAAGGCAGAAACAAAGAGAGTGATAGAAAAGAGGACATTTCTAGCATAGAATTTCCAGAATGTAGGGATACTATTGATACTGACAGCCCCCCCCCCCCCTCCTCGCCGCATCTCCACGGGGTAGCAAAGGTTAAAAAGTGTGAACAACTTATTTCGAAACGAACTGTTTGAATCTAATGTCATGTGCAGATCGAAGAGAGGGGGAGAAAATCACGGAACAGAGAAAGGCACCACAATGCCAACTTTACAACAACAATCAATTAAACAATCGATCATAATGACCATATATATATATATATAACCTAATCTGCCATGGAAGCTGTTTCGGGGCAGTCATCGATTTACAAACGAAACTTTTCATCAACTTTGAAGAGTACTTCATTTAAATACTCCGAGGGCATCTACCAATCATAGCTCAGCACAAACCATGACGTCGTGGTGTTATTATGGGACATTAGAAAAACAAAAAAGAACAAGAACAATATAACAGTGACCCTAAATTTGACAACTGGTTATTGAATCAGTTATCTAATTTCTTAATGGGAATTTATCAAATCACCCTAACATTTTACATCCAAAACCTTTTGGGTCACTTGGTATCAGTCATATGAGCAATTGTTGCTTTTAGGGGTCTCTTTTTCTTCTCTCGTTCGCTTTTTACACCGTCAGATGTGTTTGGGAGAAATAATGGCAAGTCCTTTCCAGCTCCTCTCGTGGTGGACCATACAGCTTAGTTTTGCAGGGTTATCTCCATCGGCCACACAATCTTCCTCAGGTTGCTGAATAGCGTGTGCCTCTGAAGGATGTGCTCGCCAGTCTGGTTTTCTTTGCCACAGGCACACAGGGAGAAGGCACGAGTTTCAGCTCTGTGGACATGTGGTGGTTTAGCCTGTTGTGCACAGTGCTTTTACCAGTTCAATGAAAAGAGTTTTTGCACCCATTCTGCTGTATGGTTGAATAGAGAGCTCTCTTGGGTAGGTTGGGGGCATCATGCGCATGGGAAAAACCCGCCTTGAGAGAAGCCAAACTACCTTCATTTGCAAATACGTCAAAGCTTTTAAACCTTTACTTTCCATTCAGGCAGTTTTCATCGCCCTTCCAACCCCCTCCCCGACCTCTCTGTTCCTTGGCTAGAGCTCCGAGGTTCACCAAAGGTGAGATTTTTGCGTATGCGACCGTTCCCTACCCCACCATTAAGGTAGCTGCATTCCGACTTCGGGGATACAGTTGCGAATTGAACCTACCAGTTTCCCCGGGACAGTCTGGAGGTACCTCCCTGCTCTTTCTGATTTTTAACTGTCGTGTTTTTTTAATGTAATTATATTAATTTTGTTGACTTGCAGAAGTCCAGTCTCAAAACACACTTATTTCCTACCTGAGACTTTTCCCCTCATATCTGTCCCTAATTTTCAACAGCATCCTTCACCTCCAAAGTGTGTTCGCGAGTGTGTGTGTGTGTGTGTGTGTGTGTGTGTGTGCGTGCGTGCGTGCGTGCGTGCGTGCGTGCGTGTGTGGTGTGTGTGTGTGTGTGTGTGTGTGCGCGTGCGTACGTGCGTGTGCGCGCATGGATTTGAAATCTGTTGTTCATTATGTTTAAGGAGAGAGTTGCATGCGTGTAAATGATTTGAGTGCAAGCGCTTCGATTTTTTTTTTTTTTTTTACAAGATTCAGCGCTATATAAATTTCATATATAATTATTATTATAAAGTCAGTAAGCACACGAGTCCGACTGGTTTAGAGTCTCCTCCGAAAGACTTGACTTGCAGTTTGAATTTTCCCCTGTCAATCTGGGAATAAAGGGCAATAACCGGTAATCGAACCCAGATCGGTTTACTTGTTATGCAGCTGAGAGTCTAAACCATCCTGCCTCCTTCCTTCCTTTGTCATCGTTTAAAAGCTTTTGCTTCACTTCTGCGACAGAAAGCAGTTTAAGACCTTTTAACCGAGCAGGATTTAGTAAAAGAGCAGATGGCAATGGGGATTTCAGTTCTTTGACCGCTCATTACTTTTCTACTCTTGCCGTCAGCGCCTGGGCTTTATCACAGTTCTTGATTAAACCATTGACGCTGGGGGCAACAGCAAGGTGAGAGGCTGTATGACCAGTGGCTTTCCCACTCATGGAATTCCACTTTACAGCTTAGTCTTTAGTGATCGACCGTGACTCTCTGACGAGGAGGCTTGACTCGCACAGTCCTTATGTGCTGCAGCCCTGGGGGCTAGTTGGCCTTTGGAGAGCATCTCCAACGCTGACTGTCCTTATGCCCACTTGGCCGAGAGAGTGGGGATGTACTGTGGGCAAGGCATCTCCACTATAATCAAATTTCTGCCCAATTTCCAAAACAGCAGCTGCCTCCTCTGCTGTTTTGGAGGTCATCGTCGGACACGACGGAAAAACATACTTTTCTACTTGGGGACGGGATAGCTCAGTGGTCGGAGCACTCGCTTTCCCCCAGCCAAGTTAAGCAGCGTCGAGCGTGGTTACCAGTTGGATGGGTGACCGTTTGCGCGCCTTGGCTTCAGTACAGTTCCCCCAGTTCACCCAGCTGTAAATGGGTACCTGCCCTCTTTAGGGTCAGGGAAGGTAAAGCAGCGAGGGAGAGGAGATGGGTGCCGCCCTCAATACGCTGGCCCTAGAGAAGTGAGGTCTCTGACGCCTCGCTCCCCTACGACCTTATAGGTTATGGGACTCCTTTACCTTTACCTCTACTTGGAGAACCATGCTTTCGTAGAAAAAAAAGTTAACTGTCAATTTCTTTTCTACAAAAAATGGCTTGTGACAAAAAAGCTTTTTAGGCATAGTATATTATTTTATGATAAATCAACAGAAATTATTTTATCAGGCACGTGATAAAGATCATCATCATCATCATTAGCCATTACACCCAGTGGTGTGTAGGGCAGCAACAAAGCGCTTCCACTCCTGCCTATTCTGGGCCAACCTAGTCACTGATCCCCAAGAGTGATGCATGGCCTTCATCTCACTTTCTACAGTTCTTCTCCACGTTGCTTTTGGTCTTCCTTTCTTTCTCCTTCCTTCTGGGGATAAAGATGTTGCATCAAAAAGTTCAGTGCCATAGAAGATCAAAATTATTCGTGTTCAAAATATTTATTTGTTGTTCAAATGATGGCAATACTGGTACACACATAAGGGATGTACCGTAGCTGTTTTGTTATTTGACATATTGAATTATAGTCTCTCTCTCTCTCTCTCTCCTCTCTCTCTCCTCTCTCTCTCTCTCTCTCTCTCT
The DNA here is from genome assembly GCA_028751875.1 of Rapana venosa. Taxonomy (NCBI): domain Eukaryota; kingdom Metazoa; phylum Mollusca; class Gastropoda; order Neogastropoda; family Muricidae; genus Rapana; species Rapana venosa. Next base: position 32,522,650 of record CM054142.1, on the reverse strand, counting down.
CTCTCTCTCTCTCTCTCTCTCTCTCTCTCTCTCTCTCTTCCCTCTCTCCTATCTCTCTCTCTCCCTCTCTCTGTCTCTTCCCCCTCTCTCCCTCCCTTCCCCTCTCTCCCTCCCTTCCCCTCTCTCTCTCCTCCTCCCCCTCTCTCTCTCCCTCTCCTCCCCCTCTCTCTCTTCCCCCTCTCTCCCAGTCTCTCTATCTCCCTCTCTCTCCCTCCCTCTCCCTCCCTCTCTCCCCCTCTCTCTCCCTCTCTCTCCCCCTCCCTCTCTCTCGCTCTCCCTCTCTTCCTCCACCATCTCCCTCCCTCCCTTCCTCCTCCTCTCTCTCCCCCCCTTCTCTCCCTCCCTCTCTCTCTCCCTCTCTCCCCCCTCCCCACTCTCTCCCTCCCCCTCTCTCTCCCTCCCCGCTCTCTCACCCTCTCCCTCCCACTCTCTCCCTCCATCGATCCCTTCCCCTCTCTCTTTCTTTCCCTCCCTCTCTCTCACATCTTCATAACGCACGCAGAACATCTTTATGTATGCATGCATGTATGTATGTATGTATGTATGTATGTATGTATGTATGTATGTATGTATGTATGTATGTATGTATGTATGTATGTATGTATGTATGTATGTATGTATGTATGTATGTATGTCTGTCTGTCTGTCTATCTATCTATCTATCTATCTATCTATCTATCTATCTATCTCTCTCTCTCTCTCTCTCTCTCTCTCTCTCTCTCTATATATATATATATAAAGGCATAATAGGCATAACGCGTACATGGGTGCTAGTACATTCGCAAGTGCGCATGTGTGTGTGTATGTGTGTGTGTGTGTGTGTGTGTGTGTGTGTGTGTGTGAGAGAGAGAGAGAGAGAGAGAGAGAGAGAGAGAGAGAGAGAGAGAGAGAGAGAGAGAGAGAGAGAGAGAGAGAGAGAGAGAGAGAGAGAGAGAGAGAGAGAGAGAGAGAGAGAGAGAGAGAGAGAGAGAGAGACTATGCACGTTGATTGTATTTCATTCATTGTATTGTCTTTCATTGTATTGTATTCACTATTGTTTTGCAAACCTCTTTCTATCACGGCAGATTTCTCTCTCTCTCTCACTCTGTCTCCCTCTCTCTCTCCCCCTCTCTGTTTGCGTGCGCGCGCGCGTGTGCGTGTGTGTGCGCGATATTGTTTTCTGGGTGTTTTTTTATGTGGCGATGCACTTTTGTCCCATACACGAGGTACACACACACACACACGTGCGCGCACACCCACACACACACACACACACCCACGCCCCCCCCCCCCACACACCCACCCACCCACTCACACACACACACACACACACACACACACACACACACACACACACACACACACACACACACACACACACACACACACACACACACACACACACACACCACACACACACACACACACACACACACACACACACAAACACCCCCATTTGGGAAATGAAGCAAGCACACTTTGATGTAGATTATATCAACATGAAAAAGAATGAGAATCCAAATATCATGGCAGTTAACGTTCATTCACATATAGAACATAATTACTCTCATTGTCTTAAAATTTATACAGATGGCTCACTTTTAGACAATCATCAAGCAGGTTCAGCATTCGTCATACCAGCACTAAAAATAGAAAAGTCGTATTATGTTGGTATAAATCGATCTGTTTTTACAGCTGAACTTATTTCTATTCTTATGGCTTTGAATTTCATTTTAGATCATCCATACTGTTTCTTTCACATATTACTTTGTGTGGATTCAAAATCAGTTTTATATGCCTTAAAGTCTATAACTTATAAGCAATCTACTAAACTTATACTAAATATCAAATACTTCATAAATCTTCTGCGTTTAAGAGGAATTCATGTTTCCTTTTGCTGGATTCCTTCACATATAGGATTATTTTCTAATGAGTGGGCTGATCGGGCTGCGAAGAAAGGTGCACGTAATATAAAGGGGTCTATAGTACTGCATGTCCCTCTATCCATTGCAGAGGGTTATCAGTTGTTAGAAAAAGCTTCCTTAAACAAATTTATAGAAAAGCATCGGCAAATCAAGCAGCTTTCACATTCAACTCATAGTGGGAAGAGCGTAATTGAATACATTGATCACTTACAGATTCATACAAATGCTGTCAAAGAAAGACAACTCAAGGCATTATTTTTCAGGATAAGATTAAATGCATTCACAACAAAATTCATCAAGGATATTAAATGCTTATGTGGTGAATATATTTCAAATACCCATATCATACTTGAATGTGAGAATTTAAAACCTTATCTCCCTGCCTTTTCTGAGAATACCATTGACGAAGTTTTGAACAATGTAAAGCTAACATTTGACATTGCTAAAGGTTTATTGTTAAGTCCTATAGGGCACTTATTGTAGTTGTAGTTCTCTTTGAATTTCATTTTTTAAATGTTCTTGATCTGTTTATGTTAAGAATACTATTTGTGTATTTCCCTTGTTATTACTCTTAATTACACACACAGACAGACACACACACACACACACACACACACACACACACACACACACACACACACACACACACACACACACATACTTATACACACCCATGCGCCACCACACAGTGTAGATCTATCTATCTCTATCTCTATCTCTCTCTCTCTCTCTCTCTCTCTCTCTCTCTCCTCTCTCTCTCTCTCTCTCTCTCTCTCTCTCCTATTTTAGGGCCGTCTGGTATCACTTAAAGTGGAAAGACGTTAAAATTGAAGACTTACTTACTTACAAACACCCCCCCCCCCCCCCACTCCCCCCACCCACACCGCTCTGATCAACTTGAAACCACCAAGCCTTCAAAAGGTGTGAACAGTAAAAAAAAAAAAAAAATTAATCCCGCACCTGGTAAATAAATCTTAACCACACAAAGACCGCGCCACGCGAGGAATGAACCGATTTACAGCACTAACACTTAAAGGTAAAGGAGTCCCATAACCTATAAGGTCGTAGGGGAGCGAGGCGTCAGAAACCTCACTTCTCTAGGGGCCAGCATATTGAGGGCGGCGCCCATCTCCTCTCCCTCGCTGCTTTACCTTCCCTGACCCTAAAGAGGGCAGGTACCCATTTACAGCTGGGTGAACTGGGGGAATTGTACTGAAGCCAAGGCGCGCAAACGGTCACCCATCCAACTGGTAACCACGCTCGACGCTGCTTAACTTGGCTGGGGGAAAAGCGAGTGTTCCGACCACTGAGCTATCCCGTCCCCCTAACTAACACTTGACAAATAAACAATCCCTTCCGTCAGAGCTGACTAATATAATGGGCCAGTCAGGCGTAATCCCGGTAGAGCCTTAAATTAAAACACACTGACTGAGACCACGAGTGCCAGAGACAAGCAGTGGCTGGCTACTTACTACCAGCACTGCAGGAAAAGCCAGAAAGAGTTGTTGTCTATAGGCCCGTACAGAGTGGCACAGACACAGTGCCAGCTTCTTGCTGCAGCCGTTACCAATGAAAGCATCAAAGGGCACATAACAATACCCGCAACGGGGAATAACTCGCCTTGGCGAGCGTGGTGGATGATGATGAGGAGGAGGATGGGTGATGATGATAATGATGATGATGATGATGATGATGGATGGTAATGGGTAATGAGGATGGGTAATGATGATGATGATGGATGGCGATGGTGAATGACGATGATGGTGGGTGACGATGGATGATGATGATGATGGATGATGATGAAGACGGATGATGGTGATGATGATGATGGTGATGGTGATGATGATGATGATGATGATGATGATGATGTTAAATCTGTTTGCAACTGGTGACGAAGATATTATGCATTAATGTCAAACGCGTGTGGTTCTTATGATCGCACGCACACACACACACACACACACACACACACACACACACACACACACACACACACACACACACACACACACACCACACACACACACACACACACACACACACACACACACGCACGCACACACACACGCATGCACGCACGCACACGCACATGCCCTACGTGCGTGCGCATATACATATGCCCTACGCGCGCGCGCACATACACACAAACAAACAGACAAACACACACGCACACAGACACAGACACACACACGCACGCACACACACACACACACACACACACAACACACACACACACACACACACACACACACACACACACACCACACACACACACACACACACACGTTTGAAACTCGTTTCCAGCATCATTAACAGAAACCACTTTATTCCCCCTTCACTCCAGTATCCTTCAGACACTGTACTCTTCACTCTTTCAAAAGTATTTACAAAAGCATCATACTGATTCACTGCTTGTTGTTTTGTGACAAATGCCATAGTATCTGAAATCTTTGTCACTTTGCTTACAGATGATGCTGTAGCACAGAAACAGCATTGTTCAAAATAGTGACTGGTGTATCTCTTGGATGTGATGACGGTAAGATTTCTATTCTTGTTTTAATGGATTTCTCTACTGCTTTTGACACAATCCACCACTCAGTCCTGAAAAAAACTTAGAGGATCTGCTAGTATTCATGACTTAGCTTTGTAACGGTTTGATTCCAGTGTGATAAACAGATTTCAGGCTGTCTTCTAAATGTTTATACTCTCAATAAACTTATGTAGCCTATGGTGTTCCACAAGGTTTATTCCTTGGACTCAAACTCTTTTTTGTTCTGTGTCCCTTCAGAATTCAGTGTCGTCATCTTTCATAAGCTGTCACATGAAATGCTCACCTATATAGATCTGGTTCATAAATAAAAACCTGATATCTTACATTCCTGAATGTGTAATTCATTTAGAGACTTGAAAGACTAAATAAAAAACACAACTTCCATTATATGATGATGAGATGCAGATACCATTTGCCCAAGCAATTTATAACTCATTGTGTTCTGACAAACTGTCCACATACATACTGTTTTTTTTCCCTTTTTCACTGTCTGAATTGGTTTGATCTTTCAGCAGTACATTTCTAACATACGTAGAACAACGTAGCCCACTTTGAGCTGCATGATCATGATCAGTACTGTTCGTTTACTATCAATTAATCTTCTTCTTATTCGTCGAACGCTCAGACAGCAACTCCTGACGCCCTGACAAATGCTGCCCTGTGCTGAAGGCCCTGCAGGGGTCCGAAAAGTTTGTCCCTCATCGGCAGGTCAGTAGGCCAGATATCGGCCCTCAGGTTTTTGGTGTTTTGGACAGGTCTGGAGGAAGTGTTCTTCCACTGTCATGGGAGAAGTGCCACAGGGGCACGCCTCAGAATCACCAATGTGGAACTTGGTAAACGTGTGATGTCCGAGTCTGCAGTGTCCAGTCCTCAGCCTCACAATTGTTACTTGGTCTTCTCTGGGGAGGAGGTAGTAGTCATCCTTACTGTTGAAATCGCTGGGTAATCTCTACTGCTCACACCTCTAGTATCACGCATCATCATACCCTGGGACTCCAGTCCCTTTGGCCGCCATTAATTAATCATCCGAAGCAGCAAAAACACCCATGTTACCTTTGTATTGTTCATTACTAGTTGCTGGGACGCTGTTCTTGTTAGAATTCCAAAATCTAAAAAAAAAAATAAAAAAAATTCCAAAATCTAATCTTGACGAGCTCCAGGGAGGTCAAAGTAACGCAGCACGTCTTGCTTGAAGATATACCAAACCTGAACACGTATCTTCTTTCTTTTAGTCTCTTCACTGGCTACCAGTATAAAACAGACTAGAATACAAAGTTTATACCACCACACACACTCTCTGCTATCTCCAGCACTGGCCTTGGCTACATGTCTGAATGGCTACCAGTATAAAACAGACTTGAATACACAGTTTATTCTATCACACTCTCTGCCATCCCCAGCACTGGCATTCGCTACATGTCTGAATGGCTACCAGTATAAAAGAGTCTTGAATACAAAGTTTATTCCACCACACACACTCTCTGCTATCTCCAGTGCTGGCCTTGGCTACAGCTACATGTCTGAACTTAAAATAAAACTTTACTCCGGCATGTCATCTTTGTTCTGACCCTGACTCTGGCTTTTTGCTCCTCATCCCATCAGCAAGGGAGACAAAAAAAACCCCAGTCATAATTATGGTCAGATTCTTTTTCTAGGAAAACTATCTGTGTGGAACAACGTGCTTGAAACAGTAAGACATACAGAGTCAGTATGCTCTCTCGGAACAATTGTTAACACTCGAATAGCTAAGAAACTGTGACCTTTTTCTTGCATGGGGGTGTGGAGGGTAGGGGTGGATGATTGTGATGGTGGATGTGGTGCTGGTGGAGACGTGATTGGTGGTGGTTTTGGTGTGTGAGTGTGTGTGTGTGTGTGTGTGTGTGTGTGTGTGTGTGTGTGTGTGTGTGCGTGCGATTGTGTACTGGGGTGGGGGTGGGGGGGGGGGGGAGGACAAGCTGGACAATGGGATGGGTAGGTAAACGTAAGCGTGGGGAGGAAGAGATGGAGAGCGAAAGTGCTCCAGCAAAGTGCTAAGCAGTCACCAGCCGCCATGGCGCAGTGGTTAGCGCCTTCGATTTCGTACTGGAAGGTCGCGGGTTCGAATCCCATAAGAGCCCTACGGATTTTTCGGACTGAAATCAGCGCGTTACGTGTATTCACTTTAACCACATCACAGTTCACCACCTTTTGCCTGTGTGAGCAAGTCTGGGTTTTTTCAGAGTCCCTTGGCCACATGGGCTGGTGTTCCATGTCACATTGTCTGTCTAAGGACGTTGGCGGATGGTTTCCTGAAGCGTTCTGAAGATGTTCTTCGACGATGCCGTTGATAAGGTTTCCAAGGTGGGCCAGGCAAACTGACCGATGGATAGTGTCACCCGTAAAGCTTGATTGATGCCTCATTCCCTGACAGGGGACGTGGGTAGCTTAGTGGTCAGAACATTGCGCTCGCAATCTGACGACCGGGTTTGATTCCCGTTCATTCAAGGGGATATTTTCCCCTGGAGTTAACATCAGTGCAGACTCTACTCTCCCCAAAAGTCCTTCGGATGTGACTATAAACCGAGGCCCCGTGTGCGAACGCACGCAGAACATCTTGCGCACACGTTAAATCCTGTTCCGCTTTTCGTAAGAGTAGGCCATTGTGTGCCGGTGGGAACAGATGACAGAATTTGCAAAACCGCATACACACGGGGACTGGATGTAAAAAAGCACATGAGTGCTTATTCCATTATCCTCGATATAAAAGAATAAAATAAATAATAAATAAATAAACAGGTGAAGTATGGAATAGACAGGAACACAAACAGCGTAGTATCATTCACTGTGCCTCATTCATTCCCTAGCATGTGAAGTATGGAATAGACAGGAACACAAACAGCGTAGTATCATGGAATAGACATGAACATAAACAGCGTAGTATCATTCACTGTGCTTCATTCCCTGACAGGTGAAGTATGGAATAGACAGGAACACAAACAGCGCAGTTTCATTCACTGTGCTTCATTCATTCCCTGACAGGTGAAGTATGGAATAGACAGGAACACAAACAGCGAAGTATCATTCACTGTGCATCATTCATTCCCTGACAGATGAAGTATGGAATAGACAGGAACACAAACAGCGCAGTATCATGGAATAGACAGGAACACAAACAGCGCAGTATCATTCACTGTGCTTCATTCCCTGACAGGTGAAGTATGGAATAGACAGGAACACAAACAGCGCAGTTTCATTCACTGTGCTTCATTCATTCCCTGACAGGTGAAGTATGGAATAGACAGGAACACAAGCAGCGCAGTATCATTCACTGTGCTTCATTCATTCCCTGACATGTGAAGTACGGAATAGACAGGAACACAAACAGCGTAGTATCATTCACTGTGCTTCATTCCCTGACAGGTGAAGTGTGGAATAGACAGTAACACAAGCAGCGTAGTATCATTCACTGTGCTTCATTCATTCCCTGACAGATGAAGTATGGAATAGACAGGAACACAAACAGCGCAGTATCATGGAATAGACAGGAACACAAACAGCGCAGTATCATTCACTGTGCTTCATTCCCTGACAGGTGAAGTATGGAATAGACAGGAACACAAACAGCGCAGTATCATTCACTGTGCTTCATTCATTCCCTAGCATGTGAAGTATGGAATAGACAGGAACACAAACAGCGAAGTATCATTCACTGTGCTTCATTCATTCCCTAGCATGTGAAGTATGGAATAGACAGGAACACAAACAGCGAAGTATCATTCACTGTGCCTCATTCCCTGACAGGTGAAGTGTGGAATAGACAGTAACACAAGCAGCGTAGTATCATTCACTGTGCTTCATTCATTCCCTGACAGATGAAGTATGGAATAGACAGGAACACAAACAGCGTGGTATCATTCACTGTGCTTCATTCATTCCCTGACAGATGAAGTATGGAATAGACAGGAACACAAACAGCGTGGTATCATCCACTGTGACACCCTGAAGAGTCATAAACTGGACAACAACATAACACGAAGAATGGCAGAATGGAACGTGACAAATCAAAGTGTGGGAATGTGACATATCAAAGTTTGGGAATGTGACAAATGCAAGTGTGGAAATGTGACAAATCAAAGTGTGGGAATGTGACAAATCAAAGTGTGAGAATGTGACAAATCAAAGTGAGAAAGTGACAAACTAAAGTGGGAATGTGACAAACTAAAGTGGGAATGTGACAAACTAAAGTGGGAATGTAACAAACTAAAGTGGGAATGTAACAAATCAAAGTGTGGGAATGTGACAAATCAAAGTGAGATTGCGACAAATCAAAGTGGGAATGTGACAAATCAAAGTTTGGGAATGTGACAAATCAAAGTTTGGGAATGT
>CM054142.1:32503829-32508829 GCA_028751875.1 Rapana venosa | reverse complement strand
AACTCCGCGCTTGCTCTCTCCCCCTCCCCCCCCCCCCCCCTCTCTCTCTCTCCTCTCCCCTCTCTCTCTCTCTCTCTCTCTCTTCTTTCTGTCTTCCCGTTTCCTGATCTAGTTTCTCTGTCTGCCTTAGGCCCTTATCTATGACCGCACTGACTTACACTCACTCGTCAACATACAAAAGACAGGAGAAAGGAAATGGAAGAACAGACAGATAACCCACATGCCATATACCAAATGTACTGTACCGCTCATGCCTTCGTGTCTGTTTTTTTCATCTACACAATCGTCACATTAAACGAACATTTGTTTAATCCCACTTCTCTCTTCTTTGGGCCAAAACCCGAAAGGCACACCATTGGAAGGGCCGCGTAACCAGTGAAAGTTAACTTTCGGCTTGTACCACATCAGTCCGTAATTAGCTTCCAGATACGCCTCTGGCGGATATGGGACTCGAACTCGTATCCCTCCAAATTCTGTCCATCGGAGACCATACTTTGGAAAAATGTACCTGAAAATAGAAATGACAGATGTTAAGAATTAAAAAAAAAATTGTTGTGATCTAAAATATATTTGCTGCGTACTACTAGTAGTCGCTTTCCCCCAGCCAAGGTTAAGCAGCATCGAGCGTGGTTATCACTTGGATGGGTGACTATTTGCGCGCCTTGGCTTCAGTATAGTTCCCCCAGTTCACCCAGCTGTAAATGGGTACTTGCCTGTTTAGGGTCAGGGAAGGTAAAGCAGCGAGGGAGAGGAGATGGGTGCCGCCCTCAATATGCTGGCCCCTAGAGAAGTGAGGTCTCTGACGCCTCGCTCCCCTACGACCTTATAGGTTATGGGACTCCTTTACCTTTACTAGTAGAAGTAGTACTTCAATCACAAATGCTCAGTCAGTGGAAAACAAAAAAAATCCATAGCTACAAAGAAAGAAAGAAAGAGTCTAACGGTAATTTGTTGTTGGAGGTGGCTGAACATTAATAGTTTTTTTTTCACGTCTGTCACTTGTTGCTTCCACTGTTTCCTTCAGCTCCTATTAAATCACTGCTCAGCTCAGCAAATTTCAAAGAAAATTCTGTTTAACAAAACAAAACTGTTCTCTGGTAATAACATTTCAAGAACTACTCAAATCATTCGGACGAAGTAAAAAAAACACAAAAACAACAACACTGTCAACTATTGATGTAAGGAGCCAAGGCCTATACCAAAATGTTGTTATGCTTTAAAATATTGTTGAGATTGTCTTCAACCACGACAAGCTCCTAGCACAACAAGCCGTATCCTCCATTGAAGGAGGAAAAATCCTCAGAAATCGGAGTACGGCTGCCTATGTGAGTGATGTATTTGTTAACAGCCATACACGCAAAAGAAGGGAACAGGAGCGCTCAGTGGTCAGAGCAATCGCTTTTCCCAAGCTTAGGTTAAGCAGCATTGAGCGTGGTTTTCCTATGGGTGACCGTTTTACGCGCCTTAACTTCTGTATAGTCCCCCAGTTCACCCACTTGTAAATGGGTACCTTGTCCTCTTTAGGGTCAGGGGAGGTAAAGTAGCGAGGGAGAGGAGATGGGCGCCGCCCTCATTATGCTGGCCCCTGGAGAAGCTGAGGCCTCTGACATCTCACTCCCCAACGACCACATTGGCTATAGGAACACCTTTACCTTTTTATACACGCAAGGAAGAGAGGGCGTCCCAAACAGACTGGAGGAGAAGCCTGCATAGTGAGCTGAGAGACTCCAGCCTGACATGGGAAGAGGCCAAGACCCTTGCCAGAAACAGGAGAAGGTGGAGGGACGCTGTTGAGGCCCTATGCTCCGCTAGGAGCTATAAGGACTAAGAAGAAGAAGAAGAAGAAGAAGAAGTGTTCACTCTTGTGTGTTCTCTGACAGCGATTCCTAGGTTTTTTGCGTGAGACAGGCGAAATATTACGGGTGATCCCCACGGGTGATCACAGCGCTTAAGCTCGGGAGGGAAGGGTGGGGGTGGGGGTGGGGGTGGGGGGTATTCAACAAAACATCATGTCCATCAAACCCTCTATGAACGATTGCTAAATACGTGACAACCTAAGTTTGGAACCACTCAAACCTTAATCGTGCTTTTTTTTTCAAAAGTGGATAGCTGCACAAGAAAGATTAGTTTCAGACACAAAAATAACTCCTGTATGTCTTTGACATGAAACATTTGTTATCCCCGGAAGTCGGAATGCAGCTACCTTCATGGCGGGCAAAAAACCAAACAAAAAACCCCGGTCACATACGCAACATTTCATCACTGATGAACCCAGGAACTCTAGCCGAGAAACGAAAGGAGACGAAGACTGTTAGAAGTTATGTCAAAGAGTGATGGAATTGAAACCACACCGGGAATTCTGAAAGCAGAGCAAATTTCCCTATCTGACTTGAAACAACTGTTCGTGTGAGTTGGTGCAGCATTCCACTATTGTTTCAAACCAGTCAGATTTGACTGGAAGAGGGTTAGATTTTCGTGCAGGAATTCATGTAGATCAGTCGCATACGCAAAATCTCACATGTGAACCTCGAAGCTCTAGTGATGAATGAAATACGCGCGCGCGCAAACCAGAACACACACACACACACACACACACACACACACACACACACACACACACACACGTTGACCCCCCCACTTCCCATAAAAAATAAGCAAAGGGGGAAAACACACTGTAGAAGAAGCAAAACAAAGGAACCAAAACGAAAACGAAAAAGAACTCTGAAGAAGAAATATGACGAATATAAAAAACCTAAGCAAAAACCTACTTAATAAAACATAAACCACGAAAAAAACAACGAATCAAACAAACAAATAAAACAAACAAACAAAAAACGACTACAATAAGAAACGAGCAACACACCAACTGTATAAACAAAACACAAACAACAAAAAAACCAAAAGAATATAGCATAAAACGAACACTAAGCACATCACCTATTACCACACACTTTGTATACTAAACATCAAAACAGCATACCCAACACAACATCATCTATAACACACCAAACTTATCGTCATACTAGCAATCATCATCGATTAACACCACTACACTTGTCGCATACATCAAATTCATCCTATTAAACCCACCACCACCTTTGTTGTCATACTAATTGCAACATTCATCCTATTAACACCACCACCTTTGTCGTCATACTATGCAACATTCATCCTATTAACACCACCACCTTTGTCGTCATACTATCGCAACATTCATCCTATTAACACCACTACCTTTGTCGTCATACTACGCAACATTCATCCTATTAACACCACTACCTTTGTCGTCATACTATCGCAACATTCATCCTATTAACACCACCACCTTTGTCGTCATACTATCGCAACATTCATCCTATTAACACACCACCTTTGTCGTCATACTGATGCAACATTCATCCTATTAACACCACCACCTTTGTCGTCATACTACGCAACATTCATCCTATTAACACCACCACCATTGTCGTCATACTATCGCAACATTCATCCTATTAACACCACCACCTTTGTCGTCATACTATCGCAACATTCATCCTATTAACACACCACCTTTGTCGTCATACTGATGCAACATTCATCCTATTAACACCACCACCTTTGTCGTCAACTGATGCAACCTCATCCTATTACACACCACCTTTGCGTCATACTATCGCAACATCATCCTATTAACACCACCACCTTTGTCGTCATACTGATGCAACATTCATCCTTTTAACACCACTACCTTTGTCGTCATACTGATGCAACATTCATCCTATTAACACACCACCTTTGTCGTCATACTGATGCAACATTCATCCTATTAACACCACCACCTTTGTCGTCATACTGATGCAACCTTCATCCTATTACCACACCACCTTTGTCGTCATACTATCGCAACACTCATCCTATTAACACCACCACCTTTGTCGCATTACTATCGCAACATTCATCCTATTAATACCACCACCTTTGTCGTCATACTACGGCAACATTCATTCTATTAACACCACCACCTTTGTCATCATACTGATGCAACCTTCATCCTATTACCACACCACCTTTGTCGTCATACTATCGCAACACTCATCCTATTAACACCACCACCTTTGTCGTCATACTATCGCAACATTCATCCTATTAATACCACCACCTTTGTCGTCATACTACGGCAACATTCATTCTATTAACACCACCACCTTTGTCATCATACTGATGCAACCTTCATCCTATTACCACACCACCTTTGTCGTCATACTATCGCAACATCATCTATTAACACCACCACCTTTGTCGTCATACTATCGCAACATTCATCCTATTAATACCACCACCTTTGTCGTCATACTACGGCAACATTCATCCTATTAACACCACCACCTTTGTCATCATACTGATGCAACATTCATCCTATTAACACCACCACCTTTGATCGTCATACTGATGCAACATTCATCCTATTAACACCACCACCTTTGTCGTCATACTGATGCAACATTCATCCTATTAACACCACCACATTTGTCATCATACTGATGCAACATTCATCCTAGTAGCACCACCACCTTTATCGTCATACTGATGCAACACTCATCCTAATAACACCACCACCTTTATCGTCATACTATCGCAACATTCATCCTATTAACACCACCTTTGTCGTCATACTATCGCAACATTCATCCTATTAACACCACCACATTGTCGTCATACTAACGCAACATTCATCCTATTAACACCACCACCTTTATCGTCATACTGATGCAACATTCATCCTATTAACACCATCACCTTGTCGTCATACTATCGCAACATTCACCCTATTAACACCACCACCTTTGTCGTCATACTATCGCAACATTCATCCTATTAACACCACCACCTTTGTCGTCATACTGATGCAACATTCATCCTATTAACACCACCACCTTTGTCGTCATACTGATGCAACATTCATCCTATTAACACCACCACCTTTGTCGTCATACTGATGCAAAATTCATCCCGTTAAC
>CM054142.1:32486329-32488829 GCA_028751875.1 Rapana venosa | reverse complement strand
CATGTGGCCTATTGACTAGGGGGGTTATACACTACTTTCTTTTGAGAGAGGGAGAGAGAGAATGACTGAACGATCTTTATTTTCCAAGGGCAACAGAGTAAGTATTCATATACTTTTTTTTCCATTCGGCCCTTGCCCTGATTAGTGACTATCAACAAAACACACACACAAAAACCAAAACAACCCCCCCCCCCCCCGCAACTACAACAACGACAACAAAAGTTCAAATGTATGTTTTAAGAACAGATATATATGAGTATTCAGCAAACACATAATCCCAAATAATATTGACCTGAACATTAACAACAGACAGACAGACAACAGACAGAGAGAGAGAAGAGAGAGAGAGAGAAGAGAGAGAGAGAGAGAGAGAGAGAGAGAGAGAGAGAGAGAGATTGGTTGATAAGGTTTTATTCCTACAATGTTACAAGATAAGTATCGTCACACTTGTTTTTTTTTTACATCCAGTGCTTGCCCCGAGTAGGGACTGTCTTCATTTATCACAAAAATAATTTTAAAACAAACAGTAAAAAGGGAGAGGAAGAAAGACATCAATATAATCTTTGAAAAATAAAACATCAAATTTGACTCAAAAACCATGCTAGAAAAAAGCAAAGAAAAATGGATAAAGAAGGGAAAAGAATTCCGAAGTGAAGTCAGAGAGAGAGAGAGAGAGAGAGAGAGAGGAGAGAAGAGAGAGAGAGAGAGAGAGAGAGAGAACAGAGACAGAGACAGAGACAGAGAGACAGACAGACAGAAAGACAGAGATAAAGACAGACAGAGAGACAGACAGAGAGAGAGATAGACAGACAAAGAGAGAGACAGAGACTCAGACAGAGAGACAGACAGAGAGACAGATAGACAAACAGAGAGAGAGAGAGACAGAGAGAGAGAGACAGACAGACAAAGAGAGAGAGAGAGAGAGAGAGAGAGAGAGAGAGAGAGAGAGAGAGAGAGAGAGAGAGAGAGAGAGAGAGACAGACAGACAGACAGACAGACAAACAGAGAGAGAGAGACATTTAGTAAACCAAGCCTTCACTCCCCATGCTATAAAGTTTTTATTCTTGTTCTTTATGACGTGTAAAGGTACCACTACTTGTTCCAAATCTTGGGCACAACAGTCGAAATCACCACGTGTCCACAAAGCTGAAACTCGTTCCTTCTCAGACCTCATTGCAGATGCCTGTTCTGTCAGATCTCTTCGCAGATGCATGTTCTGTCAGATCGTGTCGCAGATGTCTGTTCTGTCAGATCTTGTTACAGATTCCCGTTCTGTCAGATCGTATTGCAGATGCATGTTCTGTCAGATCTCGTTGCAGATGCCTGTTTTGTCAGATCGCGCTGCAGGTGCCTGTTCTGTCACATCGTGTTGCCGATGCCTGTTCTGGCAGATCTCGTTGCAGATGCCTGTTCTGTAACATAGTATTGCAGATGCATGTTCTGTCAGATCTCGTTGCAGATGCCTATTCTGTCAGATTGTGTTGCAGATGTCTGTTCTGTTATATCTCGTTGCAGATGCCTGTTCTGTCAGATCGTGTTGCAGATGCCTGTTAGTAGTAGCAGGTCAAGAACCGAGCCCCCTCCCTTCACGAGGAGTTCTTGCTGGAATGATATCAACACCAGCTAGCTCCCTCATTTTCCTTGTTTGTTGTTATTGTTGTTTGGACTGAGAGAGATCTTGTTGCAGATGCCTGTGAGTAGCAGAAACATCTCTCTCAGGACCAAGGTCAAGCTACTGCATGCACTGGTCGTCTCCACATATCTGTATGCATGCGAATCCTGGTCACTGAATGCAGATCTGCAAAGGAGGATCCAGGCTTTGGAGATGAGATGCCTCAGAAGACTCCTTGGCGTTTCATACACGGACCACATCACCAACGAAGTCCGACAAACCATCACCCAACAAGTAAAGCACTACAAGACCTGCTTACCACAGTCAAGTAAAGGAAGCTCAAGATGGTATGGGCATGTGACAAGATTAGATGGGCTCTCCAAGACCATACCGCAAGGAACAGTGCAGGGGAAGAGAAGGCGAGGCAGGCCGAAGAAGAAATGGGCAGACAAACATCACCGAATGGACCAGGAAGAGCTTCTCCACAACCCAGGCACTTGCCCACAACCGCCACAAAAGGAGCCACCTGGTGCAACGTTCGTCACTGCAATGCCCCTACGACCTCGGGTGGGGGTTATGGGAGCAGATGAGATGTTTGGACTGAGTATCTATGCTGCCTTTATTTACGTTACTCCTTCCCCTTTGCAAGATATAGCGCTATATAAGTTCCATTTCTCTCAATGTGAGTACAGTGATCCTCTTTTGCTGTCTCCAACCTCCAGGATGTTGGGTGGGTTTTTTTCAGAGAACCTGGCGGGTGTAACAGTTCCTGGCAACGGTCATTTCTCCTGGCGATGGATCACACCACTCAATTTTTCTTGTCAGGCAGTTTTCATTTTTTCTTTTGGTCTTCTGGCCAAGCCGGAAAGTTCTGCTGTTTCAGTTATT
>CM054142.1:32471329-32481329 GCA_028751875.1 Rapana venosa | reverse complement strand
ATGGACAAAAAGAAAAACTAATGCCAGAAGTAATGGAAATGGCTGGTACAATAGATCCCTTCTCAACACCATCAAATAAAGACAGCTTCAAGTTTTTTCGGCATATAATCAGGCTGACGGAACTAGAGAAACTGTTATGGAGTGGCAAAATCTGTGGAAACAAGAGCAGAGGAAGACAACGAACAAAATTCACAGACAGACCGGACACTTGAAGAAGAAGAAGAAGAAGAAGAAGAAGAAGAAGAAGAAGGTAGGGACAGATGATTATGAGATGAAACAATAGGGGAAGGTCTTAGGTTTGAAATAGGTGTCTTGAGGCTGGATTTAAAAGTATCGTTAAGTAGGCTTCTCGCGAAGGGAGAGAAGGAGGTCATAATTACACAACTATAGAAAGTAGTCATTCTGAAAGTAGTAGATTCTGAATGATAGGTTTAGCAATAAGCGGGAGTATGGCTGTGTTTTTTAAAAAAAGGTCTTTTGTGTGTGAAATGTGACTGAAAAATCCCTTTTCGCGACATGTCTATTTATTTATTATATATTTCATTCTTTTATTTCATTCTTTTATATCTCTCTGACTGAGGCAGCACAGTCAAAGCAGAACAAATCCAAACCCTTAAGAGACGGAACAGACAGAAGATACCTCTTTAGACCAAAAAAAAGCAAGTGCGCGAGCACACACACATCACACACATACTGCACGCGCGCGCGCACTCACACACACACACACACACACAAACCCAACACAAGCCACACACACACACACACAACACACACCACAAAAAATCACACACACACACACACACACTATTCACATAAAGGAATCACTCACTCACTCATCCTGGTCGGGACGACCGTATGGGGTACCGCACGACGCTGCAAGTGTACCGCCAAATGTTTCTGTCCTGGCTGTTTTCAGGCGTGATTTGTACAGTGACGCCGGTTCCACTCCTTGATGTGGATATCCAGCTTTTGCGTGGTCCGATCCGGCCTCCATGCTCCTTCCACCATTCCTCTGCAGGGACGTCTTTGACAGGCTGTTAGGCCTTGTTGTGTGGCCAAACCTACTTCATTTTCCTCTCCGTTGACTGTAACTATCAATGGTCTTGTTGCCAGCCAGTGCCTCGATCTGCTGCCAGACGTAGTCATTGGATTGCGTCTCTGTAGGTGAATTTTTCAGGATCCGCCTGGAGGCACTTCATTCCCAAAGGCTTGAATGCGACGTTCTAAATCGGCAGTAAGTGTCCATGCTTCCAGCTGTACAAGGCATGGATGTGACGAGTGCCTTGTAGATTCAGACCTATGTGGGTTCTGATGTTGTGGTTTCTCCACACTTCGCCAGCTTAGTCATGGAGGAGAGTGCCGACAGCAAGTCAGATATCACCTCTTGTGTGCTCGTGCCTTCTTAGGTGAAGACTGCTCCAAGTACTTGAAAGATTTCCACCTCCTCTATGTCTCGCCACTCAGCTTGATGCTGGTGGGAGTGGTCGGTGTGGTACTTTCACTAGATCTGCTCTTTTCCGTGCTGATCTCCATAGACCGTGGCATTGGCTGATGTTTCCAGTCTGTGTGAGATCCTAGGTGAGTTCTCTTCACTGCGGCCCATGAGATCAATATCGTCTGCGAACGAAATTGCAGACTGGCCTTCCTCCCTATTTTTGATTGTGGTCTTGAAAGTCAAGGAGGGCCTCCTGCATGATTTCTCCAGGAACACGTTGAAAAGAACTGGGGAAAGCGGGCAGCCTTGTCGAACTCCAACGAAAGTCCGGAAGAACTCCCCGATTTCCTCCACCCATGAGGTCTGCACTTGTGGAGCTTTCATACAGCGCCTGGATGACTTGATCGAGGTTCCCTACGTCGAAGCTGATAGTCTCTCATGACTTGCCACAGAGCTTCTTGCCACACTCGGTCTAAGCTTCTTGAAGTCAATGAATTTTGTTTAGAGCTGTAGCTGATGTTGAATGATGCATCTCAATGACAATTCTGATGTTGAAGATCTGCTCGACAGTTGCTTCTACCTGGTCTGAATCCTGCCTGTACTTCTGATAGATTTCTCTGCTTGTGGTTTCCAGACTGTTCAAGCAATGCGTAGCATAACTTTGCTTGGATGGCTTAACAGACTGATGTTTCTGTAATTTTGGCACTTCTTCAGGTATCCCTTCTTTGGAAGTGGAACTATGATGGATTGGGTCCACTGTTCAGGCCACTCTTTGCTGGTCCAGATGCGTTGGCAGATGATTAATGCCTTGATCATCTCTGGGCCTCCGTTCTTGATGAGCTCAGCCGGGATGTTGTCAATCCCTGGTGACTTGCCTCCTTTCAGGGATCTTACTGCTTCTTCTACCTCTTCCTCCACACCTGTGTGCTTTCAGGATCTGATGGTCTGGGATCTTGCTCGTGAAGTTTGTTGGATCAGCCTTCAGCTTGTTGTTGTACAGGTCTCTGCAATATTCTGTCCATCTCTTCATGATAGTGGCGCTCTTCTGTAAGGACTGACCCCTCTTTGTCTTCAATAACGGAAGTCTTTGGCTTGCTGGGACTTGGTTAGTACCTTGATGGTCTGGTACGCCTCTTTGCTGTCTCCTTTCGCCATTGCCTTCTCAACCTTGGAGCATTGTTCTGACATCAGTTCCCCATGGCCTCAGTCATTTTCTTCTTGATTGACCTGTTGACTGTTCTATACTCTTCGGCCGTTTCTCTGGGTTTTTGTTCTTTCACTGGCTTTAGCTCCCTACGTTGGTCGCACAGGTCCCAGGATATCGTTGGTAACCCACGGTTGGTTCTTTTTTCCTCTCTTTCCCAAGGATTCCAGCGCTGTCTCCTGAATGGTCTTGCTGAAGGTCTCAGTGAGGTTGTTGATGTCATCTTGGAGGAAATTCAATGCTGCAAATCTGCCCCTATCTCAGCTTTAAAGATTTCAGCGACTTCGGGGTCCTTCAGCTTTTCCATGTTGAACCGCAAACGGGGATTTCTCTTCTGGTTCTTGGTCTTCAGCTTGATCTGTAGGGTCATGAGTACCATGTCGTTGTCACTGCCAATATCAGCGCCAGGGAAACTTCTTGTCTGGGCTTTGTTGATGCTCGACTTAAATCGTTTGGGGGCCAAGATGTAGTCAATCTGGTTATGTGTCTTTCCATTTGGTGAGTGCCACGTCGTTCTTCTTGATGTCTTGTGGGGGTATAAGATGTTGGCGACAGTAAGATTGTGGCTGCCTGCGAATTCCAAAAGTCTGAGACCTCTATCATTAGTTTCGTCCACGCCAAAACGGCCTACTGTCCCTGGCCATTGGTCATAAGCGTCAGGTCCGATCTTGGCATTCCAGTCGCCCTGGATCACGAGAAAGTCCTTCTTTGGAGTTGATTTGATGGCGCTCTCCAAATCTTCGTAGAAACACTCACACACACACACACACACAACACCACACACAACACACACACACACACACACACACACACACACACACACACACAACACACACACACACACACAACACACACAACAACACACCCGCTGGCGAAAACAAAATTGAATGGGATAGTTCAGCAGACATTTCTTTGTACCCGATTTGTTTGTTTGTGTGTGTGTGTGTGTGTGTGTGTGTGTGTGTGTGTGTGTGTGTGTGTGTGTGTGTGTGTGTGTGTGTGTGTGTGTGTGTGTGTGTGTGTAAATCTGAGCTGTGTGATGATTCTGTTGTAATTTTTTTTTTAATCCAAAGGGTTTTGAAAGTATATAAAAAAAAAGAACTCCACCCCCCCCCCACAAAAAAAAAAAGCATACACACAACAAACATAAAGCAAAAGTACACAGCTAGCATAACATTGTTTTAAGTATAAAAATTTTTTTGCTGAAATATGCTAAAAAATAAAATAAAAATAATTCAACAAAACAGAGGAGCCAATAAAAGAAAGAAAAAGAAACAAAATGAAATAACAATTGAAACACAAATAAAAGCAATCTGCATTTTAAAAAAATCAAAATAAATTTTCAACAACAAAAATATTGACTCTAAAGAAAACAATACCAATGAAAATCCAAAGAGAAATTATCATATGATGCACTCATGCCCAAGAAGATAACAAACAGCCAGTAGACATATCACCTTAGACGTTAAGTAGATATATCACCTAAGACATTAAGTAGATATATCACCTTAGAAATTAAGTAGATATATCACCTTAGAAATTAAGTAGATATATCACCTTAGAAGTTAAGTAGACATATCACCTTAGACGTTAAGTAGATATATCACCTTAGACGTTAGTAGATATATCACCTTAGACGTTAAGTAGATATATCACCTTAGAAATTTAGATGTATCACCTTAGAAATTAAGTAGATATATCACCTTAGAAATTACGTGGATGACATATCACCTTAAGACGTTAAGTAGACATATCACCTTAGAAATTAAGTAGATGATATATCACCTTAGAAGTGAAGTAGATGACATATCACCTTAGAAGTGAAGTAGACATATCACCTTAGAAGTGAAGTAGATGAAATATCACCTTAGAAGTGAAGTAGATGACATATCACCTTAGAAGTTAAGTAGAGATATCACCTTAGAAGTGAAGTAGATGACATATCACCTTAGAAGTGAAGTAGATGAAATATAACCTTAGAAGTTAAAGTAGATGAAATATCACCTTAGAAGTGAAGTAGATGAAATATCACCTTAGAAATTAAGTAGACATATCACTTTAGAAGTGAAGTAGATGACATATCACCTTAGAAGTGAAGTAGATGACATATAACCTTAGAAGTGAAGTAGATGACATATCACCTTAGAAGTGAAGTAGATGACATATCACCTTAGAAGTGAAGTAGATGACATATCACCTTAGAAGTGAAGTAGATGACATATCACCTTAGAAGTGAAGTAGATGACATATCACCTTAGAAGTGAAGTAGATGACATATCACCTTAGAAGTGAAGTAGACATATCACCTTAGAAGTGAAGTAGATGACATATCACCTTAGAAGTGAAGTAGACATATCACCTTAGAAGTGAAGTAGATGACATATCACCTTAGAAGTGAAGTAGACATATCACCTTAGAAGTGAAGTAGACATATCACCTTAGAAGTGAAGTAGATGATATATCACCTTAGAAGTTAAAGTAGATGATATATCACCTTAGAAGTGAAGTAGATGATATATCACCTTAGAAGTTAAAGTAGATGAAATATCATCTTAGAAGTGAAGTAGATGACATATCACCTTAGAAGTGAAGTAGATGACATATCACCTTAGAAGTGAAGTAGATGACATATCACCTTAGAAGTGAAGTAGATGACATATAACCTTAGAAGTGAAGTAGATGACATATCACCTTAGAAGTTAAGTAGATATATCACCTTAGAAATTAAGTAGATATATCACCTTAGAATTAAGTAGATATATCACCTTAGAAATTACGTGGATGACATATCACCTTAGAAATTAAGTAGATGATATATCACCTTAGAAGTAAAGTAGATGACATATCACCTTAGAAGTTAAAGTAGATGAAATATCACCTTAGAAGTTAAAGTAGATGAACTATCACCTTAGAAGTGAAGTAGATGACATATCGCCTTACAAGGTAAGTTTATGACATATCACCTAAGAAGTGAAGTAGACATCTTACCTTAGAAGCGAAAGTTAGATCGACTTGCCGGCAAACTGTGTACCCTCGCTGAATCCTGCACGCAGCCCAACACACTTTCCTCGTACCAATACACACACACGGTAACCTGTTACAACCTACATGCACTGCATGCACATCCCTACTATAATGTAAGCCTGCTACCCTCCCCCACCCCCCCAAAACAAAACAACAACAAAAAAACCAACCCCAAACAACCCAACAACAACAAACAAAAAAGAAAACAAAACAACAAAACCCAACCCGTTTCATCTATTTTGTCGTTGTGGTGTTGGTCGTAGTAGTGGTGGTGGCGATTTGTCGTTGAGGGGGTAGTGGTGATGGTGATGGTGGTAGTAGTGGTGGCCTGTGTTGTGTGTGTGTGTGTGTGTGTGTGTGTGTGTGTGTTTGTGTGTGTGTGTGTGTGTGTGTGTGTGTGTTGTGTGTGTGTGTGTGTGTGTGTGTGTGTGTGTGTTTGTGTGTGTGTGTGCTGGAGCATCTCTTTTCGAGTTTTTCCTGTTAAGGGGACAGGATAGCCTGGTGGTTAGAGTGATGCGCATTGCGTTCGTGATCTGCTGACCTGAGTTCGAATCTCCTTCAAGAGGATTTTTCCTCTGGAGATAACATCTGAGCCGACTACACTCACCCCAAAAGTCTTCCGGATGAGACTATAAACCGAGGTCCTGTGTGCGAACACGCAAAACATCCTGCACGTTAAAACCCGTTCCGCTTTTCGGAAGAGTAGGCCATTGTGTGCTGGTTGGAACGGATGACAAAATTACATACACACCGGGACTAGATGGTAAAAAAACACCATGTGACTGCTTATTCCATTATCCTCGAAATGAAGTTAAAAAAAGAAGAAGAAAAAAAGGGACTATGGGAGACAGTGTTGTGTGTGTGTGTTTAAATTCTTTTATATCGAGGATAATGGAATAAGCACTTATGTGCTTTTTGTTTTTTACATCAAGTCCCCGTGTGTATGCGGATTTGTGAATTCTGTCCTCTGTTCCCACCCGCACATAATGGCCTACTATTACGAAAAGCGGAGCAGGATTTAACGTGTGCGCAAGATGTTCTGCGTGCGTTCGCACACGGGGCCTTGGTTTACAGTATCATCCGAAGGACTTTTTGGGGGAGAGCGGTTAAAGCGAAGCGTCCGTTCTGTCAGGGCCACGGTTCGGATCTGGTTGCTAGTCCTGACAAAGTGTCAGAGGATTGAGTAAATCATTATCACCCCCCCCCCCCCCCCCCATCCCTGATCTGTCAGGAGATGTAGCTAGCTAACGATCAAAGTTCTACAGGAATACACCAGGGATCTTCGTTTTCTTTTCTTTTTTCTAAAAAAAAAAAGTATGGCGGAAACAATGGGAGAGAAAAGTTAAGCATAATTCTTTGGGTCTCTTCTGACAAAAAGACGTTGTTATAATGATAATAATAATAATAGTAATAATGATAATAATGATAATAATAGTAATAATAATAATATATGGAATTTATATAGCGCTGAATCTTGTAAAACTAACAAAATCGAAGCGCTTGCACTCAAATCATTTACACGCAGTATAAAAGAATAAATAAATAATAAATAAATACACGCATGGAACTTTCCTCAAATAACATAATTATTTGAAATTTACACACACACACACACACACACACACACACACACACACACACACACACCACACACACACACACGTACACACGCACGCACGCACACACAAACACACACACGCGCGCACGCGCGCGCGCGCGCACGCACGCACGCACACGCACGCACAAAGGAGATGAAGGATGCTGCTGAAAAAGTAGGAACAGATATGAGGGGAAAGTGTCAGGTAGGAAAAAAGATGTGTTTTGAGGCTGGATTTGAAAGTATCAAAGCTACAGTAGTCCATGTCAATAATGATGATGATGATAATAACATCAACAACAACATCAACAACAACGATGATGATGATGATGATGATGATAACAACATCAACAACAACGATGATGATGATGATAATAACAACATCAACAAAAATGATGATGATGACGACAACGACGACGACGACAACCACACAATAAGATGAATGAAAGATCGACGACGACGACGACGACACACAACAACATCACCAACAACAATAATAAAAAAAAAATAATAATAATAATAATGTGATGATGATGATGACGATGATGATGATGATGATGATGATGATGATGATGATGACGACGACGAAAAAGGTTTTGCAGTTTTCCGGCGATTCTGATCCTGTCCTATATGGAGATTAAAAACATACACACAAAAGGAATGTCAAGAATGACAGATCTAAGTGGGGTTTTGTGCGCGCAGCGCGCGCGTGCGTACGTGTGTGTGTGTGTGTGTGTGTGTATGTGTGTGTGTGCACGTCTGTGTGTGCGTTGTCTGGTGTGTGTGTGTGTGTGTGTGTGTGTGAGAGAGAGAGAGAGAGAGAGAGAGAGAGAGAGAGAGAGAGAGAGAGAGAGAGAGA
The DNA here is from genome assembly GCA_028751875.1 of Rapana venosa. Taxonomy (NCBI): domain Eukaryota; kingdom Metazoa; phylum Mollusca; class Gastropoda; order Neogastropoda; family Muricidae; genus Rapana; species Rapana venosa. The sequence goes on along the minus strand of CM054142.1, from coordinate 32,473,210 downwards.
GTGTGTGTGTGTGTGTGTGTTTTGTTTTGTTTTTTCGTTCCTCGGCTAGAAAAAGCTCTGAGGTTCACCACAGGTGAGGTTTCGTGTATGCGTACACGTTTTGTTTATCACATGATTGATATTTCAGTGTCCTTCACGAAAACCTTGCCTTGTTAGCCAAGTACATTATATCCAGACATGATAGTTGTAAACACTTATATTGTTGTACACAATTCAATTGAATAGCAAATTATAACTAATAAACAATTTTGAAAAAGAACTCTTAAAGACGGTAATTTAAAAAAAAACAACTCTTAAGTACAAAACACATAAAGGCAAAAAATGGCTATGCACTCTTAGCAAAAAAGATAATCAAGGAGAAAAAGACAAAAATTTTTTTTCTTAATCCGCAAATATATATATTGACACCAAAATAGCAAATATACAATTTACCTTCTCTGTCAGTCACAAGTTCAGCTCGCCAAGGCCAATAATCCAATCCGCCAAAAGACACAACAAAATCTCTCTCTCTCTCTCTCTCTCTCTCTCTCTCTCTCTCTCTCTCTCTCTCTCTCTCTCTCTCTCGTCTTTTTCAAGCTACACCCATCCCGGTTATTCTTTCAAATACACGCCCATGCACACTCCATTCAATGTCCATGGATTGTGTTTGCAAAAACAAGCTCACATTGAGGCACATAAGCGCACAACATAACACAGGCATGAAAGCAGGCAGACACGTGAGCCTTTCACATGTTCCCCTCCTTTATCACTCCTCTCTCCCTCTACACACGCACGCACGCACGCACGCGCGATGAGATGAGGGCTTTAAAGCCAAGAGATAAGTGTTGGTATTTAAAGATTTTGTGTGTGTCAAATTGCTGATTCCAAACATACAAACAATATGTTGCAAAAACTTGGCAAAGAAACGCAAATGGAACAAAAACACAGAACAATTGAACACTGTGCTAAAAACGGAACCTGGACAATTGGAAATCTATCCGAAAGTAAAACTATCACAGTCTCACGGTCGTACTTTACAAAAAGAGAAATTATTGGAGACGGCATCAGCGACAGTGTTATCTCGCGTATTAAGTTTGGATTGGTTAGAACCTCGTTCAGAGATTGCTTTTGAAAGGCTGGTAGGAACTTTTTTTAAAGCCCTTTCATTGGTACAAAATATGAATATTTGAAAATTGTTCACCGCATATACTTTTTTTTTCAAAATTTTGCTCGAAAGGCATTTAATTTCAGTCTGTGAATCAGAGAAATAAATTTTCTAGTACAAGATTACTGAAAGCCATACTGAGCACAAACAATATTCTCAATATCCAGAAGTGAACAATTGTGCTGGTGATGGCCAGCCTCTTCTGGTTCCTTTTCTTTTTTAACGTGTTTCCAGCAAACATTTTAGAAGCAAAGCATAACCCTCATGAAGAGAAACAGGAACCTGTAAGACAGTTGAACAACTAGAATGATTTGCTGCTTTTTTATTTTTAAAAAAAACCTGCTTTATCAACTTTCTCATTAAAATAAATACCACAGTGAGACGGAACCCAGCAGAAAGTAAACATTTGAACCTCTCAAAATTTGGAAGTTTACCACATTATTAACTTAAGATTTAGTGTGTTTGCACAATCAGTCACCCACCTACCAGATGTATGTTTCTTAAGAAAGCAAAAAAAAAGGAAAACACGCAAAATACACAGGCAGGGCATGAGCAGAGGCACTACTTACCACTAGGCCACAGAAAGTAACAAACCGAATGACCTAGCAGACCTAGGCCTTATGTAACGGGAGTTATCAGATGACGTAGGCCTAAAGAGCAACGTCACTCCAATCCAATCCTGTTCTTTACAGCACAGCCCTGCCACAGAGGTCATACCCAGGCTTGTCACCTCGCGG
>CM054142.1:32438829-32466329 GCA_028751875.1 Rapana venosa | reverse complement strand
GATGCTTTGTCTATGATGCTGTGTCTATGTGTCAATGATGCTTTGTCTATGACGCTGTGTCTATGATGCTGTGTCTATGATGCTGTGTCTATGTGTCTATGATGCTGTGTCTATGATGCTGTGTCTATGTGTCTATGATGCTGTGTCTATGATGCTATGTCTATGATGCTGTGTCTATGATGCTGTGTCTATGATGCTGTGTCTATGTGTCTATGACGCTGTGTCTATGACGCTGTGTCTATGACGCTGTGTCTATGATGCTGTGTCTATGACGCTGTGTCTATGTGTCTATGATGCTGTGTCTATGATGCTGTGTCTATGATGCTGTGTCTATGTGTCAATGATGCTTTGTCTATGATGCTGTGTCTATGTGTCAATGATGCTTTGTCTATGACGCTGTGTCTATGACGCTATGATGCTGTGTTTATGTGTCTGTGATGCTGTGTCTATGATGCTGTGTCTATGACGCTGTGACTATGTGTCTATGATGCTGTGTTTATGTGTCTATGATGCTGTGTCTATGATGCTGTGTCTATGATGCTGTGTCTATGTGTCTATGATGCTGTGTTTATGTGTCTATGATGCTGTGTCTATGATGCTGTGTCTATGATGCTGTGTCTATGACGCTGTGTCTATGTGTCAATGATGCTGTGTCTATGATGCTGTGTCTATGATGCTGTGTCTATGTGTCTATGATGCTGTGTCTATGTGTCAATGATGCTGTGTCTATGACGCTGTCTATGTGTCTATGATGCTGTGTCTATGATGCTGTGTCTATGTGTCTATGATGCTGTGTCTATGTGTCAATGATGCTGTGTCTATGACGCTGTGTCTATGTGTCTATGATGCTGTGTCTATGATGCTGTGTCTCTGATGCTATGTCTATGTGTCTATGACGCTGTGTCTATGTGTCAATGATGCTGTGTCTATGACGCTGTGTCTATGATGCTGTGTCTATGTGTCTATGATGCTGTGTCTATGATGCTGTGTCTATGATGCTGTGTCTATGATTCTGTGTCTATGATGCTGTGTCTATGTGTCTATGATGCTGTGTCTATGATGCTGTGTCTATGATTCTGTGTCTATGATGCTGTGTCTATGATGCTGTGTGTGAACTTTAGGAGGTTGAACCATCCACATGTGCTAGACAGTACCCAGGTCTATGAGAGCGCACGCGCCTGCACACACACACATACACACACACACACACACACACACACAAACACACACACACACACACACTAAAACAAAGTGACCTGCCCTTCCCTATTCCTTCACATCGGAGATCTCAAGTGAAGTACTTGCAGTGGTAACATATTAAAGATAAGGAATGTTGTTGCCTTTCTGGACTCAACACCTCACTGACTGAGACTGCTACAATGTTGCAATCTGTTGCCTTGTCAATAGCAACATGCTGTAAAGGGGGGGGGGGGGAGGGGAGACCAAAACAAACCACAGTCAACCCATAGGGGTTTTTCAGTCTATGAATGTAAGGGTGTCTAAAACACCCACAGTTAATGGATAGGGTTTTTCGGTCTATGAACGTAAGGGTGACCAAAACACCCACAGTCAACTTACAAGAGTTTTCGTCCTGTAAAAGTATGGGGGTCTACACTACCCACACTCAACAAATAAAGGTATTTCAACTTATTTGTTTGTTTATTTTTAAAGTTAAAGGGGTCTGTTTGGAATATGTAAAATGAAAAGGCTGACAGCTATTGAAGTTTGTAGGTGAATAGCTTAATCAGATCGAAAGTTATTGACCATATAATGGCAGCTAGGGTTGTTTTTTTTACACCCACAGTCATCATGGAAGGTTTAATGCTTCAACATCCACCTTTCACCTATCCCATAGTCTTGTAGAGACTGTGGGGGCACCACTGAAGATTTTGCAACCAGCTTCCTCTACTCCCCGCAGTCCTCAGCCCTCCATAGCAAATTGTTCCACTCAAGGCCAGTCCACTCTCTGATGTTGTCTTCCCATTATTTTTCTCGGTCTGCCTCTTCGTCTCCCTCCTTGTACTGTTCCCTGTAGGACAGTCTTGGTCAGTCCAGATGTTCGTGTGACGTGCCCCTACCACTTCAGTTGTTCTTTTTCCCCACTGAAGTCAAGTGCTCTTCATACTGTTTGATGGTGTTTTTATTTAAACGCTTAGTTATCTTATTTAACCTCATTTTTCATCTCTTTGAAACGATTCTGTTCAGCTGCCGCCCAGTTTTGGGCACAACTATTTTAGAAAACACGCCTATAAGCTTTGCTTGTTGTGCCCATTTCATGTATTGATGACATGGAGTAAGTTGTTCAAGAATCAAATTATGTTGAAGCCAAATGTGTGGCAGCCAAGGCAGACAGACCAGTGTCAGACTTCATCTGCGCCCTCCTCTGCCATAGGGAGTCTGTCATTCCCGTGTAGGACTGGCCAGCCACACCCGACGCCGTACCAGAATTAAACACCTAGAGCGCAGCTCCATAGTCTTCCGAGACTGAAGGATGCAGATCCGAATCTGAGGCAGCCAGTGGACGTGGATGAGTTGTGGGTTCTGTCTGACCAACCCCCCCCCCCTATCAAGAAGGAGGAGGTTTGGCAAGGAGCCAGGCAGGGTCTCCCTTTCCTGTTTCCTGTGGATGTCTTCACATCCTTCGTCAGTGATCAAATTAGAAATCAATGATGATGGTGCAGGTGAATTAAACTGTGCTGTAGCTGTGGAATGTCCAGAGACTTGCTGGAAGATTATTATGCACGCACGCGCGCGCGCGCGTGTGTGAATGTGTGTGCGTGCATGCGTGCGCGCGGGGCGCACGGTTTGTGTGTGTATTTGTGCATATGTGTTTTTGTGGATGTACGTGCGTGCGTGCGTGCGCGCGTATATATATATATATATATATATTTTATATATATAATATATACATATAATATATCTATATATCTATATATGTGTGTGTGTGTGTGTGTGTTGTGTGTGTGGTGTGTGTGTGAAAGAGAGTGAAGGGATGTTAATAGATAAAACAGAATTTGCATGGAAGTTGGCTTTATTTGTTAACTGTTACCTAGGATGTACACTGGGAAGGGGTGGGTTGGGGGGTGGGGGGGCATTGAAATAGTGGCAACCCTACCTCCAGATGCCAGCTGGAGTGGATTTTCTCCCTAGAGTTAACATCAGTACCGACTCCGCTCAACCGAAAGTCTTTCGGCTGAGACTGTAAGGCGAGTTCCCGCGTTCAAACGCCCGCAGAACATTTCACTCACATATTAAAACCGGCCCCCCGCCTCAGCCTTTCCCGAAGAGTAGACCATAGCGTGCCAGGTTAAAACGGATCACAAAACTGAAGAATAGTAATACATTGCATGCATATTCTTTGTGTCGCATCTAATAATGATAATAATAAATGGATTTTATATAGCGCTATATCTTGCAAAAAACCAAATCAAAGCGTTTTCATTCATCCTACTCATTCACATGCAGCCAGTTACAACTACTGGGTTTTTTTGTTGTTTTGTTTTTACAAATTCAAATGTATACACACACGCTCGCACGCACGCACGCAAGCACATATACACACACTCGCGCACACACATAAAGGTTGTACATTCCGCAGGGTGATGGGGTTTGGGCTGTTGAAGGCAGGGACAAAAATGAAATGGAACAACAAGAGGGGAGAATCTTAGGTTTAATATAAATGTGTCTTGAGGCCGGATTTAAAAGTGCAATAAGAAGGCTTTTGGCGAAGGGAGAGAAGGAGGTCATTCCAGATCGATGGACCAGAAATAGAGAAAGAGCGACGGCCAACGGTGGACTGGTTGAATCTAGATATTCTTAAACACAAAGTACCTTCAGCAGGGCGGAGGGAACGAGAAGGAGTGTACAGGTGATGACATTCACAGAGGTAGGAAGGTGCTGTTATATGGAGACATTTGTAACAGAGAGTACTGATCTTATAGTTTACTCTCTGTGGCACAGGCAACCAGTGGAGAGATCGCAAGAGAGGAGTAATGTGCTCAGATTTTTTCTTTCTAAGGACTAGGCGAGCTGCAGAGTTTTGTGTACGTTGAAGGGAGTGGATAGATGATGCTGGCAGACTAGTCAGAAGAGAATTGCAATAGTCCAGACGTGAGAGAATGAGAGACGTGACTAGTTTGGATGTTGCATAAGTGGACAGGTACTTTCGAACTGCACTGATGCGCCGCAATTGATAGTAGCATGACTGACAGGTTTGGGTGATACATTTTTCCATGGAGGGTGTGTTGTCTATAAGGACCCCTAGATATTTCACAGCAGTAGATAGAGGGACAGACGTGCTGCCGAATTCTATTGAAGCTGTTGTGATGGAAGAGAGTTTGTGTTTGGTCCCTACAAACATGGCTTCGGTTATATCTGCATTTAGCTGTAGCTTGTTCTGTATCATCCAATTTTGGATATCTTGAAGGCAGTAGGACATATTAATCAAGAGAGAAGGCAGATTTTCAGGAGTATCACTGCTAAGAATTTGAGAGCCATCTGCATAGAAATGATAGTTGATCTGATGACGATTTATTTTGTGTGAAAGAGGAGCAGTGTAGAGTGTGAAAAGAACAGGACCGAGAACTGATCTCTGTGGGACTCCACATTCCAGTTTGGCAGGTGTTGATTGAATCTTGTTTACTGCAACTGAGTGGAATCGATCTGTAAGGTATGAACTGAACCAGGTGAGGGTTGTACCTTTAATACGGGAGAAGAAGAATTGAGTGGTCTATAGTGTCGAAGGCTGCAGATAAGTCGAGAAGAGTGAGAAGGGAGATTTTTCCTGCGTCAGACGCATGTAGAAGCGTGTTTAAGGTGTGGACTAGGGTGGTCTCGGCGCTGTGGTTGGCGCGATAGGCAGACTGAAAAGGGGGAAGGAGACTGTTTGGATGAAGGTGGCATAATCCTCCCAAAGTCGGAAAGCGGGTGTGTTAATAATGGTGGAGGGCCAAAAGGGGATCCCACACAGCATCTTACCAGAGGTAAGAGGTATTGGATCGGTGGTCTAGAGGTAACGCGCCTGTCAAGAAAGCAAAAAGTTCGGGTCGGAAGTGTGCGGTGGTTCGAATCCCGTTTGGACCCGAAACTTTTCCCCCATCCATTAGACCATGAGTGGTTATCTGGGCGCTAGTCTTTCGGATGAGACGATAAACCGAGGTCCCGTGTGTTACACATAATTATTTAGCGCACGTAAAAGAACCCACGGCAACAAGAGAGTTGTCCCTGGCAAAATTCCGCAGAAAAAAAGCCACTCTGATAGGGAAACAAATACCGTTGCAGACAGGAAAAAGAAAAAAAAATGGGTGGCGCTGCTCTTGTGGCCACGCGCTCTACCCGAGGGAGAGCAGCCCGAATTTCACGGAGAGAAATCTGCCGTGACTTAAAGTGGTATAAAATGAAATGAAATGAAATGAGGTCAACGTCCCAGCTCTGGCCAGGCTATACTAGGAGTAGGGGAGGGATGGGGGAGGGAAGAGGAAGGGAGGTGGAGGCGGGGTGGGGGGGGGAGGAGGAAGAAATCCTTACCCTACACTACCCCTACTTACACCACAAGCTGTGCCAAGGCAAACTTACACAAAGTCAAAAAATAATGGAACACGTGGAAAGGAACACTTTAAAGTGACAGTAACTTAAGTAGTGTGGCCTGGCTTGATGAATCCCCTGGATCCCACCGCCCTGATATGAGACACTATCGATCCCTTTGACAGGAACACCAGGGGGGGGGGGGGGGGTGAGTCAGGGTCACTTTTATGATCAGAATGGGAGAAGGTCGTGGTGTGTTGTGGCGTGATGTGTTGTGTCGTAAAAGAGGTTTGTTGTCCTAAAGTGGACAGTCTCAACGGAGAGAAGAACACTTCCTTTGAGTTAAGACACTTCCTGAAGGGAGGGGGAGGAGAAAACAACAACCCCACAACTCAGGGGACGGGATAGCTCAGTGGTCGGAGCACTCGCTTTCCCCCAGCCAAGTTAAGCAGCTGTCGAGCGTGGTTACCAGTTGGATGGGTGGCCGTTTGCGCGCCTTGGCTTCAGTACAGTTCCCCCAGTTCACCCAGCTGTAAATGGGTACCTGCCCTCGTTAGGGTCAGGGAAGGTAAAGCAGCGAGGGAGAGGAGATGGGCGCCGCCCTCAATATGCTGGCCCTAGAGAAGTGAGGTCTCTGACGCCTCGCTCCCCTAAGACCTTATAGGTTATGGGACTCCTTTACCTTTCCTTTCACCACAACTCAACCTAAACCTTTCTCCATTCCTTCACCAGGTGGGCTGCTAATCTGCGCAGAGACTGCGAATTGTTAGATCATTGATTCCAAATCTGACAATTCCTATTCATTTTGTGAGCGCACGAATCGGGTAAAAACAACAGCTTCCCCCCCCCCCCCCCCCTAAAGTTAGGTAGCCGTAGCACTCGGCTTTTTGAGGTTGTTTTTTTTTCACTCCGAAGTCTCGACATAGCTTTGATTTATGTGATGCTATCTTTATTTTTTGGGGGCCATTATTTTGGGTCGTGTTTTCTTACAGTTGCAAGTAAAACTAGGTGCTAGACAGTTTTAAAAAGGATTTCAAGTTACGTTTTCACCGGGTTCGAAAAGATGCACGTCTTAATCCAGTTATTTTTTATTTATTTTATTTATTTATTTATTTTTTTATACCGAGGATAATGGAATAAGCACTCATGTGCTTTTCTACATCCAGTCCCCGTGTGTATGCGGTTTTGTAAATATTGTCATCTGTTCCCACCGGCACACAATGTCCTACTCTTTCGAAAAGCGGAACAGGATTTAACGCGTGCGCAAGATGTTCTGCATGCGTTCGCACACGTGGCCTCGGTTTATAGTCTCATCCGAAGGAGGTTGCGCGCTTCAAACGCACACAGGACATCTTTGAAGCCCTGTCCGCCTTTTCGCAGAAGCGCTGGGCCCGCTTCAGCCGGCAGCATGGACGACACCAACGTACCCAGCATGCACCGGCTACCTGGATAGGAATAGGCTACACCAGGATCAGGACGCCCTGCTTTTAAAAAAAAAGGTCACCAGTGTCAGTGCTCCAACAGGTTCTATCCCAGACACAGGGAACGAGGAAATTCTAGCTTTAAGCATTACATTCAAGCCACACCTGTGTCACAGGAGTCAAAGATTTTAAGTCCTTTCGCCCCTTTTTGGGGGTAGGGAGGATTCCAACAGCGGGAGAATAAACCTTACAGCAATACACCCCCAACATGTTTTAAACACTAACAAGGGACTGAAAAGCAAGAATTCAGCGTGGATGGAAAGACAGTCGTAAAAAATGATAAACGAACAATAAAGACTCTTGACTTTTTTTAAAAAACAAAGTGAAAGACCCAAATGACATTTCAAGAAAACTCAGCACATCTTATACATTTTGACAGAGACAGAACTTTTCTTCTTCTTCTTCTTCTTCTTCTTTTCTTCTTCTTCTTCTTCTTCTTCTTCTTCTTCTTCGCAATTCTTCTTCGCATTCTTCTTTCTTCGCAATTCTCTTCTTCTTCCAATTCTTTTTTTTTTTCCCTTCTCTTCTTCTTTTTTTCTTCTTCTTCTTCTTCTTTTCTTCTTTTCTTCTTCTTTTCTTTTTTTTCTTCTTCTTTCTTCTTCTTCTTCTTTTCTTTCTTCTTCTTCTTCTTCTTCTTTCATTCTTCTTCTTCTTTCCTTCTTCTTTTTCTTTTCTTCTTCTTCTTCTTCTTTCTTCTTCTTCTTCTTTTCTCCAATCTTCTTCTTCTTTCTTTTTTCTTCTTCGCAATTCTTTCTTCTTCCCAATTCTCTTTCTTTTTCTTTTCTTTCTTTTCTTCTTTTTTCTTCTTCTCTTTCTTCTTCTCCTTCTTCTTCTTTTCTTCTTCTTCTTTCGCAATTTCTTCTTCTTCTTCGCATTCTTCTTCTTCTTCGAAATTCTTCTTCTTCTTCTTCGAATTTCCCTTTCTCTTTTTTTCCTTCGCAATTCTTCTTCTTCTTCAAACCCTTTCAGAAAACCCAAATTTTGCCTGTTGTAAGAGCGAAAATGCGCCACACCGCCGTCGAGCGTCGGACAAGTCTGGCCCAGCGCATCCGACTTCGGCATAATATAGAATCGTTATTATTACTTAAGTCTTTCTGGGGGAAAAAAGGCAGGAGAATGGACCAAGAAGGCAGAAATTAGACAAGAAGGATGTGACAGGAAAGAAAAGGATTAAAGCAGAAACAAAGAGAGTGATAGAAAAGAGGAAATTTCTAGCACAGAATTTCCCGAATGTGGGGATGCTATTTATACTGATAGCCCCCCCCCCCCCCCCCCCTCCCCTCTCCAGCATCCCCATGGGGGGAGAACTTTTCGAGATTTACTTTTTATCAGCCTACAAAAATTACAACTTGGCATGGGTTGTAGGAAAAGCTGAGGAATACAATCTTGTCGTACATGTTTGGCGTCGAGAAACTCCATGATAAAATGAATCAAACCCCGGTCGTCAGATTGCCAGCGCAATGTTCTAACCACTGGAATCGAACCCGGGTCGTCATATTGCCAGCGCAATGTTCTAACCACTAGGCTATCCCAGAGGTTTGTCGTTGGTTTTGGTGGTGGTGGTGGTGGTGGTGGTAATGGTGGATTTTAATTTATGTTCGTCGGCTAGGAGCTCCGAGGTTCAACACGGGTGGGTGTTTGCATATACTACCATTGTTACCCGCCATTGAGGTAGCTGTATATCCACTTCGGGGATGGTGTCTAAACACATTTGTCTACCTTTTTTTATTTAAAAATGTCATCCGTTCTTACCGGCACGCAATGGCCTACTTTTCCAAAAGGTGGAACGAGTTTTGAACGTGTGCATACGCTCCTACACTGGACTTCGGTTTATAGTCTCATCCGAAGGACTCTCATGGGAGTGAAGTAGGTTCTGACGTTTACGCCAAGGGAAAAAATCCTCCCTGAGCAGGTCCCTTCCTCGATGATGGCTTAAACCCGGACCGCCGGCTTGCGAACTTTAACCACCAAGCTACCGCACCCCCGGCCCCCGTCGTCTTTATTCTGATAACTAAATATGGCAGCTAGTATTTTTATGTTGTTTAAGGTCACACGACTCCATCTGTTGTTACGGCTTGGGTTTTAAAAAAAAAAAGGTTTTATGTAGCACTTTACAACTGTTGGTGATACCGAGCAAAGTGTAGCTTTAGCACATACTAAATACATATTCACATTTTGATAGATGGTTTTGTGAGTAGGTAACCAAACTGGGGACGGGCTAGCTCAGTGGTCGGAGCACTCGCTTTTCCCCCAGCCAAGGTTAAGCAGCATAGAGCGTGGTTACCACTTGGATGGGTGACCGTTTGCGCGCCTTGGCTTCAGTACATTCCCCCCGTTCACCTAAGTTGTAACAATGGCATTACCTGCCTCTTAAGGGTAGGAGGTAATGCATCGAGGATAAGAGAGATGGGCGCCGCCCTCATATGCTGGCGCCTTGGAGAAGTTTGAGGTCTCTGATGCCTCATTCCCCTACGACCACATAGGTCATGGGACACCTTTACCTTTACCTTTTAACCAAACAGCTGTGGGGAACAATCAAAATAATTGCTGGTTTGTCTTGTGTGAGGGAGGATAGCTGACTCCTGTTACCCAGTGGGGTATTGGTCCAGATTTATTTCAGTGCTCAAGAAGGAAGGTGGCAGGATGGTTAGGACGTTCACCTGTCTAACAAGTAAACTGTGAGGTTCTGGGTTTCATTCCCAGCCTCTCCATTTCTTTCCAGTTTGACGAGAAAATCCAACTGAAAGTTAATATTCTTCGGATGAGATTTGCACTGAGGCCACTGTGTGTGATGCACGCAGAACATCTTACGCGCGCGCGCACACACACATTCACACACACACAACACACACACACTACAACACACACACACCACTCTAACACACACACACACACACACACACACACACAACACACACACACCACACACACATGGATGTAAAAAAGCACATACATGCTTATTCCTTTACCTCGTTATAGAAAAAAGGAATAAAGTAAAAGTTAAAGCGCGCAGACGCGCGGAAGAATTGGTCATTCTCGTGCTGTAGGAAAGGATACAAAACTTAAAAAAAAACAAAACAAAAACACGCACTAAAAAATAAGCACCGGCATATATTGGTGCTGTGCTTAGACACACATCCCCGGGAAGTTTGAATTCGGCTTACCTACGTGGCTTGGGCGAAGACGGAGGGGGTGGGGGGGGGGGCCGGGAAACCCTATGCATACGCAAAAATCTCACCATTTGTAATCTCTAAGCTCAGCTGTAACTGCTAATCCAATCCCGGCATATAGCCACACATACGCAAAAGATGCATTGTCAGGGCTTTGGGAAATGAACGTAGGGGTGGGGGGATGAGGAGGTGGGGGGGTGGGGGGCCTGGACAGCCTAGTGGTTAGAGCGTTAAGCTGGGGTTCAAGCCTCCCATGGGAGCTTGTTTAGGGGGATTTATTTTTAATCCTCTGTAGTCAATGTCGATACAAAAGGGACGGACATTCACAAACGCGGCAACGATATTCGAATGAAACGGACATCGAGATGGAACAGTGACTACATTGGAACATGGAACATCTGCGGCCTAACAAACAGGAACCTGAAATTGTGGAATCGGCAAGTCATGACCAAAAGAAAGATCTCCATCATGGGCATTTCAGGACAACTAGGAAGAAAGGGGACAGGAAACGAAAGAAATCCATTCTAACTTTGTTTCATCTGGAGTGGAGTCGGGTAAGGACCAGAGAGCAAACGCAATGTGCTGGGACTTTCATTCCTTCCAACCAGACATAGCAAAACCAAATATCTCATGAGCGCAGAAACACATATCAGAAAGAACTGATTAAAATCGGTGTAAAAAAGTCCACAAAATCGTCTACTTTATACAGATATGCTAAGTTTTGTAAACGATTCGTACTCAGAAGTGGAGAAGAATCTTTCTTATCAAGAGCTCTCGACACTCTATCAAACAGCACCCTGACAAAGAGACCTGTATGTCATGGGTGATTTCAACGGCAGAGTTGGGTGAGAGAAGAAACCCGTGGAACAAAAACATCTTGGACCCCACAGTGGACCACAGAACCACCTTGCATTTCAACGGGAACCATAGTGCTGAAACTATTGTGCGAAGAGCATGCTTCTGATTCAAATCACCAACACCTTTTTCTGGACCGCTAGCCTCCAAATTTTACAACCTTGTACAAGTGGATCGACCTCAACACTCGTCTCAAATCGACTTTATACTTGCAAGATCTACGAACACGTTACGCCATCAAAGGACTCAAAAGCCATCCCCAATGCCAACCTTGTCTGCTGAACCACAGGGGCTGTCATTCTATCCTCAGTCTCAGAAGAAGAAAATAACAATGCTAGAAAGAACCAGTCCTGAAAAGATCAAAACCTCCTCAAACTGGAAAGAGAAAGTTGTGCAAGATCAGATCCATAGTGTATCAAGGTGAAACTTGACTCCATTGATTACAAAACACTCTCAACATGGAGAAAGTCTGGGGACACCTTCAAACAGCTCTCTTGAACACCTTAAGGGAAGTTTGCAGGACAAAGAAATGTGGAGGTAAAAACAGGAAAGACCACAGCTTGGTGGAATCAAGAGGTTGAAGGGAAAGCCATCAAGACTAAAAGCAGATATATAAAGCTTGGTCAGAACAAGACAGAAGAGGATTCGGCAAGTACAGAAATTAGCAAGAAGAATTAGTAAACGTTGTGTTGTGAAAGCCTTTAAAGAAAAAATCTTGGGGGGGGGGGCGACTTGTTGGAGAGATAGTTAGTGAAATTTTGCAAGAAATCCCCAGAAGGAATTTTTCAAAAGTGTGAAGACGATGAGAGTAAGAGATGAGCCATTCTATCCAATACAACAGTAAGTAAATTGATGCAAATGGAGAGGCACTGCCACAAGAAGAGGTAATTTCTGAACACATGGATAAGATTTTTTTAAAGTATCTTTTAAACCATCCTGGAGCTCAAGCCTCCAGCTTCAGTTCTACCACGCTATTAAAGACCAGTTAGAGCCCCAAATCACATCTTGAAGCTGAAACAAGAAAAGCAATTAAGACCAGCCAAATAAGGGGCCCAAAGCGGCAGGCGATTGACGGCATTAACAATCTGAAGCCATCACCTTGCATGCGGAGAAAAAGAAACGGAGTTATAGTGGCTCACCTTCATCTTCCAGAAAGATGGGAAGAAGGAGGAAAGTACCAATGGTCTGGCAAAATGCAATAGTGGTGCCAAATTAGTGATAGAAGAAGGGCAGCCAGAGAGACTGCGGCCACCTACAAGAGGCATTCTCACTTACTCAGCAATGTAGGAAAATGTACGCACAAGAGCCAAAGCAGAAACACCTACTGAGGCTAAATGCCCGTTTGCTTTCGAAATAGGAAGAGGGTGCACAGTTGCCATTTTCGCACTCGACAGCTGTGTGAAAGAGCCATCGAATACGCAACCAAGACCTGCATACTGTATTCGTTGATCAAGAGAAAGCTTTCGACGAAGTCAACAGAGAGACAAGGCTCTGGAAGATCCTGGTGCAGTACGCGTGAAGGGGCAGTTGCTTGATAACATCAGAGCTATCTATGCCAAACGTAGTGAGCGCAGTCCGAACAGCCAGTGAACATACCGGACTGGTTCCCGGTTACTTCACGGGGGTCAGGGCAAAGGCTGAGTACTCTCTCCCTTATCTTCGTGATTACATGGACCAGATTACAAAGGAAGCCAACCCAGATTTTGAGGCCCTGAGCGGAACTATTATTTATGACGAACTCCGCAGTCCTTTGATGAATCCGACAAAGCAGCTCTTCAATACACAAGACAACTCAACACAGACTGCGAGTGGTATATGACATTGAAGATCAGTATCACCAAAACAGAAGTTATGATCTGTCAGCAGAAAATTCCGGAAAGCTGGAAATCAACATCAACGGCACCAGTGAAAACTGACATAAGAAAGAATTTTAATTCTTGGCCAGCCTCTTAACTGAAAGATGGAAAAATTGGTCAGAGGAGATAGAAACAGAGATGTAGAAGCAAATGCAGTCAGTTACCAGCATCGCCCCCTTCTAAAAACATTTCCAGCATTCCCAATGAGCACCAAGGCAAAACTCATCAACGCCATGCTTCGTTCCATCACTCAATACTGTGTCAGATATGGGCCCTACATAAAGACCTTAGAGAGAAAATGGGGTCATCATATACAATGCGCTGCCTGAGAAAAGCTGTCAACAAGACCAGGACGCGACAAGATCAATACATTGAAGGTGATCAGAGACATGGTCGGACTAACACTAATTCTCCTACCATATCGAACAACAAAGGATATATAGGTGGTTTGGTCACTCACTAGAATTGCCGCCCCACCAACCAGACCCTACGGGCATACCTCACCACCAAATACAATGGCTGGAAAGCCAGAGGTAGACAAGGAGACGATGGGAGCGACTCGTGGCTGAGCACCCTGCGAGCCCTTGACCTGTGGTCACCACATCAAAGCCTCCCGCTCTTGCTGCAGACAGACGTTGTCGTCTCCCCGCGACGCGAAAGGCACCCGCGGCCAGGATGAAGAAGAAAGAAAGAAAGTAGTCAATGTCATTTTCAAACAGCAGAAAGAACAATCGAGTGAAGATTGTCATCGAATTCCTTTTCATCAAAGAACAATCGAGTGAAGATTGTCATCGCATTCCTTTTCATCGTAGGCAATAACTGCAGTTTTGACGCATACATCATGAAGCGGCAATACAAGGAAGAGCACCCCTTTGAGAAACGGCGTGTAGAAGGAGAGAAGATAAGGGGAGGGGGGGGGGTGAAGTATCCAGATCGTGTGCCAGTGATTGTGGAAAAAGCTCCCAAGGCTTACGTGTGGGTGACCTGAACGAAAAGAAGTACCTGGTTCCCTCTGATCTGACTATGGGTCAGTTCTACTTTCTCATCAGAAAGCGGATCCACCTTCGTCCCGAAGATGCTCTCTTTTTCTTCCTGAACAATGTCATCCCCCCTACGTCTGCGACTATGGGGGCTGTTTATCAGGAGCATCATGAAGAGGACTTTTTCTTGTGCGTTGCCTACAGTGTGGCCATCTGTGTGGAACCAGACTGTTATGAGCACTGAAGGCATCTCCTTGGACAAAGGAGCATGAGCGAGCATACAGCGGGAGACTGCGCTCCATGGCCAGAAGCTGAAATACTGTGTGCTTCTTTGATTAAAACCAAGTAGCAGCCTTCTCTTTTTGTCTTCAATGTTGTTGTTTTTTCGAGATGATTGGTTTTTGCTTTCTTGCATTTCTTCCGTCTTCTTTGTTCAATGCACTCCACCCCCCTCCATCCTCCCCCCCCCCCCTTTCACCATATCCTGTGACTGAGAACACAACTGTTAATTTTATCGTGATGAGTATGTGACTCAGGAGTCAGGTCAGGGGTTTCTCCTGCTACTGGTAGCCACGTAAACCAGTACTACCTGTTCCAAGTGGGGAGCCAACCCCGACCCCAAAAACAGCCAGGAGAGGGCCGGGCTCCACCTGGCTGTAATCGCCCCAGACACACTGCACGTGATGAAGAAAATACCAATGACCACACCGGATCAGTCGTCGCCAGGGTCAACAAGGACCACCGCGCCTTCTGTCTCCCATCAGGGCAGAGGTGTTAAGTATGCTACTGGTGGAACTGAAATTCACGGAAGAGAATACGTTACCACGACAACATGGAACATCAGAACACTTGTCCAAACAGGGAAACTACAAGAACTTACCCACGAACTGAAGAAGTACGCCTGGCACATAGTGGGCCTCTGTGAAATCAGATGGAAGAATTTCGGTGAACATCTCACCGACGATGGACATGCACACTACTATAGTGTTGAATTCGACAAGCACACCAATGGTGTAGGCTTCCTTGTCAACAAGAACATCAAAAACTCAGTACTCGTGTGCTGCCCAAGTAACCAGCCAACTTATAACTGTCTGCCTCAGAGCAGCCTCTTTCAACATCAGGGTGGTACAGGCTTATGCGCCAACAACAGAACATGATGACGAAGTAGTAGAGGAATTTTACATGTAACTCCAGGGCATCATCGGCAAAGTTAGCAAGAAAGACATCCTAATCATTCAGGAAGACTGGAATGCTAAGGTGGGTGCTGATGCACTGAAAGACTGGAGCAAGTTCTGTGGACCCTCCTGCAATGCGGATACCAACGAGAGAGGACACTGACTACTGGAATTTGCCAGCTACAACGACATGGTGCTTGCAAACACTCTTGGGGAGCAAAAGACATCACGATGCTGGACGTGGCATGCACCCAGGGGAACCCACCACAACCAGATCGACTACATACTGGTACAAAACCGGTTCAGATCTGGCATCAACAGAGCAAAAAGATGAGGACATTTCCAGGTGCAGACGAGGGAAGTTACCATGACCTGGTGCTCCTGAACTTCAGAATCCGGCTGAAAAAAAGATCAGCAAGCCAAAGAACATCAGGCTAAAATTCAACCTAGAAAGATTGAAGGACCCTACCATGCAGAATCCTTCCAAGCAAAAATAGGCAGAAAAATTGCTGCGCTGCTTGCACTTGATAAGGACGCTGAGACAATAACCAACAGCTTCAATGCAGCGATGACGGAAACAGAAAACGAACTATTGGCAAGCATGGCAAGAAAAACAACAAAAACCGTGGATCACAGATAACATCCTGGATATGTCTGATAAATGAAATTAAGAGTGTCAAGTACGCAATAGGAGTAGGGGAATACAGAGAGATTACCACAAAATCAAGAAAGACATGTAAAAGGCCAAAGAAAAACGGATTGAGAAACAATGCTCAGATATTGAAGAAAAATTGTCTAAGAACACCGCAGAAGAGCCTATCAAATTGTAAGAGCTCACACAGCAGAAGCAGGCAAGAGTCAACAACATCGAAGACAAGGACAGGAACTGCCTCACAGAAGAAAAAGATATCATTAAAAGATGGACAGAATACTGTTCAGAGTTCTGCAATCACCAGACACAAAGGTGACCCCAGCGTACTTACAAGTTAGGACTCGTCAGAGGATGATGACATCCCTATCCTTCGTGAAGAAGTTGAGGCAGCAATCAAATCGCTGAAAAATGGGAAAGGTGCAGGCATTGACAACATCCCAGCAGAACTGATCAAATATAGTGGGACAGCAGTGATAGATATCCTCACAAGAATTTGCAACAATATCTTGTAGATCGGAGAGTAGCCAACACCTTGGACCTAATCACTCATATTAACGCCCCAAGAAAGGCAATCTACAGCAATGCCAGAACTATCAGACGATTAGCCTCATAAGCCATGCAGTAATGTTAAAAGTCATCTTAACAGACTAAAGCCACGGGCAGAAGAGGTCATCAACAAAGAACAGGCAGGCTTCGCCCAAAACAAAGTACCCCAGAACAAGTATTCAACCTGCGAGTTCTGTGTGAGAAATACAGCCAGCACCAAAAGAAACTGTACCACGTCTTCATAGAATTCAAAAAGGCGTTCGACTGTGTATGGCATGACGCATTATGGACCACAAAAAAGAAGTACAACATGTGACAAAAGATCATCAAGACCATCACAGAGTTATATGCCAAAGCCACCAGCAAAGTGCTTGTCCAAGGCAGGGTTGGAGAATGGTTCCATACCTCAGTGGGAGTCCGTCAGGGCTTTCTTCTATCACTGACACTGTTCAATGTCTTCATTGAGCACATAATGACAGATGCCTTAGAAGATCACACTGGCACAGTCAGTATTGGAGGGCGGACAATCACCAGCCTCAGGTTTGCCGATGACATCGACGGACTGGCACGAAACGAACAGGGACTAGCCAACCTAGCCAACCTCTGGACGAAACATCCTCCAGGTACGGCATGGATATCAGTGCCGAGAAGACAAAACTCATGACAAACAGTGCCCAACCAATCACTATTAAGATCACAGTCAGAGGAAAAGAACTTAAAGTTGTAGATCCCTTCAAGTACCTTGGAGCTATTATTTGTGAAGAAGGTTCAAAGACCGAAATCCTCGCAAGAGCTGCACAAACAGTAGCAGCAATTGCGAAATCAAGACCATCTGGAAAGACCGAAACATCTCTCTCAGGACCAAGGTCAAGTTACTACATGCACTGATCATCTCCACATATCTGTATGCATGCGAATCCTGGACGGTTGATCTACAAAGGAAGATCCTGGCTTTGGAGATGAGATGCCTCAGAAGACTCCTTGGCATTTTACACACGGACCACATTACCAACGAAGAAGTCCGACAAACCATCACACACCAAGTAAAACACTACAAATGCCTGCTAATCACAGTCAAGAAAAGGAAGCTCAGATGGTATGGGCCTGTGACAAGATCAGATGGGCTCTCCAAGACAATACTGCAAGGAACAGTGCAGGGGAGAAAGAAGGCGAGGCAGGCCGAAGAAGAAATGGGCAGACAACATCATTGAATGGACCGGGAAGAGCTTCTCCACAACCCAGGCACTTGCCCACAATCGCTGTAAATGGAGCCAACTGGTGCAACGGTCGTCACTGCAGTGCCCCTTCGACCCTGGAAGGGGTACGGGAGCAGATGACAGATGAGTTAACATCAGCACAGACTCCACTCTCCGAAAAGTTCTACGGATCAGACTATAATCCGAGGTCCTGTATAGAAACCATACGCAGAACATCTCTGCACACGTTAAAAAACAACAACAACAGCACTAATTACAACAAAGACCCCCTCCCCCGTAAAAAAGACTCTCCCCCCACCCCCCAAAAAAAAATAACAACAACCAACAACAAAACAACAACAACAACAACAAAACCAAACCCACGCACAACAGAAACCAGACCCGTATTAGTGTCATCAAGAATCAACATTTTCTCACATGCTTATTATGTTTTATTGTATTGTATTGATCAAATTGCAGTGTGTGTTGTTGTTGTTGTCTTCAATTTAACATCTGTTCACTCTAAATAATATTAGACGAGGGAAATAGAAAGTGTAATGGAAGTTAAAGAAAGGAGAGGAAGGAGTGGAAGGAGAAAAGGTTAAGAAATAGCATCAGTGTTGGTATTTTTGTGAGAAAAAAACACCTAGAACAGTAAGGATAATACTTTTAAACAGGAGCAAAATATAAACTCAACAATGTGGAAACATGAAATAACAATAATGTAACTACAATAAATATTCAAGTGGACTATGCAATAAACATCTGGCAGTGGTAAAGGCTAGCTTTGAATTTTCAAATACATTTTCCAAAGACTGTTCAGAAGATATAGGTAAAAAAGGTTTTATAATAGGGCACTAAAATATGATATGAGTATTGGAAATATGATCCCCACATAGACATCTGACATGTTTACAAAATTTTGTAAGGAATGTATTTAATTTCATTCTAAAATATAGTGAACTAACCCTTCTCACGGATATAAAACGCGAATCTATTTGAGAAAGAGCCATATAACAAGAAATATGGACAGTGGTCAGACAACTTTTTAAATATCGTTCCTTGAATTGATCAGATTCTTTAAACTTACCCCATGAAATTGTTCTAATATATGGTATCCCTCCTGTAGAGATAAGGGAACATAAAGTTCTATCGATTCCATATCACGTCTTGCCCCCTTTTTGCAGCTCTGTCAGCCCACTCATTTGAAAAAATTCCAAAGTGAGAAGGCACCCCCCCCCCCCCAAAAAAAAAAAAAGAAACAGGAATACCCTCTAAACTTAGGAGGTGTATGACATATTTAATTTCAAAAGTAATTCCGGAGACCTTGAAGTTTGGGGATTTTATAGCATACAATACTGACTTGGAGTCAACACAAAGCAAGATATGAAAGAAGGAAAATGAAAATCAAGAATATAGTTAAGAGCCATAAGAACTGCAATAAGTTCAGCTGTAAATATTGAACGATGTTTACCAAGATAGTACGATTTCTCAATTTTAAGTGCTGGTATGACAAATGGCCGAAGAGTATAGAACAGTCAACAGGTCAATCAAGAAGAAGATGACCGAGGCCATGGGGAACTGGATGTAAGAACAATGCTCCAAGGTTGAGAAGGCAATGGCGAAAGGAGACAGCAAGGAGGCGTACCAGACCATCAAGGTACTAGCCAAGTCCCAGCAGCCAAAGACCTCCGTTATTGAAGACAAAGAGGGGTCAGTCCTTACAGAGAGCGCCACTATCATGAAGAGATGGACAGAATATTGCAGCGACCTGTACAACTACAAGCTGAAGGCTGATCCGAACAAACTTCACGAGCAAGATCCCAGACCATCAGATCCCGAAAGCACACAGGTGCTGGAGGAAGAGGTAGAAGAAGCAGTAAGATCCTTGAAAGGAGGCAAGTCACCAGGGATTGACAACATCCCGGCTGAGCTCATCAAGAACGGAGGCCCAGAGATGATCAAGACATTAACAATCATCTGCCAACGCATCTGGACCAGCAAAGAGTGGCCTGAACAGTGGACCCAATCCATCATAGTTCCACTTCCAAAGAAGGGAGACCTGAAGAAGTGCCAAAATTACAGAACAATCAGTCTGATAAGCCATCCAAGCAAAGTTATGCTACGCATTGCCTTGAACAGACTGAAACCACAAGCAGAAGAAATCCTATCAGAAGAACAGGCAGGATTCAGACCAGGTCGAAGCACTGTCGAGCAGATCTTCAACATCAGAATGCTCATAGAGAAGCATCTCCAACATCAACTACAGCTCTACAACAACTTCATTGACTTCAAGAAGGCCTTCGACCGAGTGTGGCAAGAAGCTCTGTGGCAAGTCATGAGAGACTATAACTTCGACGAGGACCTGATTCAAGTCATCCAGGTGCTGTATGACAGCTCCCACAGTGCAGTCCTCATGGGTGGAGAAATCGGGGAGTTCTTCCGGACTTCAGTTGGAGTTCGACAAGGCTGCCCGCTATCCCCCGTTCTTTTCAACGTGTTCCTGGAGAACATCATGCAGGAGGCCCTCCTTGACTTCAAGACCACAATCACAATAGGAGGAAGGCCAGTCTGCAATCTTCGATTCGCAGACGATATCGATCTCATGGGCCGCAGTGAAGAAGAACTCCAGGATCTCACCACCAGACTGGAAACATCAGCCAATGCCCACGGTATGGAGATCAGCACGGAAAAGAGCAGGATCCTAGTGAACAGTACTACACCAACCACTCCCACCAGCATCAAGATGAGTGGCGAGACACTAGAGGAGGTAGAAACTTTCAAGTACCTTGGAGCAGTCATCACCAAAGAAGGTACGAGCACACAGGAGGTGAAGATCAGACTTGCTGTGGCACTCTCCTCCACGACTAAGCTGGCGAAAGTGTGGAGAAACCATAACATCAGAACCCACACTAAGGTCAGACTCTACAAGGCACTCGTCACATCCATTGCCTTGTACAGCTGTGAAGCATGGACACTTACTGCCGATCTAGAACGTCGAATTCAAGCCTTTGAGATGAAGTGCCTCAGGCGGATCCTGAACATCACCTACAGAGACCGTAAAACCAATGACTGCGTCTGGCAGCAGATCGAGGCACTGGCTGGCAAACAAGAACCATTGCTAGATAGAGTCAAACGGAGGAAACTGAAATGGTTTGGCCACACAACAAGGCATAACAGCCTGTCAAAGACAGTCCTGCAGGGAATGGTAGAAGGAGCAAGGAGGCAGGGACGACCACGCAAAAGCTGGATACCCAACATAAAGGAGTGGACCGCCTCACTGTAAACCCCTCCTGAAAGCACCCGGGACAGAAAAAATTTGGCGGCCTTTTGCAGCCCTGGGGTACCCCAACGCGTCCCGACCGGGGGATGAGTGGTGATATGACAAATGCGACCTGTGTCGTGATTTTGAAAAACAACCACCTGTAAAACTTTAAGCATCAGCAATTTAAATTTCAATATGCACTGAAACTGAAACCAGATGTTTTACTTTCATCTTTTTCATTAATAACATATCAAAACATCTTTATCCACCCCCATAAGGGACAGGAAAAGTTTTTTTGTGTTTCAATCATATTAAAATTTTAATTTTTTAAAAGATCTGAACATAAGTGCCAATAGCACAAAAATCAACCTGTGTGTTATGTGTGAAGTGTGATTTTCCCAATTCAAATTCAAGATTTCATTGCCTTTTAAGTCATGTAGACTTATTTGACAAAAAACAACTATCATTATAGCTTCGTAAATTTTTATGTATTTTTAAACTAAAATTTGAACGGAAATGCACACAAACCAAAAGAAAAAAGCTGGGAAAAGACTTAATTTTCTAAAATAATAATTTTCAGCATGGATCAAGACCCTACGACTCGATACATCGGGTCGTCCTTGGGACGTTTAAAATTTTAAAATCGGAAAGAATTTATTTTCGCTGCAGATTACTCCTTAAAAAATTACAAGTCAGACAGTAAAGCAATAAAGATAGCTCTTTTTTTTTTCCGGCTCATCAAAACGTAAACATAAAAAGAACTCATTACCATCTCTTTTTTATCAGCGAAAAATACATATCAAAAACTGTTCGTAGTCCTCTATTAAAATTTATAAAAAGAGGGAAAATTTTTGATCAAGCACGATATTCCTAAAAGCACGCAATATTTCATTTCTGCAGCCAATTAAAAATTATACAGACACACTTATGAAAGAAAATGACATCAATACATCAACAATTCCAATTTTACAGGTTGTTCCTCAGTTTCCTCCTTGGGAACATATTTCAGTTAAATTTGACATCAACTACACGGAAATGAAGAAAAATTAAGATCAGAATCTTCTCACCGTTGATATAAAATCACTTAGAAAGTAATTATTCTAATCACTTAAAAGTGTATACTGACGGATCTGTATTAGAAACAGGCAAAAGTGGTGCTGCATATGTGATTCCGACTTTAAAAGTTCAAAAATCATTTCATTTAGAGAGCATTATTCTATTTTTACTTCTGAATTATTTGCAATCCTTATGGCTTTGAATTTTTTGTCTGATACGGGGACGGGACAGCTCAGTGGTCGGAGCACTCGCTTTCTCCCAGCCAAGTTAAGCAGCGTCGAGCGTGGTTACCATTTGGATGGGTGACCGTTTGCGCGCCTTGGCTTCAGTACAGTTCCCCCAGTTCACCCAGCTGTAAATGGGTACCTGCCCTCTTTAGGGTAGGGAAGGTAAAGCAGCGAGGGAGAGGAGATGGGCGCCGCCCTCAATATGCTGGCCCTAGAGAAGTGAGGTCTCTGACGCCTCGCTCCCCTACGACCTTACAGGTTATGGGACTCCTTTACCTTTACCTTTTACTGCTGTTGATGTTTGCCAAGTTCTGTTTTGCGTTGACTTAAAAGCAGTATTAATGGCATGACATGGTAAAATAAGGAATGATGTTGTATTTGAGATTAAATTCCTAATACATTCTATTGCAAGCAGAGGCATCAGCAGAACTTTTTGCTGGATACCCTCTCATTGTGGAATTTATTCGAATGAGCTGGTTGATTCTTTGGCAAAACAAGGTGCCTCTGAATACAGTACTGAAGTGTTTGCTTTTAGTCTCGCATTGTTGTCTTATGAAATTCATTCTAAGTTAATGAAATGCATGCATTCAAAGATTATTTTAAAAAAACAAACATTATCAGCAGTCAGAAAAAGAAATTCTTATACATAAACTGAGATTAAATGCATGGAATACTAAATATTCAAAAAATGTAACTTGTTGTTCTATTCCCCTTTCAATCCACCATTTATTGTTTGATTGCCCAATTCTTTTTGACATGTATAAAAGAAGAGGTTTAGATATTCATAAGAAATATGCCACTAGTCAAGAAGTTTTATATGACTCTCATCAATTCATAATGTCAGTCGCTGAAGTCATATATTCTTCACCTGTAAGACCACTACTGTAATTATATATATATATATATATATAAATATATATATATATATATTATATATAAATATATATAAATATATATATAAATGTGTGTGTGTGTGAGTGTGTGTGTGTGTGGTTGTGTATGAGTGTGTAGTGTGTGTGTGTTTGTGTGTGTTAAGAAGAAGAGCGAGAGAGGAGAGAGAGAGAGATGAGGTGTGTAATAATAGGTACTTTGGTATGAATGCGGGTGTGTCTAAATCACCATATAGTGAAAAGACATTAAACAAAACAAAACAAACAATACTATCTATTTGGATCAAAATGATGTACACTAAAAGTATATTGCATTCTTCTTGTCTTTTCTCAAAACATTCATACACAAATCTGATGATATCTGCTAGACAGATATCAACTGTGATTATGTCGCTTAGTTTATCTATACAGTTTTTACACCCTTTGTCTCTGGTTTAATTTTCAATAACAAATTGTTTCTGAGTTCGTCATATAAGACACATTCATCGAGTAAATAAAGTTCATCTTCTATTTTGCTACAATATCTACATTTTCTGTCCTCTCTGGATATATTTTGGTGCCTCCCTTTTTCTATCATTAAATTGTGACAGCTTGTGCGAAATGCACAATACGTCTTCTTATCGTTTTGTTTTCATAGTTTATTAGATACGGTTTCATTTTGTATTCTTTGGTAGTAAAATCATAAAATTGTGTGTGTGTGTGTGTGTGTGTGTGTGTGTGGTGTTTGTTTGTACGTGCGTACCGGTGCATGCTTACATGTGTGTGCGTGCCTGCGTGCGTGGTGTGTGTGTGCGTGGTGTGTGCGTCTGTCTGTCTGTCTGTCCATGTGTCTGTCTCCGTGTCCCTGTGTATCTGTGTCTTAATATTATATATATATATATATATATATATAATATATATATATATATATATATAATATATATATATAATATATATATATATATATATATATAATATATATGTTGATAGTGTGTGTGTGTGTGGGTGTGTTGTGTGTGTGTGTGTGTGTGTGTGTGTGTGTGTGTGTTTTGTGTGTGTTGTTGTCTTCCATTTTACGTCTGTTCACTTCTAGTGATATTAGACGAGGAAAAAACCGGGAGGGTGAATGTCTTATTCAACAAAATATGTTAAAAAACAACAAACAAACAAACAAAAACCAAATCCAACCCCCCAAAAAAACACAAAAACAAAAAAGCACAAACAAACAAACAAAAAACCCATCCCACAAAGAAACATGGCAATGCAACAGGAATAATAAAAACATAAAAAGCAAGTCATTAGCATTAATGCAACTATAACAAATGTCCTATGGGACTGTGACAAAGACCTTTCACAATTTAAAATGCCAGTTTTAAATTAACGAATATGCTGATGAAGGGGTTTTCAGAAAAAAGGGGCGTGAAAGGTTTTACACTATGGCAGTCAAAAAGTATATGAGTATTGGTGAAATTCTCACCACACAGGCATTTACCATTTTTGCTGAATTTAGTTATCAATACATTAAGTTTCATTCTATATGATAAGGTATTAATTCTTCTTGACTTGAAAACACTTACACAAGTCTTTGAATGGTTCACGACTGTTAAATTATCAGTATTGATTGCAGTTCTATTTTTAAAAAAAATCTCATTTTGCTGATTAGTTTCGGTGACCTTTCTCCATGATTTTTGTTGTAGTAAGTTGTACCATGGGAGATGAATAAAGCACACTTCGATATAGAGATGTCTTATGTAAACAAAAATGACTATCTGGATATAATGGTTTCTGATGCCCGATCCCATATCTATCATACATATTTTGACCATTTACAAATGTATACAGATGGACTACCTGTAGATAATCAAGAGACAGGTTCTGCTTTTGTTATACCAGTGTTGAATATTGAAAAATCACATCATGTTTGTGAACATCACTCGATATTTACAGCAGAGCTGGTAGGAATATTAACGAGTCTCGCGTATATTCTTGATTTACCATTGTGTATATTTCAAATCCTTTTTTTTTGCGTTGATTCTAAATCAATATTGTATGCTTTAAAATCTCCATTTTACAAGAAAACTTCGAAAATTATATTAGAGGTTGAGCATGTCATACACCTCTTAGCCTTAAAGGGCATAAGTGTCAAATTTTTGTTGGGTGCCTTCACACACTAGATTCTTTCCAAATGAGTGGGCAGATAGAGCTGCTAAAAAAAAGGTGCAAAACATTGAGGGGATTAAAAAGATTTGCATGTGCTTTTATCCTTACAATAGGTGTGTGTGTGTGTGTGTGTGTGTGTGTGTGTGTGTGTGTGTGTGTGCGTGCGTGCGTGCGTGTGTGCGTCTGTGTCTGCGTTGTCTCTGTATGCGTGTATGCATGCTGTTTTGAATCAAATTCCCCCCCCCCCCCCTCTCTCTCTCTCTCAGCAGATTAGTACTTATATAATTATACTAAAAATTAAAGTAAAATCTCTTAATAGCATGTAGTTAACTGATGTAGCGCGAATGCGAAATGCGTTTGTGTCCTATGTAATTTGCAATGCATTGCTCATCATTTTAAATATTAAGTGTAATTTCCTAGTCTCAACATGTAATTGCTTGGTTTGTGGTTGTTGATGTTATTTTTTGCTTTGTTTTGTTTTGTTGTTTTTGTTGTTGTTTTTTAATTTCGTTTTTCTGATCGTTATTGGCTATTTGCTCATTTTGTGAGTGCTTTAAAAAAAAAGTTATCATTGTTTGTTTTTCCATGTGTTTGTGTATTGTTTTTCTGTTTTGTTTGTTTGTTTGGAAGGGTGGGATTTGGGATGCCCCACTCTTCCTTTGTTTGTTGTTGTTGTTGTTGTTGTTGGCTGTGGCTGTTTTTATTTGTCTGTTTGGTTGTTGTTGTATTAAATTATCTAGATGTTGGGTTTGTTTGGGGTTTTTTTGCTGTTGGGTCTCTCGCTTTTGTATTTGTTTGTTTTATATTATCATTATTGTTTATTTTAATGATATATCCCTGATAAGGCCGGGGACTGGATGTAAAAAAAAGCACATAAGTGCTTATTCATTATCCTCGAAATAAAAGAATTTGATCTCTCCCCCCCGCCCCTCTCTCTCTCTCTCCCTCTCTCGCTCGCTCTTCACGTACATAGGGAATAACTCAGTGGTCAGAGCACTCGCTTTTCCCCCAGCTAAGGTAAAGCAGCATCGAGCGTGGTTACCATTTGGAAAGGTGACCGTTTGCGCGCATTGGCCTCAGTACAGTCCCCCAATTCACCCAGCTGTAAATGGGTACCTGCCCTCTTTAGGATCAGGGAAGGTAAAGCAACGAGGGAGAGGAGATGGGTCCTCAAAATGCTGGTCCCTGGAGAAGTTGAGGTCTCTGATGCCTCGCTCCCCTACGACCACATAGGCTATGGGATACCTTTACCACATCTATCTATCTATCTATCTATCTATCTATCTATCTATCTATCTATCTATCTATCTATCTATCTATCTATTTATCTATCTATCTATCTATCTATCTATCTATCTATCTATCTATCTATCTATATGTTTGTCTGTCTATCTGTCTATCTCTTCTATCATATTTGTCTTCTGTCTATCTATCTATCTGTCTGTCTGTCTATCTATCTGTTTGTCTGTCTATCTATCTATCTATCTATCTATCTATCTATTATCTATCTATCTATCTATCTACTATCTATCTATCTGTCTGTCTGTCTGTCTGTCTATCTATCTATCTGTCTGTCTGTCTATCTATCTGTTTGTCTATCTATCTATCTATCTATCTATCTATCTGTCTGTCTGTCTGTCTATCTATCTATTTGTCTGTCTGTCTATCTATCTATCTGTCTGTATGTCTGTCTATCTATCTATCTATCTTTTTGTCTTCTATCTATCTATCTATCTATTATCTATCTATCTATCTATCTATCTATCTATCGATCTATCTATCGATTGATCTATCTATCTATCTACTATTTATCTGTCTATCTATCTATCTATCTATCTATCTATATGTTTGTCTGTCTATATGTTTTTGTCTATCTGTTTGTCTGTCTATCTATCATCTATCTATCTATCTATCTATCTATCTATCTATCTATCTATCTATCTATCTATCTACCATCTATCTATCTATCTATCTATCTATCTATCTGTCTATCTGTCTATCTATCTATTGTTTGTCTGTCTGTCTATCTGTCTGTATGTCTGTGTATCTATCTATCTGTTTGCCTGTCTATCTATCTATCTATCTATCTATCTATCTATCTATCTATCTATCTATCTGTCTGTCTGTCTGTCTGTCTGTCTGTCTGTCTGTCTATCTATCTATCTATTTGTCTGTCTGTCTGTCTGTCTGTCTATCTATCTATCTATCTGTCTGTCGTCTATCTATCTATCTATCTATCTATCTATCTATCTATCTATCTATCTATCTATCTATCTATCTATTTATTTATCTACATATGCTTCTCGCAATCTTGGTAAAAAGCGTTCTCGCTCGCACGTCGGCGTGTTTGCACACGTGTACAGGCGATTTTCTGTTGGTTGGCGAAGAGAGAGAGAGAGAGAGAGAGAGAGAGAGAAGAGAGAGAGAGAGAGAGAGAGAGAGAGAGAGAGGAGAGAGAGAGAGAGAGAGAGAGAGAGAGAGGAGGAGGA
>CM054142.1:32423829-32433829 GCA_028751875.1 Rapana venosa | reverse complement strand
TATTTTCAGCGATTTTTATTTATTTATTTGAATTGTATGGTTTAATATTGTTCAGGGTTTCTTTGTTTTATTTTTAACTCTATATATACACATATTGTTGTCTTCTCTTGTTTGATTTGTATGGTTTATCATTGATTAGGTTGTTTTTTTTATTCTATGTCTGCATATTTTTTTTCTCTCTCTCTTTTTTTCTTCTTTAGATAGATGGTTCGATGAAAAAAAGCAAATGCATTGCTTATTCAATGTACCATCTGAAAATAAAAGTTTGACTTTGACTTTGACTTTGACTTTCACACACACAACACACACACACACACACACACACACACACACACACACACACACACACACACACACACACACAGATGTTTTCCTGTGCATCACAATCTAACAGTTCAGATGGAATGTGGGAGACAACTAGCGTTCTGAGGGAAGACTAGTATATCGAGACCTCCTTCCCTCTTTGAAATAATGTATAGCAACCCACCCACCCACCCAACCACCTGACCACCCAACCAACCAACTAACCACCCACCCAGTCAACTACCCAACCACTTACCCAACCACCCACCCACCACACCACCCAACAATCGTTTCTTTGCTTGTTTGGTGCTCAATTTTGCGTGGAAAGTTCAGGCTTTTAAAGCCAATACCTAATTGATTAAAAGTTTTCATTTATCACAGATGGTAAACTGCCATGTTACATGCAGACAAATGGCTAACCTGACTTTTCAAAGTGCCATCTTACACGCAGACTCATGGTTAACCTGACTTCACATGACTGTTGCATGAACTGGCTTCTTGGGAAGAGGTTGGAGCACTGCATGCAGTGATCTTTTTCTCTCTTTTTTTCAGGCAGTGCGTGTATGTCCTGAGCAAGTGAAGTCTAACATAGCCCATCTCTCTCTCTTTGTCTCTCTGTCTGTCTGTCTGTCTCTTTCTCTCTCTATTTCTCTGTCCTCTCTGTCTGTCCTCTGTCTCTGTCTCTCTCTCTCTCTCGCTCTCTCTCTCCCCACTCTCACTTTCTCTTTCTCTGTCTCTTTCTGTCCTCTGTGTGTTTCTCTCTCTGTGTCTCTCTGTCTCTCTGTCTCTTTCTGTCTCCCCCTCTCTCTGTGTCTATGTGTGTGTGTGTCTCTGTCTCTGCCTCTCTCTCTCTCTCAAAAATAAACCCCAAAAGTCTGGGTCCCAGCACAGAAAGAAGGGTGCTTCAGGCACCAATAAATAGGACATCGGCCGGGCCACTTTTCCTGATGCTAAATCTGCTGATAAAGAAACAGCACTAGATCATGTGTACATATTGAAAATAAAAGCTCTGCTAAATTCCTTAATTACAATGTTAATGGTCTTTTACAAAAACTGGAAAACCATGATTTTGTTAACTTTCTCACTTCCTATGATTTTATATGTTTAACTGAAACATTTGTTGCCTTTGATTTTGACTCTGATTTATTTAAAGACTTTATCATCTTCACTTCTAAAGCAAAGAAATTGTCTCATCAAGGTTGTTATTCAGGTGGTGTGATTGTTCTAATTAGAAAAACATTTGAAAGGTTTATTGAGCATGTGCAAATAGAACAAGAAAACATGGTGGTTATAAAAATTCAAAAAACTCTATTTGCCACAGAAAAAAACATTATGTTCATTTCTTGTTATATCCCTCCATGCGACTCAGCATTTTGGAATAGCCATGAAGGCGCATTTGGCATAGAAGTGTTAGATCAATGTCTGACAGATTTGTATGATGTACATGGTGATTTTTCTATCCTTGTAAATGGAGACTTAAATGCTTGAACAGCCCATAGCAATTATTCGTTCAATGGTGACAATAGTGATTTTGAAAACACAACCATGCCTGTCAATAATATGTTCCCAAGAAACTCTCAAGATAGTTTGGTCAATACTTTTGGTGAACAACTGGTTGAATTTTGTAATATGTTTGATTGTATTATATTGAATGGTCTTACAGAGGCAACATTTGATGAAAGCTGTACATACATTGATATTCCCGGGGGAAAGTACAATAGATATTTTTGTTGCATCTTTTGAACTTTTTGTTCTGTACACGTCATGTCTTTAAAGGTTGAAAATATGTTGAATCTGACCATTTGCCGGTTTCTATAGAGATAGAAGCAGCTAGAAATTGTACAGATTGCCATGCAAAACATAATCAAAATGTTATGTGCAAGAAATATATTTGGGACAAAACTCGGGAAAGTCATTTCATAAAAATTTGGAGGGTGAAGATATACAAATAGAGTAAAGATGGCAATAGAAAATCTAGACAGAGATATAGATACTGCTATAGAAACATTTGTACAGTGTTTTAAAAGACTCCAGTAAAGTATGTTTAAGACAGTTAGGTTAAACAAGGAAAAAAGGTCAGAATGGTTTGATAGTGAATGTAAAAATCAAAAAAAAGAAACTAAAAGTTATTGCGTTATTTCAGAAGAACTCAAAAAGATCAAGACAGACAAGCATAGTGTACAGCAAGAAAACAATACAACACCTATTAAAGATTAAAAGACAAGCTTTTCGAAAAAAAACAGCTGAAGATTTTGCAAAGGAAATTAGCAACTCAGCAAGCTTTTGAATAAACTAAGAACAATGGTTGTGCAAACAGGAAAAGGATTAGAAATAACATTTCTACAGACAGTGGTTTGAACATTTCAAAAACGTGTTTCAATGTAATGCAGAGGAACAGGGAAGGGATATTGAAGTGGATATTGACCTTTTAGAAGAAACAGAACATGTTTTGAATCAACAGAGCTCAGAGGATGAAGTATGTAGGTTATAAAAAAGACTTAAAAATGGGAAAGCTATGGGTTGATGATATATTAGCAGAAATGTTAAAAAGTGGTGGGAAAAATGTTGTGCTTTTTCTAACAAAACTTTTCAATGCCATTTTTGAAAAAGGAATCTATCCACAGGAAAAGGTCAAAAGCCATAATCATACCTCTGCATAAAAAAGGAATGTTAATAATGTAGACAACTATAGAGGGGTTTCCTTTAAGTGTCATTTCTAAATTGCTAAAACCTCCATACTTAATACACGGTTGTACTCATGGTTAGAGAATAACTATCTAATTACTGAATGCCAGCAGGTTTTCGTAAGAAATACTCTACAGTTGATCAGATATTACTCTATATGCAGCCATTCAATGTTGTATGAACAAAAAAGGCAGAAAATTGTATGTAGCTTTCGTAGATTTTAAAAAAGCATTTGATTCAGTTAGACATGACAAACTGTTAAGTGTATTCAAAGACAAGGAGTAAAAGGAAAATTTTCGCAGCAATAGTAGCCATGTATAAATCATTAATATCTGGTGTCCGTGCAAATTTTGAAATAACGAAGATGTTTGAAACACCAATTGGGTAAGGCAAGGGTGTGTTCTCAGCCCAACATTATTCTCCATGTTTTTAAATCAACTAGCTAAACTTATCAATGACAAAGGTAAACATGGAGTGCATTATATCCAGATGTCATGGAATTACTTATCCTTCTTTGCAGATGACGTGCTTTGATTTCAACGACACCATGTGGTCTCCAAAATCAGTTAAATATCTTAGAATCATGTTGTGAAAGCATAAAACTAACGTAAATATAGATAAAACTAAGATCATGGTATTCAGAAAAGGGGGGGTGTTAGGAAGGCGTGAAAAATGGTTCTATAAAGGTAACAGACTGGAAGTTGTTAATGATTATTGTTATTTAGGGTATAGCTTTACAACTATGATCATGCAAAAAGAGGTACATTGCATTTGACAACTAAAGGGAAAAAGGCAGTATTACAGTTGAACAAGGTTTTTCAAAAGTAAAAGAAATGACGCCAAACACTTTTTTCAAAATTTTTGATGCTAAGATACAGCCAATATTGCTTTATGCTGCTGAAATATGGGGTTGAACAATTATATCATATAGAAAAGGTCCATAATGATGCTTGTAAGAGGTTTCTGGTGTTCCATAAGACTCCTAATAGAATGGTATATGGAGACCTTGGCAGATATCCATTATACGTGAATTCTTATGTACCTGTGTGAGATATTGGGGCAAATTGTTAGAAATGAATATTGAACGTTTACCATGTAAAGCTTATCAAATGTTACTAGAATTAGACATCTGTGTAAACAATGTTGGTCTCAAAAGTAAGAGAAGTTATGTTGCAACTGGCTTTAACATTGTTTGGCTTCAACAGGTGTTGGAGATGTAAAACTTTTCTTGCCACATTCAAACAGAGGCTTGTTGATATTACATTCAAGAATGGACAGGCACTATTAGAGATCGCGATAGATACCAGCCTTATCGATCATTTAAGACCATTTTTGGAAAAGAACAGTTACATCTTGATATGGATGTGTTTTGCTTTCGTGTTGCCATTTCACAAATAAGATTTAATGTTCTTCCTTTAAATAATAATGTACATCGATATAGCAAATCGTTTCGTGACAAATACTGTCCATTTTGCAAAAATCAGATTGAAAATGAACAGCATTTGTGTTTATGTGTAATGCATATGACGAATAAGGAACAAATTCCTTAGCGATTTTGTTACTCTTCCTCTAGAACGTGCTTCTCAGAGCCAAAAATACCACTCTCAAGATATAGTTTATCTAGATTATGTATTTCATGCTACAACCGAAGGACACAGATGATACTGTAGATCTGTCATTTGGAACATTACTTTTGGTATGTTTCACTATACTGCATTATTTTTTGCCTTTTTCTATTGTTTTTTGTTGTGTTTTTATTAATGTGAATGTTTCCTCTTTCTCTTCTTGAAAGTTTTTAAGTGATACTATTTTATGGTGATGTCGCATCACTGTATAAGGTGTAATATTCATGTAAGTTTTTTGCTTTCAAAGTTTATCAACATTTTAAATAACTTTAAATTGGAAGGAGACTATATTACTGACTAGTTTTCAACCCATTTAGATGCTGTAATCCTAAAATGAATCATCGTTTCGTTTCAATACTGAACAGCAGGGTAGGGTTATTTGTCATTCGGCTGGTTTGACGTTTGTTTTCTTATTCAAGATTGCATTGCTGCCTTAGACTGTTGACAGTAAATTAGATTCACGAAAAATAGCCATGATTCTCAGGACGTTTTTCCGCATTTCATCTTTCGTAAGTTATGCTGGTGCTTTGTGATCAAACTGGAGTGAGCGTACATAGTTACCAAGATAAAACCCTAAGCTGTTGACAGGGGAATATGTGTACATACATAGAAGTGAAGCTTTTCAACTGATTCAAAATTGTATTTGCATTGTGAAATCATTGTTCTCTTCCATTGTATACCCGCCCCCCGCCCCCAACACTCCCTTTTGTTGTATTGTGGCCTAAGGCCGATGTACTATTAAACTATTTCAGAGTTCAGAGTTCAGAGTTCTCTCTCTCTCTCTCTCTCTCTCTCTCTCTCTCTGGGACGGGATGATGGCCTAGTGGTTAGAACATTGCGCTCGCAATCTGACGACCTGGGTTCGAATCCCGTTCAAGGGTGTTTTTTTTCACCTGGAGTTAACATCAGTGCAGACTCCGCTCTCCCTAAAGGTCCTTCGGGTGAGACTATAAACCGAGGCCTCGTGTGCAAACGCTCGCAGAACATCTTGCGCACACGTTAAATCCTGTTCCGCTTTTCGCAAGAGTAGGCCATTGTGTGCTGGTGGGAACAGATGGCAAAATTTACAAAACTGCATACAGACGGGGACTCGATGTAAAAAAAGCACATGAGTGCTTATTCCATTATCCTCAATATAAAAAAGGAACTAACTCTCTCTCTCTCTCTCCCCTCTCTCTCTCTCTTCTCCTCTCTCTCCCTCTCTCCTCTCTCTCTCCTCTCTCTCTCTCTCTCTCTCGATGATAAGAGGTGATGACAACGATGATGATAGTGGTGATGTTTATTGTGTGATTATTATGATTCACTTTGCTTATATTTTGTCTGTTTATTTTTTTTCTTTCTTTTCGAGGGCTGGATGTAAAATAAAAAAGTCTTGTACTTATTCTATTACCCTCAGAAAATAACATGTTATCGTTATCATTTCATTATCGTTATCGTTATCGTTATCTCTCTCTCTCTCTCTTCCACCCGGGGGGTGGGGGGGGGGGCGGTGTTGGTTTTTTGTGTGTGGGGTTTTGTGTGTGTGTGTTGTTGTTGTTTTTTTTCTCATTTGTTTTTTGTTGTTTTTTCTTGCTTTTTGTTGTTTGGGGTGGTACTTTTTTTTTTTGGGGGGGGGGGGGGGGGGTGTTCTGGGGTTTATTTTGTTTCTTGTTTGTCTGGGGTTGTTTGTTTGTTTGTTAGTTTGCTTGTTTTTTTTCTTTTTCTCTCTTTTTCTTTTTAAAAGTTTTTTTCCTTTTGATTCTACTGTTTGAAAGTATAAGTACTGAGTTCCTTATTAATATGTGACCCTACGGGCGGGGACTGGATGTAAAAAAGCACATGAGTACTTATTCATTATCCTGGAAAAAAAGAATTTGTCTCTATTACTTACAATGTGTAGATGTTATTTTTATGACTTTATTGGGGGTTCCCCCCCCCCTCTTTATTGGTGAGTGTATGGGTATTGTACTTATTTTATTATCATGACATTCAATTTGTATGAGTATAATTAACAAGTGTTGGTGTTGATCGTGTGCTATGTGAGTATTATATATTTAGTATTATCCCTGAAACACACACACACACACACACACACACAACACACACACACACACACACACCACACACACACACACACACACACACCACTACTCACTCACTCACTCACTCACATTCCCCTCCCTCAATGACTGTATAGGTTTAGATTTCTTCCTTTGTTTTGTTTCCTGTTTTTATTGTGTGAATGTATGGGTATTGAGTTTATTTCATTATCATGACATATAATGTGAATCGAGTATAATAAAAAATAATAATAATAATAATAATAATAATGTATGGAATTTATATAGCGCTGAATCTTGTAAAGCAACAAATCAAAGCGCTCAGATTTTATTTCATACCACTTTAAGTCATGGCAGATTTCTCTCCGTGAAATTCGGGCTGCTCTCCCCGGGGAGAGCGGGAGAACGCGTCGCCACTTAGCGTGCGCCACCCTTTCACCCTTTTTTTTTTTTTTTTTTTTTTTTTTTGTTTTTTTTGCAGCTGTATTATGTATCCCTATCAGAGTGGCTTTTTTCTAAGAATTTTGCCAGGGACAACTCTCTGTTGCCGTGGGTATTTTTTACGTGCCGCATAAATAATTACGTGTAACACACGGACCCTCGGTTTATACGCTCATCCGAAAGACTAGCGCCCAGACCACCACTCATGGTCTAATGGATGGGGGAAAAATTTCCGGTCCAAACGGGGTACGAACCGCCGCACACTTCAGACCCGGACTTTTCGCTTTCTAGACAGGCGCGTTACCTCTAGACCACCGATCCACCAATGAAAAATGAGTGTTGATGGTGATCGTGTACTGTTTGGGGAATTATATATTGGATATTATCTTTGAAATACACACACACACACTCTCTCTGTCTCTCTGCCTCTGTCTCTCTCTCTCACCTTTTATTGTTTTGCTTATTGTTATAGTGTATCCTGATGAAGGATTCATATTTTATATCTTCAATACTTTATTGGACTTGTCCTCTGTACTTAAGTCTTAATGAGTGCCCTATTTCAATATCTTATTGTTATGTGAAACAAGTATATGTACCATTTGACAATGTGTAGATGTTTATCTTTATGACTTATTAAGTTTGGTTGTTATTTTCTTGGTTTTGGTTGTTGTTCTTGTTGTTGGTTCTTTTTCTCTTTTTTCTCTTTTTTTCTTCTTTTGTTGGTTTGGTTTTTCTTTCTCTTTTGTTTGTTTGTTTGTCTTGGTGTGGTTTTTTTTTTTGGGGGTGGTGGTGGTGGAGGGAGTGTTTTTAGGGTTTTTTATTTGTTTGCTTTCGGGGGGAGGGGGGGTTGTTGGGGGGGGGGGGGGGCTGTTTTGAAAAGGGTTATTTCCCCATGTTTCTACTGTGAACTGTATAAGTGTCGGGTTATTATTAAGATTATCCCTACGTGCGGGGACTGGATGTAAAAAAGCACATGAGTGCTTATTCATTATCCCGAAATAAAAGAATTTGTCAAATTTGTTATTCTCTATCTCTCTCTCTCTCTCTCCCTCTCTTCTCCTCTCCTCTCTCTCTCTCTCTCTCTCTTTCTCTCGCTCTCCTCTCTCTCTCTCGCTCTCTCGCTCTCTCTCTCTCTTCTCTCTCTCATCCTTTTCTCTCTCTCTCTCTTTCCCTCTCGCTCTCTCTCTCTCTCTCTCTCTCGCTGTCTCTCTCTCTCGCTCTCTCTCACTCTCTCTCTCTCTCTCACTCTCTCTCCCCCTCTCTCTCTCTCTCGCTCTCTCTCTCTCTCTTCCCCTCTCTCTCCCCTCTCTCTCTCTCCCCTCTGGCTCTCCTCTGAGTATAATCAAAAATGAGTGTTGATGGGATCGCATACTGTTTTGGGAATTATATATTGGATATTATCTCTGAAATACACACACACACACTCTCTGTCTCTCTGTCTCTGTCTCTCTCTCATCTTTTATCGTCTTGCTTATAGTTATAGTGTATCCTGATGAAGGATTCATATTTTGTATCTTCAATACTTTATTGAACTTGCCTCTGCACTTAAGTTTTAATGAGTGCCCTATTTCAATATCTTATAGTTATGTGTAACAAGTATATGTACCATTTGACAATATGTAGATGTTTATCTTTATGACTTATCAAGTTTGGTTGTTATATTTTTCTTGGCTCTGTTGTTGTTCTTGTTGTTTGTCTGTTTTTTGTTTTTTTTTCTTCTTTGTTGGTTTGGTTTTTCTTTCTCTTTTGTTTGTTTGTTTGTTTTGGTTAGGGGTTTTTTTGGGTTTTTTTGGGGTTTTTTTTTGGGGGGGGGTGTGTTTTTAGGGTTTTCTTTTATTTTGTTTGCTTTGGGGGGGGGGTTGTTGGGGGGGGGGGGGGGGGGGGGCTGTTTTGAAAAGGGATATTTCCCCTTGTTTCTATTGTGAGACTGTATAAGTGTTGGGTTATTATTATTAAGATGTATCCCTACGGGCGGGGACCGGATGTAAAAAAGCACATGTGTGCTTATTCATTATCCTCGAAATAAAAGAATTTGTCAGTTGTCATTGTCATTGTCATTGTCTCTCTCTCTCTCGCTCTCTCTCTTTCTCTCGCTCTCTCTCTCTCTCGCTCTCTCTCTCCGCGTGCACTCTCTCGCTCTCTCTCTTCGCTCTCTCTCTCTCTCTCTCTCCTCGATCTCTCGCTCTCTCTCTCTCTCTCTCTCTCTCTCGCTCTCCTCTTTCTCTCTCTCTCTCTCTCTCCTCTCTCTCTCTCTCTCTCTCTCTCTCTCTCTCTCTCTCTCTCTCTCTCCCCTCTCTCTCTCTCTCTCTCTCTCTCTCTCTCCTCCTCTCTCTCTTTTGCGCCCAAGCGGAACGGCCAGAGTTTCAGTGACCAGTGGCGTATTCTCCTGTGTGTTAAAGTGTTCAATTCAAGTGGTGTTGTGGTGGTATATTCTTCTGTGTGTTAAAGTGCTCAATTCAAGTGGTGTTGTGGTGATGATGTGAAGTGGCTGTCTCCACCAAGCATGTAAGTGCCAACGACGGCTTACATATAGATATATTAATCTGTACGCGTGTGTACCTAAACTATGTGAGGGCCACATCAAACCCTCCCTCCTAATGAGGGCTGGTGGAAGGCTCTCCACCTGTCCTCCGTTGTGACTTTTTTTTTTTTTTTTTTTTTTTTCCCTCCCGCCCCCCCCATTAATCATGTGATCTATCCAACACACCTTCCACAATGCGACCAACAACCAGATCTATAAGTGCAAGACATTCACTAACATTAGAAAATATCCAGTTTACTAAAGACAGTCGTCAAGTAAAATTCATTGCATCTTACAATCATCTACCGACATGGAGAACTGCACTACACAACAGATATATCGATACACTCAAGTCAGACACCGCAACAACCAAATGGCTTAGACTT